>CM037091.1:65953242-66606986 GCA_020916435.1 Oxytropis ochrocephala | reverse complement strand
AGCGATTCCCGGTCGCTCGAAAGACCAAAGATTTCGGGGAAGCGTGCTCCTCAAGCAGCGTGCAAACTTCGGGTCGCCAAGAGTTCGTTTAAGGATTACGGTTTTAGGCAACTTTGGGCATTTCTAGCTTTTGCGCCCGAGTGCCCGTTTCTTTGCTTTACGTACGCGGTACCCACTTTTATCTTTTACGTCAAAAAAAAAAGCAGAGAAGAAATCAGAGTTTCCCCCGAATGGACAAAATTGGCATGATTTACGAATTCTTTATTTCTATTTTATCTTGAAATATGTCTTCTTGCGATTCATATTTCTTGATAAAATCCAAATAAAGAGAGCGTTTGTCATACCCCGATTTTATGCAGCAAAGAGTGAAAACCTAATTTTCCCAAAAATAAATAAACAAAAGAAAAAGCATCATGCATTGCATTTAGGGTCCTAAAAGTCATTTCAAAGTTTCTAAAATCATTTTGGAGTTGAAATGCACTTTTTAGACGAACTAAGATTTTTAGGGTAAGGGGCATTTTGGTCATTTTTATATGAGGATAATTTTTCGTCAAAAGTATGCACATACCAAAAGTACATTTTCCTTTATCCAAGATAATTTTTGTACAAATTTTTAGAGAATATCCTAGCCCAAAATAATTAAAATGCATTTTCCTATTTTTATTGCATAAAAAATGCTAAAAGACCATTAAAAATTCCCCAATTATTAAATGACCATTTTTGTTTGTCTAGAATAATTGGGGAGAATATTTTATAGTGCCCAAAACATGTAACACATTTTCAATAGGTGCATTCCCATTTTGCATGCCCAAAAATTCAAATTTCAAAAACCAAAAATAGGAAGTATCCTCCGATAAGACAAAATACCAAAAACAAGCATTTTTTTATTTTTCCTCTCTATAATCAGCTGGCCATGCGCAGCTCTCTCTCCCTCTCTCTCTCTCAAGAAGCTTCTACACACTTCTTTTCTTACTCACCAAGTTTTGATTTGATCATATCCTCAATTTTGCCCATTTTGGTAAATTATTCCACACACTTACACACTAACCTCTCCACCAACAAATGCCATCTTTCCTTTTTGATAACATTCCCTCACCAAATTACCCTTAACCTATTCTAGATCCTTCCCCATATGAATCACCATTCCAAAATTAGATTTTTGTTCACAATTTCTCCTTTCTTTTTGTTCATGCATCGCCACCTTCACCCCTCCTCACACACACTTGTGTTTCTAAATACCCCCTAATCCATGTGACTAATAATCCTAGCCATCCATTTCAAAAATAAAATCAAATCCTAGAGCCCATCAAATATGAGAAGACTAAAATACCCTTAAACCTACTTCATATTCATATATCATCCTCCTTCCACCCTTAGTTCCATTTTTACACCATAAAGGAGCTTCCTTTCTTCAAGTTTGCGTGACATTGTTGGTGTTTTTGAAGATTATTGTTGACTTGTTCTTGATCTTCATCTATCCTTGTGTAGTTTTGATCTTGAGGTAAATATCCTAATCTCTTGCATTTTTAACTACTAGCATGTAAATCACCCATACTCCTCCTCTTTCCTCTCTAAGAGGCTTAGAGGTTCATTTCAACACTATGTCAAGGACTTTGGGAGCCTTGGGTGCTTGAAGTGAACCATGGCCTTGAGAGAGGTTTCTTGTGTTTCATCATATTGTTCTTGCATTTTTCATACACATTTTGTCATTTTGCATGAATAAAAATTTCCACATGAGATATGCATCCCATTATTCATGTCATAACTTGCAAATTGAGATTTGGTTTGATTTATGAGGTTGAGGTTTGGGTTTGGGTCCACTAAATTAGGGTTTCATCATCTTTTATTTTCTTTGATTTTGTGAGTTGAATAAATAATGAAATGATGCTTGTTTGAGTGTGACATACATGTGTAGATCTTAGGGTTTATGTATGTGTGTCTAATGAAGTGATTTGGTTGCAAGAAATTTGTTGAAGTTGAGCATTATTGTTTATATGTAGATTCGGCCATGAAGCCATTTTTGTGACCAATTTACTTACTCAAATTTGTTGTTTGATCTTGTTTGGTAAATTAATTGTTGTGAATTGTGTTTTCACTTTTTACCTTTTAGTTTTACCATTCACCTAAGTGTTACTAAATAGTAAAAACATTTACCTTCACTTAAATAATTCATCACCTTCACTTAAATAAGTTACCATTTCATTAATAATTTACCTTTACTTTTTACCTTTCTTAAATTACAAAAGACCAAAACATTTTCTAGTTTACAAAATCAACCCAAAAATACTTTTACCACTTTTTCCTAAGACTCTAAAAACACCAAAACATTTCACCATTTCCTAAGAATAAGGTAACTAAATTTTACCACTTGTTATGACACACTCTCATTTTACCTAGCTAGCAACCTCTCCTCCTCTCCTCTCCCCTTGGTGAATACTCCTCCTTGCATCTCCTTCACTCTTTTTTCAACTTTCATCCACCAAATCACCTTAGATTCACTCCATATTCATACACCTTCCTCTTTCCACCTTTGATTCCATTTCTATACCACAAAGGAGCTTACTTTCTTCAAATTTGTGTGGCATTGTTGGTGTTCTTGGTCTTGATCTTCATTTTCTACTCTTTTCTAGTTGATCTTGAGGTAAATATCTAATCTCTTGCATTTTTAATTTTTAGCATGTGAAACTCTCTCCTACTCCTCTTTCCTCTCTAAGAGGCTTAGAGGTTCATTTCAAACACTATGTCGAGGACATTGGGAGCCTTGGGTGTTTGAAGTGAACCACCAGTATGATGAGAGGTTTCTTGTGTTTTCAACCATGTTCTTGCATTTTCATACTCATTTTGTCATTTTGCATGAATAAAAATTTCCACATGATATATGCATCCTATTGTTCATGTCATAACTTGCAAGTTGAGATTTTGGTTTGATTCATTGAGTGTGAGGTTCGGTTTTAGGCTTCTAAGATTTAGGGTTTTGCCTTCCTTTTACTCTTTGATTTTGGTGTAAATAAATGCTTGATATGCCTAAATTTGCTATGATCTTGTTCTATATACTAGTTATGATTTCAAACATGAAATAATGTGGTGTTTATGTCATGTGGGGTTTGGCCTCAAGCTTTAAATTTAGGGTTAGTAGTTGTTTCCTTTACTTCTTGATTCATGTGAATAAAATGCTTGATTTGTAACTTGTTTCATGTGTTGATCTTGAATTTAATCATGAAACAACTTGATGTTTATTGCATACATGGTTTCGGCCATAGAGTCATTTTAGGGTTCATCTTAGTGCTTAAAATGTATGTTTGATCTTGTGTAGAAGTGTGTAATAGTGTTAGCATGTTTCTTAACCTTTTACCAATCATTTTCATATTTACCTTACCAACTCACTAATCTTTTGCAAAAGTAAAAAAACATGTTAACTTTTTACTTTACCATCTCATTAAGTAATTACCATTCACCTCATGCATTTTTACTTTACCATTCACTAACTTTTTACTAAAAGTTTTACCATACCAATTTGCAAAAATACCCAAAACACTTTCTCACTTGCATTTCCCACTTTTTATCTTCATAGAATAAACCCCAAAACATTTTACCACTTTCAAAACAAAAACATTTCATCTCATTTCCTAAACACTAAAAACCCAAAACATTTTACCACTTTCTTACTTAAACCTTTTATCATTCCTTACCAAATTACTTTCACATTCATGCATCCTCATTTCACACTTAGTCTATGTGGCGCTCTCATGCATCCTCATATGTTCATGTCCTTTGCTTCCTTTTATGTGCTAGTCATTCATTCACTTGTATGCTTTGCATCCCTTCTTAAATGCTCATGCATCCACTTAACACCATGTCTTGCATTCAAACATGCATATTCATTCCTTGTATATTCATGCATCCTCATATACTTACTTAATCATGTATTCAATTAATCATGTATGCAAGTGTTCATGGCAACTTGTAAATATTCTTCATGTTTGCTTTGCCTATGCTTTCATTGTTGTCTCGGTTTTGAATAAAAAGGATTTGTAATGTTCTATTCTCTTTTCAAGTCCAAAATCAAATGTTTTCTAATAAAAACCTAAGGCATTTTCATAAACAAAATCATTAGCCATCACACAAGCCGTGCTTGTTTGATCGTTAATGATGGAGTTATTAGTGGTAGTCACTCGAAGTCTTTGCTTGTTTGACTATTATGAAAGCTCCACACATTAATTAAACAACCAAAACCCAATTCAAATTCCCTAAAAAATAACACTTGAGCCATTAGTGGTAATTGTTGCAGGGGCGTATTAGCAAGGACACGGAGTTGCGACCCGGTGATGGGCGGTGACCCGACTCATAAGCGGCCCCAAGGCCGTGGCAGTCGCCAATTCTCGGCGACCGGCCGCATTTCTCGCAGCCGGTCGGTCGCCCGATGGTATAAATACCACCTCGGTCCACATCGTCAGTGCGCAATTCTGCCACTGTGATACCTGCGGGTTGCACACCTCGACTAGGCGTCGGGTGTCTTTGCGAGTACCACCGAGTGCTCACGGAGGCCGGTCCCCACACGGCGGCGGCCAGGACAAAGGCAGCACACAACACCCACACGGCGGCGGCCGGACAAAGGCGGCACCACACAACACGCGGTGATCGAGTGCGATCAATTGGCGACCCGCGATGGGAGGCGGCGCTATCCTACTTCAACTATGGCTACGCGGAAGCCGCCCGGACATCATTACAACCATGCTTGTTGGCGACCTAAGATGTTGGGCGACCTAAAGTGGCGACCTAAAAGCATGGACAATCCCGAGCGCCTAAACAAAGCGCAAGCGAAGCGGGAGAATCTGCGCCCTTAGTGCGCAAGCCATAACGTTGGCCATGTTGACCCGATTGAAACTTACGAATATGCGTTGGAAAGCTGAGAAGCAGAGCTACAGCTTTCATGTTGAAGTCAAAATCCTATTCGGGCGTCTTCCACCCGTTTCTGCTCGCCCAAAGTGGGGCGCCCAAAAGGCTGGTCGCCGTGGCGACCCAAAAGGTCTGTCGAGTACGGAGACCATAACCGTTCACGTTCATCCGATGGGGCGTGTGAGCATGCGTTGGAAAGCTGAGAAGCAGAGCTACAGCTTTCATGTTGAAGTCAAAATCCAATTCGGGCGTCTTCCACCCGTTTCTGCTAGCCCAAAGTGGGGCGCCCAAAAGGCTGGTCGCCCGCAGGCGATCAAAAAGGTCTGTCAGTACGGAGACCATAACCGTTCACGTTCATCCGATGGGGCGTGTGAGCATGCGTTGGAAAGCCGAGAAGTAGATCTACAGCTTTCATGTTGAAGTCAAAATCCAATTCGGGCGTCTTCCACCCGTTTCTGCTCGTCAAAGTGGGGCGTCAAAAGTTGGTCGCCGTGAGCGACAAAAGATCTGTCGATCACGGAGACCATAAGCCGTCCACGTTCATCCGATGGGGCGTGTGAGCATGCGTTGGAAAGCTGAGAAGCAGTGCTACAGCTTTCATGTTAAACTCAAGTTATATTCAGATGTTCTACACCCCTTTGGGTCATCCAAGTAGAGGCGCCCGACCCGCTGACAAGTGTAGGCCCGGCGGTCTACAATCGGCGCCATCGAAATGGCCCAAGGGTCGAAGGACCCACAAGCAGTAGGCCCGGCGGTCTACAATCGAGTGCCATCGAAATGGCCCAAGGTTGAGAAGGACCCACAAGCGAGTAGGCCCCGGCGGTCTACGCCGAGTGCCACAGAGTTGGCACGACCATCGATGTCATCGAATGGCGAGGGTCGAGCAATGACCCGATAACGAGCATTATTTGCCGAACACGGCGGAAGAGACCGATTACAGCGACCACATGCACTCGGTGGCAGCGTCCACACCTCGGCTGTGGCAGCGTCCACACCTCGGCGATGGCGGCGACCACCCGCGCAGGCTTAAGCGTGGTAGCGACCACACGCTTCAAGAGATGAGGCAGGTTGCGCAATGCAACCCGGCGCTTACAACCGCGACACGGGGCAGCGATTCAAGCCTCGGCTTCGCCCGTTGGCGACCTAGGCTTGGGGGCAACTATTCGGAGTGGGCTCGAGGCCCGATCTGATTTAATAGGCCCAACCACGGCCCTGACTTGGCGTGCTCCACAAGATATGGCGAGGCGCTGTGCCCTTATATAAAGCGGCACAAATCCGAGAATCGAGTGCGTTTTCCTACCTTGTGAATCTGCGAGAGCACACCAGCGACTTGGCGTCGGGGTGTCATTGCGGTACCACCGCGTGCGGCCAAGACCCCAGTTTCGGCCGAGTCCTCAGCGGCAAGTTAGGTCCTCCACGGCCAAAGTTAGGTCCTCGACATCGAGCCATGTCCTTCCATCATCGTCCGGCCAGTCCTTCCTCACGAGGTCCTTCCATCATCGTCGGCCGGGTCTCTACGACCCGAGGTCCTCAACGACCGAGTCCTTCTATTAGTCAATGGGGCATACGAATTAGAAACCATGGAAGGCGATTATTCCCCGGACATGGAATAGTGATAAATTGAAGCGATATTATATTTAGTTCACACTTTTGTAATCGGTCGATCGTTTGAAATAAACAATAAGCGGCGCTCTTTTTCCCCACTTTGGGGTTTTCTGAGCCCGTTCTTTAATATATTGCATTTTTAAATTACAGAGGCCCGTTCTTTAATATATTGAATGGTCGTTCGCTCTCGATAAGAAGTCGAGCGAGCGAAGATCGAGCGGTCTAAAGCGAGTGCCATCGAATTGGCCAGAGGTTAAATAAACCCAATAGCGATCGTAGGCGGCGGGCGACCTACAACGAGTGCCATCGAATTGGCGGGGTTAAGTGAACCCACTAGCGATCGTGAGGCGCGGCGACCTACAGCGAGAGCCATCGAATGGCCCCAAATTCCAATAATTAAATAAAAGGTCATGAATCGGCCGACGATCGGCCTAAAGTGTGTGCCTTGAAAGGGCCCAAAATAGCGACCAACGATCGGCTGCATTTAAGTAACTTAAGAAAGTGCGAAGACAAAGAAATTAATTCAAGCGAACAAATTAAACATAAGCGAAATTCATTACAAGTGAAATGCCCGGACAAAGCGGCGCCAAAATGTTTGAGCAGCTCGGCGAGTACAAGAACAACAAAATTACAAATCACAGAAATTACAAAATAGTAAGCCGCTCGCGGCGGGCAAAGCAGAAAATTAATCACTTTTTATACGAGGAGGACCACGCTCGCTTGCGAGTCACTTTGCCATCATCGTCCATCGAGCGGGCAAGATGATCTCCTCACCCTCGGACAACATGGTGAAATTTTGCACCAACGGCTATCATCTTTGAATGCCCCCGTGGCGTTTTGCATCAGGCCGCCGGCATTGTCAAAGCGGTAAATGGCGCCCCGCACCTGCGATGAGGCCACCCGGCCAAGCTTCTCTGAATAGCGGCGTTTTGGTCTCCTCAAGCCGGGCGACCTCACTTCGAGGGTCTTCACCAATCAACAAGCTCCTTGTTCTGGCCCCGGCTTGACCTTGTCGTCATGGCGCTTCTTATCAGCACCCGTGATCGCCGACTTGTCTTGGTTTGCTCGGGCGGCAATCTCGGGCTCGGCTCCTTAAGTCTCGGCCGAAGCGACTCAAGCTCCTTGACCTTCTTTAGGCGCGTCGCTCGGCCTCGGCACTGAAATGGAAAACTAAGTTAACGAGGCGAATGCCGAATATTTGATCGATAAGGTGACAAAAAGCGACTCGCGTGCTTGGCTCCTCTTTATGTCCTTCATAGTCTTGTTGGCGGACTTGGCGGTCGCCACAAAACTCCATGGGATCCTTCTTGAAAAGTGCCACTGAGCATCATCAAAATCCTCGAGTTCAAGGCGGGGACTCAATCCAGCTCTTCCCCCTTCCCTCGGTCGCTTAGAAGGAGTGCGCCGTCACGGCCACGAGGGCCACCACAGCGCTCTATCTTGGTGGCCCCAACGCTCTATTGAGGTGGGGTGTTACTGGCGTTCTTGAGCAGGGCGAGATTTCTTGGTATTGCCCGATGTGAGCTTCTCAAGTGCACGCCAATCGGAGAGTAGACATCTTTAGAGTTTTAGCTGCAAAAAGAAAAACAAAGAAAGATCGGTCGTCCGTGAAAAGAAGCGAACAAGCGGGTAACAAAAGATGCCGGCCAGAGCTCGGATACCAATTTATCCCCCCATACACAAGCGAGCGGTCGGCATAGGATATCCCGCCCGGGGTTACTGCGGCGGCAAGGCGGACAACTCTGTTATCATCCCCGAGTTCACGAATCCTCTTCATCGAAGTCGACCACGTGAGCGATGTAATCGCGGCTTCAGCGAGAAGTGAAGCGCGCCGAGATATGGGAAGAAAGAGCTCCTGGAGTCCGTCGGGAGAAACTCTGCGATATCTTGGCCTTTGCATCGGGAGCGACCCAAAAATCTTGGTTCTTCCAACCGCCCCGAGAAGTCAGGAGTAAGCTCTACGAAAAACTTGCGGGCAAATGACTTACGGTACTTAAAGACACTGCTCCTTGCGAGCCATGTTGTCCGTACTCCGTGCGGCTCAATTCAAACAAGGCAAGAAAGAGCACGGTCGATACGTTCCCGACCCGGCCGGTCGCCGCAAGCGTTGAGCGTCTTCATGAAGCCCAGTAGTTCGGATGGATCTGCGAGGGCAGCGTTGGATATCGAGCGTCTATTTGGAAGTGCAGTAAAGGGGGCGATCCCCATCTTTTCAAACACACCCGGTGCATGGTGAACTTCAGCGTGGAGAGCGGTCGCCAATGTTTTCATCTTCCGGCCGCGCCTTTCACCTTCCACCCGGCTTGGTGAAGAGGCGTTCAAATCGTCAATACATGGGGCCTCGGAGACAAAGCTTTTGAAAGCCCTCGTCTTCTCGGACACCCACGAGATGTCATTCACGTCTATAACCTCAGAAGGGCGGCTTCATCCTCCACCGCTCGTAGCGACTTCATTTGGTTGGCGGTTCACCCGTTCTTTCGCGGCGGTCGCGACACCATCCGGCTTGGTGATTCGGGATTGCCTCCATCGGCCGCCCGATCTTCCACTTGCATGGGCTCGGGCGGGAGGGTCATCTTCTAAGTCAATAAAGTCAACAAAAGGACGTAGAAGGTGGGTAACATCGCCCATATCGTCGTCGCCCACCACGTCGATCGGTGGTCGTCACTCCGCCGCCACCGGTGCGATAGTGTCGAGGCGCGGCGAGATCCTTGGGTGGGTCGACTCAGTGGAAGTCGATGAAGGCGCTTTCGCTCGGTGGAGGAGCAGCTCGATGAAGATCCGTGAGAAGTTCTTTCTTGACTTGAGAGTGGTAGGCGACCGCCAGAGGGGCGAAGACTCGTCCGTTCCATCTCTTGAGAAAAGCGCGTCGCCATTAAGCGCGAGGCTTTCTTTGAGGGCACGGATATCTGCGGGTGCAGCCGTTACGGCGGATCCACCTATGAAAGACATGGCGTCGGTCGGCCAGAGGCAGCGCTCGAGAAAAGAAGCGGCGTGGCGTCCCAGGCCGGGCGCCTCCCTTTCACGAGCGTGAAACTAACTAGGAAAGCAACAAAAAGCAAATAAAAATCAAAGAAAAGGCGAGAAAGCGGCTTACTTGGAATCACGAGAGAAGAAAGGAGCGGGCGAGAAGATGTTGAACAAAAGCTTCGAGGCGCTTGCGAGGCGGCTCGATCGGCGTGAGAGGAATGCTTTTGGTGTTGAAAGCGTCTTGACCAAAGGCCCTATTTATAGGAGGGCCCACAGGACCAAGCGTCGCGGGTCGGTACTGCGCCTCCTCCCATCCGTTGCATGGGAACACCAAAAAGGCACCTCGAGCCGCGCAAAATCGGTGCAATCATAGCGCATTAATGGCGGTCGAAACCCCAGCGTCGCGCGATCGGGCGACTTCAGGGCGGGGCCAGGCCAAGTGCGGCCAAAGTGCGAAACATCTTCCCCCACCACGAGCATTGATTCAAGCCTCGGCCCGCTCTGGCGACCCTAGGCTTGAGGGCAAGCGATGCGGGGCGTATTAGCGAGGACGGAGTTGCGACCCGGCCAATGGGCGGCGGCCCGACTCAACGCATAAGCGGCCCCAAGGCCGTGGCAGTCGCAATTCTCGGCGGCCGGCGCATTTCTCGCGGCCGGTCGGTGCGCCCGGTGGTATAAATACCACCTCGGTCCACATCGTCAGTCGCAATTCTACCCTGTGATACACGCGCGTTAGCACACCTCGACTAGGCGTCGGAGTGTCTTTGCGAGTACCACCGAGTGCTCACGGGGCCGGTCCCCACACGGCCGGTGGCCGGCCAGGACAAAAGGCGACACACAACACCCACACGGCGGCGGCCGGACAAAGGAAGCGGCACTGACACACTTGGTGATCGAGTGCGATCGGTAATTATCACTAAGACTCATCTTTTTCCAAAACATTTTCAAAAGGATAATAAAGCGTTGCGACTAGTGATCACTTGAGTAATTGCTCGTGATTATCGGTTCCAACACTTTTTTCAAGTTAGTAATGAGCGCCACTCGAAGCCATTGCTTGTTTGGTATTCATGAGCGGCTTGAGTCATATTTCCAAAACCCGAAAGATAAGATAAAGACAAAAACAGATTTTCTCAAGATTAAAAAACCAAGAACTCGTAGCTTTGATCCTCGGCCGGTGAAGTGCGTAGGGCCGGGTTCATATCCGTCAAGCACACTTTCAAAAAATCACAAAGCGTCTTGGACGCCAAAAGAACCAAGAACTCACGTGGCTTTGATCCTGCGTCTCATTGAAGTGCGTAGGAGCGGGTCACGTCCGTCAAGCACTCTTTTAAAAATCTAAGTTTAGTTTCACTTTTCAAAGATCCCAAAAAGATTTCTTTCTCTCTTGTTTTCTAAAAAACTCTTTCAAATAAAAAGGAAAAGAAAAGAAGTAGAAACGATTCATTTCAAATCAAACACTTCAAAACCACACATCGAATTAATGGTTCCCTTTCGGTAGAAAGGAGGTGTGAGAGTGCTAATACCTTCCCCACACTAACTTGAGGCCAGAACCTACATCTACGAGTTTTGAAAGACCAGTTGCTTTCAAAGGTTTTCCTAACATTTTCCTTAATAAATGTTAGTGGCGAAACTCATTGAAAGATTTCTTTTTAGAAAAGTTGTAAGCGAGGAAGGTTCTCCCTCGGGGACTTTTAGGCGCAACAAAGTCTCACATTGGATAGACTAAGCACTTCTAGAGTGTTTATAACTGGGAATCTCACCCATTGAGTTGGGCCCTAAGCGGTACCCAATCATGTTGATAGGTGAGGACACACACAAAGTAGTATCATCTGATTCGTTGTTGATTCATAATCATTTTTAATCTGTTTTCACAATCGTTTTAATTCTTTGATTAGATTTGTTGATTCGTTTTATATCTTCATTTTAATCTTCATTATGAGCTTTCTCTGATTCGTTTTAGTCTTGGATCTGGTTTTGATTCGTTTTTAATCTTCAGAGCTGATTTTGTGTGATGTGTTGTTGAAATTTTAAATGAATTGTGTGTGAATTATAAAAAGTCACACATTGGATAGACTAAGCACTTCTAGAGTGTTTATAACTGGGAATCTCACCCATTGAGTTGGGCCCTAAGCGGTACCCAATCATGTTGATAGGTGAGGACACACTGAAAGTGGTTTGTCATACACGTGCTGCGTGTGAAGCTTCGGGTGTACTCCTGCTGGACCTATTTATAACCAAAAAACACTTTTTAGATTCATTGGGAAACAAATGTATAAATAGGTCGGAGGAGTACTTTTCTTTCAGAAAAATAAAATATATTTTTATTACATTTCAAAAGCAGGTTTGACCAAATCAAAGGACATTTATAGCGTTTTTTTGTTGATAGGTGAGGACACACACAAAGTGTTGCCCCCACACGTGCGTGCCGCCGCATGGCACAAGGTGTACTCCCTCTGGACCTATTTATAACCAAAAAACCACTTTTTAGATTCATTGGGAAACAAATGTATAAATAGGTCCGGAGGGAGTACTTTTCTTTTCCAAAAAATAAAATATATTTTTATTCTATTTAAAGCCGGTTTGACCAAATCAAAGGGACATTTGTAGCAGTTTTTTTGTTGATAGGTGAGGACACACACAAAGTGACCGCCACACAGCATACGCCACCGGCTCGGGGTGTACTTTTCTTTTCAGAAAAATAAAATATATTTTTATTTTATTTAAAGCCAGTTTTGACCAAATCAAAGGGACATTTGTAACGAATATAAAAAAAAAGGACATTTGTATGATTTTTTTATTAATTTTGCAGCGGAAATTTTCATTAAAATTTCCAACGGTTTTGTTGGAGAAGCGGTTGGCTCTTCCTCTCTCCCCAACAGACTCATTCTTCATTTTCTCCTATAAAAGGACTCATCACCCTCAGCACTTGCAACTTGCACCAAAACTTTGTGAATCAAGAGTTTTCTTCACAACTTTCTCTCTTCTCCCTTACAACATTCTTCTTCTTTTGAAAGCTTGAGATATTTCCAAGCTAAGAGTGGTTTTCATAACCATATAGAGTGGTTTCCATAAACCATATTGAGGTGTATTTCTAGGCGAATTTCTCACGATTCGGTGAAAATTCGTATGATGTAACTAAATTTTGTTTTATCATGGGGGCGTCGTGGTTGATAGTCTACTTGCACCTTTGAGTAGTGTCACGAAAGCGTCTTAAAGAAAGCGACCTAGTCGCGACTCATCGATAATATCTTGGTTTATTTTAAAATAAAAAAAACTTAAATCTTTTGTTGTTTGGGAAAGTTCGACTAAGGAAAGACTTGGTATTTAAGTGTGTCTATTGTGACCCACCTCTGCATCACGGGAACCTACTCGGATTAGCATGTGTTTTTGTTAATGTGATGATTTGGGTTGCGGGTAGCTTATAAGAACAAGAAGAAAGGATTTGTTGAGAAAGATGATTAGAACGATTTTAATGATTTGGGTTCTTCTATTGAAGGAGAGAGAGGTGTTTGTTACGCTTTGCTCGAGTTAGGTTGCGTTTTTAATTTTTAGTTAATTTCTAAAACAAAATATTTTAAGAAAAATAAGGTTTTAAAATTAAAAATACTTTTGTGGAATTGGCTTGCCACGTCATCTAAGAGAGTACAAGTTAGCACAATTTTGACCAAATTAGGAAGGGCACTTTAATTTTAGGAATTGGTAAAATAGGGGGACTAAAATCGTGGTAAAAAAATTGGGGGCTTAAAATCGTGAGTTGTCATAATAGGGGGACCAAAACTGCAATTAAGCCTTGTGCTTTTGTCACGTGATATCTCTTCATAGTTCTAATGGCAAAATCCTTATCTTATTGGGATACAAATTTGTCATCTTGGAATGGGTATATTAAGATAAAGGCTAAATACCACTTTTGGTCTTTTATCTTTATTCTAAGTTTCACTTTGGTCCTTTATCTTTTTTTGGGTCCGTTTTGGTCATTTATCTTTATTTTGTTTCACTTTGGTCCTTTGTCTTTCATTTATTGTTTCATTTGGGTCCTCTTAAACAAAACATTTTGGTCGCGTATTGCATGAGTTATTCAAGAAACAAGAAATCAAAGTGTTCTTGGTGTTCTTGAGCACATTCATAGTGTTCTTCATTTTTTTTATTTTTGTTTAAGAGGACCAAAATGAAACAATAAATGAAAGATAAAGGACCAAAATGAAACAAAATAAAGATAAATGACCAAACTGACACAAAAATGAAAGATAAAGGACCAAAACGGACCAAAAAAAAGATAAAGGACTGGTGCATGGAAATCACATACACTTGTGTGCAAGTATACACTGTCCAAAACAAGTAGTAAAAAAGATCGAACCCACAGAAATTGAAAAACTCACTTTTAAAATAATATAAAGTAATAAAGTGTAAAGTCACTAAGTAACAAAATAATTTTGGATTTTGTTTGATGATCACAACTAAGTTAGAAAGAAAGCAAAGTAAAAAATGTTGATAGTGTAAAAGAGAAAAGCTAGTTGGAATGTCTTCATCAAGTAATTTACTTATAAGTGTATGATGCGATTATGTGATGCAGTGCTTGAATCTTTATTGCATTAGCTATGTGCCTTTCGCTCACTTTCTTGAATTATCATTACCAGCTCTTATGATCCTTGTTCTGTCATGATAAAGAAAGGGGTGTTAGTGCCAATCTTGCCTCCTAACAATTATCCAATTTGCTTAAGTGAATTCACTCTTGTATTTTAAGTACCCACAATTATCCTATGGACTATACTATCCTATGTCTAGGACTTAGCATGGTTTTCACAAAGTTTTCTTTATGTAAAACACTCACCCATATTAGTTCTTGAGTTCTTAATTGTAAGCCATTTACGGTCATTTACAAATCTACTTATTCTAAGTGATCAAGTTCAAAATAAGTTTTGAAAAGATTATCAAGCAAGAACTAAAAGTACAAACATACATACATACATCATACTTACTTAAAAGCTCATTAAATGATTAGAACATTCCAACTAAGAAAGGTTTAGCTAACAAGAGACATTGCAAGATATATATAAACTGAATAGACCATGTTTATATATATAGAAATCACAAAAGAGAAACAACAAGAGTAAAGTTACAAATGTTGAAAACCTTTGTATGAAGTCTTCTAGCAATGCACTAGCATTACTCCTTAGCACTATACAAACACTATGAAAATGAGTTAAGGAGGATTTATGAATTCCTTCCTCTTCCTCTAAAAATATAAAAACTAACTATGTATATTGAAATTTTGATCTAACTTATGGATTGTGATATATTTCCAAATGAAGATGTGAGGTCCTTTTATAGCCTTCAAGTGAGGTGCTTCCTTCCTTCATGTTGAAGTCATCTTGAGTGGATCATAGCTGTAGTTGCTTTCCAGAGGTTTATCCATGTTGAAATCTTTGACTAATCACATAGGGTGGTTCATTGATGTGTGAACATGTGTCCCTATGTTGGTGACTCTTCAAAGCTATGCCTATAGCTATGTGTGAATAGTAGACGCCTACTATACAAGGTGGGATGGCATCGAGAAGAGGCGGCGGGAGGTCATCACTTTGCATGTGGGTGCATATGAAGCAGTGCTTATTCACCAAGTAGTGCGGTTTTGATCACGGGATTAGTGCGGGAGCATTGATGCGATTAGCATTGAGGCGCTTTGAACAAAACATCAAACATACCACAATATAACCAAAATGGCCTAATAATAACTATAATCATTCAAATCACTCAAGATATCATATATCACATAAAATACTATATAAACTCCTTATTATTACTTGAAAGAGAGCAAATACTAAGTTTAAACATATGAAATACTCTATATAAAATAGAGTTATCAAAGACCAAAGTGAAACTTAGAGCAATGATAAAGGAACAAAAGTGGTATTTAGCCTAAGATAAAAGCAAATGTGGTATCCTTATGGTTAGGGGTGTTCGCGGTGCGGGTTGGTTCGTTTTGAGCAAAAACGTGAACCGAACGGTAAGGTAAAAATACATGCGGTTTGGTTTGGTTCGGTTGGCTAACCAAACCAAACCAAACCAATCTTGATTTTGATTGGTTCGGTTGGTTTAGTTTTGTGAGACAAAACACAATTTAGGGCCCGTTTGGATAGAGCTTATTTTGATCTTATGAAAAACAACTTATGCAAATAAATAAGTTTTTATGTATTATTCATAAGCTTGTCAAGATAATTTATGGAAAACAACTTAGGGAAATACAATTTTTTTTAGTGAGAACTTATGAATTAACATAAAAACTTACTTATCTTCATAAGTTGATTTTCATAAGCTCAAAAGTAATTTAATCCAAACAACCCCTTAAATAAACCGATTTCGTATTTCCTACATGTATTGATTTGTCTAATTTTATTTTTGTATATAGGATTTTGCGGTTTGGTTTGGTTTGGTTTAGTTACAATAATCAAAACCACGGACCGAACCGAACGCGTGGTTCACTAATATGGAAAACCAGAACAAAACCGATGAAAGCGGTTTTTGCGGTTTTCGGTTTAGTTTAGTTTAGTTTGCGGTTTTCTATTGGTTTGGTTTGGTTTTAAACACCCTGCTTTTGGTATAGTAATGCTTGGAGCACCCACACTCTCACAAAGGTCTTTTGGTTGTTGTTTGGTGAGGCCACGCTCATTTTGGGTCAAGAGAGGCCCGATCAATACGCGAGATCGCCCGACTCTTGGCGTTAAGGGTGGGGCAGAGATCAATGAGTCGAGATTGTGTTACCTCCAACGGCTCACTTTTGAGATCTTGCGTCTATAAATAGAGCAACACCCCAGCAAATCAACGACGGTTCATTCATTTATACCTCTCCTCCACTTCTGTTTGTTGACTTAGACATCAAAGTGCTTATAGGTACCCAGAGATCCAAACCTCAGGGGACTTACATGGCTCGGATCATCGGATCCCGACGGCGGCTCTACAAACACCTACGCCAGTTCGGATCCTAATACCAACCTCAGGTGAACAATAGTGAATCAATAGTAGAGCTAGGAGTGCTGGAGTATCAGATATCCTTCAAAGTCAAGGGAGTTGGTTCACTTTAAGTCGTCGACTTCTTTGTCTCAAGCTTTCTTATAGGTGTATATCAAGCAGCTGTGTTGATAGTTTCTTGTTTCTCCAGGCGGGATTTTGATTAATCCACTCTCGGCTTCATTTATCGCCTTGTTTTTTTCTCCCCAATCTTTCCTTTTAGTCTCTCTTTTGTTCTTTGATTAGCTTGGTACTGTTTAGTTTTCGATCTAGTTAGTGTTGTGATGTGGCTATTTTTGCCACCCCTTCTTGATAGTTTTGTACTGAGCTTGGTGAATTTTTTAGTAGCTTCTAGGATATGATTGGACACCATCTCAAATCTTTCATAAAAGTATGGGAGTGCATGTCCATATCTTTTGAGTTACTTGGCTATCAATATTAACTAGTCTCACTGAGTGCTGCACTTGCGAGCACCAGGAAAGTATAATTTTGATGAAGAATAAATGGGCGCTACAATGAAACCATAAATATGTAAAGGATGACTATTGATTTAATTGGCTAATGATGATAACAAAATGAGTATCTCATATTCCGGAGAATCTATTTTACATTCCTAAAAACCTCATGGTAGACAACATTTGAAGTAAAAGACGGGGAAATAGTTGCATCGTGTGCAATCAAAACTCTTAACCATTGTTTGGAGGTGACGCGGGAAAACGCCACACATAATTGACCATGAGAGAAAATTGGACTTGGCAAGTAAACTCCGACCTCCTTCAAAGATTGACCCTGGCTTTTATTAATTGTCATTGCGAAAGATATCCCAATTGAAAATTGTCGTCTTTGAAATTTGAATGGAATTCGCAAATCGAAAGGTGTTAGAGTTAGTCGAGGTATGTAAACCTTTAAACCAATATTACGGTCCGATATTACCTTCCCTTCTAGAACAAATTTACCAAGGCAAGTTATCATAAGTCAGGTGCCGTTATGTAACTATAGTTTGTGATAGAAAGTTATTTATATTAAATATGGAATTTACTTTGAAGTCTAGACATGTGAGATAAATATGAATATATGACATATTATCTCTACCACATGGATGGCACTTATTATATGTACGAAGGTTCAATTAGTCTATATACTCATGCAATTATAAACATAGGTGAACTTATACACATAATGGCGGATTCATAAATTTTTGTTGGTGGAGGTAAAATTTTGGTCCATAATATTTTTATATAAGAAAAGTTCTATAAAATTTGACAAAATACATAGTTTCGTGATAGAAAAAACTTAATCCCAAAATCTAACATTTTTAATGCCAATTTGTATGTTAGGTGTTAGAAGAGAAGTTAAAATTAAAAAATAAAGAGAGAAAATATAGAAATGTATTTTCTCTTTTATCTCTTATGTATGTTTGTGAGTTGGTGAAAATAGGAGGACCAAAGCGTAATTAAACCTAACTTTTTACATGTATTTGTTTATAAAAACTATCTCATGGGGTCAACATTTATTTTTTTAGGGGCAAATCAAATTTATTAAGTATATATAGACTAAAAATATTGAGCTAAGTGGGGCAAATGCCACTTAATTAACATAACATGGATCCGTCCTTGAACCATTGTACTATTGTAGGAAAATGTGGTAAATTAATTTGAAAAATTAAATGGGAAGAAAGACAATGATGGTGCATTGGCTGTTGTGAGCCTTTGCATTAAATGCTTCCATGTTCGTAAATCGGGCTGTGCCTCACCAGTAGTGTCACTTCTTCTTGTGTTAGCCATACTGTAAAGAATCAATTGAATTGTTAAAAATACTCAATATCAGTTAAAATCACCATCGAGCAACAATCGGGGGTTCGACCTGCGAGATGCGAACCAAAAAGAGAACGCGGCAGTCGAACCACCCATAAGAGGTTCTAAGCGCGCTTGATCGAACGACCCATGAACAGTTGCATAATTAGGGGGTTCGGCGCACGCCTGGTCGCGCTAGATCGGCCTCTGCAAGGCCGAACCACCCAAAACAGTGGGAAAAAAACACGAAGAACAAGATGAACAAGCGTACCTAGAAGTGGATGGAACGAAATATCGTTGATTCTTGATGGAAAACAAACGATACTGATGGATTGAAGTTGAGGGGGGTGTGGGTTCGATTGTAGGGTAGTTTTTAGGGAGAATGAGAATGTGAGGGGGTGTGTGAGGGTAAGAGGGAATAGATAAGGAAATCAGAGATTTCAAATTGGGGTATTTTGGGAATAATAGGTGGTTTAGGGTGTCTAGTGAGTAGAGGGGGTTGGAAGAAGCAAGTACCTTCTATTATCTAACTATATGTTTTGGCCTGCATAAAGTTGCCAGCGTGTTACTGTTTGATCAAGCGTGTTATGAACACATCTAAACCTTGTGGAGCTTTATTAGACTATGTACAATGGTTTCAACACCCTCCTTTTCACTTTTTAACACTCCACATCATCTTCTCTCTCTTCCACTTAATAATTCAACACTCATTCAACTTTTACTCACTACAATAGTTTTGTTTAATAAAATTCAACACCCTACCCCACCACTTTTATTTCATATTATTATTTTCTTTTATGTTTTTGTTTTTGTGATTGCATATTAATAACAATTATCGATTGAAATTAAATTAAAATAATTAAGAGTTAAATAATTTATTTTAATTTAATTTTTCTAATTTTATATTCTTAATTAATTTTATTTTCTTTCTTGCAAGTAATAAAGACGAGATATAAGGATAGTCATAAAACAAATAAAATTACAAAAAACTTAAAATGCAATACAATACACTAAGCACACAACACATCTAAATGAAACACACATAACTTAATTAGTACAATAGACTCAACTCACAAACAAACTATTTAATCACGAAACATTCGAACTTTGCCCATATGTGTTTGACTAGATGCGCTTGCAATTAGTGATGTACATTTGAATCACGCATCACGGATCTAGCGCGCATGATTATAAATCACGGTAGCACCTCGATCGAGAATGGCTCGGTGTACTAGACCCACTTGCCTCAGTTGATCATAATCGTCAATCTTTGAGCATATGTATCTCGTTCATCCTCGACAATCATATTATGCAATATGATACATGACCTCATGATGAGAGCCAAATAAATCATGTCCCACAAAGCGAATTTTGGTTCGCGAATGATTTTAAATCGAGCACTGCAAACACCCCAAATGCGCGTTCGATGTCGCTTGAACATCCCTCACGATATTTTGCAAATAACTTATACGGTTCACTTTGAGGAAGTCTAATTGATTTGTGAAAGTCGGATAAGAAGGGTAGATCTGAAGTCGTGAAGATAGTATGCCATATTATACAGACGTTGATTCACAAAGAAGTTCACTCTTGGAGTATTTCTCTGTTCAACATCATCGAACACGGGAGAACGGTCTAGAACGTTTATATCGTTCAATGTTCTCAGACATTCAAAAAAGGCATGCCATATCCATAGATCATAAGTTGCAACTGCTTCAAGAATAACAATGGTGGTTCCCTTATCTCCCCGAGTAAATTGACCTTCACATGTTGTAGGACAATTTTTCCATTTCCAGTGCATGCAATCAATACTCCCAATCATCCCTGGGAACCCCCACATTTCACTAACATGCAGTATTCTTTGCAGGTCATCTTGAGTTGGGGCTGAGATACACTGGCTCATACAATTGTATGATTCCTTTACAGAATCTATGCAATCACTCCAATGTTGTAGTACCTCCTATGTTGATGTATTCATCGACCGCATCGGCCACCACACCATATGCTAACATTCTCATTGTCGTGGTACATTTTGCTAATGGAGATATACCTTCTTTATTGGTTGTGTCAACTCTTTGGGTGAAGTAGTTGTCATATGTAGGTTGATCTGCAAAGTAGTCGTCAATCAGTCTTTGGTTTGCCGTTGCAAGATCTCTATTGAGATATTTTCTCTTGACATATGTATATCCTTCCTCTATTTGGTTTCGACGCTCCCTGAACCGGTTGACGGTATACCTCTCTTCGATTTCATACTGCCTTTTGTAAGCTTCGATATTAAAAGGAAATTCTGAAGGATCCATTGATATTTTTTTAGTAATATGAGATTTTTGGTATTGGTACATCAATGGAAGAATGAGCCCCCATTTATAAGAAATTGAGTGGGTGAAATGGACGGACTCCAAACAAATAATGCAATGGAGTTAAATAAAGATAAGGATAGAAATCAGATTGAGTGGTTGAAATGGACGGACTCCAAACAAATAATGCAATGGAGATAAATAAAAGATAAGACACAAAGTGACAAAATACAAACAACGACTTGACAACACAAATACTAAAGCATAAAGTGACAAAATACAGACAACGACTTGACAACACAAACACTAAAGCAGAAAGTGACAAAATACAGACAATGACTTGACAACATTTAATTTCCAAACAGATCGCGGCCAAACTTTTTGAACAACTCTTTGCTCCGGTCATCGAGATGCTCCTTTGAACTTAGCTTCATAAACATCTTCATCTTCTTAGCCTCAGTACTTTCTTTCAACAATTGGTTAGCCTCCTCTTGCCTCATGACTATTTTGTCCAATCGTTCCAACTCTTTCTCCTTAAATTGTTTGAATTCATTCCACTCTTCATTGACCGAATCCAAGGTTGCGCCCTTTTTTCTTCTTACCCTTTTTATTTGCATCCTCCCCTTTGGGTGAGCACTAGTGTGACATCGGGGACGAGCGGAGCGAGGAGTGATTGCGGTGCCAAAAAAGGTGGCATGGCAAAGAAGCGGCTCTGGCGGCTTCAAAGTGAAGGCGCGTGAATGAGCAAGAATACACACCGGAATGAGAGGATTACGAGGTCATGCGCGGTATGGATTTATCTGATTGAAGGAAGGCTTAAAAAGAATTGATTTGGACTACCTATACCAACAAGATGCATCTTCTTTTAGGAGCCCATCCCGCCAAGAACTTCATAGTTAAGCGTGTTTGGCTTGGAGTAGTAGTGGGATGGGTGACCTTCTGAAGATTTTAGGAAAGCATGCAAGTGAGGACAAAGCATCTTTGAAAAGACTCGTGTTGGTTCGTGAGAAGCGATCAGCGATTCAAGAAGCGATGCAGGATGTTACATTAATGGTATCGAGCGGCGGACCTCTCCCGATCACGGTGTGCATGGTTGGGGGCGAACAGCGGAAGGCCCAGTGGGCATGTGACATCGGAGCGTGCGAGGCGGGAGTGATTGCGGTGCCCAAAAAGGTGGCATGGCAAAAAGCGGCTCTGGCGACTTCAAAGTGAAGGCGCGTGAATGAGCCAGAATACATGCCGGAATGAGAGGATCACGAGGTATGTGCGGTATGGGGTATCTGATTGAAGGAAGGCTTAAAAGAATTGATTTGGACTACTATACCAACAAGATGCATCTTCTTTTGAGAGCCCATCCGTAAGAACTTCATAGTTAAGCGTGCTTGGCTTGGAGTAGTAGTGGGATGGGTGACCTCTGAGAAGTTTTAGGAAAGCATGCAAGTGAGGACAAAGCATCTTTGAAAAGACTCGTGTTGGTTCGTAGAGAGCGATCAGCGATTCGAAGCGATGCAGGATGTTACAAAACAACAGGTATGGCTTCACGCGTTCTCTCGATACCCAGCGCTTTTTAAAAGCGGCGGGTATTGGGTCCGCGGCGTTTTCACATATCACTTTCTTACCTCTCTTCTCTCCGAACCCTCACCTGACCACTTCTTTGCCTCGACCTCTGCCTCCTCCCTCAACCTCTGCCTCCTCCCTCGACCTATACCTCCTCCCTCTCTTTTTTCTCATCTCTCATTCATGTTCAGCGTTATCGGCACCACCATCACCTGATTCGTGTTCTCTCCTTCCTTCCATAGCAAGTGAGTATGATTTTGAGCATTCCATGTTGTTGCATTTTGTTGAAAAACATATTCTTTTTTGGTTGAATCTTTACGGCGATGATTGTTGAAAGGGTTGTTCCTCTTCTTCTTATTGTTAGATTCTGTTCTTATTTGAAGTTTAGCACACCAACTGTTTGTAAATTTGCCTAAACTAAGTTTCAGTGGGCACATCAATTGTTTGTTAAAATGCCCAAATCAAGTGCAGAATTTTTTTTCTTTTCAGAGTTGGGCGTACAAACTGAATACTTGTTAAAATGTTATTTGTTCTCTCATTTCTGCTTAATTTTTTTTTTCTGTGATATGACTTTTTTTATTAGGGTTTTGTAATAATCTGTTTTAGTGTTAGGTTTTTATAAAAGTTTTGTTTATTCGATTTTAGTTTCTAGTTAACTCTTGTGCTTTCACTTTCAGTTTTTTTCTATTTTAGTTTATTTCTGGTTTGGTATTTTACTAGTTTTATCTTTACTAATTTGACCCTGTTTTTTATTTTCATGGATGCTAAACATGGTGAAGTTGGTTTCTTTGTCTTGTGGAGCACGAGCAACTACGAAACTACCAAACAGGTTGGAGATTCGCTACTGTGGCTCTTTAATATTTACATCTTGTCCCTCTTGTGTTGATTTATAACACTTTGCTTAACACTTAACTATATGAAAGTATGCTTCTGTACTTCATTTATGATAATGTGAACACTATGATAAATCTATATTCTGTAAAGTCAAGAATACATACATATGAATACATATAGTGTTCATATAGTGATCGAGAATATAGTGTTATAATAGTGTTGATTGTATGTTTAACTATATATGTATTCATAGTGTTCTTTACTAATATGTTGCTATTGTATTAATTGTAAAGCTCATACTTAAAAGTGTCGATATCATTGTTTTGATTCATGTATCGGTGTACTAGTTGAGATGACAAATCTGTTGGATTTGTTCACTTAGGGGATACTGAACCACTTGAAGTTATTGCATAAGTGCTATGACTTATGTCAGACTTATGTTATTTTGGGTACTATACTATGAGATATATGAGAGAGATTATCACTCACGACAAAGTAGTAATTCCAATCAAGGTAACTACTTAGGTTTCTTTTTTATATTGATATTATAATACTTACTTACATTTAATAACCATTTTAATTCTAATTTTATTTCATTTTATTTTTCAGTATTTTCCTCACCGTCATCACATCCAACATTACTCTGATGAACAACTTACAACAGTAAGGGGGGAGTGGTGCCGTTATGTTTCTAGCTTTTTGTAGCAACTTTTGAGTTTCATAATGTTAGTTAGTTATTATATATGTTGTATATATGATTTGGATATATATTATGTTGTAAGTACTTGTTAGTTTAATATGGTCTTTTGGTGATATGTACATATGTGTGTATCTATATTGGATTGGAATGATATTGGTGAATTTTGTTGGAATGATATTGGATGAATTTTGTTGTGCGAGAGAATGAATTTATAACTTGTAATTAAAAGGAGAATAAACAAAAAAATATTTAAAAAAATCGAGTCGATAGGTAGCGTTTTAAAGAAAAAACACTACAAATGAAATTAAAAAAATCGGTCAATACGTAGCGTTTATAGAAAGCGCTAGAAATGAAAATTAAAAAAATCATTCAATACCTAGCGTTTTATAGAAAAAGCGCTAGTATGGACAAAATGCACTAGAGGATCCTAGCGTTTCTGACGCTAGGTATGGACAAAATGCGCTAGAGGATCCTGGCGTTTTTCTGACGCTAGGTATGGACAAAATGCACTAGAGGATCTCTGGCATTTCTGACGCTAGGTATTGACAAAATGCGCTAGAGGATCCCTAGCGTTTTATAGAAAACGCTAGGTATGGACAAAATGCGCTAGAGGATCCCTAGCGTTTTTACGAGAAAGCGCTACGTATGTCCAAAACACGCTAAGGAAGATCCACAGCGTTTTATTTCAAAACGCTACGCATTTCTGACAATCCCTAGCGTTTTTAAAACGCTACTAATGGGGGTACGCATCCGTAGCGCCAACTTTTCTAGCGTTTTAAAACGCTACCAATGCCCAAAAAAACGCTGCAAATCCTTAAATCTGTTGTAGTATAAAAACACAAAAGGTTGGTGCTGGTAAAAGGACTCGAAAGGGAAACCTGAGACATTTGTTTCTGGAATGGGTATTGGTTATACCATAACAGGTGTTGGGAAATTGCTTGAAAGTAAAAGCTTGGTGTTGTTTTTGCTGAAGAATTTTAGAAGGAGAGATCGACGTCAACAAATTGACTATGCACGTAAACGATGAGAAACCACGGAGCAAGTAGCGAAGAAGAGGAGCGATGCTGTTACCGTCCGAGCAGTGTTAACAGAAGAATTTTTTTTAATTAACAAAGCTTATTTGCTAATCTGATGTGGATAAGTAGTCCAGGTGTTATAATCTAATTGGCCAACAGGTTGAACAGTATTCGTAAGCTTTCTCCTTAAAGAAATAACTCTCAACTTTTGGTTGATTTTTATAAGTTTTTTTTTTGATTGATAAGAACTCTCATCCTTTGAAAATCATCCTTTCCGCAATTTTTGGTTAACCATGTTTTTAGTGCTTGCTGATTTTTAGCAGGTTTCTTGCGATAGTAATCTACGTTGGGGACTTGGTAGTGCAGTCAGTCAGGGCTTTTCTTAGGCCGTGTAGTTCTCACTCCCGTGAGTTTTCACCACAACCAAGATTGAGCCAGAGGCGTAGGGGTGGGATCAGAAGTCCAATTCTGCGAGGACCAACCCATATTTATTCTATTTTATTTATTCCCCCAATTGTTTATTCTATTTTATTTATTTATTATTCCCCAAAAGGCCAAAACACTACATTCCCCCTCTATGAAGCTGAAAGAACAATTTTACCCATTAAGAACACACTATAAGTGGCAGGTGTCGAGTCGCGTTTCGTGTGTATGTGAAAAACCAAAATCCCAAATGTCGCTTCGATAGGGTTCAACATTTTCCCTTTTTCGTGGTAAATAAATACTAAAAACTCTCCATTCTCTCGATTTGAAACTTTCAATGGCGGGAAGAGAACCAAACGGTCACAAACGACACTTTTCCTGATCCAGAGACACAAGACATGGATATCGGCGCCAAAACGACGTCGTTTAGCGACAATGAATGTTCGGTTAAAACACAACAACCTATAGTTGGAAACGGTGAAGCGGTGCCGTTGAAGGTCGGTGAAGTTTCGTCTTCTGGTAAACCTTCTTCTTCTTGCCTAAATGTTTATGTCAGAAAGAAACGCTTTTACAAAAGTGTATCGCGGGGTTGAAGGCAAAGGCAGAAGCAGAAGCAGAAGCAGAAGCTTCTTCTAGTGTTGTTGTGAGAAAGAGTACACGCAGCAGAAAGAGTAACGTGAAGAAAAAATGAACTTGTCGGTGGAGGACGTGAAGGAGGAGAGAAGTGGAAGGAAAGAAAGATAATCTCTAGTTCTGATGCTACACAAGAAGGGAAGAAAATGGTGGTAGAAAAGGAATATCACTAAGAAAGAACCAGAGAGTGATGATTTGGGGAAGAGAGTCAGGATAGTGAATCTGAAACTCCTATTGTAGAAATTAAAGGTTATAGTTTCAGGAATAGAGATAGGAAACCTAAATACATTGAAAAAGAGGATAGGAAATCTAAATACATTGAAAAAGAGGAGGTGCCAAAAGTAAATAAGTTAGACCCTAAGGTGACATTATGATTCTTTGCTCATTCACTCTTTAGATTTTGTGTTTGGTTTTACATGTTTTGATGTGTTAATGTTTCTCTTTTAACAGTGGATTGAAGAGGAATCCTTAATGTGCCATCAATGTCAGAGAAATGATAAGGGCAGGGTTGTCAGATGCACACATTGTAAAAGGAAAAGATATTGCATACCCTGTTTAAACAATTGGTATAAATTTGTTTGCTTCTGTTTAATTTTGTAGGTTCTCTTGTTATTGAATATTCCTTGTTTTGTTGGGATGATAAATTGTAGGATCTATATGATATTGTAAACTAAAGATTTTAGGGTTGGTGTTAGGATGATGAAATCTGAATAAAGCATGTTTTTGTTTTGTCTTGTAAAGGTATCCTCAATTGGAAGAGGATGATATTGCGGAGGCATGTCACTGTGTGCCGTGGTAATTGTAATTGCAAAGCATGCTTGCGATGTCGAATCTTATCAATGTCAGTTCTCCCCCTTCTTACATGAACTATTCCTGTGATTTTTATGTATTCTAAATAGGACTACCTGGTTTACTATAGGAAATTAAAGCAGAAAAGGACAAAACCGGAGGAAATACCAACATTGAGCACTCTAAGTATCTGCTGAAAGCACTTCTTCCCTATGTAAAACAGTTGGATGAAGAGCAAATGATTGAGAAGGAGATAGAGGCTAAAAGACAAGGTATCTTTTCATTCATGAGTCTCGATTGAGTTTTTGGACGTAAGGATGAATGTTGTTCTGTGAATAAGCGAAAATAATGCTGAGGCTGGGCTAAGTTTGATCAGTGTATTAGTATTCCAGTACCTATCATGTCATGCTACTCACTAGAGAAAATTGCTTTTACGTGATGCTATGAATCTCTTTCCATCATGAATGCTGACTGTATAAGAGAAAAAATTGTCTGTTTTATAAGCTTTGGTTAACTGTTGTCCTTTAAACAGTATGGCTGTTGGAACTCGTTTCTTCTAGCTTTTTATCTTTCCTCTTACTGATGTGGGTTGCTTTATCAGTGTTTCCTTCTTTGGTTTTTTATTTTGGAATTAAATATATCTATCTTTTCTTTATTTATTTTTTACGTTTTGAATTACTTACCTACTTGATATCGTACTTTTTACCGTTTCCTCTGTATGTGCTGTTGGAGTATAGGTTACGTTTGTATCTCATCTCATACCCCAGTCAGAGTTCAATTCTAGTTCCATATGTTTTTAATTTTTTATTTTTAAATTATTTCTGGGATGTGCATTACAGGGCTCTCACTCTCAGATCTAAAAATAGGAGTGGCAGATTACTTTGAAGATGAACGGGTTTACTGGTTAGGACTATTTTTATTATTGTCTTTCAGTTATCCTTATGTTATATAGTTGCTTACTTAATGCTCTTTTGCAGTGACAACTGCAAAACATCAATATTTGACTACCACAGAAGCTGTACAAAATGTTCTTTTGACCTTTGTGTGCTATGTTGCCGTGAGCCGTGGTGGGCAGCTTCCAGGTGGTGCGGATCCAATTAAATGTGATTTTATTTTCCGAGGTCTTGATTATATGCACGGTGTTAAAAATAAAAGAAACAGAAAAATTGTACAAGTTGCTGCCGAGCCCGAGATTCGTGAATGGTCAAGATCTGGTTGGCATGCAGAGAGTGATGGCAGTATTCCCTGTCCAAAGGCCAATAATGAATGTGACCATGGTTTTCTAGAACTCAGAAGCATTCATCCTCCAAATCACATCTCCGATTTACTATGTAAAGTAGAAGAACTAGCAGAAGCATATAAGCTTCAAGATGCAGAGGTGCCTCGTAACTACTTCTGTTCATGTTTGAAGCTTGCCAAGAACACAAATGATACATACAATAACACGAGGAAGGCAGCATCTCGTGAAGACTCCGGTGACAACTGTTTGTACTGTCCTAGGGCTGTAGATTTAGATCACAAGGATTTAAGTCATTTTCAATGGCATTGGAGCA
This sequence comes from Oxytropis ochrocephala, assembly GCA_020916435.1. Classification (NCBI taxonomy): domain Eukaryota; kingdom Viridiplantae; phylum Streptophyta; class Magnoliopsida; order Fabales; family Fabaceae; genus Oxytropis; species Oxytropis ochrocephala. Next base: position 66,578,924 of record CM037091.1, on the reverse strand, counting down.
AAGGGGAGCCTGTAATTGTCAGCAATGTGCTTGAATGTACATCTGGTTTAAGCTGGGAACCACTTGTCATGTGGCGTGCATTTCGTCAGATAAGTAGCAACAGGCGTACTAAGCACGATGTACATTTGGATGTGAAAGCCATTGATTGCTTAGATTGGTGTGAGGTTTGTATGATTTTTCAATCTTGAGCACGGGGATTTTTGTTGAAATTCAACTATTATCATTCTCATCATGCTTATTTGAATTCAATTCTTGCCAGTCACAAGTTAAAGCGCAGTTGGCAGTTCAGAGGCGTTTTATCTTACGACTCCAATTTTAAGCTTAGTAAATCGACTATAAAAGAAAATTCAAAATCTTAGCTGTTCGATGATGCAACGACTTCGACCTGCTGACTGTGTGAATGGTGTAATTTGTGATTACAGCGAGCCGAATTCAACTTATTTCTGATCTATTTAAAATCAATAAATTTTTTTATAGGAACTAGTTTGCTTCAAAATGGTATTTGGGGAATAATTTAACTATTGCATATTTTTGATTTGTTGAATTTCTTACATGTTTTCTAAATTTGGTAACTCATTTTTCTGGATTGAGAGTAGTTTCAAAGCATTTACGAGTGTCGAGTTACTCATTTCATAGAGTACAATTGTTACGAATGTCCTCGAAAGAGTTTGAAACGTACTGAGATAGGGTTTCAATTCTTAAGGTAGATTGTTCCTCTGTAAAACTGTTTCTAGGTGTTCTGCTCTCTGGGTCGTCAAGAGATACCAGTACATGGTTGCAATCCTATTTATCAAGATAAATACCACATTAGGGTTGTAAGTTTGAAGTTCCTTTTCTAGGTGTAGTGTAATTCGTATGTGTTAGTATAAATGTCTTAGTCCTTTGTGCTTGTCATATGCTATCTGTTAAATTCAATTGAATAGAAAGAACAATTTTATTGTTACTAAATACTAACTCATATCCTTATCCCATATCCTAACGCTATTTAATATCTCTCCCAATATCTTGTCATCTTATTCTTAAACATTATCGAAGGGTCTATTTGATTCAAAAGGGAGGGGAGGAGGGGTTTTGTTGGAGATGAGGGGAGGGGAGAGATTTCAAATATGCCGTGTTTGGTTCGACGAGGGGAGAGAAGGGAATTTAATGGAGGGAAAGTGTAAAATTAAAATTTTCATCCCTGAAATATCTATAAAAGGAAATTTAATTACAACTTTTAAACAATTTTTCTTCTCTGCAAATCCCCACTTTTGTGGGGAGCTAAAATTGGCTTAGAAGGATTTTACTCCCTCCCTTAAAAACTTGAACCAAACAACTAAACTTTTAAATAATCCCCCTTTCTCTCCCCTCCCCTCCAAACATACCCTAAACTTCTTGCTGTCTGATGTCCTGTTTGTTTTTGCTGTTTTGCTTTCGTCTACCTTGAATCTATCTATCTTGTTGCCATTCTTTCATCTTCATTCTGTTCTCCTGATTGTATATTTACCTCTTTCTTATGCATACCCATCCATGTAGATGATATGGGGTAAGACCATAAGGCTTACTGCATTTTATGCGTTCTCGTTGAAAATATTGTTCCTTAGTTGTATCCATATTTTTTCCCATTCAAATGCCAAACAGACTAGTGTAAACTGTATCTATTTTTTTTTTACTGAGTTTTTAGTGCTTTTTCTTGAGAGTCTATTCTGTTATTGGTAATTTCTGCCTTTTTTATTTGAGGATTTAACTGAGTGCAGGTAGAAATCAATATCAAACAATTCTTTGTTGGGTACACAGAAGGCCGCAAGGATTGGCTTAATTGGCCTCAGGTGTTGAAATTGAAAGATTGGCCCCCTTCTAATTTATTTGAGAGCGTTTGCCTCGTCATTGTGCCGAGTTCATATCTTCCTTGCCGTATAAAGAATATACAGATCCTGTAGGAGGTTCTCTTAACCTTGCTGTGAAGTTGCCCGATAAATGTCTAAAGCCAGACATGGGACCAAAAACATATATTGCTTATGGATTTGCTCAGGAGCTTGGGCGTGGTGATTCTGTTACCAAGCTCCATTGTGACATGTCTGATGCAGTAAGCTTCAATTCTGTTTTGTCCTTTCTGGCCTATTTTTCTAGAATTTCTTTGTAAACCTTGGATACTTTGTTGATATATTTGAATTGAATTCCATCATGAAATGTGCATAGGGTGAATAAATTTGTCGTCGTAACTTTGTAAGCTATTGCATTTATCTGTTCATATTGTAATGAGCTGATTGTAGTGTTGTCTCTTTGGAGTCCATGTCATGATTTTTTGTACATTGCACTGTCTACACTAACTCTCGTTTTTCCTGGGTGTTTTGGTAATTGACAATTTAGGAAAGTAATCTATTCTGATTAGTGGCATTGTCAGAATAGTATTTAGGAGTAATTATGAAATATGAAAAGCCTTAGGATTGAAAGCTGTGATCAATGTATACTTTCATCAGATGCGTTGCTCTTAAAAATATTTGATGTTTGATAGTTCTTTGTATTTGGTAGTGCTTTGTGTCTCTGAGTGCATACTCTTTCATGAGGAATATGAAACATTTTTAAATCTGGTCTTTTAAGGTAAATGTCTTGACTCATGTCACTGAAGTGGAGTTGGAACCTGAGAGCACTACTGCGATTAAGAAATTGATGAAAGACCACCTTGAGCAAGACATGAGGGAAATATATGGTGATATTCAGAACCGAAAGGCTAATGTTAGCATGCTTGATAATTCATCTTCTACCATAATTGCTTCAGACAAGCTAAATTCTCTTGCAGGCATGGAAAATGAATGTGGATTATGTGATGGAAAGGTTGTTGATCCATCTCATCAACACTCTAGTGCTACTGATGATGGCCTGTCTTCTGGGTCAGAGCTGCTCAAAGAGGATGAAGAAGTTACAGTGAAACAAGAAAATAGTTTGTTGGTTGGAGATAAATCCTTAGAGCGGTGCTCTGCAGGATATATTTCGGAGAGAGGATGTACCTAAATTGCAGGAATATCTGAAAAAGCATTTCAGAGAGTTCAGGCATGTGAATTGCTGTCCTTTAAAGCAGGTAAATTAGTCAAGATGATTTTCCATTATCTATCTAGTTGCCCCTTGTTACCGGTCAGTTTCACTGCTAGTTATATTTGATTTAAACTATCCCCATATTTGTTATATGTGGAGGTTTTCACCATGATAAAATTAAGTATTATCTCATTTTCTTACTGTGTTCCAATAATTTTTTTACTTACCAAATAGACATGTCACAAAGGATTGTTGAAAGATCAGGCTGGTAGTAAATAATAGCTGTAAGTAATTTTGAAGGTGTAAATTAATGATTTCTGTCTAAACAAGTGTGTGGCATCACTAATGAGGAATTGTGTTATATATATATATATATATATATATATATCTGACTGGTTTATTAGCTTATGGATATGGACCTTTCATTACGATAGTAGATGCTTCTCTACAATGTCCATAGACAAGGGAAATACATTAGGGACATAGTTACCAGTCCAAAATCGAAAGATCATTGGTTAATTATATATGTTATATATGTTATATATGTTTCGATGGCTTCTGTATGTATAGCCGACTGGTTAGTATGATGGTCGCTCACTAGTTATGCATATATCTTGTAATGTAGGTTATTCATCCCATCCATGATCAGACCTTTTATCTTACTATGGAGCATAAGAAGAAGCTTAAGGAGGAGTATGGTTAGTAATGTTTATAATTTTTCATATATTGTTTGGGGACTTGGCTGATTTGATGAATCAAATTGTACCATTTCGTTGATAGTTCAATATTTACTTGTAGGGATTGAACCCTGGACTTTCATTCAGAAGCTAGGAGATGCTGTTTTCATTCCAGCTGGCTGTCCTCATCAAGTCAGAAATCTGAAGGTAAAATTCACATACACAGTAAAGTTTCCCTTGTTTCCCTAAAAGTGTATGAATTCTATGAAGTTTAGCTAGGAAGGGGGATAGCTTGACTTAGTTTATATTAGTCTAAGATCTGAGTTCAATTCAGATCTTATTTATTTTTGTTGCATACATTATCCTTTGTATCTGTGTTTCTGTTTCTTAAAGGTGTTTATCTCAACAATAAAATTCTTCTTGGGAGCTTGAGCTTGAGCTTGGGAATGTAATTTTCCATGTTTGGTACAGGTTATAAAAAATATTCATGTGTATTTGGTCAGAAACATGAATCATGAAATTCCCATAATAACCTTATATATTTATGGTTAAGAATTAGGCTTGATGGAGGATTCCAAAAGTGGGTGTGGAGGCTATCTGGGATGGATCTCTCTGAATAAGGTGCAACTAGTTGAACTACTGCAGGTTGAGGAGAAATGCACAAATAGGAAAGAGCGCACTAGAGGAAGTACAGTGAATGCGCACTTTGGGCGGAAACAAGGACCAGAACCTTGAATAGCAATTGAATAATTACTACGATGTCGAGAACAAAACAACACCTAACAATTGAAATAAATTTGAGCAAAGCAAGAAAATATGTGAATAGTAATAGTCAAAGAAGTCCTTGGAATACCCCTAAAAAGTGGGACACAAGCTGAAAGGTAGACTAGGAATATGCATTTCATATGGCAGAGTTCTTCTTTGAAAAACTCTCCAGAAATTTTTTAGTGTTTTGCCAATCGTGGCTGACCACTTGGAAGACTCGATCTACGGAAATCTGAATAGCTCGCCGCAACTTGTGGCGGCCGGTGAAGGCCTGCGTCATCTTTGTTTAGGTTGGCGGTCAGTGGTTTTGTTGACCTTGATGGTTCTCTTTGTGCTGTTGGAGGTGAGAACAATCAGGCACTGGAGAATGTCTCCTTGAAGCATGAATAGTTGTTGGAAAATGGAAGGTGGTGCTTATGGTAGTCTGGCAGTGGTTTTGGCTTCAAAGCAGAGTCAAGTAGGAGTCAAGTAGAAGATCGTGCAAAAGCATTGTAACACTTGCTGGAATTTTTTTCCGCGTAGGTGCCAATAACAAACCTTGCTGGTCACAAAATTCAAACAAGCTCCTATACGATGTAAAATATTTTATTGGATTGTTGTTAATGATGGCGGAGGCCTGCGTCATCTTTGTTTAGCTTGGCGATTAGTTGTTTTGTTTTGTTCTGGCGGAGGTGAGAGTAATCAGGCACTGGTAAAATAGTTGCTAGAAAATGGAGGGTGGTGTCGATAATATTGGTTTTGACTTCAAAGCAGAGTCAAGTAGAAGGGAAGACCGGGATGATGCTAAAGCATTGTAACAATATTAGTATCGACACTTGTTGGAAAACTTTTTTTGAGTAGGCGCCAACAACAAACCTTGCTAGTCCCAAAATTCAAACAAACTCCGACATCATGTAAATTATTGTATTGGATGTCGTGTATGATGATTCCAAGAATCAGAAATGATTATTTATCATCATCATCATCTAGTGTACGCTTAATGTTCACACACTAAATGTTGATTGTGTTATCCTAACATAGGTATCAAGGAGGAAAACTTTGATGTGCAATTTAGAACTCTCAAATCGCTAAAAATGTGAAGGTGCGGCTGTTTTAACAGAATTACATGATTTAGAGGAGAAGTAGTAGCCTTGGTGTGATCACTATAGAAAGTGTTTCACATACAAAAAAGAGCTAATGGAAGCTTAATGAAAAGCTGACAAATTTGTTTGGGTGTTCATTTTGGATGTCAGCAAGGAAATTCAAGAGAAAAAAATCCTACCATGATACATCTTCTTTCATTGACAAATAGTTACAACATGCATACTTCTTTGGACTAAGATCATCAGTTAATGCAGCTTCTTCCATGATACTTCTTTGGACTAAGATCGTCGGCTAATGCAGCTTCTTCAGGGGCCAAAAAACTATTTATTTCTTTGCTGCCCTTCTTAGTTTCAACAGGTTTCTGAAACTCCAAGGATCATCGATTTTAAAGCCAATGATCGTTTAACAATTTGTCCAAAGCTATTTTCTTTCCGTTGTCCTTGTGCGAGGCAACAAGATTTTAAGTTGTAGGTGGCCCCTTCTTTGTAATGGCTGGAATTGGCTCAGTTCCCATATCCTACTCTACGTCCCTCCATAATGTTGGTGTGTTCCTAAGGTGTTATGCAATTTGTAAGCCTTTTAGTATCTTAACTTTTTACCGTAATGATTATGTAGTATTTGACTAATGAATGTGTAAATTTCAAGGAACACATGCGGGTGTGTTTAGTTTGAGATGGTTTTCTGTTTTCATTGATAGATTTAAAAATGTATATGTGTGGAGGAAAAATAACGGAAGTGGGGCAGTTACCATGGGGAGGCACATCAGGCGCATATGCCTGTAATTGCTCAGCGCATTCTGCCTAGCGCTCGGCAGCAGTTACTGCTGGTAGTAACTGTCGCTGTGTGGCCTGTTCTTGCTGTTCAAATATTGTATTTTCAGTTCTATGTATGGAGAGGCGGTATTTTGGAAGTTTATTTCCTTTGGGAGGCTCTGCACTTTGAATCGCTCAAGAAACTACTAATTTTGCTTTTGTAATTGATGAGTTACTCGATTCACTGCAATTTGTTCTATTCGTTAATAAAGTTGATTGATATTACTATGATTACCTTAATTTCCTCTACTTTTGAATTGATAACTATCAATTTCTGCGAGATCCAAGAAGATAGATGCTATGTTACAATGGCTTTGCACCTAAGGATGTAAAGGGCTTAGAGGTTTCCTTGGGCTCACGGGTTATTCTGAGAAAATTTGTCAAACAATTATGGAATGATAGCATGGCCACTAACTCAATTGTTGAAAAAGGAAAGCTTTGTGTGGAATTAACAAGCTCAAGTGGCTTTTGAAACCCTCAAGAAGGCTATGGCTACAATTCCTGTACTTGCTGTCCCAAACTTTGATAAGGAATTTGTAGTAGAGACAGGTGCCTCTGGGAAAGGAATAGCTGCCCTAATGCAGAGGGCAGACCTATTGCCTTTTTGAGTCAGACACTTTCGGATAGGGCTCAAGGGAAATCAGTCTATGAGAGAGAACTCATGGCTGTGGTGATTGTTGTGCAAAAATGGAGACCATACTTACTTGGTAGACATTTCAAGATACATACGGATCAAAATAGTTTGCGGTTCCTCACTGAGCAAAGAGTGATGGGAGAGGGCCAACAGAAGTGGATTTCTAAACTTTTGGGGTATGATTTTGAAATTAAAAAGATACATACCAAGTAAAGAGAATGGAGTAGCTGATGCACTGTCCAGAATATTACAGTTTGCTGCCATCACAACTATGCACTGTGAGGCGTGGGAGGGGCTGGAAGAAGTACTTGCTGATGAGGTATTGAGGAAGATTGTACAAGGCTTATTGGGAGATTCTGGTAGCCATCCAGGTTACAATTTGAAGAAGGGCATATTGTATAGAGAGGACAAAATCGTTCTACCAAGAAATTCGCCTAGAATCAAGTAGATTTTGAATGAAATGCATGACACGGCTATTGGAGGGCATTCCGTATTTTTTAGAACCTATAAGAGGATAGCTGGACTTGTGTTTTGGCAAGGCACGAGAAAGGGAATTCATGAGTATGTTCAAGCTTGTGAAGTTTGTCAAAGGAACAAATTTCAAACATCAAGTCTAGGAGGTTGTTCTAACCGCCGCGGCACCATCCCAAATTTGGAGTGGTATTTCCATGGACCTTATAGGATGGCTGCCCAAAGCTGCAGGTAAGGACACTATCATGGTGGTAGTGGACAGACTTACTAAATATACTCATTTCATAGCTATTAGCCATCCCTACACGGCTAAAGGCATTGCTGAAATTTTAGTGAAATAGGTGGTCAAATTACATGATTTCCTAACTCAATTGTGTCAGATCGTGACAAGATCTTCCTTAATTCTTTTTGGGCAGAATTGTTCAAGCAAACAAGGACCAAATTGAAATACTGTGAAGTGGCCACCACCTCTGTTGTGGTCAAAGTGGTTGAGTTGGGCTGAATATTGGTACAACACCAACTACCATGCTTCTCTCAAGACCACTCCATTCCATGCTCTATATGGTCGGGAACCACCCGTCATTATTAGAGGAGATGTGAACCCATCGGCTGTGGAAGAGGTGAACAGATTGGTGGCCGAGAGAAATGATATGTTGAAGGAATTACATGATCGGTTGGTGAGAGCTCAAGATGTCACGAGGGCTCAAGCTAACAAGCATAGGAGGAGGTGGATTATCAAGTTGGGGATATGGTATATTTGAAGATTCAACCTACAAGATGAAATGCTTGGCTAAGAGAGTGAATCGGAAGCTTAGTCTACGCTACTATGGTCCATATGAGATTGAAAAGAAGGTGGGTTACATTGCGTACAAAACCGGAAAGCGCCACTTAGGACAACAAGGTCCACCACTGTTTTCCATGTCTCTTTGCTCAAGAAATCAATGGCACCAGCTCAAAATTTCCAACCACTTCCGGCTTGTTTGAATGAGGAATGGATGTTGGAACCATTCCTCGAAGCGACCACACAGAGTGTGAAGAAATGAGCAAGCGGCTGAAGTCTTGATCAAGTGGCGTGGTCTTCCGGACATTGAGAGCTCTTGGGAACAAATGGATTTAAAGGATGGTTTTGAAGGGGGAGGGAATGATAGATTTAAAGATGTATATGTGAGGAGGAAAAATAGGGGAAGTGGGGCAGTTACCATGGGGGGAGGCGCATAAGGCGCACAAACCCTGTAACTGCTCAGCGCATTCTGCCTAGCGCTTGGCAGCAGTTACTGCTGGCAGTAACTGTCGCTGTGTGGCCTGTTGTTGTTGTTTAAATATTGTATTTTCAGTTCTATGTAGGGAGGAAAGTATTTTTGAAGTTTATTTCATTTGGGAGGCCTTGAGCACCTCGAATCGCTCAAAAAACTAAATTTGCTTCTGAAATTCAGTGAATTACTCTGATTCACTGCAATATGTTCTATTCGTTAATAAAGTTCAGATTGATATTCTGCGGTTACCTTAATTTTCTCTACTTCTGAATTGATAACTATCATTCATTTCCCAATTTGTCGCCTTTTAGTATTCTAACTCCTTGAATGTGTAAATTTCAAGGAACACATGTGTACCTCCTTTATTCTTGTATCAGTTTTTTTCTTCGAAGATTTTTATAGGAGCGAAAACATTTTTGTTTTCACCTATCATCCCTATACAAATCTTTAAAAGCCGAAAATTGAGTATAAATAATGTTAGTTTGCAGTTTTGATTGAAAACAAAAAATGTTTTGACCGATTAGACATTTATATATATATATATATATATATATATATATATATATATTTCAAATTGTCATTGGAAAAATATGTTCCACCAGATATTTGAACTGGTTTTTTTCTCACACGGAATCATCTATCAGAGCTCTTATGTTCATACAGCTCATTGCTGCGTAGTGCAAAATAGACACTTGTTTGGAGTTGCTTAAGGAGTTGCTTAAGTATTACTATTTCATTGTTCTAAATATCTTTGTGGACTTATTTGATTAAGGAATGCTTAGAAAAGCTCTGGATTTGAAAACTTTCTAGTTGTAAATAGGCTTTAAACTCTCCTACAGTGAAGATGTGTTGATGTACTCTATGTTCATAGTCTTGAACAAACCTAATAAAACATTTTTTTAAGGCAATGTTAGTTGTTAATTTGTTAGAGGGTGAGGAACTGAACCTTCTTATACTCCTCCTTTGGTATTCTTTAACTCAAATCAATTTGAGCTATCTACTTGGGATAAACTTGATAAAACTTCAGCAAATAAATGTTTGGGATGTTACTCTTTTGAGTCAAAGCTACCTGTGAATTCTCATCTTTGGGTGTAGAAAAATTGAAGATTCAAATCAGTATCCTGGGTTTGAACCCAGTAAATGTTAGTTAACATTTCTTTGGTTTGAACTCTGAACCTCCTTCTTATACTCCTTTGGTATTCCTTAGCTTGCCAGCTAAGCTACTTATTTGTGATAAACTTGATACTTCAGCAAATAAATGTTCATTTGGTATGCACATTATTAATAGAGCAAAAAATTTATCACTGGATGTTACTCTTTTTTGAGTCAAAGCTACCAGTGAATTCTCATCTTTGGGTGTAGAAAATTGAAGATTCAAATCAGTATCTCCATATTTTGGGTTCTGGTTTCACAAGTAAAATTTAAAGAGTACAAGCGTCTTATATAATCGACTGATTTTTCTTATTTTTATTTTTATGAAGAGTATGCAATTAAAACCTGTTGACATGGAGAGACAATTTTTAGCTTAATGATGCTGAACTCTTCCATGAGTCTGGAAAATTTTCGAGCAATATTTCTCCTAAAGCTGAGGATATTTGTCAGTCTACTATACATGACTACATCAGATTCTAATTTTCGAGCCAAATTATTTTTATATATTTATTGCCAAATTATTTTTATATATGTAGTTCTAGTTAGGCCATATCTCTAGTTAACGGGAGACTTGTTTTTTCCATTATTAGTTTTAAATATACAACTGTCATCTTGTTTACTCTTTTGTTTGATTTTTTGTTTTCAAAGTCTTGTACATAAAACAGAAAATGTAATAGGAAATTGTGAAATTAAGGGCATGTTTCTTTTGAGAATTTTTTTTTTGTACAAATGCTTGAAAACAGTAAAAAAAAGAATAGAAACTGAAAAACGAATAAAAATAAAATTAGGAAACAAATTTCTAAGCAAACATTTTCTCTACAACATTTTTATGAAAATGGAAATAGAATTTGATGAGAGCAAACAAGCCTTGAAACTAAAAAAGGAAAATGTTTCCTATAACCAGATAGACCATAAAGATCGAAGTCCCTTGCTATATTTTTTGGGGTGGATGTTGCTCTACTTTCATATGCTTGGCTTTGGCTAGATATTGCTTTTGCAGTGAGCTTAGTAAGTCAATTCATTCATTCCCCTTAAAGAATGCCTCGAGGCAGTGTGTTGAATCCTGAGATCTTTGAATAACTTTGAAAAATTGGGCTGTGGACTCGTTAAAATTTATGTTTTTCTTAAAGGCAGTTGTTAGTTATTCGTGTGTTGTATGTGAGTAGCTAAGATTTGAACCCTTTACATCTTTCTCCAAGTCCTTCAAATGTCCCAGGTCAATATTAGTATACTATAGCTCTCTGTGTAGGGTTTTTGGGTCTCATCATAGAGTAAAAACAGATCATGCATGCAAGAAGAACTGCTGAAGTGGAGTACTACGGCTCAGAAGGATGCAGTCCTCATTTTATCTTACAAAGAAACATTTCCAATAAACATTTGTTATGCAATGATTCTAAATATGAATCATGGTTAATCATTGAGCTATGTCAGATTTATTTGTCTCAATCTATGCGTAAAGCCATATTGCGATAATTGGAATGCTGTAAGTATCGCAGCATGAGTGAACCAATCATGAAGAAACTGATAGGCGATATCAGTATTATCAATGGCGAATGGCAGATTATAGCAGCCTGCCAAAAATCCGCTTAATAAGCACAGCATTGAGGGCTATAGCAGAAACATGGCGGCCATAACAGCCATTGCGATCTATGATGGTTGGCACAAAATCCGCAATTCCATAATGTGGCAGAAAGTTGATAACACTTATAGAGAGAATATAGATGGGGTAGTTATTTGCATTCCTTTTGTTGCAACCATACCGGAGCAAGCTGATATCCTCACAAGGGTTATTTTGAACTTGTAATCGAGTTCAGTATGATGGATAGCTGTGTACCAACTCGAGGGTTGTGTGTAAAAGTTTGTTAGGAACTTTAAGGAACAGCTTGAATTAGTTTAGATAGATTAAGATCCGAATTCAGTTCAGATGATTAAGGAACAGCTTGAATTCTGATTATTATTATTATTATTATTATTATTATTATTATTATTATTATTACAATTATTATTATTATTATTATTATTATTATTATTATTATAGATAGGTTGATTGTGAGATTCTATTATAGTCTGTCTCTTGGTCTTCTACCTTCAGTATATATCCTTAGCAAAAACAAGTTTTTTTAGGCCAGTGAACACTCTTGATTCGTTTTAGTTAATGCTTTGAACACATGTTGGTTCTTTTTGAAACGTTGAATGCATTGACTTCTTTTTTGTACAATTATAACATCATGGAGAATTTTTAAAATTCCGCAAGCCATGATGTGCCACTAGCTTACTTCTTATGTCTTGATTGCTATTATTTTCAACTGATGCTTGAAATGTTTGTGTAAATGTTCTTTGATATTGATTATCCCTTTGCAGTCATGCACCAAGGTTGCACTTGATTTTGTCTCTCCTGAAAATGTTGGTGAGTGCTTCCATTTGACAGAGGAATTTCGGAAACTTCCGATAAATCACAGATCCACTGAGGACAAATTGGAGGTATGCCAAGGCTACTTTCTTGATTTGCTTCTAGTGTTTATATATAAATTTCCAGTGTTCTGAGGTAATGCATCTCCATTTTGTCATTACTTTCTTTCAATTGGATGAACATTTTGGCTATAGCTTTATTGTAGTTGTCTAGAATCTGGACTAGACCTACAATAACAATTGGGGTTGATTGAGAGCCATCAGTCACCAACTGTTGGCACTGTATTACTGTGTTTATTCAAATATTCAAATCCAGAGAAGAGACTGCTCTATGTTTTGAAGCGAACCTAAAATGTTGTTTACATTTGTTTCTATTGAACATTTCTTACTTCTAGATTGCAAGGTCATAATTGTAATCTAACATATTAATTACAGATAAATTAACACGGAAGATAAAAAGATGGTTCAGTGATTCATAGATATATTAGTTGCTTGTTTCTTACTGTTAGACCCTTACAATACTATGTTAGGAAGAGGAAACACCTTGAATGTTTGAAGTCTTGATCATCAACCTATTTCAGTTTCTATGTTGCTGTTGCGTGTTGTCATATCATCAGTTTCTTATTAGGATTTAATGTATTGTTTTTCCTGATTGGTGCTTCTATTGTTACAGGTGAAGAAAATGATTATACATGCCATGGTTGATGTGGTGGAAAAGTTGGAGAAAGCAAGGTTAGTTATTCCAATTTTCAGGCCCTCAAGTTATGAATTTTTGATACTTGCATTTCTTGGATAAACTCTTTGCGTTGCTGTCAAAGGCATTGATAGGTTTTATCTTATATACAGACTTTTTTATTAGGTTCTTTTGCTCATGATTTAAAAATTTGCCTTTATTCAATTTACAGGTCTGTGGAAAACCAAGGTTCCAATGTAAATTGATCTGTAAAAGATTGAATTTAGTTGGGGAATGTAAATTGTTAGAGTTGATTGGTTTGGTGTGGTGATCTTGGTTTATTTGTATGAGAACTGTAGGAAAGATTCGTATTTTTTTAATCTAGCATACCCTTTTGAGGTGCTTTGAAACATCATATGCTAACTTGTAATGGTGTAAATATCCTCTGATGTCATGTCATGTTATATTCTTTTGAAACTTCTTTTTTTTAGACCAAATCCTTTTGAAACTTCTGAATGCATATATTATGTGATATTCTACATTGCACTTGTTGCAGGTGCATGAACTGCACCATATATATAGTTTGGTTCGGTTTGCAAAACCATATTCGTAAAACAACCGGTTTTTCTTGAAACCGGTTTAGGTTGATTCTGATCTGGTTTAAAACTGGTTTCCATTTTTGAACTGGTTTTCTTTATTCAAACAGTTTGAAAACTGATTTTTATCAACTGAACCTGTCTTTAATAAATCACATGTTTATCATTTTAAAAATTAAATAAATACACAACTTGTCAAAAAAAGAATTAAATTTACAGAATTAAGTAAATACACAGAATAATCAATGAATTAATGGCTGTCAAATAAATCAATGAACTGGACAACTGGTTAATGAAAACGACAGAATAAATGAAAAGAATGTTAAAAATGAGTTTGGTTTGTAATAAACCATAAAAGTGGTTCGGGGCATTTTTAGTGTGGTGTGGTCCATTTTCTAAATTTAGATTGGTTAACCATACTTTTGGCACACCCATAAACTTAGGTAAGTGATTTTGGTTGAAGTAGTTGCATGGGTAGAAAAGATATTTGGGAGTGAAACCTTGATTTGGAGGTTCACACGTTTTTGATGTCACTAACAATATAAGAAAATCACTAATCACTAACAATATAAGAAAACAATAGACTGATAAAATTACCAATTTGCCCTCTTTTTTTTTTCTTTTTGAGGGGTAATTTGGAAATTTACTATCATTCTATTTCATATTTTATTTGTGGGTCCCACTTTCTTACATATTTTTTTAAATTTTTTTATCTGACATTTAAAACCTACTATTTTTCATCTCTCTTCACTCTTATCTTTCTCAATTTTCTATCTATGTCTCCCACCTCAACTCTCTCTCTCTCTCTCTCTCCCTCTCTCTCTCTCTTCACATTTTATTTTTAATCTACCTACTATCTATTTAATCAAAAACTAATCATCAACTATCTATTTAATTAAAACACTAATTGCTAACTATCTATCTATTCAACTCAACCACTACCAAAAATCTTCACATTTTATTTTTAATCTACCTACTATCTATTTAATCAAAACACTAATCATCAACTATCTATTTAATTAAAACACTAATTGCTAACTATCTATTTATTCAACTCAACCACTACCAAAAATACCTAACTTTACTCATGTCTAAAGCATTGGACGAGAAAATATATTTACGACTAATATAAATGGATATTTTGTTTTTTATAAATCGTTTTTATCTTTCTTTTGAGTTTTAACGGGTAAACAATACATGTTGATATAATTTCATTATTTTTGGTTTCTTGGGGAGAAATGTAACAATTGTAGATATAATTACTTTTTATATTTATTTTCATGAAAATATTTATTTCTTCTAAATGAGTGTTTTGTTTTATCTGCCACAAGAAAGTACTAGATAATATCGAAAATATTATTTTTATTTTATTTTTAGTTCCAACGGGCAAACATTATATATTTTTTTGACACAAGGAAACATTATATGTTGTTTCTATAATTTCATTACTATTTTTTTTATGGTGGAACATTACATTGTCAGAATAAGTATTTATTTTCTGCATTTGAGATATCTGTGGGGAAAATGTCACATGTTGTTATTATAATTTTGTAGTGATAAAATGTATTTTCTAATGATTAAAAATGTTAAATGAAGAAAATATTATAAAGTTGTAAAAATTCATTTCTTAATAAGTTGAAAATTTTATTGTAATTGAATTACATCTAAATCTATTTATACAAAAATATGATGTTATCCGCGTGTATGTATGCATGTGTATACTTCTAGTTTATCACTAACAATATAAGAAAAAACAACGGTGATAAAATTAGCAATTTGCCCTCTTTATTTTTTCTTTTTGAGGGTAAATTTGGAAATTTACTATCATTCTATTTCATATTTTATTTGTGGGTCCCGCTTTTTTACATATTTTTTTTAAATTTTTTTATCTGACATTTAAAACCTACTATTTTTCATCTCTCTTCACTCATATCTTTCTCAATTTTCTATCTATCTCTCCCACCTCAACTCTCTCTCTCTCTCTCTCTCTCTCTCTCTCTCTCTCTCTCTTCACATTTTATTTTTAATCTACCTACTATCTATTTAATCAAAACACTAATCATCAACTATCTATTTAATTAAAACACTAATTGCTAACTATCTATTTATTCAACTCAACCACTACCAAAAATACCTAAAGTTACTCATGTCTAAAGCATTGGACGAGAAAATATATTTACGACTAATATGGGCTCAGAAGTCAACCTAGCCGACGTGGACGCGAGTTAACGACCCTGGCAGCTCAAAAGATGAATGATGATCAACTCACCTGGGAGCTAAAGAAGAAAATTAAATGATCTGAGCCTGATGGGGAATTTGTCAAAGTACCACTAGGAGACGACCCTATGAAGACAATGAAGCTCGGGGCTGACCTCAATGAAGATGTGAGAAAGAGTCTGGTTGCTTGCCTGCGCCAGAACGCGGATTTGTTCGCATGGTCGGCAGCCGACATGTCGTGCATCCCACTCGAGGTAGCCTGCAACCACCTAGTCGTAAACCCAGAGGCAAAGTACGTCGCCCAACGAAAAGTTCCTTGGTTTCTTCCTAACGGAAATGGGAATAGAGGCCAACGCGGACAAATGTAGGGCCATTACCGTCATGCGCTCACCGACCTCCAAGGAAGAAGTTCAAAAGTTAACTTGGATGATAGTCGCATCGTCGAGGTTTGGGTCTAAAGCGGCCAACAGATCCTCACCCCCTCTTTGACTCTGAGTTCAATCACTCGATCAAAGACGGGGAAGAAGTCTATCATGCGACTTCGACTCGGCTCTTCACGAGCCTCACCCCCTCTTTGACTCTGAGTTCAAGCCTCAAGTCAAAGACCAGGGAAGAAACCCACTGCAACTTCGACCCTGTGTAAGAATCGCCCGTCTTTGACTAGGGAATAATCCACTCCGAAGACTATCTCACAAGAACAACCTCGGAAGGTCACAACCATCGCCGAATCGAACTACGACACCAGGTCAAAGGGATACAAAAGCAAGGTCAAAGAAAGCAACATGGCGCATTATCAGTAGCGACTATTCAAAGAAACCAAACTGACACTTTTCACATCGTAAAACCTGAGCCCAAAACATAGTGGCTTCTCACGGTTCAAGCCGAGACCGCACATACGTGGACGACCTCGACTTGGGGTAATCATTCCGGATGGGCCTAGCCGATACCGCACAAAGCTATGCCCAATCGGCATTGGACCGACCCGAAGCAACTCCAAATGCAGAAGCAAGTTGGACAGTCCAGATCAACGCGCACGATCCAACGGCCCGAAGTCGGACCCACGTCTATAAATAAACGCTCACCCCCTCCAATCAGATACGTTCTCGCTCATTTGTCACCTCTCCCACTTCTGTTTGCTGACTTAAGCATCAGAGTGCTTGTAAGTACCATCACCGTGGCGACTCTAACCTCAGAGGATGATCTCAGTCCTTGACAGCTCAGACCTCAGGTGACCCACCACGAACACCGGCCTACCGCACATGGCCCAAACCCAAGGTCATTTTTTAGGGCCCAAAAAAAATATTTTTGTATTTATGAATATATATAAGTATTCGACAAATTTGTAGTTAAAATGTAGCTAGTTCAGTGGTAGCCGTGCATCCAACAAGTTAACTTGCGCCCAAGTAGTCCAGAGTTCGATCCTCATTATAAGTATCTTGTTACTTATTTTTAATCAGTGTTTTGGAAATGGTATTGGGGTTTTTAGAAAAATAACAATATCAAGACTTTCAACCTAGAACGTCACACTCGACTTGCAGTAATCAATACCACTGAACCACTAATGCTATTGTTAAATAGCTTAAAATATTTTATGTATTTCCTCTCAATATTTCGATTTCAATATAAAAACAAAACATCATACAAATTCATTTTTTTTACAAAAGCATTGTACCAATTTTTGGTACTCTCTATGGCCATCGTATTTTTTTAATAAAAATATACTCTTTTTCTTATAAAGAGAAATTTAATGCATTAGTTTTTCATGAGTTTTATTTTATTAAATTAAAATTCAATTGTATGAAATTTAGTGTATGTTTGGTTCTGCGGTGACGAGAATTGATTCTGACAGAATTGATTTTGCAAAATTGATTTTAGTTAAGAGTGAGTTGAATGTGACGTGATTTTTGTTTGGGCATGAAAAAAGTGATTTTGGTTGATCTTTGTTGTTTGGATAGATTAGATTAGAATTGCTTTTAGGTGTGAAATTACTTAAACGGGTCTTAACTTAAAATTTAATAAAATAGACAAAAAAATTACTAAACAAATATATTGTTTACTTTTTTAGTTTAAGTTATCAAAATTAGTTTGTATTTATTTATTTTTCCATTTTAGTTATTTATATATTTTTTATGTGAATTCTAAAAACAACAGATAAAAATTTTGATTAAAAAATCACATAAAAAGTAAAGTTACAGTAATAGTAATAGTAAGTATTAACAAAAATATTATGAGAACTTAAAGTAAAGTTACCGTAACAGTATTAACAAACAAAACACAAAGTAAGTGAAGCCCAATCCCCCAAATTGGCCCAATACCATGTCACTCATCAGTCATCTCTAACCTAGATGCGTTTGCGTTTTACAGTAGCAAGTGCCTCTGTCAATAGAAGGAAAGGAGCAAGACAAAATGTGAAATTTTTGAAATTATTGAAGGGTAAAGATGAGAAATTAGTTGAAAAACAACATTGATATTGTGGAAAATCGATTCCAGCTACTGCAGAAGCTCCAATTTGTAGCTTCAAGCAGAATCAATTCTAGGTAACAGAATTGATTTCTCTTGAAATCACCCAAACATCATTTTGAAGCTTAAAACCACGAAAGCTAATGGTAAAAGCACTTCCAAACATTCCCACCGCCAATCCAAACATATACTTATAGGTCCTAAAAATTTGGAAACTTTTTAATCGAGACCGAATTGAAAATACAATTAGGGCCCAATTTTCAAAATTTGAACAGTGGTCTCCAAATTGTTTGGGACGACCTCATGACCACGAAAACCACCTCGGATCGGATCCGATTTCGACCAGTACAAAATGCCAGCAAGTGATTTTAATTTAAGTTAACTACTAAAATAATTTTATGTTCACATCATGACATTTAGTTAAAAGCATTTGGTTTTATCTCATCTTCAACATCATGATCATCTAGTTTTTAACTTGTCACATAATCGTTAGATATGTTTCAGAATCAACAAATCAGTGCTAGGATACTTCAGGTAGGCATGATTCAAAAGGAATCAACAAGTCAATGTTGGGACACCTCATCTTCGTTGATTGCAAATGTTGCAATTGCCAATTTACCTTAATTTATGAAGAAATTTGCTGGCAAGACCTCTTGCTTATTCATGCATGTTATTTGTTACAGCACTTCTATGCATCCAATTGGTGATTATAGGAATAACAATTGGTATAATGAGAATGATTTCCCTTAGCAGAGCAATAAGATGATACACCCAATTGATGAAGAGCATGAACGTTCTAGAGAAAGGAAGATTAGGAAGAAGCTAATTAAGTACTATCTTATATGACTGACTATATTCATAAATGATTTAAACAATACTTATGTAATTCTTGCATTTTTTCAACCTAATGGATGAGGTAGTAAACTATTGTTCTGTTTAGTATTTTACTACTTGTAGAAAATAGAAAACAATCATTTACTTTCTATTGACAAAATTAAACAATCATTTACTTTCTATTGACAAAATTGATCATGTCTAGAAGCTTGGTTGGCATAACACATTTTAATAACTCTTATCAAGAGTTTATGTATGAATTTTAAGATTATTAACCATATATCATCCACACTTCAGGGTTTGCATCGAGCAAACGGCAAAAGTTATCAAAGGTTCAATGAAGATAGTGGCTCTGGCGAGATGAATTCTGAAGTTTCAAGCACTAATGAAGATAGTGGCACCAATGAAGATTAGAAGTTAATTTACTTAATATTAGAAGTTAATTTACTAAGTAAATTAACTTCTAATCTTCATTAGTGCCAATTTTGTAAAAGGAGAGAGCACACACTAATCGACCACCACACACGCTATATGTAATGCGACAAGCACGTGTCCGGATCGTGTCGTATAATTTATTAATTTCAGAAAAAATAATTATTTTATTTTTATCTTTGTCAAATCACTTGCTCGCTAAGTTTCAAATGGTTAAATTATTTATTTTTAGCACATGTTTTTAACGGGTGAAATAGCTGTTACGCGACTAAATACGCTGAACTAGCCGTTTGCACGTCTTGAGAGCCGTTTTTTATAGCTGTTGCAATTTTTCCTCCAACAACTTTACTTGCTCATTTTTTTGTTAAGCAAACATTTTATTTCTTAATTTGTGAGGTATATATAAATGTCTCTGAAAAGCTTTCTCAATCTTCACTTGCTTGTAGGTATCAGTTTGGGTTTGTATTTTGTGTGTGTGTGTAATTTACACATCATCCATAAGGTTCTGCTTTTGAGGTTATTTCTTTTTCTACTCTTTTAAGCTTACTTTTTTTGATATTATGAATGCCTTTTACCTATATTTATTTGATAAATTTTATTTTTATGTTTCTTCTTAAACTTCAGGTTTAATTAAAGATCGCTTCTGATTCTGATGGAGTCAAAACTTCTCTATCCCTTTCTTCTAATGTTTTTGGTGTACTCATTGTGTGGAAACTCTATGATAGTTCCAAGAATGAGCCCTTTTCCCAACCTAGAAACTAGTTTAAGAGACGCACCTTCCTTTGATAAAGATAATTTTAAAACATTTTATTACCCACAAACTTTAGATCACTTTAATTTTTTCCCCCAGAGTTCAAAAAACTTTTCCCAGAGATTTATTGTGAATTCCAAATATTGGGGTGGAGCTAATTCCACTGCCCCAATATTTGCCTATCTAGGTGGCGAACGTTCATTAGATCGTATGCCACAAACTATAGGGTTCATGACTGATAATGCTCCATCTTTTAAAGCTCTTCTAGTATACATAGAGGTAAGAATATATTCAGAACCATTTCTTTTTTTAAGTGTCAATTAAGTATTATTATTTTTTCATTGATCCCGATCTCTCTTGATTTTTAAATACTAATTGTCATAAATTATACTAATCCGTTACAGAATATAAACAAAAACTGATCACAAAATTTGATGTATCTAGTCCAAATTTTGAACCAAATACATATATTCTGTAACGGAGGGAGTATTCTTAAAACTCACGAGTTTGGTTTGAGTTTAACACTCTTAATTTTATAATTCTAGCATCGTTACTATGGGGAATCAATACCGCATACATCAAATGATGAAGAACCTTATTGGGATGCAAACAACTTGGGGCCTTTAACCTCCACCCAAGCAATTGTTGATTACGCAGTAATAATTATGCATATAAAGGAAGCATTTAAAGCCCAAATGTCCCCCGTAATTGTCATTGGAGGATCATATGGTGGAAGTTAGTTCCTTAACTCATCTCTTTGATTGTCTCCGTAAAAATCGATTTCTTAACATATGTTCGTCAATTTTGCAGTGCTTGCTGCGTGGTTTAGATTGAAGTTTCCTCATGTCGCCATTGGGGCATTGGCCTCTTCAGCCCCAATCTTGAATTTTGATGGCGTCACACCTCAAGAGGCTTACTTTGATGTTGTTACTAGGGACTTCAGGGTACCTCGCTATAGTTTTTTTGGGATATTTTTTTTTGTATTTTATGAAGTTTGTTCATTAAAAACATATTAATATGGATTGATCGATGAATAATTTAATAACTTGTATGTAGGAGACCAGTGAGAGTTGCTTCGAGACGATATTGAAGTCTTGGTCAGAAATTGATAGATTAGCGTCTCAGCCGAATGGACTTTCCTTCCTTAGTACAAAATTTAACACTTGCTTGTATTAATCTATTCTATATCTATCTATCCATCTTGCTTTGTTTGGATTAGGGTTTAAGTATAAACTTAACTTATTCATCTTGCCACCTTCTGCAGTCCGTTAACCGATTCTTCTGAGTTGGTGGATTACTTACAGTCGATGTATGCTCATGCGGCTCAGTATGATTGGCCTCCTCGTTATCCAGTTAATGTGATATGTAACGGTATCAATGGAGCAGCTTTTGGTACTGATATCCTTAGTAGAATATATGGAGGTGTGGTGGCCTACAATGGTTCTGGAACTTGCAAGGTTAATAACTTGGAAACTGCACCTAAGGCATTTGATGCATTAGCAAAATTTGGAGCACCTGACGCTTGGGTTTGGCAGGTACGTACTTACGTTTAATAAGTATTTCTTTTTTCTTTTTCCTCAAGAATTCAACCATCTAATTTGGTTATCATTATTTGAATTGAATGTTATATACATTACGCATACTCTCGGGAATTTCCATCATTATATAACATCTGGGAAATAGTAAGTGAACAATATTCCATGTAGAAGCATGTTCATTGTGATGAACTTTTTAATTTAATATAAATTTGATTTTGTTTGGTACAGACGTGCACCGAAATGATTACACCGATTTGTACGGGAAATCATTCGATGTTTCCGTCGAAACCTTACGACATAGAGAAAGTCAGTGAAGATTGCGAGCTTCGATTTGGTGTTTCACCTCGTCCTCATTGGGTCCCTACTTTTTATGGAGGCATTGTGTGTACTTCTTTATCTTTTTCTAATTAACTATATATCAAGTAAATGGAAAACTGTCTATATTTATATATCATTTTCAATTGTAAATTGTGGTTAATGACAGAATCTAAGTTTGGCTCTTCAAATGTTTGGGAGCAATATTATTTTCTCCAATGGCCTAAGAGACCCTTACAGTAGTGGCGGGTAAACAACATAATATCTGAAAATTAAATTCATATTCATTATATTTTAGAAAAATATTTTAAGTTAACTTGTGTTTATTTTAAATTTTCCAGGATCCTAAAAAGCCTATCAAATAGTCTTGTTGCTGTCAAAACAACCAATGGTATGTATTGCTATTATGTGAATATATAAAGTCTAGTTTATGTTTAAATTAATATATATATATATATATATATATATATATATATATATATATATATTCTACTATAAATATATAAAAATACATTTTATAGTCTAGTGGTGTTTAATTTTGCAGGAGCTCATTGTCTTGACCTTTATGGCGAAACTCGAAGAGATCCAAAATGGTTGACCCATCAACGTAGGAGAGAAGTGAAGATTATCCATGGGTGGTTAACTGAATACTATGCTAAACTTAATGAGTGTAGTACCTTGAGATTGTCCTATCTCCTCTTTTTTGTTGTCTTATTTTTGGGTTATTTTGGACCTAACTTTTTATTTTGAGCCATTTTTGGGTATTCCCAGTCCGTATCATTTAAATTATGTGAATGGTGCCAATATTAATTTGTTGCAAACTCGTGAAGCAAACTATGGAATGAATGACATTTTTATTAATCAAAATTGGCACTAATGGTCTTTCTACAATTGTCTTCAAGGGAATTTGAACTTAACACATTGGAATAGTTGTAAAATGGTTATTAGTGCCACTTTGATTAATAAAAAAACAAAAAAAAAGTGAGCTAGTATTGAATGAATGATATTTTCTTTGGTAGAGTTTGAAAAGGGCAAAAAGGGAAAAAGAAAAAAAACAAAAAGAAAAGGACAACTAAAGCTAGCTACGAGCAATTAGGGTTCTCGAAGCATTCTTGTTGAGAGTTTCAGCGAGCTCAGGAGGAGGAGTAGTGAAAATCCTCCACAAAGACGACGAATCTGCCCCCAATTTGGCGAAGAAATATGCGGCAGAGTTCCCTTCATGGAGGGTGTGGAGGAGCTGGAGGTCCCAAGGTTTGGTAAGGAGGTCCTTTATGTTGCTGATAATGGAAGCATAGCAGTGGAATTGCGATGGTGGTTCAGAAACAAGCTTGATGGCCGTCAACGAGTCGGAGTACACAGTGAGATTGCGAATTCCTTCTTGGTAAGCTAGATTGATGCCATGGTACAACGCCATGAGCTTAGCGAAGAGGTTGTCGTGGATGCCGAGGAAACTTGTGAACCCTAAAACCCACTCACCATTGTTTTCGTGAATAATTCCTCCCAAACCAGCTTTACCGGGGTTACCAAGGCTACTCCCATATATTGACGTTGAGCACATGGTTAGGAGCCCTAGAT
Organism: Oxytropis ochrocephala; assembly: GCA_020916435.1. Taxonomy (NCBI): domain Eukaryota; kingdom Viridiplantae; phylum Streptophyta; class Magnoliopsida; order Fabales; family Fabaceae; genus Oxytropis; species Oxytropis ochrocephala. The sequence continues at coordinate 66,555,265 of CM037091.1, read as the reverse complement.
GCATGCTAGGAAACCCATCTGATTTCTGCAGTGTTGATGGTGGGTTGGTTGGTGAGAGCTATGATGTGAGCTAAGTTGGAAATTTTATTGGTGATCTTGGAATGAGGAATGACTTCATTGGCAATACAAGCGAATTTCTGGCACACCAAACCCACCATATACCAGCAATAAAAAGGTTAGCAAAACTGTTATTAATGAACTTCTTGATCCATTCAGATATTGATTGAATATGATAGGATTGGTCTGTTACTATGTTGAGGGAGTCCCAAATGCATTTGGATGAAGGCAATCTATGAGGATATGAAGAATACTCTCCAAATGAGCTCCACAGCGTTGATAAGAGGGGAAATCAATTATGCCACAGTGATGAAGAAACTCAGCAGAAGGAAGGGAAATGTGACAAGCTCACCAGATGAGGATTTTGATCTTCTCAGGAATGTGATTCTGCCAGATCCAACTCCAGGAGTCTTGAGGCATGTCTTAGGGGTTATGGAGCTTGTTAGTGAGCCACTTGTAGCCAGAGTTTGCAGTATAATCTCCATTCAGCTGTTGCTTCCAGACAAAGTGTAACACCCGAAATAATTTAATTAATTATTTAATTAAGTTATTAGAGGTTTACAATAATTATTTAAATAAATTAATTAACTAGGAGTTATTTAATTTCAGGAGGTGATTTGAATTAAAAGGAGGGGTGTGAATAGGGCCCAAACCCATTAGTTGGCCCAATTCCTATTCATAACCTAATGGTCCTCTAGTAGTGTATTCTCCCATCAAAGAAAAGAAAGAAGCATCCGTGAGCAGAGAGAGAGAGAGGAACCGCGCGGCGTAAGAAAGGAAGAAGGGGAGGAAGAAATTTCTCTCAAATTTCTTAGGTAATTCGTTTAACCCATTATTCTCCATTCTTCTCCTTTTGTAATCTTCAACCCCCATCCTTATCTTTGGGCTGTTCTTCTTGCAAGCAGAGGAAGGATTTAGCGTGAGTTTGGGAGGAGAACAAAGCTTGGAGTGTTGGTGATTTTGGTGAAACCTCAAGGTGTAGTCTTCTTCTTCAATTATCTGGTAAGGGGAGTTTCCTTCTCATAGCCAATAGTTTATAAAGCTTGGGACCATGGGATTTGAGTATTAGGAGGGGTTGTTTGATTGATTATTATGATGAACGTGATGATTGGTGAACTGTGTGAATAAATTGTTGATTTGATGAATTGTTTGGATAAACTGTTGATTAGGTGAGTTATTTGAATAAATTGTTGATTTGGTGAATTATTGGCATGAATTGTTGATTGGGTGAATTAACTAATGAATTATTGATTTGGTGATTGGTAGGCGAAAAACTGAATTTGTAACTCTAATCTAGCTGACGTTAAGGTGTTTAGTTGATTAATTCAATAAAAGTAAATGAGAGGAATCATGGAGAATATTGGGTGTTGTCGAAATGCTAGAATTAAGGTTTATTGATGGTGGTAAGCATCTTTATTCTTTGTCATTAGGTTCTTTGGAGCAGGGAGGGGGGCGCCAAATTCCCCTGAAAATGGCGCCTGGAGTGCTTTCTGTGTGTGTCTGTGAGTGTTGTGCAGGTGGGCAGGGAGGGGCGCCAAAATCCCCTGAAATGGCGCCCTGCTGTGTGTGTTCTGGTGTGTCTGTGAGTGTTGTGCAGGTGGGCAGAGAGGGGCGCCAAAATCCCCTGAAATGGCGCCCTGCTGTGTGGGTTCTGGTGTGTCTGTGTGTGTTGTGCAGGCAGGCAGGGAGGGGCGCCAAATTCCCCTGAAAATGGCGCCTGGGTTCTGTTCTGGTATGTGATGTGTGTGTGTAGTGTGCAGTGAGCGGGAAGGGGCGCCAAATTCCCCTGGGAATGGCGCCTGGGGGTGTGTCTAATTAGTGTGTTGCTGGTTGGAAGGGTGTTGTGCAGGTGAATAGTGTATGGGGCGCCATTTGGCTGCCCCGTGTGCCTGTTTTGGCGCCTAGGAGTGCAAGGGTGCCTAGGTGAGAGTCAATTAGTCCCTAGGTGCTAAAATAACTATTATGGTGTCAAATTAGTCCCTAGGTGCTAAAATAACTATTATGGTGTCAAATTAGTCCCTAGGTGCTAAAATAACTATTATGGTGTCAAACTAGTCCCTAGGTGCTAAATTAAATAATACGACGTCAAAATGGTCCCTATGTGTCCAAGTGGTCCTTGGGTGGTGCGTTTGGTCCTAGGTGCTCTCTTAGCCCTTTTTGGTGTTGCATCTAACTATGGTGACTGTCTCAAATGGTGACGGGATTAACGGTGAGGTTATTCTGGGTGATTAAGGGTCTATGACCTCTCTTGGTGAATGTAGTACAATTAAAATTAATGGTGAGTATTCTATGTGCTATCCTTGGTGTTGTCTTGGCGTGGTGTTGCATAGTCATGCGTTGCATAGGCATGTGCATTATTTTTGGTGAATAGGCCTCGGCCTCATAAAATATTTTTGGTGAATGCCTTCGGGCCTTTTGGTGATTGGTGAATGCCCTCTGGGCCTTTTTGGTGATGGATCCACATGCATATGCCCTTGGCGTTGGGCTGCATCTCATGCACTTGCATACATTTCTGGTGGTTGTTTGGGTGTGTATGACTATTGATGAAATTGTTTGAATTTTACGGTGTTGGTGTGCTAATGCTTTTCTTATTGAGTTGCATGTTTTATTTACTATTTTCTATGAAATGAGACTCACCCTTTCTCGCTTGGAATGTTGCTCTATATGCAACGCAGCTGCGAGTGTGATGGATGAAGGTGACGTGAGCACCTTCCGCTAGTATTTGTCGGGTCAGCTCTGATACGTAGCACCGGGGAGGGATAGCTAGATTTTGTCATTTATGTTATGGTTTAACTTTTCCTTGGATAACTGTATTACTGTATTTCGGTTGTTATTTCCGCTGCTACGATCTCTATCCTCGTACGGATTATGGTGCTATGTATCACCGTTTTGGAGTTATTTTAATTATTATTTGGAGTTTAATGTGGTTGTTTGAATGTGGCACCCTCACGTGGTCGCACTAAAGGTTTTTCGTAGACTCTGATTTTCCGGATTTATTAAAATGATAGACTAGATGTAAGGGGGTGTTACACAAAGCAATCTTTGGTGGAAGGATTCACATAAGGAGGAATGCTCATGATGTGTTTACAAAAACAGTAGGCAGGTTAGTATAAAGCATATTTAAATTCCAAGTATTGTTAGTAACAAGGCTATTAATGCATAAATCACTGTCATGAATATCAACATAGGTAACCTGGTTGCCAAGATAGCCAAAAGGAGTCCACGGGCTAGACTAGATTGAGGATTCTCCATCTCCAAGCCTAAAAGAGTAGCCATCCTTGAGAGCCATTTTATCTTTTTCTATAGAGTTCCAAACATGAGAACCAGGTTTCTTAGCAGAAAATAAGAACATCCCATAGTTACAGTATTTAGCCTTTAGGAACTCCACCCATAGCTTATTTGAGTCTTTTTGAATGTCCCACACAAGTTTCCCTTGTTTTCTAACACCTAAACCTCCAAGTTTCTTAGAGAGAGTGAGCTTATTCCATCCTACAAGGTGAATACCCTTGCTTTGGTTTCCTTTCCAAATAAAATTCCTAGTAACTTTGTCTATTTAGTTACAAACAGATTGTGGGAACCAGGAAATTTGCATATAGTAGGTAGGGATAGAGTTTAAAACAGATTTGGCCAATGTGATTCTCCAGCCTTGTTTAGCATTTTATTTTTCCAGGAAAAGAGCCTTTGGTTGAGTTTGTCAATCAGGAACCCAAAGTCAGAGCTCTTTATGGTTGAGTAGAAGGCTCTAGACTTATTCAAACTAATCTTAAGTCTAGAATCTTGAGCAAACTTATGGAACACCTCAAAAATTACCCTAGCTTGAGAGTAAGCAGCCTTCGCAAAATTAAGGATGTCATCAGCAAAGAGGAGGTGGGAGAGAGGGGGACCATTCGTAGCAATATTAATAGGCTTCCATTTCCTTTCCTCAACAGCAAAAATGATGGCATGAGATAGCTTTTCCATGAAAATGACAAAGAGGTAAGGAAATGGGGTTCCCCTTGCCTCAAGCCACGAGTAGGAGTAAAGCTAGGAGCTTGATTCCATTCCAAATAAGGAAAGAGTAGAAGATCTAACACAGTGCTTAATGAATTTAATCGTAAGGTCAGGGAAGCCATGCTCATGAAGGCAATGATCAAGAAAGTCCCAATTGACATTGTCATAGGCTTTCTCAAGGTATATTTTTAGGGCCACATCACCCTTTTTCTTTTTAGACTTATGCATAGTGTGGATGACATTTTGGAGAATAATGGCATTGTTACTGGTCCCCTTCTCAAGGAGGAAATTGCTTTGGAAGGGGCCCATAATTTGGTTAAGGTAAGGTCTGATTCTATTGACTAGAATTTTGGTGATCAGTTTATATAGGGTGTTGCATAGGCTAATGAGTGCAGAATTCTTTAAAGTTTGTAGGAGAGTCAACTTTAGGTATGAGGGCAATAAGAGTTTCAGCAAGGGAAGGGTCAAAAACACCAGTAGCAAAAGTATTAGAGATGTATTCACACACATCAGTGCCGATGGTACTCCAGAAGTGTCTAGAAAAGATTCCTTGGAAACCGTCAGGGCCAGGAGACTTATAAGGGTGCATTTTGTAACACCCTCATATTTCTATCAAGTAGAAATACTAAAGCGTACTTAATGGCATACATCAGAGATACATTTCCTGCTTAGATTTACATCTTTACAAGAATAGCGGAAGCGATACATAACTTAGAATAAATTCAAGTTAAAAATCGTATGCAGAGATACAAGGAAAACCATAATCTAATAATAGAAGAACTACGTCTTCCATTTCCTTCTCGAACACGCCATCCACTTGTGCCATAAAGGATCTTCTTTCCCCTGTTTCTCACGAAAAACAACAACATTTGTAGGGTGAGACAACTTGTCTCGGTGAGTCTTACCGTGACCCTTACCTATCACTCGGTCCATTTATAAAACATTAATTAATTTCTTGATTTAATAAATAAACCATGCACGCGTTACTAAGCGCACAATACCGATTGCACATCTGCTAATCCGTGAAAGCGATTGCATTCATAACGTCAAAACAATTGTACCATACCGACTGCACCTCTGCTAATCCCGGCACAGTACGTTAATTCTCTTTAGCATAACACCGACTGCAAACCTGCTAGTCCGGTGAACCCTATCATCGAGAGCCTAGGTTTAGGGGCTCATGACTTCCCCCTCCTAGTATGCTAACCGGTTAATCCCAGCGCGATACAATAATACTTTTAGCATAACACCGACTGCAAACCTGCTAGTCCGGTGAACCCTATCATCGAGAGCCTAGGTTTAGGGGCTCATGACTTCCCCCTCCTAGTATGCTAACCGGTGGGTCGTCACCCAGACTAGACATAATATATATATATCCGTTCAAACATAATTTACTCTATGATATAAATTCATATCATACGGTTATTCTCATGAACCTGCATAACCAGTCCAGACACCAAATTTTGTTCTTAAAACAATTGTTCCCACACGATACTCTAAGTTTTACGGTTTTTCGAAATATTCAAATCATTAACCGTTATTTCAAAATCACTTTGAATTTGCATAAAAATTGCCAACAAAATTTGTGAGTTTCCTCCGAAATATGGACATCCCAAAATACAATAATCACCTGTAAAACCAGTCCAGACATCAATATGTTCAAAAATCATTAATTCCCGCACATATACAAAATATACGGTTTTCCAAAAGATTTGAGAATTCAACCGAATTACACCAAACAACTTTAAAACCACAGACAAAACAACATTATCATCCATATACGCTCACGGGTGGTCGGAAAAAGGATTTAAAAGAAGTTTGAAGCGAGCAGAGCATCGAAAGCGAAACATCGGGAATTGGGAACATAGGAACTTTTCAACTTAGTGCCCATTGCATTCCGTTTCGTTCTCCGATCGATCGGCGTATTTCAATCCAATTCAACCACGCATGGCTACAACACACATATATTCAGTTTAAACATAACAATTCAATAATCAAAATAATATGATTTCTTTTTAAATCTCCACTACGCATAATTTAAAGTAAAATATCGTTTTGACTCGAAAATTTACTGAAACTCCAAATTTCAAAACCGTTTAAACATAACACATAAGCACATTTTAAAATTCCCTAACGTGAGTAAAACTCACCTCGTGTGATGAAAATCACACATAACGAAAACTCTCCGAAGCTCAATCGATCCAGTAACACACGAACCCGCTCAGAAAGCTGTTCCCAAAAGCTCAAAACCGATTCTCGGCTCTCTCGAACCAACCCAACAACCCCAAATTCTTACGTGGCTTCAATCGACTCGAATCCACCATAAAAATCGTACCCAACACTCCCAAGCAAGTAGTTGAGCTTCCCACGATCAATACGAAGCTTTCAAGTCACCCAATTTTGATTTTTCACCACTTTGAGCTCTAAGGTTCAATAATGGTGATTTGAGTTAGAGAAGAAATTAGGGTGTGAAATTGGTATCAATAGATAGAGGAAGAAAAATGGAAGAAAACGAGCTATAAAGCCCCTTACCTCGAGTTCAATTGAGAGAGATTTGCTCTCTTCTTTCTTCTTCTTCCATCGCCTCCCTCTTCTCTCTTCCTCTCGGTTTCACGTTTTCTCTCTCTCTCTCTCTATTCTTTTCTTTCTTTCTCTTCTCTGCCGTGTTCTCTCTCTTTCTATATCTCTTTCCTTTTTTTTTCTTTATTCACACACAAGTGTGGAAAGAGAGAGCATTTGGATATTTTTGGTGTCTTAGATCTCATTTAACATGAGTGGTATAAATACTAAAATACCCCTATTGTTCTAATTTCCACTCAATTATGTATTTAAATTATATACTGAAGCAATTATAAGTTGCTTCCGTGACAACTTCACATCCGTGACTTGATTTATTACCTACTCGAGTAATAAATCACTCGTTAATTTCTTAATTCGAAATTAACGAAATTAGGGATGTTACACATTTGGTTGAGAGCCTAAAGGACTTCTTCCTGGGTAACAGGGAGAGTGATATTTTGAACAGCTATGTCATCAAGTTTAGGGTAATTCTCATAGGCTTGGTATTGTCTAGTTTTAAAATATTTGGTGGCTTCCACTTGCAATATGCTATCATCAGTGCACCATATTCCATTGGGGAGGCTTAAACCATGGATTGTGTTCCTTTTTCTTCTAATTATTGTTTGGGCATGGAAAAACTTGGTGTTTTTATCACCAAGTTGGATCCATTTTTCTTTAGACTTTTGGTACCATAGAATTTCCTGTTGGTACAAAATTTGGTCATATTGAGTCTGGAGTTGTTGTTCAAGAAGGGTGAGTTGGGCAGAGTCAACCCTTTCAAGGGAGGCTTGGATGCCCTTCAGCCTATTCTCAAGTTGTTGTTTCTTTCTCCTGATATTGCCAAAAATCTCTTTGTTGAAGACAAGTGAATCCTCTTGCACATTCTCAAGTTTCTGGATTGTATCACTGGAATTTCCCAACCAAGCCTTAGTAACCACCTACTGATAAGGTGAGCCAGGCAGCCTCAAACCTAAAGCGTTTGATCCCCTTGGAGAGAGGAATGCCTCCACATCTAAGCAACAAGGGATTGTGATCAGATTTAGACCTGCACAAGACCTCAATAAAAGCTTCAGGAAATAAATTACGCCACTCAAGGTTAGAAACACATCTGTCCAGGTGTTTAGCAACACTATGTTGACCTCTGCAATTTCTATGCCAAGTAAACTTACCACCTATTGTTGAAATGTCAAGCATGCCACAAGTGTCAAATATTTGGAGCATAGCTTCAGCCCTGTTTCTATTGAATTCACCTCCCTTAACTTCAACAGGGCTTGTGATTTCGTTAAAATCCCCTATCTTGAGCCAAGGCTTCTGAAAAGTAGTGCTAAATGGTTCCAGAGGGCAGGCCTAGCCGCTGAAGTAGGACTAGCATAGACACCAGTTAATAGATATCAAGAAGCCTGCCTGTTTCGGGATCCAGAGACCTCCAGATTGGCCGCTGACCTCATAGATAACAACCCTTTCATAGGTCACTCTCTTCCAAAAAGTCATAGTCTTATCAAAAGGGATATGAGTTTCCATAATAATAAGAATAGTAGGATGGTGCTTGTTGATAATTTCCATAAGATGTCTTTGGTATTTTTCCTAATCTTAGCTCCCCAAATATTCCAAGAGAGGAGGGAGACCTCCTGAAATTCCATCCATGGCAAATAAACAACAAGGAGATATCAAGAGAGAGGAGAGTTAGGTCATGGACTGATCCTTATCCTCCCAACTCAAGGGAATGCCAGGGACATTATCTAGAGTAGCGTGGTTGCTCAAGGCCCTCGGACTGTCACAAAGGTTAGTATCTTGATCATTAGTATATTCATTATCTTCCATTCTTAGGAGGCTAGGATTTAAGTGGTGAGAGTGGAGCTCCCAGTCATGAGTGTCATCTTTATAGTCATCCATAATCTTAGGAACATGAACATCTGAGGTGTGGTCCATATCAGTATGCTGAGGGGGCCTATTTGGTTCCCAAAGGGTGATGGTGTTGTCCTGTCCTCGTCTAGCTTAAGAGGCATTTTCTTGCCTTTGCCTCTTGAGGCTTATTCCATCTTGGCTTTTGGGGTTAGTGACAAATCTAGTGGAAGGGCTGTATTTGGGGACAATAATAGTAGGTATAGGTGGATTAAAATTTGAGTTTGAAGGTCCACCTCTTTGATTCCTTGAGGTAGCTTTGGTGGGTTTGTTCCGCATGTTGACAGACTGTTTGTATGCAGGTTTAGCAGTAGGACCAGTCCTAATTTATGAGATTTTCTCCATATTTGTAGGGCTATGTGTAACACCCCTTTTCTACCCTTATATTACGTGTCATTTATCAGAGTAATTCTTTTTCAAAAATAAAAATTGTTTTAATTGATAGAAAAGAAATGCTCTGACTTCCTTAAAAACTCATCAAATATGCACTCTTCAAATTTGTGCAATCAAACATCAGTTATGGAAAATCCCATCCTCATAAAACACAATCGCAGCGGCATAAACACCAACTCACCAAATACTCTCAAACACGTCTCAATGTAACAATAAAAATCAGTATACAACTATTAAACAAATTATCCAACTCCACCCACGCCCTAGGTGTTCTGATCGTAGAGAGCGACACAACAATACATCCCAAAACTAAAAGAATAAAGCGACAAGTCCTTCACTCGCGGGTACTGCGGCGTTGCCACAATTAATAGAGCAACATTCCAAGCGAGAAGGGTGAGAATTTCAATGGAACATAATCGGATACATAATAGAGGATGAGAGCGGACAATCACAAGGTATCATCATCATCACCACATCATAAATACACAACACCGGCTCAATCACAACAAAGAACAACTCACGGTTATGATTATGTATGAAAATGCAACCCCACGCGGGCATATGCATGATGGTACCATATCATCTTTAAAAACCACTCAAGGCATATCTTCATCATAGAAGAAAAACCATTCAAGGCATAACATCATCAATATTAGTCATAGTATGCACATGCCATGAGACTCTATAACACATGTGCAACTCAATCAACACTCACTCGGAGTACTCATCATCATCATCATAAAAGAAATAACCACTCAAGGCATGTCATCATAAAACACTCGTAGAGTGTATTAAATCATTCACATCACAATCTTAAATAACACATCATCAAAATCACGAATCATAATACACATATCCTCATCATCATTCAGTACATATATATACTTCATCTGTCTTTTAGATTAGGGTGTCATAAAATAGTGCACTGATTGACTATGGGATTACTCGAAGTAATCGATACTACTTGCAATGTGAGCGGCCACCTTTGCAAGGCTCTCGATGATGCCCTTGTAAATACGCCCGTGAAAGAAATTTCGACCTTAGTGGTAAACCACGGTCTAGCCATAGTCAATTAGTACACTAGTAGTATAACATTTCACCGAGACTCATTTATATAACATAGCATCACAAATTTTTTCGTTATGAATCGTCATGTTTCAATTCGGGAAAAACACCTAGAATGTTCAAAAGAGTAATCGATTTATAGCTACTTGTTTTCAAAAGAGGAATTGACTCATAGCTTTCATTTCTAAAATGGGAAATCGATTCCTTGTTTTTATTTTAAAGGGAATCGATTCCTTGCTTTCATTTCTAAGGAGGAATCGATTCATGACTTCATTTTCAAAGAGGAATCGATTCTAGCTTCATTCTAAAGGGAAAATCGATTTCTAGCTTCAATTTGAAGTGGGAAATCGATTCCTTGCTCCCGATTTGAAGTGGGAAATCGATTCCTTGCTTCCAATTTGAAGTGGGAAATCGATTCCTTCCTTCCAAATTGGAAGTGGGAAATCGATTCTAGCTCATGTTTAAAGGAGGAAATCGATTTACGCTTCATATAGAGCCAGAATCGATTTCAATCTTCACTTTGGAGGAAAAACAATCGATTCTTCCATTGGTTTAAAATTCACAATCACAAAACATCCTTTGTTCGAATCATCCGATTACACTCGATCAATCATATATATCAAAACAACATCAATTTCATTCAACACTAGCTAACGCACTAAACCCCATAAACCCTACCGATACCCAATTATGTTAAATGAAACGCTCACCCTTACCTTAATTTAAACCGTAGGACTCCAATAACACCAAAATCACCCAAAATAGCAAGCTTTCCCTTCCTCTCCTTCGCAAATAACAATGGCTGTCCCTCCTTGAGCAAACTTGAGCAACCAACAACAACAAGTAATGAGGGATTGTAAATCACCACAATAGGAAAAGGAAAAAATTTGAGAAAGAAAGGACCAAAACCCTTACCTTGAGCAACCTTGAGAAGTTTCTCTCTTATCCTTTCTTTCTCCTCTCACGGCGCACCACCCCTTCTTTTCTTCTTCTTTTGTTTTTCCTTTCTTTTCCTTCCTATGCAACTAAACCTAGTCTATTTATATTTTGGGCTCAAAAGGTTTGGGCCCTTTTTACACCCCCCTTCCATCGCTTCCACCACTCCCTAACACAATAAAATAGTTACCACATTATAACTCAATATAATTAAAATTAGTGCAACACTTTAAATAATTTAATCAATTACGTAATTAAATTATTTAGGTGTTACAACTCTCCCCCACTTAGGAAATTTCGTCCTTGAAATTCATACACGAGTCAAATAGCTCTGGATAGGACTCCTCATCCCCGCTCTCTAGCTCCCAGTCATGCTCTCACCGGCGGCTCCCAACCACACTACCTTGACCAATGCAATGTCTTTCCCTCTCAACACCTTCACCTCTCTATCATCAATCCTCACTGGCATCGTCTCCACCGTGAGATTCTCACGTACCTCTACATCATCCATGTGAATCACATGAGGCAGATGCGGAATATACTTAGAAAGGTGGGACACGTGGAATACATCGTGCAAGTTCGAAAGATTAGGTGCGAGCCACCCTATAAGCAACTTTTCCTACCCTCTCGGTGATTTGGTGCGGTCCAATAAATCTAGGAGTCAACTTCTTCGCTTTCAGTGCACGCCCAACACCTGTCATAGGCGTGACCCTCAGGAATACATGCTCACCAGCCTGAAATTCCAAGTCCTTTCTCCTCCTATCATGATAACTTTTCTGCCGACTCTGGGACTCTTTCATTTTCTCCCTGATCATCTTAACCTTCTCTGTAGTCTCCCTAACCAATTCCGGTCCAAGAACGACACTCTCACCGGACTCATGCCAACACAATGAGTCCTACACCTCCGCCCATCTGATTGCCTCAAAAGGAGCCATCCCTATACTCGAATGGTAGCTGTTATTATAAGTGAACTCAATCAGTGGAAGGTGTGTATCCCACGCACCTCCCTGCTCTAGCACGCAAGCTCTTAGGAGATCCTCCAAGGACTGGATGGTTCTCTCCGTCATCCCATCGATCACCGAGGATGATAATTTGAACTCGGCCTCAATCTCGACCCCAAAGCCTTACGCAAGCTCCCCCAAAACTCGAAGTAAATCTTGGGGTCTCTATCCGACACAATGCTCTTGGAACCCCATGCGACTTCACGATCACTGAATGTATATCTCAGCCAATCTAGGCACAGGATAGGTGATGTTGATAGGAATAAAGTGAGCAGACTTGGTCAACCTATCCACAATCACCCAAATAGAGTCAAACCATCTCACGGTGTTTGGCAACCACATCCACAAAGTCCATGGAAATCTTTGTCCCACTTCCATTCCGGAATCTCCAGCGGTTGCATCGACCTGCGAAGCCACGGTGCTCAATCTTTGACTTCGGCAAGTCAAACATGCATATACAAATTGTGCTACATCCTTCTTCATACCGAGCCACCAAAGCAGTTTCTTCAAATCATGGTACATTTTCGTGGCACTGGATGAATACTTAACTAGCTCCTATGGCTCTCCTCAAGTATCATTCTCTTCATATCGGCATCATCAGAACACATATCGTCTGTCACGAATCTCAATACTCCACAGGAATCCAACACGAAATCCCCATCCCTTTGCTGATCACCCATGACCAACAATCCACGGTTTCACATCCGGTTTACGGCGTCTCGATATTAATCAAGAAGTCATTATCAATCCTCGGCATACCCGGCGACACTCTGCGGTGTCACCTCACAAACAGGACTCAAATCACGGAATTGCTCAATCAACTCCAATTCCTTCACCATCATTCTTGGCGACATATGTAAAGTTTTCCGACTTAAAGCATCAGCCACGACATTAGCTTTGCCGGGATGATAGTTCAAGCCGAAATCGTAATCTTTCAGCAACTCTAACCAACGCCTCTGTCTCATATTCAGCTCCTTCTGGTCAAACAAGTACCTCAAACTCTTGTGATCACTGAACACCTCAAATCTGGTACCATAGAGATAGTGCCTCCAAATCTTCAACGCAAACACAATAGCGGCCGGTTCCAAATCATGAGTAGGATAGTTCTTCTCATGTATCCTCAAGCTATGCGGGCGCATAAGCAACTACCTTCCCATCCTGCATCAATACACCTCCCAAACCCATCTTGGAAGCATCACAGTATACAACAAAAGGTTGATCTGGCACAGGCAACACTAGCACCGGAGATGTTGTCAACCTCCTTTTCAACTCTTGGAAGCTCTCTTCACACTTGGCGTCCCACACAAAAGCTCTTCCCTTACAGGTCAATTGGGTCAACGGAAGGGCTAGCTTAGAGAACCCCTCAATAAACCTCCTGTAGTAACCAGCCAACCCCAAGAAACTCCTAATCTCAGTCACAGACTTTGGGCTCTCCCACTGCAACACTGCATCAACCTTAGTTGGGTCCACAGCTATACCATCACCAGAGATAATGTGACCCAAGAAGCTTACCTCTTTCAGCCAGAACTCACACTTTGATAACTTAGCATAAAGCTTCCTTTCTTTCAGCACCTCTAGCACTAACCTCAAGTGCTCTGCGTGTTCCTCCTCAGACTTAGAGTACACCAGTATATCATCAATAAACACAACCACAAACCGATCCAAATAGCTATGGAAGATCCGGTTCATGTACTCCATAAACACCCCGGTGGTGCATTTGTGACCCAAGCGGCATTACAGTACTCATAATGCCCATACCAAATCTGAACGCGGTCTTACGGATGTCTTCATCCTTCACCTTGATCGATGATAACCCGACCTCAAGTCAATCTTGCTAAAAACCTTAGCGACCACCGGTGATCCATCGGATCATCAATCCTCGGAAGAGGATATTTATTTTTACCGATTACCTTGTTGGTTGCACGTAATCCACGCCTGAGCGCATACTCCCATCCTTCTTCTTAACCAACAAAGCTGGAGCCCCCATGGTGACACACTAGGCCTCACAAACTTCTTCTCAAGAAGCTCCTCTAAGCGCTTCTTGATTCGGACAACTCGGAAGCGACATCCCGTGCGGTGCCATAGACACGAGCCTAGTGCGTGCACAAGCTCAATCCCAAACTCAACTTCCTCTGCGGTGTTACGATTATCGAGAGCGACACAACAATACATCCCAAAACTAAAAGAATAAAGCAAAGCAAGTCCTTCACTCGCGGGTACTGCGGCGTTGCCACAATAGAGCAACATTCCAAGCGGAAGGGGTGAGAATTTCAATGGAACATAATCGGATACATAATAGAGGATGAGAGCGGACAATCACAAGGTATCATCATCATCACCACATCATAAATACACAACACCGGCTCCAATCACAACAAAGAACAACTCACGGTTATGATTATGTATGAAAATGCAACCCCACGCGGGCATATGCATGATGGTACCATATCATCTTTAAAAACCACTCAAGGCATATCTTCATCATAGAAGAAAAACCACTCAAGGCATAACATCATCAATATTAGTCATAGTATGCACATGCCATGAGACTCTATAACACATGTGCAACTCAATCAACACTCACTCGAGAGTACTCATCATCATCATCATAAAAGAAATAACCACTCAAGGCATGTCATCATAAAACACTCGTAGAGAGTGTATTAAATCATTCACATCACAATCTTAAATAACACATCATCAAAATCACGAATCATAATACACATATCCTCATCATCATTCAGTACATATATATACTTCATCTGTCTTTTAGATTAGGGTGTCATAAAATAGTGCACTGATTGACTATGGGATTACTCGAATGCGATACTACTTGTGCAGGCATTGGCCACCTTTGCAAGGCTCTCAGTGATGCCCTTGTAAATACGCCAGCGAAAGAAATTCTGACCTTAGTGGTAAACCACAGTCTAGCCATAGTCAATTAGTACACTAGTAGTATAACATTTCACCGAGACTCATTTATATAACATAGCATCACAAATTTTTCTGTTATGAATCGTCATGTTTCAATTCGGGAAAAACACCTAGAATGTTCAAAAGAGTAATCGATTTATAGCTACTTGTTTTCAAAAGAGGAATTGACTCATAGCTTTCATTTCTAAAATGGGAAATTGATTCCTTGTTTTTATTTTAAAGGGGGGATCGATTCCTTGCTTTCATTTCTAAGGGAGGGAATCGATTCATGGCTTCATTTTCAAAGAGGGAATCGACTCTAGCTTACACGTTCTAAAGGGAAAATCGATTTCTAGCTTCAATTTGAAGTGGGAAATCGATTCCTTGCTCCCAATTTGAAGTGGGAAATCGATTCCTTGCTTCCAATTTGAAGTGGGAAATCGATTCCTTCCTTCCAAATTGGAAGTGGGAAATCGATTCCTAGCTCATGTTTAAAGGAGGAAATCGATTTTTAAGCTTCGTATAGAGCCAGAATCGATTTCAATCTTCACTTTGGAGGAAAAACAATCGATTCTTCCATTGGTTTAAAATTCACAATCACAAAACATCACTGTTCAGAATCATCCAGTACACTCAGTCAATCATATATATCAAAACAACATCAATTTCATTCAACACTAGCTAACGCACTAAACCCCATAAACCCTACCGATACCCAATTATGTTAAATGAAACGCTCACCCTTACCTTAATTTAAACCGTAGGACTCCAATAACACCAAAATCACCCAAAATAGCAAGCTTTCCCTTCCTCTCCTTCGCAAATAACAATGGCTGTCCCTCCTTGAGCAAACTTGAGCAACCAACAACAACAAGTAATGAGGGATTGTAAATCACCACAATAGGAAAAGGAAAAAATTTGAGAAAGAAAGGACCAAAACCCTTACCTTGAGCAACCTTGAGAAGTTTCTCTCTTCTCCTTTCTTTCTCCTCTCACGGCGCACCACCCCTTCTTTTCTTCTTCTTTTGTTTTTCCTTTCTTTTCCTTCCTATGCAACTAAACCTAGTCTATTTATATTTTGGGCTCAAAAGGTTTGGGCCCTTTTTACACCCCCCTTCCATCGCTTCCACCACTCCCTAACACAATAAAATAGTTACCACATTATAACTCAATATAATTAAAATTAGTGCAACACTTTAAATAATTTAATCAATTACTTAATTAAATTATTTAGGTGTTACACTATGTCTTGGGTAGGCAAAGTTGTTGAAGGGGGAGGGTGGGTACAGTTTCTAGTATGGTGGCCATAACAACCACACGAGGCACAAATGATGTGTAATCCCTTATATTGTACCTTATACTAGAAACCATGGATCTTTACCTTTCCTACAACAGGCTTTGTGAGGTCAATCTCAACACACACTCGAGAAAAACGACCCCTTTCTACCTTTAAGGTGTTAGTGTCAACTTTAATTGGAGTTCCAATTGTGGAGGCTATAGCTAGGAGAAGACTTTCATTGTAAAAAACAAGACTAAGATCTGAAATCTTACCCAAACCTTGGTACGTTCAATTTTAGCCTCCGGAGAAACAAATTCGGGTGACCATCTTGATATAGCAAGGTAATGGTCAAAGATCATCCAAGGACCTCCAGCCATCACCTTCTCCCTATCCCCCAAGTGATTAAATTTCACCATGAAATACCCATTGTCCACATCAAGAATCTCAAAACCTCCCTGTAATTTCCACATTATCTGAAGACGATCTTTTATAACTGGGTGTTATACCCCAATTTTGTCCGAGTTCTTTATAATAGTTTTTAATTTGGACTTTTTCAACCATTTTATTTTGGACTTTTCTGAAAATTACAAAAAAATAGTAGTTTTTTTGCGTATTTTTGGGTGTTAGTTTTTAGCTACTATTCGAAGAAAATTTCTCTCTCCTTGGACCTCGTTTTTACTATCTGAACGGTGAAAGTGAAGACATATTTCCCACGAACCCGCTGTAAAAAAATGAAGACGATCCGACAGTTAACGAATCCGGAATCGCACTTTTACGATGAGAGGTTTGAGAAAAACGGACCAAAAACTGCAGCTATTACGAAGGCAATTTCTCTCTCATCAGATCTCGTTTCAACGATCCGAACGGTGAAAGCCTAGATATATGTCTCACGAACCTACTGTCAAAAAAGAAAGACGATCCAACGGTTAACGAATCCGGAATCGCAATTTTACGGTGTGAGTTTGAGAAAAGCGGAATTGTGTTTTAAAGGAATTACTTTCTCTACCTTGTTTTAGTCCCACACCGTTCGCAAGAAACAAGAGCTCCCTAGCAATTGGATATAAAAGGGGTTGAGAGGTGAAGTCAAAGTGGAGATCATTGGCGGGTTAAGTGATCTTTTGGGTCAAAGTGTTCGCGGCCCATTTCACTAACTATGATCTGTCTTTGATCATTTGGGCGTTTTGAGTCGGCTTTCGATTCTCAAAGAGGTTCTTGCGGTCTTGGAGTCAAAATGGACCAGATAGGAGTCCGGTTTGCTTAGTCTGGTTCGGCACTCGTCGAGTCCAGGTTAGTTTTGTATTTATTTTGTTTATTTTTATGTACATATTTATTTATCATTTATTTATAATATAATTTATTTATTTATTTATTTATTTATTTATTGTTTATGTATATATCTATTCATATTTATTTATGTATACAGTTATTTATTTTTTTAGTCTAATCTTTATTTAATTATCAGTTTTTGTCTTTTTTTTATGCACAAATTAGTTTATTTCTTCAAAAATCAAATAAAAGACTTAGTCGGTTGTACAACAGAGTTAGTCATCATCCTAGGACCAATGAGCTGTACAGTTCAGTAATCGTAAGAACTTATAAGTAAATAAATAAATCACTTTTCCTAAAAATAGGGGACTAAGTCGGTTGTACAACCGGGTTAGTAGTCGTTCTAGAACTAATGAGTCATCTGATTCAGAATTCTAGAATACCTATTCTAAAACCAACTCACTTCACATCAAACAAACTTCTTTCAAAAAACCTCAAAAATACTTTCAAAAAGTAGGGGATTAAGTCGGTTGTACAATCGGGTTAGTCAGCGTTCTAGAACTAATGAGCTGTACAGTTCAGGAGTTCTAGAATACCTATTCTAAAACCAACTCACCTCACATCAAACAAACTTATTTCAAAAAACCTCAAAAATACTTTCAAAAAGTAGGGGATTAAGTCATTTGTACAATCGGGTTAGTCAGCGTCCTAGGAATCAGTGAGCTGTACAGTTCAAGGAATCCTAGGACCCCTACACTAAAAAACACCAACCAATAAATCTTTTTCAGGAAGAACTGTAACACCCCAAAATTAATTATGTGAGTATTTAACCAATTTAATTAGGTGACTATTTAATTAAGTTGATTAATGTAATTATTTGATTAATTTAATTAAGTAATATTTTAGTTGGCTATGTTAAAATAAATATAGAGTAAGTAATTAATTTAAGGATAGGTGTAGTAAATAAATGGTGAGTATTTTATTTATTTTGGAAGGATGTGTGAAGTACTTAAGGGGTGTAAATAAGGAGCCCAAGCCCACCCAATAGGCCCAAATTTATGACTTAAGTTAGGGGTAGGGTTCCATTTCCTTAGAACAAAAGAAAAGAACAAAAATTAGAAGAGAGGGAGAGGGAGGAGGCCGACAGTCTGGACAACAAAAGGGAGGGGGAAGAAATTCATCTTCTAAGCTTTGGGTAAGTGAGTTGGGTACCAATCTTCCTCATTTTTCATGCTTTATCTCTTAGTATAAGTTTTAATCACTAATTCCCTCTCATTTCTACTTTTCCATGGGAGAGGATTTGAAGCTCAAAGTTTAGGAGAAGCTAGTTTTAATGGTTCTTGAGGTGGTGAAGGAGGGAACACTAGAATTCTTCAATTTTGATGTTAGGGGGCTCTACTTTACCTATATAATAACTTGTATGATATGTGTTATGTGTGGAATAGCTCTAGGATGTTTAATTGTGTGAATTTTGTGTTCATCATATGTTTGTTGTTGTATTTGATGTTAAATTGGTGATACCATGATACTTGATGTTGGAATTCAATGTGTTGTTAAATGGACATGCAAAGTGTTTGATGAAATGCTTCAATGTGATGAAACATGAGAGTAGGTTAATTTCATTAATGTAAATAAATGTTTAAGTGAGTATTGTTGAATTGAGTAATGAAATAT
This sequence comes from Oxytropis ochrocephala, assembly GCA_020916435.1. Taxonomy (NCBI): domain Eukaryota; kingdom Viridiplantae; phylum Streptophyta; class Magnoliopsida; order Fabales; family Fabaceae; genus Oxytropis; species Oxytropis ochrocephala. Next base: position 66,536,230 of record CM037091.1, on the reverse strand, counting down.
TGGATAAAAATGTTGTTGGGAGATTATGAGTGAAGTGAGTGAATAGTGTTTGGGGCGCCACTTTCCAAGGGAAATAGCGCTAGCCCAGTGTGTGGTACGGTTTGGTGTCTTTGAGTGCGGCGCCACTTCTTGCTGGAAAAAGTGGCGCCAGGGGTACCGTGTCTGGCTGGGTGCGTGCATGTGCAGGGGGGGCGCCAGTTCGTTGGGAACTTGGCGCCCAGTGTGCGTGTGGGTGTGTGTGGCTGTGCACGGGGCGCCGGTTTGCTAGGAACTTGGCGCCTGTGAGTGTGTTGCGTGCCATGTGCTTGTGTTGCGTTAGGTGGGGGCGCCAAAATGGCTGCCCCTTGGCGCCTATTTTGGCGCCTAGTTGTGTCTAATGGAGTCTAAGTGGTGTTTTTAGTCCCTAAGTATTAATTTAATCATTGGTGTGACAAAATAGTCCCTAAGTATTAAATTAATCATTGGTGTGACAAAATAGTCCCTTAGTGTCTAATTAATTCTGATATGTCGAAATAATTTTCTAAGTACCAAATTAATCATAATGTGGCAAGTAATTCCTTAGGTACCAAAATAGTCCTTAGTGGGAATTTAGTCCCTAGAAAGTGAAGAAGTCCGATAAATGAAGTGTGATGATGTGGTGAAGATGAAGTGATGTGTAGGTTTCGGCCTAATTTTGTAAATGAAGTGGAATTGCGAAGTGGAAAGTGATGAGTAATAATTGTTGTGGTAAGTGCATTGTGTTGTGTTGCATTGTCATGGGGTCACATAAAGCATGCATATAAAGTGAAGTGGGCTTCGGCCAAAGTGAAGTGGGCTTCGGCCAAAGTGAAGAGAATGGATCCACATGCATATTGCACACATACATATACTCATGCCTTCATAGTAAAAACTTGTGTTGCTAATTGACCTGATACTATTAATTATTTGATGTTATAATTAAATGATAAATGCCTTAATTGTCGTGTTACTAGTGGTCTTCCTAATATAATGCTTATCATACTTGTTATTATTTATGTAAAGAGACTCACCCTACTACTTTTATGTTGCCTGCTCTCGTGGCAACGCCAGGTGATACTGAGTGAAGGTGTTCATGCCTTTTAGGTCGTTTGTGTCACTCACGATTAGTAACACCGGGGGGCGGGATTGTAGTATTGCCATTTTATTTTATGTATTAGACTGATTTGAATTATGTACTGAATATGGTAAACTTAGTTTTTAGTCTGATGTGCTGTGAAACTATTTTCTGGATTATTGTAAACTTAAGACAGGTTTTGAGGGTTCGCCCCATTTTGATATGATATATATATTTCGCGCACTAGATGCGTTTGAGTTTTAAATGCTATTTTGTGGTATTTTGATGAAATGTAGCACTCTCTTTGAGGTGTGTGGAAAAGTTTTAAAAACTACGATTTTTATTTATTAAAATAGTAATTAATAGAAGGGGTGTTACAAGAACTACGTAGCTTTGATTCCTCCATTGCATCCGAGGTGCGTAGGAGCAAGAATCCACTCTTGTCAAGCACTAAAACCAAAAATTTAATTAAGTCTTTTCTGATAAATAAAAGGGTAAATATTAAAAAGCGTAATTAATTAGACAAAGGATGTCGTGGGGTGCTAATACCTTCCCCACACATAACGACTCCCGAACCCTAAACTTGTCTTGTCCTAAACCTAAAGGGATTTTCCAAATTTGCCCTTAAACTAAAATTTGGTGGCGACTTCTTATGAACCTTTCGAAGAATCCTTTCCCGGATTTTTCGGTCGCTACAGCTGGCGACTTCACTGGGGACTTAACTTTTTAGAGAGTCAAAACCTAGTCTAATTAATTATAGGATTTATTTAATTTAATTTTTACTCTTCTCTTATTTATCTTTGCACATTATATTATTTATTTGATGTGTAAACCCTAGGATAGAAGACTTTATTTTGTATGAATGTTTGCAGCTTTGGGTTTGTTTGAACTGCTCCTACACACACTACACCTCTACACATCACACACATGTGAGAAAAGTCCTCTACTCGGACTCGAGTGCAAACCTAAGTTAGAACGAGATTGCGTAGTGATGGTCTGCGGGACATACGTCTCGTTGGGTGGTCATGAAAATCTCACCTATAGTTTGATTCCTTTTAAGGATTCTATCCCTTCAAATAGCTTGCTTATTGTTGGGGTCAGTATTCTTGACTTGGGTCCTTGGCTCTAGGGACCATGTGTAGGATTCTTTAGAACCATCCTTGTGAGGTTCACTATAAAAGAAACCTTAGACCCACTCCGTAAGTTACCTTTCTAGGGTCACAAAGGAGCTTCATACCCTTGCATTCAAACAAATATTTGTGCTTACCGTCTTTTATCCAAAAATCAAAAAAATCAAAAAGTCAAAAACCCATATCATTATTTACCGCAAGTTTCTTAGAAACCATACCTCATGCATTTTTTCTTTGCATTACAAAAAACAAAAATAAACATATTATGTTACGACTGCCTGAGGATTAAAAGCTTTATTTTGGAGAGAAGCCATGCATGCTAAAGTCAAAGTCAAACATTGTACTTTACTCTCCAAACGTAAAACTTATAAATCCCCGACGCGATAAATAAAATCATCATTTCATTCACATACATTATCATTACATTCGCATTCCACATACATTCATTCGCATTTCATGCACACTCATTCATTTGCATACTTACATCATGCATTACAAAAAAAATGAGCATAATTCTAGAAAAAAATTGTGATGAGAGGTGAGACATTCTTGTGAGGTAAATCATTCTTTTTGAAAAAGTTTAGCCATACTTAGTTGCAAGCACAAGGCGTTTCAAGACACTCAATTTTTCAAATTAGCAGCTCATTCACATTTGTTTTAACAAAGCGTTGCATCTCATGATGAATGACCGAAATAGTCCGCCAAAATTTTCTTTCATGTGTTAACTAATGTTAACTCTCTACGAAGCATTAATGTAGTAACTTGTGTGTGACATGTGACTTCATTCTTGTTTGAGTCAGTTAATATCCCTACCTTGTCATTATACCCCCGTCCAAGTCTAATCCCACCCCGACCACCCTAAAGTACATACTCCCCTACCTAGTCGACTTTTTGGTTTGTTCTCACTAATGAAATAACGCTTTAAGCCCTCCATACTGGGGCAAATTTGTGTTCTCTAAAATACCTTGTCAACATTATATTCCATTGGTGCAAGTTCTTTACAAAAAAAATCAAAAAGGCCCGTTAGGTTGAAAACTCGTAAGAGCGGCCTAAGCAAAAATTAGGGCACACAAAAAAGAGAGAAATAAAGATTAAAGAGCATGTATATAAAATAAATAAGTTGTTGTCCTTAAGTTAATTTTTGAGAAAAAGAGCAATCATGATTTGAAATGAAGTTGAACCATCTTCCCATATCCTCAAAAATCCTTTGCCACCCACCTTAAGCCAAAAATCCCAAACCTAGCTAAGGATCGATTCCGCATCAAAAAAATGGTGCACTAGTTTTATCAGCTCACTCACCCAAAAAAGAAACAAAAATCACAAAAGAGTGAAGTCAAAAAAGAGGATTAAAAAATCCCAAACAAAAAAAAAACAAACAAAAAAAAAACAAACTGGTACAATCGTGAGCTGATACTTCAGTACCGTTAAAGCATAAGAGATACTTGTCTAAAATAAACCTCAAACACTTCTTTTGGCCTCAATATCCTATCTTCCATAAACCATTGGCCAAGTTACATCCCTAAACAGGTCCATTCTACCATGAGGCACATCAATTACTGTCTCAATAAAACCTCAAACACTCATTTGAGCCTAATAACCCTTTCCTTCAAAAATCATTACCCGTTAGCCAAGTTACATCACCAAATAAAAATCCTATGTGCTATCACTTCTTTGAGCCCAATTATCCCTTCCTTCATAAACCATTAACCATCAACCACATTACAACTCCAAAAATCCATTCCGATCAATGACCGATTGCTTTTGTTTTCTCAAAGTTTTGATCTTAGGACAAATAAGTTTATTTATTTACAATATGTTTGCTCAAAAAAATGTATCTCAAAAAAAAAAAACTCAAAATAAAGAAATAAAAAAGGGCTTGCACTCCAAAGGTTCATTCAAGTTCCATTGATATGAAGACAAGGTTTAGTGATCACCCAGTGCAGTTTTCATCATAATAAACTCAGGACTATCATAGCCTGAGAGTCGTTCTAAAGACAACCAAAAGGCTTACGCTAGGATCGTCACCTAGATCCTAAATTGGGGCATCCCTTTCACCATGTGCTCCACTTAAGCTTAGGGGAATGTGTCCAGCTTCCATACCACACCATATCTATCCAGTCATATTTGACTAGCTCCTAAACTCATTACCCTAACTCCGTCACTTTCCACAACCTCACCACGCAGTTGTTTGAGATCCCATTATCGGGTGGGGCAACCCTGTCACCCTTCACTCCACCTACAATTGGGGAAATTCACCTACACCCATCTCATCCCCTTGTTATATTCACGCCCGCCAAACCATACCGGTGCAATTTCTCAACTCACTATCCTAAATGTTTCTACTCTAGTCGAGGCAATCTTGTCTTTACCATAATTAGGGAAACATCAAACTCTATGGGTTGAGACAACATCTCCTACTTGCCACCTTTCATTCCAAAGCCAATGCATTCCCAATTCATCATCTTCTACACCCCTAGCTTGTCACCACTAGAAAGGGGCAGACACTCACTGTCATCAAATCTAAGTTGGGGGCAGTCCTGCATTTCTTGGCTTGGAAAAATGCACCTTTGATGACCTTGACAAAGACCAGTCAGTCATTCACCCCTTCATGTGCCACAAATATCCTCACCCTAGGCCTTTAGAACCCCAAGTTAACTGACTCATTCATACTTGCACTAACATATGTCTTTACTAAACAAAGCTTCAGAGAGAGAGAACACAAGTTGATCATGTGATGCTAAAAATCCACTTAGGTAACTTTGTGGACATAAACTTCGATCATCAAGGGGCATCATAATAGAAGGAAAAATAAGCGAACTTGCAAATACGGTCAAGTACTTTTTCATATCAATGCCTGTAGATAATGACCTTGAGAATGCCGAAGTTTGAATCAAAACTAATTTTTCCAAAGAATGATCAATATTCAGCCATGCTTCTCGCATCCAAAATCTCGCATCTTATCATTACAAAAAAATGTTTTGCACCCAATCACTCATATCATATCATATCATCGCATCATGCATGCACCATGGCATTAGCAATCAATCATTTCATTTGCATCATATTCACATTTGCATTTCATGCATTTATTACGTAACAAGCAAAAAAAGCAAAAAAATAGAAGAGAAAAAAAATCATTCCACCAGATACCAATCATTGCACGTACGCGTGCACCATTAATTGCATTGCCAAATGAAGAAAGCTTTTCCCTCCTCGGGAATGCATTTGTTAGGTGTGCTCGGATAAACACATAAAGTGTTAGTCCCTATATTTTGTTCCTCTAATATCAGCGCTTTAAGCGTTGATCTCATATCGTATCACAGATCACCAGGTTGATCCCTCAGACCCCTATAGACCCCAAGTGGTCCTTCAGAGCAGTGCCCTAAGTGGGCCAGGTCGCAACGTCGGAGTCGAGCCCGACGGACCTTTGCAGACCCCGCGTGGTCCTTCAGACTAGTTGTGTTATCCTAAGATACAGTGGACGTCCTTCATGGTCAACATATCAGTTCTAGACCTGATCTTGACCCATCATGGCCGCTCGAATATAAAGGCCCCCTCAGACCGTTTAACTAGTACCGTAGCTAGTTGCGCTCCTTCAGACCACGATGGTCCTTCAAATAAGGCCTAGGCAGCCTTCCAGACCCTTAGTGGTCCTTCAGAGCCTTAGTGCTCCTTTAAGTCCCCAAGTGGCCCTTCCGAGCCTTAGTGCTCCTTCAGATCCCGGGCGATCCTTCATTTTGTTATCGGTTAATGCGCCAAGTGTTAATCGTTCCTCCTCCATTCTCAAACCCTTCGCATCCTCTTAAGCGGACAAAATTGGCGTCTATTCTATCTTTATTTCTATTTTCACTATGAAAATTTGAATACACTTCACCTTTTCTAGTAAAATATAAATAAAGAGGGGCAGCTGTTATACCCCAATTTTGTCCGAGTTCTTTTTAATAGTTTTTATTTTGGACTTTTTCAACCATTTTATTTTGGACTTTTTCTGAAAATTACAAAAAAATAGTAGTTTTTTTGCGTATTTTCGGGTGTTAGTTTTTAGCTACTATTCGAAGGAAATTTCTCTCTCCTTGGACCTCGTTTTTACGATCTGAACGGTGAAAGTGAAGACATATTTCCCACGAACCCGCTGTAAAACAATGAAGACGATCCGACGGTTAACGAATCCGGAATCACACTTTTACGATGAGAGGTTTGAGAAAAACAGACCAAAAACTGCAGCTATTGCGAAGGCAGTTTCTCTCTCATCAAACCTCGTTTCAACGATCCGAACGGTGAAAGCCTAGATATATGTCTCACGAACCTACTGTCAAAAAAGAAAGACGATCCAACGGTTAACGAATCCGGAATCGCAATTTTACGGTGACAGGTTTGAGAAAAACGGGAATTGTGTTTTAAAGGGGAATTACTTTCTCTACCTTGTTTTAGTCCCACATCGTTCGCAAGAAACAAGAGCTCCCTAGCAATTGGATATAAAAGGGGTTGAGAGGTGAAGTCAAAGTGGAGATCATTGGCGGGTTAAGTGATCTTTTGGGTCAAAGTGTTCGCGGCCCATTTCACTAAAAGTCTGTCTTTGATCATTTGGACGTTTTGAGTCGGCTTTCCGATTCTCAAAGCGGTTATTGCGGTCTTGGAGTCAAAATGGACCAGATAGGAGTCCGGCGGTTTGCGGTTCGGCACTTCGTCGAGTCGAGTTAGTTTTGTATTTATTTTGTTTATTTTTATGTACATATTTATTTATCATTTATTTATAATATAATCTATTTATTTATTTATTGTTTATGTATATATCTATTCATATTTATTTATGTATATAGTTATTTATTTATTTATTTTTTTAGCCTAGTCTTTATTTAATTATCAGTTTTTGTCTTTTTTTATGCACAAATTAGTTTATTTCTTCAAAAATCAAATAAATGACTAAGTCGGTTGTGTACAAAGGGTTAGTCATCATCCTAAGACCAATGAGTACATGCATAGCTTCAAGTAATCCTAAGAACTTATAAGTAAATAAATAAATCACTTTTCCTAAAAATAGGGACTAAGTCGGTTTGTACAACCAAGGTTAGTCGTTCTAGAACTAATGAGTCATGCAGTTCGGGAGTTCTAGAATACCTATTCTAAAACCAACTCACCTCACATCAAACAAACTTCTTTCAAAAAACCTCAAAAATACTTTCAAAAAGTAGGGGATTAAGTCGGTTGTACAATCGGGTTAGTCAGCGTTCTAGAACTAATGAGCTGTACAATTCAGGAGTTCTAGAATACCTATTCTAAAACCAACTCACCTCACATCAAACAAACTTCTTTAAAAAAACCTCAAAAATACTTTCAAAAAGTAGGGGATTAAGTCGGTTGTACAATCGGGTTAGTCAGCGTCCTAGGAATCAGTGAGGTGTACAGTTCAAGGAATCCTAGGACCCCTACACTAAAAAGACCAACCAACAAACCTTTTTCAGGAAGAACTACGTAGCTTTAATTCCTCCATTGCATCTGGAGGTACGTAGGAGCAAGAGTCCACTCTTGTCAAGCACTAAAAACCAAAAATTTAATTAAGTCTTTTCCACTGTAAATAAAAGGATAAATATTAATAAAGCGTAATTAATTAGACAAATGATGTCGTGGGGTGCTAATACATTCCCCACGCATAACGACTCCCGAACCCTAAACTTGTCTTGTCCTAAACCTAAAGGGATTTTCCAAATTTACCCTTAACCTAAAGATGAAGGCGTCTTTTGTTGTCATTCTTGGAGCGCTAACTAGTTGATAAAGAAAGATGTCTTTTACTCGAAGTCCTTGTTATGAAATTCTATAGAAGCTTATGTTTTTACTTCCACCACATACCCTATTAACTGAGTAACACTGAATAAATGATATATAACGGCGAAACTGACCCATTGTGAAAAATGTAATAGTGATGAATATAAATAATTTATTTCATTCTAGTGTTCTTTGCACTTTCGGTAGTAAAAATTCAAGGATGTGTTTGCAAGCAACTTATCCCCTTTGCGGTAAAAACACGACTTACAACTACATTGGTTAAAACACCCATATATAGACTAAACATTATGATCCAAGTTATAAGCATCCACCCAAAGTGATGATTACAAAATTTTGAATTGCTTTTGTAATCTTTAATCTGCTACCATTTTAATTGGTAATTAAATTTTCTTGGATTAATTATAGTTTTGGTCTCCCTATTATCACTAACTCTTGATTTTAGTCCCCCCTATTTTACAAATTTGTAAAATCAAAATCCTCCTATAATTTGGTCAAACATATTGTTGAGTTGTCACTCACTTTTCCTACATGGCACGACAAGCTGTCTTGCCATGTTGGAATTTAATTTTAATTTTATTATAAGAATTAATTTTTTATTATTATTCACGAAAGAATCCTTCTCTCTGGCATCACTTTTTGTAAATCACTCTCCCACCCATCCTCACTTCCACCTTGAGCTTCTTGAGCTTAAACAAAATTTTGAAAAAGTCATGGTTGAAAATGAAAATTTGAAAGAATCCTTAAAAAAGTTTGAGGTTGGTGAAAAGACCTTAACCAAGATACTTCACTCCTAACATGAATATGTTGATAGGAGAGGTATTGGTTATAAAGGTAATTCCACCTCCTCTGTTTTGAAAAAGAAGATGACTTTTGTAGTCGCCACTTCAAGTAAGACACCTATTGTTTTCTCTTGCACTTATTGTCAGAAAGGGAATCATGGTTCTCATAGATGTCCGATTCGTAAATTGTGTGAGCTTGGTACCCTTATACCTGCTTGTAAGAAACCAAGGTGGATTGTGAAAACAAACCCCTTGAGGACTAACCCCCACGGACCCAATGAAACTTGTGTACCTCATACTAGTTGTTAGTGTTCCTTTTGCTGGTTGGTCATTCATACAAGAAGAAACATGTGTGGATGGTTGACAGTGGGTGCTCGAGTCATATGTCTGGTGATGCCTCACTATTCTTGAAGTTGGAAGTTTGCCAACAAATGAATCCTCTCAAGTAATAGGTAAAGGTTGTGTGGGTAAGGAAAACACAATCAAGATTAAAAATGCTTTACTAGTTGATGGTGTGAAATTTAACTTGCTAAGTGTTAGTCAATTATGTTATAGTGATTTTGATGTGAAGTTTTATGTTGATAAATTTGTTATTATTGTTAGGATTTCAAAATTTTATATTACTGGCTTTCGAGAAAACAATGTGTATTATGTTGATTTTGACAATGTGAGTGATGATATTGTATGCATGCATTCTTTGCTTAATGATGTGAATTTGTGGCATAGACGTCTAGGATATCCTAGTATAGAACTTTTATCTAAGTTGTGTAAAAATGAGCATGTTAGAGGTCTACCCAAGCTGAAGTATGAAACGAGTCAATTATGTGATGCATGTCAGCTGGGTACGTTGCATAGATCTTCCTTCAATCCAAAACATGTTATTTCCACTAACAATGTACTTGAATTGCTCCATCTCGATTTAAAAATCAGGACAAAACAAAGATATTTTAAAAGGGTGCTTGACGGGATAGGACCCCGCTCCTACGTACCCTCACTGGGATGAGGGATCAAAGCTACGTAGTTCTCAGTTTTTGTGATTTTTTCGAAAGTGTGCTTGACGGGACATGAACCCGGTCCTACGTACCCTCACTGGAATGGGGGATCAAAGCTACGTAGTTCTCAGTTTTGTGTCTGAAAACGGCTTAAGAGTTTTTCGCAATTGGTGGCGTTTGTGGACGACCGAACAACAGCGGTTAGAATGGTCTCACTACTAACTCATTTGGGGATAAGAAAACCACCATTAATAATCTAAGCGGAAATGACGCGATTGATCATTAATGACAATTGATTTATTTTTGAGGAATAAATAAGTTTTTGAAAATAGGATTGAGCTTTTGCGAAGACCGAACAACAACGATTAGAATGGCCTCACTACTAACTCCTTTTGAAAACAAAATCATCATCAACAACCTAAAGCGGCAGCGCGCGCGATTGGTCATCAATGACAATTTATTTTATTCTTGTTTTGAAAATAAAAGGGTTTTTAAAAATGAATCTAGGAAATGGGTTTTAGAAAAGAAGTAGAACATTTCAAATCAATTCTAAATCCATAACCAAATGCAAATGAATGAACAAGACTCATACTTCAACAATCAAGCAATCATGAACATATTATTCATCAACCAAGATTAAGCATGTCAATACAATCAAGGGATTCAATTATCAAAGATGCAAGATAAAGTTCTCAAAACAATTGTGTTGTGTGGGTGAGAATTGCTACGGGACGGACAACAATCTCAAAGGGGTGCATTCATCTTAATGACTCTATGCTACAACAAGAAAGTAGGCTTACGTCTTCATATAAGAGTACATGCATGTAGAAAGGATGGCACACAATTAAATCAAGACATTTAAATGACATCATGAACAAAAGAAATGCAATTGATCATTGTTGCGCCCCGAAAAATCCCGTTTGGGATTTCTCAGCGTACAACGTGAAAATTGTGAAGCCGCCACTAATATTTTAGTTTTTAGACCAAAACATTAGAAAAAGGTCTTTTTACAAAAAGGCGGGTGGTCTTTCAAAATGAAATGTGGGTTGGGAATTCGGTTAGGTGTGGGAAGGTATTAGCACCCACACCTCCTTTCTACCGAAAGGGAACCATTAATTCGATGTGTGGTTTGGATTGTTTGATTTGAAAATAATTGTTCTACTTCCTTTCTTTTCCTTTTTATTTGAAGGAGTTTTTAGAAAACAAGAGAGAGAAATCTTTTTGTGATTTTTTGAAAAGGGAAACTAGACTTGGATTTTTTTAAAAGAGTGCTTGACGGGATATGACCGGTCCTCACGTACCCTCAATGACCGAGGATCAAAGCTACGTAGTTCTTGGTTCTTTTGCGTCCGAAGGCGGCTTTGGGATTTTTTGAAAGCGAGCTTGGCGGGATATGACCGGTCCTCACGCACCTCAATGACCGAGGATCAAAGCTACGTAGTTCTTAATTCTTTTGATTTTGAGAAAATCTGTGTTTTGTTTTTATCTTATCTTTTGGGTTTTGGAAATATGACTCAAGCGTTCATGAATACCAAACAAGCATTGGCTTCGAGTGGCGTTCACTACTAACTTGAAAGAAAAGTGTTGGGACCGATAATCAGTCGAGCAATTACTCAAGTGATTACTAGTCGCAGCGTTTTATTATCTTTTTGAAATGATTTTGGAAAAGGGATGAGTCATAGTGATAATTACCACTAATGACTCATATTGTTTTTGGATTTTGAATTGATTTATATTTGATTAAGGTGTGGGAGCTTTCATGATAGTCAAACAAGCGAAGCTTCGAGTGACTACCACTAGTAACTCCATCATTAACGATCAAACAAGCAAAAGCTTGAGTGATGGCTAATGATTTTATTTATGAAAAGTGCCTTAGGTTTTTATTAGAAAACATTTGACTTGGGGCTTTGAAAAGAAAGTAGAACATTTGCAAATCCTTTTTATTCTAAACCAAAACGCAACAATTGCAAATTCATAAGCAAAGGTAATCAACAATTAATACACGAGAGTACCATGAGGCATAAATCTAAGCTAACATGTGAAATTGCAAGATAAGTATCAAGCAAGGCATGTATTTATTCAACCTAAAAACAATCTAGCAACATAAACCTCAAACCTAAACCTTAACCTAAAGGCACACATGGTGAAACCAAAACCCTAAAATCTAACCCTAATTATGGACCAAGCAATATTATTCAATGGAATAGGCCCATGGCCAAAACTAAGCGTGCAAGGAAAACTTTGAGTATTAAGCAAAACCTATGATTATTTTACAAGAACTATTAAGAGATAAAGCAAAGAATGAAAGGACAATTTGTACAAAATTAAATCTATTGAATCCTTTCTAGCCATCTTCACCACTTGGATTGAATACTCTAAACACTTTGTGGGAGTCATTTAGCAAGATCATCAACAATCAACAACAACATAATTAAGCTACAAGAGCACTAAACATTTAATCTATGAGATAGACTTGAATCCTTTCTTGCAATCTTCACCACTTTAAATTAAAGGCAACTAAGTACTTAGTGGGAATCCTTTTGCAAGATCATCAATAACCAAACCAAGAAATGCATCTAAATCAAGCAAGACCTAATTTATTTAAAACATGCGAAATGAACATGACATTAAACTATGAAAATGAACTTGAATCCCTTCTTGCAATCTTCACCACTTTAAATCAAAAGTACTAAGTACTTAGTGGGAATCCTTTTGCAAGATCCTCAAAAATCAAACAAGACCTAATTTATTTCAAAACATGCGAAATGAACATGATATTAAACTAATGAAATGAACTTGAATCCCTTCTTGCAATCTTCACCACTTTAGATCAAAAGTACTAAGTACTTAGTGGGAATCCTTTTGCAAGATCATCAACAAAAACAAATTAAAAATCAAGCAAAACCTAATTTATTCCACAAAATGCGAAATGAACATGACATTAAACTATGAAATAAATTTGAATCCCTTCTTACAATCTTCACCACTTTAAATCAAAAGCAACTAGGTGCTTAGTGGGAATCCTTTTGCAAGATCATCAACAACTAAACCAAGAAATACATCAAAATCAAGTGAAACCTAATTTTTTTAAGACATGCGAAATGAACATAATATTAAACTATAAAAATGAACTTGAATCCCTTCTTGCAATCTTCACCACTTTAAATCAAAAGTACTAAGTACTTAGTGGTGAATCCTTTTGCAAGATCATCAATAACTAAACAAAACTAAATTTAAATCACAAGACACATAAGATCAAATATAATGAGTTGAATCCCTTCTAGTCATCTCTATCACTAAAATCAAAGTGCCTTAAGCACTAGTGATAGATCATATGACTAGATCATCAACAACTAACAATAACAACATTTACTACTAAAATAAAATACTCACAACAAAATTAAATGAAGAAACACAAAATCAACTTGAGCATATTTTTTTGGTTTAGTGAAATGACAACAAAATTAACATAAAGCATCATAAATCCATTTTATTAAGGGTGAGATGCCAAATCTCACCCACCAACAACAACAAGCTACATTATGAAAATGAAAATGATAAATATGCTAAATAATGAAGAAAATGCAAGATGAAGAAAAGAAAATAAGTTCTAATGTAAAATGCTTGAAGATGATGCAAAGGTATCAAGGGTTTTTACCTTATTTCTAAGAGAGGAAGGAAGAAATGAAAAAAATGTAGGAGAGGAGAGGATGAGCTACGGCCTTGAGCTTGATGGAGGAGAAGGTTTTGTTGCTTGATTTTCTTGAGTGAGGAGGGAAAAGCTAAGGTAGTGAGAGATAGGTTTGAAGGTGTTTTGGTGGATGAAGGTGAAGGAATGGAGGAGAGGAAGGAGGGAGAGGCTTGGTTTTGGGGTGTTTGGGAGAAGGGTTTTGGTTGCTTGATTTAGAGAAATGAGTGTGAAGAGGTAAACAACTTGTGAGGTGGGGAAATGAGGATCTATTTATAGGGATTTTTAGGTTTAAGGGTATCATTGTCTTTTGTTTTTGATGTGCCTCTAAGATTGAGTCTTAAAATTAAATGGAGGGTTGGGATGGATCATCACATGGATTAGGGTATTGAAGAAACACAAAATAAGAGTGAAGGTGAGAGGAGTGGAGCGCAAGCCATAGGAAAAAAAGAAAAAGGAATAAACTTTTATTTATTTTGGGAAAGGAGTGTCTTGTGAGATAGGGTTAAGGGTATTTTTGTAATGGGGTGTTACCAAAGAAGTAAGTTTGCATTTTTGGGTGGAAGTATTAGTGTAGGTGAGTGAGGTAATTTACCAAAGAGGGCAAAGTTAAGGATAGGAACAAATCAAATCTTAGTGAATAAGAAAAGAAGTGTGTAGAAGCTTCTAGAAAGAGAGAGAGTGGAATGGAGGGGGTATGCGCATGGTATGAGCTGTAATGGGAAGGAAAAATAAAAAAATGCTTGTTTTTTTGGTGTTTTGTCTTATTGAGGACACTTCCCATTTTTGCATTTTGAATTTTGAATTTTTGGGCATGCAAAATGGGAATGCACCTATTAGAAAAATGTTACATGTTTTTGGTCATCATAAAATAACCTCCCCAATTATTCTTAGACAACAAAATTTGTCACTTAGTAATTGGGAAATATTTAATGATCTTTTAATATTTTTTTATGCAATAAAAATAGGGAAAGTGCGTTTTAATTATTTTAGGCTAGGATATTCTCTCTAAAAATTGTACAAAAATTCTCTTGGATAAGAGAAAAATGTACTTTTGGTGTGTGCATATTTTTGACGAGAAAATCATCCTGTGGCGAAAAATGACCAAAATGCCCCTTACCCTAAAAATCCTAATTTGTCCAAAAAGTGCATTTCAACTTTAAAAATGATTTTAGAAACTTTGAAATGACTTTTAGGACCCTAAATGCAATGCATGATGCTTTTCTTTTATTTATTTATTTTTTGGGGAAAATTAGGGTTTTGACCTAAGCCGGACAAAATTGGGGTATGACAATCATAAGCATATGATGTTCTTAGTTTAAATGAATGAACATGCAAGCAATGATGTGCATGATTAGGCAAATATGCAAATGCATGAGCATACAAGGATATGAATGAATGATCATACAAGACTATGCATGAATGAATAGGCATACAAGACTATGCATGAATGAATGATTGAACATACAAGACTATGAATGAATGAGCATAATTATTGTGCAAGGTATGAACATTTGAGTATGCATGAACATGTGAATATGCAAGTTAGAAATGAATGCAAAAGAATAAGTAAGAGGATGCATGAAGTATGCGAAATGTCTTTGGGTTTTTAAGTAAATGATTCATGATTCAAAGTAGTAAAAAGCTAGATGAGTTATGGTAAGAAGCTTTGATGCAATGTAGTAAAAGAAAAGAATGCAAAGTGGTAAAAAGTTTAATGAAATAAGTGGTAAAAATGTTTGAGTAAAAGGTAAATAAAAAGCAAAAATGTTTTTTATGTTTTTTGGTAAATAATTAATAAATGGTAAAGTAAAAAGTAAGTGAGTGGTTAAAAGTTAAAAAACACATTAACACAATTGCATTCATTCACACAAGATCAAACAACACATTTCAAGCATAAAAATATGCACAAAGAGGCCTCTAAGGCCGAAGCAACAACATGAACAAATCACCAAATTATTTCATGCCAAGATTCACAATCAACACATAGAACAAGGCACAAGACTAAACCCTAGATTATCATGCCATGTTACAAGACAATCATCAAGCAAAGCATGTATTTATTCTTCACACAAATCAACAAAATCAAGCAAGCAAATGACACACTCAATGCATAAAGGCATTTATTTACAAGATTCAACCATCAAAACAAACAAAAATCATCAAACACTATTTTAATCATGAGATGCGAATCCAAGATCAAGGCAAACAACATTTTATTTCAACTAAAACACCAAAATCTTGCATATAACCCCACAATCAAAGCATAACAACCAAGATTTATAAGATTAAAATATGTACAAGAAAGAAAATGATGCTCAAAGTAAGGATCTACATTTTTGCAAATGAAAATTCACAAATGTGCAAAAAATGATGAGATTATGCAAGAAAACACAAGAACAACTCCTCCAAAGCCAAGGAGCCACCTCAAACACCCAAACCTCCCTAAGTGTTTGTCATAATGTTTGAGATGGCTACTCAAAGCAACAACAACAAGATATGAAGAAGTTAAAGTGAGGAGAAGAGAGTTTATGCAAGAAATTTAAAGATGATGCAAAGGTTCAAGGTTTACCTCAAATCCAAGGTAGGAAATGCAATGAGATGAAGAAACTAGAACCCAAATCAACAAGAACCTCCAAGGAACCTCAATTCTAACCCAAGAGAACTTGATGAATCTTCTTTGATGATGATGTTTGAACTTGAATGAAGAAGATACGTGAAAGAGGTATGAAAATGAGGTGAAATGGTGTTATTTGGGTGAAGAGAAAATCAAAAATGGATGAAGGAGAGGGAGGTGGTGGCTACGGTTTTGAGGGAAGGAGAGGGAGAGGTTTTTGGTGTGCTAGGGTTTTAGTGTAGGAAAAATGAGAAGCAAAAGATTGGGATGAGTGGAAATGAGAGAGTATTTATAGAGTTTTTTAGGTTTAAGGGTAGTTAGGTCATTGTTCTTATTAGGTGCCCTAGGATTGGGTTTTAAATTTGAATGAAGGGCTAGGATTAGAGATCACTTGGATTGTGGGTAGTAAGAAAACACAAAAAAAAAATGAGAGTGAGGTAGAGAGTGGGGTGTGTGCATAAGGAGAGAGGGGAGGAGAGTTTGTGTGAAAACTTATCCTATTTTGGGAATGGGGCTCAAATGTGATGTGAGGTAAAAATAGGGTTAAGGGTATAATTGAGATGAAATGTTACTAAAGGAGTAATTTTGTATTTTTTTGTGAAGAGGTGAGTGTAAGTGGGTGGGGTGATTTACAAAAGAGGGTATGAATCTATGTGAGAGTGAGTGAGGATCACTAAAAAGGGAAAAGTTAAGAATAGTACAAAGCATATTCTTAAGGGATAAGGAATAGAAGAGTGTGGAAATCATCCTGTTGTGAAAAAATGACCAAAATACCCTTTGCCCTAAAATGCATGCAAAATGCTCTTTATGCCTTACAAAATGACTTCACACTTCCTAGGTTAATATTTTTGTGGAAAATTAGGGTTTTGCTTAAAGGCGGACAAAATTAGGGTATGACAAAGTGATCATGGAGGAGAGTACGAAAATTCATCATTCAGGACTTGGTGTGAAAAGTATGGTGTTCATCACAACTTTTCAGCTCCAAGGACTCCTCAACAAAACGGTGTGGTGGAAAGGAAGAACAGAACAATACAAGAGATGAGCAGAACAATGCTGAACGAGCACAACCTTCCCGAGTATTTTGGGGACATGCAGTTGATACAACATGCCATGTGCTCAACGTGGTGTACCTGAGGCCATCTCTTAACAAGACGCCATGCGAGTTGTGGAATGCTAGAGCTCCAAATATTTCATACTTCAAAGTTTTTGGAAGTAAGTGCTACATTCTCAACACAAAAGACAAGTTGGGTAAGTTTGATGCAAAATCAACTGAAGGTATTTTTATGGGTTATTCAAGTAATAGTAGAGCATATATTGTTTACAATAAAATTGATAAAGAATCAATACATGTTTCTTTTGATGAGACTAACCCCTTTGCAAAGAAAGTTGATGATGAGGATGAAGGGGTTGAAGTGATCAAAGACAGAATGCCTGAATCAACCAATGAAAGTGTGGAAGAAGCCGAGGTGAAAGTAGAACCTCAAGAAGAAGCTGAAGTGGAACGAGAGCCCCAACACATCGATGACCATATCCATGGAAGAACACATGCTGATTTTCCCAAGACTTGGAAATCAGTTCAAAATCATCCCATGGAGCAAATAATTGGTAGTCCATCAAAGGGGTTTTCTAACATGATGACTAGCGAGTTTGAGATGAGCATGATGGGAGAGCTGAACTTCTTTTTGGGACTTCAAGTGAAGCAAATGAAGGAAGGAATCTTCATCTGTCAAAACAAGTTCTCAAAGGAGTTACTAAATGATCGTACCTTAGACCAATGAAGTGTTGTTGCTGTCTGTTAGATTGGCCGGTCGTTGAGAGAGGGAGAGGGCCGGTCTAGGCATTAACAAGCATTCAATGAGAGTATGAATTATATGCATGTATGCAATATGCATGTGGATCCATAACCCCCATAATAACCCCGTCGGGCAACCACCTTGTTTGGCCGAAGCCACCCACCATGTTTTGGCCGAAGCCACCCACCTTGTTTTTATGCATATGAGGTATGTGACGCCATGACAGATGCATCACAACACAATAAAATACATTACATCAAGTATTACCCACCTTGTTGGCCGAAGCCCACCTCATTTAAACCACCTTGTTGGCCGAAGCCCACATCATTTATTAACCACCATTCCATCATATTCTCACCACCACATCTAATTTATTGAATTAAATCCCACCTAAGGACCAAACCACCTCATAAGGACCTTACTTACGCTTAAGGACCATTTAAACACACCAAAGGTTAATTTAGTACTTAAATGTTATTTTGACACACTATTAATTAATTTATTACTTTGAGACTTATATGGCATAGTAGAGCTAATTAGACACTAAGAGATTATTTTGTCACGCCAAGGATTAATTTAATTCTTAGGGACTAATTTGTCACACCAAGGATTAAATTAATTCTTAGGGACTAAACCATCACTTAGACACATTTTGGGTACCTAGGCGCCAAGGGGCAGCCACTTTGGCGCCCCACCTAGCACCCCACACACCTACAGGCGCCATTTTCTTGGGCATTTGGCGCCCCTCTCCTTCAACTCACCAACTCAACAATTTTAAACATAGTCTTTACTCAACAATTCAATTCTCAATTTAATAACACTCATCTAAACAATTAATCAACATCATTTAATACTCAGTCATTAATTCATCATTACATCATCAATCAATATACCGTCTTTTAATTACCAACATCAACGTCACTTAATACATCGTCATTTAATTCACCAATAACAATTATATCAATATTAACATCATAGACTAAACTGTCAAATAGGGACTAAATTGACATAAAGGGGCTAAATCAGTAATTAGACATATTCAGCAACATTATACAGCACATTAAACAGACTTAAACACTTCCAGCACATTAAACGGCATTTTCGACAACACTTAAACACTTCCAAGACATTAAACAAGCATTTTCGATAAAGACTTAAACACTTCCAAAGACATTAAACAAAGACATTCAGCAAGACTTTGACAATATAGATTCACCCAAATAAATTCAACACAACATCAATCCAAAAGATAACATAAAAATCAACCAATCAAATTATTCCTAGGGCTATTCCACACATAACACATATCTTACAACTTATTATAGATGTAAATGAGAGCCCCCTAACCTCAAATGAGTCAAAGCTTCAACCAAACACCAACAATCCACAAAATGAAGCACCCCACATCCTATTTCCAGCAAAACCGAATTCTCTCCCCCCTAGAGTCAAAGTGAACAAAACCCCATTAATGGCAAAATGCAAACAAGAAGAAATTAGGTGTTGAAACTTACATCAATAGCTAGAGGAGGAAAGATGGAGAAGATTGATACCAAAAAGCTCTCACCTTGAGCCAAGATGGAGAAGTTCTCTCCACTTCTTCTCCTTCTCCTTTCCTTCTTCCTCCCATGGTTTCCCCTCCTTTCTTTCTTTCACTCTCTCGGTTTTCCTTTCTCATTTCCCAGCCGTAACCTTCCCCCTCTCTCAATTCCATTCATTTAAATCATCATTTAACCTTAGGCCCAACCAATTTGGGCCCTATTACTTACACCCACCTACCCTCTTTACTACCACCACTCTTAATACTTAAACATCTCCTAACTAATAGAAATAAATCCTAACTTAATTACTCTACTTAATTAAATTAGACCCCTCATTTATTTACTACACCTCACTTTTTAAATAAATTGATTATCTTAGTTTTATTTAGTTATGGCCAACTAACATATTACTTAATTAAATTAGTCATAATCACTTAATTAAGTAAATTAAATTATCACCTAAATAAATTAGTTAAATACTCACCTAATTAATTTTGGGGTGTTACAAAGAGTGCCTGAGTTTTGTAAGGGTTTGAAAGCACCCGTTTTAAGCTTTGGTTTGATAGTGAAAATCTCACAAAGGGTTTGTGAGGACTGGAGTAGGTCACTAGGAGGTGGCTGAACCAGTATAAATCTCTTGTGTTCTTTACTGTTTATATTTCTAATTCGTTCATTTCATAAACCTGCGCGAAAATAATCTAAGTCATTTAAAAAGGGGAAAAGATTTTAAAGTCTCAATTCACCCCCCCTCTTGAGACTGAAGCCACTTGGTAACACAAGCTTCTGTGATTCCCAGGGCTTTTGCTACTTGCTAATTTTGAGAGGATGTCTGCTCGAACATTCTCAGTTCTAGGCACATGCCTTACCTCTGCTCGGTCGAACTGTTTGAGAAGCTCCCTTACTCTGGCCAGATAGCTTTTGAGCACGTCGTCCTTAGCATCGTACAATTCTTTGATTTGCGAGACGACCAACTTGGAATCTGAATGTAGTTCCACACGACTGACATTGAAATCTTTGGCGAGCTGCAGCCCCGGCTATACACGCCTCATACTCGGCTTGGTTGTTCGACGTGTGGAAAGCAAAAGTTAAGAATACTTCCACAGCAAGGCCCTCTGAATTTTCTAAGATCAGGCCCGCTCCACTACCTTTACTATTGGACGACCCATCTACGCAAAGTCCAGTTGTCATTTGGTTGATCATCCGAACCGGGTCATCTCGGCTATGAAGTCAGCCAATACTTGTGCCTTGGCGGTCGATCTCGATTCAAACTTTATGCCAAATTCGCTGAGTTCCACTGCCCACTTTATCATTCTTCCCGCCAGGTCTGGTCGATGAAGGACTTGCCTTATTGGTTGATCGCCTACCACGACACTGGTGGGCTACAAAATAGGTCTCAATCTTCGCGCCACCAAAAGTGCAAGGACAAACTTTTCTATCTACTGGTATCTTTGCTCGGGCCCCTGCAGTACCTTGCTGATGAAGTAGACCGGGCTTTGTTTCAGGTCGTTCTCCCTGACTAACACAACGCTCAAACCTTCTTCCGTTATTGCTAAGTATAGGTACAGTATCTCCCCCCGCAACGGCTTAGTCATGATCGGTGGGTTGGTCGGGCTTTTTCAGTTCCTCCAACGCGGCGGCATTGGTCGGTCCACTCAAATTCTCGTGATCCTTCTTTAAGAGTTCGAATAAAGGAAGCGACTTACGTGCGCTTTGGGTATGAATCGACAAGGCAAGAACCATGCCATTCGGGCTTGTTGAATTTCTTTCTTCGTCTTGGCGGCCTCATGTGCTCACGATCGCCTCTACAATTATCAGGATTGGCTTCAATTCCTCTTTCTGTTAGGTGAAAACCCAAAAACTTGCCGGCCCTCACCCCAAAAGTACACTTTTCTGGATTCAGTGTTAGTGAATTCTTTCCGGCTTCTTCAAACACCTCTCTTAGGTCATTGACATGGTCTTGGTCGGACGTACTCTTGATGATCATATCATCTAGGTACACCTCAGATATCCGGCCGATTTGCTTCCTGAAGATCTTGTTCATCATACGCTGGTAGGTCGTCCCAGCATTCTTCAGGCCGAACGACATTACCTTGTACTGAAAGTTGCCACGATCTGTCATGAGGTCGCATCTTGTGTCGATCAGGGGGGTACACCGTAATCTGATTGTAGCCCGAGTAAGCGTCCAGAAAAGATAATAACTTGTAGCCCGAGGCACCATCGACCAACTTGTCAATGTTGGGCACAGGAAAGGCATCCTTCGGGCATGCCTTGTTTAGGTCGGTGTAGTCTACACACATACGCCACTTGCCATTCTTTTTCTTTACTAGCACGACATTGGATAGCCAGGTCGTGTACTTGATCTCTTCGACGAAGTTAGCCTTTACTAGGTCCTCAACGGCCTTTGCTGCAGCTTGAGACTTTTCTTCACTTTGTGTTCGCCTTCTCTGGGCGACCGGCTTAACTCCTTCATCGACTGAAAGTTGATGGCAAGCAATCTCAATGGGAATGCCTGGCATATCTAATGCTTGCCATGCAAATAGGTTAGCGTAGTCCTTTAGGCATTCCATAAGGTCTTCTTTAACTTGCTCAGGTAGGTCGCTACCTAGCTTCACTGTCTTTGCTGGGTCGTCGCCCAACTTTACATTTGTCAGTTCCTCATGAGGCTCTGGTCTTTTTAACCTGTTCTTTAGTTCTCGGGCTAAGTCGTCATCATTGTCCTCTGGTCATTTGTGCGGATCATACCGAGCGTCTAGATCAACGAGATTAACTTGGTGGCCTTCAACGGTGCTTTGAGTGCTTGGACCTCGGTCTACCTCATAGGTAGTGGCTTCGCTTGGCCGCCTCTAGGTCGGCCGCCAGGGTAACTACCTGGTCGTCTTTGCTATAAAACTTCATCTTTAAATTCACAGTGGAAGCAACGGCCTCAAGCTTACCCAAGGTCGGCCTACCAATGATACACTGGTAGCAAGATTTGATTGGGAGTACAAGGAACGTCGTCCGGACCGTTCTGTACAAGGTGCTTTCTGCAGTATCGTCTCCAAAGGTGACCAAGAGCTCAATGGTTCCCAATGGATAAGTGGTCGCTCCATTGAAGCCCGTTAGCGGAGTAGGATCGGCCTGCGGGATTATTTCACTTCGATCCACCTTTAGCTTGTCAATCAACTCCTCAAACATAATGTCGGCCGAGCTTCCTTGGTCGACCAGAATTCTTCGAACCTCTGTGTTGGCCATAATTGTGACACTACCAACGGGACATAAGTGTTTGGTCTGCCATCGAGCAGGTCTTCATCCCCGAAAGTAATGGGCGGTCTATTCGAGACCGGTCGTTCTGCTGAAGTCGTTCCAACCATTAGTATTTCATCACACTTTCTTTTGGTGGCTTTGTTGGAGTCCCTGCGGTCCAACGGGTTTCCACCGTGAATTACCATAGCAACGTTGCGGCCTTTCGATTGCCGAGTGTCTCGATCTTCAGATCAATCTTTATCTTGGGCGGTCGTTATAGCGACGATGCCCTTTCCTCTATCTTGATCAGGTCCTCCTGTCTTCTCTTGAGGTCACTCGTTTTCTTCAGACCTCACATACTTACTTAACTTACCTTTTTGAATAAGGTCTTCAATATCATCCTTTAGGGCCATGCAGTCGTTGGTGTCATGCCCTTTGATCTTATGATAGCAGCAGTATCTCTTGGTCGGTCGGGCCCCCTTTTTGAGTACAAGAGGGTCAGGCCGCTTCACACCCACAAACTCATTGTTTTGGCACTCACTGTAGATTTGTGCAATAGAAGTATTTAGACGAGTACGCTGCTCGTATTTAGTCCGGCCGGTTATCTCGGCGGCCTTCATGACCTTTGGCCGGTCTATTTTGTTCTTCTTTGGGACGCTGCGACGCGCCTCTTCCTCTGCAGCCGTGGTTTCTTCATATGCCATATGATCATTGACCCTCCTTAGGAAGAAGCTGAGGTATTGATAGTGATTCAGTGTGAATTCTTCTGCGAACCTATGGTCCGGTCGAATACCACGTTTGAGATACTTCGGCTTGTCTTTATCAGATAAGTCACGAATAGTGTAACACCCCCTTATCTAATCAATTCGATCTACTAAATTAAAATCAGAGTTGCAAAATTCCACTCAAAGGAGGCTACATTTGATGATTTAAAAAGGAAAGCAGAATTCGATTAAGTTCAAACAATCGCACAAAGATCATACTAAACCGGTAATTCATGCGCATCACATCGCAAAAAGGTCTAAGCCCATAACATAAGGCACCTCGGCCAGTAAGACATCAAGTCATAATACATAGTAAAAAGTTACAACAAAATGTGATAGTTTTAGTTCAAAAGACTATCTAGCAGAAAGTACACAAGATCGGCATAAGAAGCACTAAAATCTACTCGGCCCCAACCTAGTGTTACACGACCAGAGCAGACACAACCTACTTGAGCTAGGCACAACTATCACTCATGTGTACCTGCAAGTTGCCGACATGAGAAGCAACATATAAGCAGCTAGGGTGAGTCTCTTAACACAAGTAATATAATGTGAAGAAGCTTAAGGTTAGAGATAGCACTAAAGCACCTCGGTTCAGCTAATACAGCCACTCACCGATAGTTCAAATAACCACAACAATTATCAATCAGCTCAAAAACACATTAAATTATGAAATGTATGCATGTATGCAACCCAACCACAGGGCATTATGCAATGAGGTAACTCCATCGTCGTTATTTAGCCTATCGGCTCTCCGTCGTTATTTACTCGTCGTTATTTGATATGGAGATCAAGTCCTACCACATCGAGGCCGAAACCTCCTCCGTCGTAATATGCACATGAACATGTGACTTCATGACAAATGCAATCACACACCAATCAAACATAACGCATGTGAATGCTTACACCATCGTTCACCGTCGTTACTCGTGCGTTTACTCTCGCCGTTCTACTCCGTCGTTCTACTTCGCCGCCACACCGACGCCCACACCATCTAGACATCATCACGGTGCTAAGGTCGACCCTACTACACCGTGAGAATCACCCTAGGACCTACAACCGACCTCTCAATCACCTCAAGACTCCATGGTGGACTAATTGTCACACCGAGGACCACAACGACACTTAGGGACCAAAATGTCACCTAAGGACCAAAATGGACTCTATCGCTCCCTTACTTATGCACATTTGGTGCTAAAATAGCACTCACAAGTGGCGCCCCACAATGTGCTAGGCAACATTGGCGCCTAACATCACTTCGGCACACTATGTGTGTACGCGGCTAACTACTCCAACTCTCAGATTCTACATCACCTCGGCACCTAGCTCGGCTTTGGCACCTCGGCATGTTACACGCAAACCCTCAATTCGGTGACATACTCACAATTACGCACTCCTTAGGGTAGAACCTCTCACTCGTGTGGATTCAACTCCTCGCACAATCTCGTCTAGTCACTTCCACTTAGGCATTTTGGCGTTTCACCTCGGTGGACGCTACTACCTCGGCTTGAAGACTTCTTGGTTCACTACCTCTACACCTCGGTAACCTTAAGGCGAAACACCTACACTTCGGTTTATACGCCCTTACCCTCGCTAATGGTATTTGGACACATCCTCTCCTCAAACTCACCAATGACCCTCAACACCAAGACACCTAGGCGAAGACTTCCTCAACTCGGTTTCTCTCACTCTAAAATGAAGGGTACTTTTGCCACGCAGCGTAATAAAGGCGCTTAACTCCCATTTTACTTCTTTTACTCTGTTTCTTTACTTAAACCCAACATGCAACCCATTTCCAAAGATACCACACTCATGCACACTCGGATACTCACTCCATCGTCTCCGATCCTCTCCCTAACTCTACATGCAAACTCATTTTCTTCACACTACGCCTGATTCACCCTCCGATGCCTCACCATGCAATGCTCCTTCAGACCACACTGCAAGCAGAGAGTGTTACACTCCTCTCTCTTTCCCAATCGATCCACCATCGTACTTCACCACAATCACAGCAAGAGCAAAAACACAGCAAAACATGTTATGAACAACACATAAAACACACATGCAAGGTGATCAGAACCACTCACACCAAAATACTACCAAACACAAAACATTACAAGGATTAAAAGAGCCCCCTAACCTGATCACAACCGTAGACACACCCTCTTCACTAGCACTTCTAGGAATCCTTCAAGATTCAGCTCACTCTTCCCTTTTTCTCTTGGTTCTTCCTTCAGTTCTCTTCCTTCTCTCTACTTTCTTAATTTGGTAACTTTGACTATTTTTGGAACAATGTAAATGGTCTCCTACGAAGGCACCATTTAACATGTCCTAAGGGACTTAAATGAGGCCTTGGCCTTATTAGGCCGTGGGCTTCTTCTACCCACACCCTTTCCTAACTTAGACATTTTCCTAAAGAGTAACACATGCTTAACACTCACTTAATGAATTACTTGACTTAAAAGTAAAATGTTGCAAACCCTTAATAACTCAACTAAGTTAATTAATTGAATTATTTTGGGGTGTTACAACCCTCCCCTACTTAGGAGATTACGTCCTCGGAATCTTACCTCAATCAAACAAATTTCGGAATAGACTTCCTTCATCTTGCTCTCTAGCTCCCAAGTAGCATGCTCACCAAAGCAGCCTCCTATCCAAACCACCTTCACCAACTTGATTTCTTTTCCCCTAAGGGTCTTTACTTCTCGGTCTTCAATTCGATCGGCATTGTCTCCACAGTGAGGTCGTCTCTCACTTGCACATCATCCATTTGAATGACATGGGACGGGTCAGGAACATACTTCCTCAGTTGAGATACATGGAACACATCGTGCAAATTTGACAGATTGGGTGGCAATGCAATTCGGTACGCCACCTTCCCAACTCTCTCCAAGATTTGATAGGTCCAATGAAACGAGGTGATAGTTTCTTGGACCTCGAGCTTGTCCAACTCGATCCACGGGGTGACTCTAAGGAATACATGGTCGCCGGCTTGAAATTCTAAGTCTTTCCTCCTTTTGTCATGGTAACTCTTCTGTCTGCTTTGTGACGCCCTCATCTTCTCTCTGATCATCTTAACCTTCTCGGTAGTCTCTCTAACCAACTCGGGGCCTAACACAACCCTCTCTCCTGTTTCATGCCAACATAGTGGAGTCCTACACCTACGGCCATACAATGCTTCAAATGGTGCCATTCCAATACTTGAATGATGACTGTTGTTGTAAGTGAATTCTATCAATGGTAGATACGAATCCCACGCACCTCCTTGCTCAAGCACACAAACTCTCAATAAATCTTCTAAGGACTGGATAGTCCTCTCGGATTGACCATCAATCTGAGGATGGTATGCCGAGCTCAAACGCAACTTGGAACCCACGCCTCTTGCAAACTCTTCCAAAATTCAAGTAAAACTTGGATCTCGCCTCGATACAATACTCAAAGGGATTCCATGAAGCTTCACAATGACATTGATATAAATTTCTCGCTAACCTCTAAGACTGGGTATGTGATGTTAATAGGAATAAAGTGTGATGACTTTGTCACCTATCAACAATCACCCAAATGGTGTCAAACCTCTTGTTGTCCTTGGCAACCGGTTACAAAGTCCATGGAAATGTTGTCCCACTTCCATTCAGAATATGCACGGTTGCATCAACCCCGCCGGCTTCGGTGCTCCACCTTTGACTTCGGCAAGTCAAACAAGCATAGATTTAAACGAGCTACATCCTTCTTCATTCCTTGCCACCGTAATAATTTCTTCAAGTCTTGATACATCTTCGTAGCTCTCGGATGGATACTCAACCGACTTCACGTGTGACACTCCTCCGCACTGCCTTCTTGATCTCCTCATCTTCGTGTATACATATCCGACCTCAACCTCAACAATCCTTGCGCATCCAACTCAAAATCTTTGTTATCGGCTCGCCAACTCTCACAAACACATCAACCAACTTCACATCAACCTTCAGGCTTCCCTTATACTAACCATGAACTCATTGGTGATCTTCAAGATCCCCAACTTAACACTCCGAGGTGTTACTTCACATACTAGGCTCAAATCTCTAAACTGCTCAATCAATTCCAGCTCCTTTACCATCATCGATGACATATGCAGAGATTTCCTACTCGCCAGATCGCCTACAACATTGGCCTTCCCGGGTGATAGTTCGGATCGAAGTCATAGTCCTTCAATAACTCCAACCATCTCTCTCGCCTCATATTCAATTCTTCTTCGATCAAACAAGTATCAGTAAACTCTTGTGATCACTAGACACGTCGAACCTCGAACCATAAAGGTAATGCCTCCATATCTTTAATGCAAACACTACGCAGCCTAGCTCTAAATCATGAGTGGGGTAATTCTTCTCATGAGTCTTGATTGCCTTGAAGCGCACGCCACTACTTTACCTTCTTGCATCAAAGACACAGCCCAAACCTAACTTAGATGCATCACAATAGATCACAAAAGGATCCTCCGGATTAGGCAACGTCAAGATCGGCGACGTTGTCAATCTCCTCTTCAACTCTTGGAAACTCTTCGCATCGGTCATCCCATACAAAAGCCCTATCTTTACATGTCAATTGGGTTAATGGCAACGCCAATTTGGAGAAACCTCAATGAATCTTACGTAATAACCGGCTAATCCCATGAAGCTCCTCACTTCGGTGGTCGACTTGGGTGTCTCCCACTTCAACACGACTTCAATCTTTGAAGGGTCCACCGCAATCCCATTCTTTGGAAATCACATGGCCTAGGAAACTCACTTCCTCAACCAAAACTCACACTTGGATAGCTTCGCACACGCCTTCTTCTCCTTCGTAACCTTCAAAGATTACCCTTAAGTGCTTGGCATGCTCTTTCTCGCCGACTTGAGTAGACCAAGATATCGCCTATGAACACTACCACAAACCGATCTAAGTACTCATGGAAAATACGATTCATATACTCCATGAATACCCCGGAGCATTAGTGACAACGAATGGCATTACTAAGTACTCGTAGTGTCCATACCGAAGTTCTAAAAGCCGTCTTTGGTACGTCTTCGTTTCTTCACTTTGATTTGATGGTAGCCCGACCTCAAATCAATCTTTGAAAATACCCGAGCACCCACTAATTGATCCATCAAATCGCCAATTCTTGGTAAGTGGATACTTGTTCTTAATTGTAACCTTGTTCAACCGTCGTAGTCCACGCACAACCTCATGCTTCCATCTTTCTTCTTCACTAGCAAACACAGTGCTCCTCAGTAACACCCCTTTTCTACCCTCAATTTACACGTCATTATCAGAGTAATTTCCTTTTCAAAAATATTAATTTAATTGGTAGAAAAGAAATGCTACCTAAATCATAAAACTCATCATTTGCACTCATTAAAGTTTGTGCAAAGAAACCATCGTCATAAAAATTAAACTCCAAAACAAAAGGAATTTTACGTCACAAATGAATAAAAATCATCGCTCGCCTAAAACCACTCGCACACGCCTCACATCAACCATAAAATCATTAAGCGCTTAATTAATAAACTAGCAAACTTAAACTACGCCCCTAGGTGCTAAAGTATCGTAGAAGCGACTCGCTGCACATCCCAACGGCTATCAAAGAAGGCAAAGCAGGACCTTCATTCGGGTTACTGCGGCGTTGCCACAATAGAGCAACATTCCAAGCGAGAAGGGTGAGAATTTCAATAAAACATAATCGGATACATAATAGAAAAATGAGAGCAGCAATCACACGGTATCATCATCATCACCACATCATAATCACACAACACCGGCTCCAATCACAACAAAGAACAATTCACACGGTCATGCTACAACAACAATTCACAAGCCGTGCTTATGTATGAAAATGCAACCCACACAAGGGCATATGCATGATGGTACCATATTCATCACAATTAAGAGGCCAAGCCTATTCTTCACTGGAGGCCAAGCCTATTCTTCACCGGAGGCCAAGCCTATTCTTCACAATTATGCACATGCCATGAGATTCTACTTACACATGTGCATTTCATCCAAATACTCACCATCATCATCATAAAACACTCATAGAGTGTATTCTTTCGTAATTCATCACAATCACACCACAAAGATTATTAAAACTATACTCATAGAGTATATTCTTCACAATTCATCACTCATAGATATCACATCGCCCTAATCACTCATAGAGTGAACTCGTCACATTTCACACAATTCATACTACAACATCATCATAATTATACTCATAGTGAACATTCACCACAATTCATAATAATCGCATACACCAACATCATTATAGAGGATATATATATATTTCGCTTATCCTTTGGTTTAGGGTGCTATAAAATAGTGTCTTGATTGACTATGGGATTACTCAGTAATCGATACTACTTGCAATGTGCATTGGCCACCTTTGCAAGACTCTCGGTGATGCCCTTGTAAATACACCAAATGAAAGAAATTCGACCTTAGTGGTAAACCACGTCTAGCCATAGTCAATTAGCACACTAGTAGTATAACATTTCACCGAGACTCATTTATATAACATAGCATCACAAATTTTTTGTTAAGAATCATCACGTTTCAATTCGGGAAAAACACCTAGGACGTTCAAAAGAGTAATCGATTTATAGCTACTTGTTTTCAAAAGAGGAATTGATTCATAGCTTTCATTTTTAAAATGGGAAATCGATTCATGGCTTTCATTTTCAAAGAGGGAAATCGATTCCTTGTTTTTAGTTTAAAGGGGGAATCGATTCCTTGCTTCCATTTTGAAGTGGGAAATCGATTCCTTACTTCCATTTTGAAGTGGGAAATCGATTCCTTACTTCCATTTTGAAGTGGGAAATCGATTCCTTACTTCCATTTTGAAGTGGGAAATCGATTTCTTGCTTCCATTTTCTAAAGAGGGAATCGATTTCTTGCTCATGTGTCTAAAGGAGGAAATCGATTTTTGGCTTCTGTATAGAGCCCAGAATCGATTTCAAGCTTCACTTTGGAGAAAAAGATAATCGATTCTTCTATTTGTTTGAGAATCACAATTACAAACATAATGATTCGTAATCATCCGCACACACTCATCAATCAATCACATACAACGATAGAAACATCATTTCATTATACATTTCAATCATACATCAAAACAACAATAAAATCACAATTAATTCAATCCTTCATCAATTTCGCACATATTCATCTCAAATTCACAACAACATCAAAATTCATCAACAACGCCAATAACCATCAAATCACCTCACAATAACATCAAAATTCATCGAACAACATCAATAATTCATCAACAACGATCAACAACGCCAATAACCATCAAATCACATCACAATAACATCAAAACCCCACAACCCACCACATACCCAATTATGTTTAACCAAACGCTCACCTTACCTCTTAACGCACGCTCCGTGGAAGATGATTGAAGACACCACCCGTAATCACAAAGAACACACTAAGCAAAGCTTGAGAACTTGCGAAATTTCTCTTCTCCTCCTTCTCTTAGCGCCGCGCCACCTCCTCCTCCCTTGCTCTCTCTAATTTTTCGCTTTTTCTCCCCGAATGAATTGGGAATGAGGGTTTCAGATAACCCTTGGGGTTTAAGTCGTGGGCCTTTCACGCATTGGGCTCACACTACACCCCCACTACTACTCGATCCCACTCCTACACAAACCATGATATTCCCTTTAATTTTAATTATCTCACACTTCAACTAAAATTAATTATTCCACTAATCAATTTAATTAAACCAATTAAATTATTTTATTTTATTTTTCGGGTGTTACAACTCTCCTCTCTTAAAAGAATTTCGTCCTCGAAATTCCAACGATTCCTAGCCAACAACAAAAAGGTATTCCTACACTAGAAGTCCTTGTTGTTCTAAAGGTTGTTATCCGTTATTCTATATTCTCGCATCTCGAATTCCCGAAATCAAATAGAGTTCCCTAGAGCAATGCACACATCTCTACACTCTAACTCTGTACTAAAAATCGTTATCTCAAGTCACCAAAGTTTAACTCGACTACCCAACACAATCAATCTGCTATTAGGATAAGATAGTCTCAAAGTGGCAATCACCATGAGTTCGTTCAATGAAAACCCCGTAATCTAAAGCTCACTCTATAAGCTTGAAAGCCAAGTCGTATCTCATACAAATAATTAAGCTACTTTTCACAATTACTAATCATTATATAGTAGGCTTTATAGAAGCAACATTTCGAATGTTCCAACAAGGCATGGTTTACTATCGCTCCTAAGTCTCAACTTAAGGTATGTATTCTCATCTCTTACCTCACAAAACTATGTACTTTTAGTCTATGCACAAAACGTTGCCAAAACTCCAATAAGAACATCAGAACAAAGATAAGGTTGAGATGAATTCTCATTTTACAATACATGCAAGGTACATAAACATTTATAACGGACACAATTATCTAGGAGTTAGTAATCAACATACACATAATCATAATATAACAAGGAGGCTATAAAGCATATTGTCTCTAACCCTCTCATCCAATTAACATGTGGCTTTGCTATTTTTAAGAAAAAGTAAAATGGAATGTGTAAATAAATCTACTAAGACAGTTAGTGGCACCCCACAAAATATAATTAAGCCACGCGTACAAAACACTCATAAATTATAACTTACTTTAGAAGTTCTTGACACATCAAGTTGATCCATGGTAAAAACCCAAGAAACGCTTTTTTTTAGACTCTCATTAGAAGGAACAACAATCATTCATATACACTTTTAAGTGCAATATTTAATTTACTTAACTCACTTAAAAAAAATCGGAAAATTAATTAAACAATTAATTTCGCTAGCATTCACTTAATATAATTTAAATTATATAGGATAAAACAAATTTCAAATGTTTTACGTGTGTAGTACACACTATTTCACAATCTGACAAATTCACAACATAACATATAGAGAACAATTGATTAACATTAATAAAACCCATAAGTTAAAATTAAGGATGAGCACGCTTCTTATTTAATCCACTTAAACTTAGTGCATGTAACACCCCATTTCTACCCGGTAATTTAAATCAAAAATCAGAGTATATAAAAATCGTTTTTCATTAAATGGAGCGTCACACTTCTCTCTTAAAACACTCAACAGTCAATTCACCTCATAAACATAATCAAATACGTAACACCATAAATCACGTGGTAAACAATCTCATAACATGCAGCGGAAATCAAAGTTACATCTCAAGTAATACATAGAGAATCATATATGAAGGCTCAACAGTGAGCAAAACAAAGCAAATGAGTCTAAACCCCAACCCCTAGGTGCTACGTATCAGAGCAGACCGACTCGGCGAAATAGTGAAGATATCAAGTCCTCACTCATGACTACCTGTAGTAAACAACAACAAAAAGGGTGAGTCTCGAACTATATAATAAAAGTGATAATAAGCAATATATACAATCATAGTTCACAGCATACTCAAACACACCAATCATCACTCAATAACATTCATGCACTCATGAGAATGTATGCAATGTAAGTATGCATGTGGTACCATTTGCCCTCCGGCGTTCTCAATATTTGCCCTCCGGCATTCTCATCAATAATGTAGTCCTCATGACTCTGGCCCTCCGGCCGCCCTCAGGCTTCACAATTATTTTATAAGCTCTACGACCGCAGCCGAATGTATGCATGAGACTCCATGTACAACACAAACACAATCTCAAACAGCTCAATACACGCATTAACTCTTACCTCAGTATTAATCTCATTTTATAGCCCTCATGGCTTGGCCCTCCGGCTCATGCCCCCATGGCATTCTCAGTCATCTCATTATACACTCTCAACACCATTAAGTCCCAAGGACTAATCTCATCTAGAGGACTCAACCTCACTCAAGGACCTAAACCACCATTTAGGACCAAAACAATCATCTAGGGACCAAACTGTCACCTAGGGACCAAAACAGCACACTCTTAGGCACTTGGCAAAGACTAGGCGCCATTTTCCCACACATTCGCGCCCCTAGTGCAACACAAAGACTAGCGCCAGAAACTTCAAGATTTTGGCGCCCCGTGGCAACACACCCACCGGGCGCCACTTTTCTAGCAACTGGCGCCCGGGCAACATGCACCTAGACACAAAATCGCATACGCCTGCATACGCCTCGCACAATGTGCAAAGAAACTAGCGCTGGCAAAAGACAATACAGGCCTACCATCGACTCCAAAGACACCCAACACTTTCAAACCAAAAACCACCCGAGCCAAAATGTTTAAAAATGTTTTGGGCGTGTAAATATACAAAATATGGCACGGTGAAATATGCCCTAAAAGTAAGTTTCACCCAAACCACCCCTTTACACGCACAAAGTCACCCCCACCGAGACATTTTTAGAATAAGACTGTACTCAGAAACCACTGAGCCAAAACACTTAAAATTGAATTTGGGCGTGTGAATACAAAATTTGGCATGAGAAAATATGTCGAAATGTAAGTTTCCCTCACCCACCCCATTTACACACACAAAATCGCGCCCAAGGACATTTTCAAAATGACACTGCAACTGAAAACCACTGAGCCAAAACTCTTAAAATTGAATTTGGGCGAGTGAATACAAAATTTGGCACGAGAAAATGTGCCCAGAATACAAGTTTCACTCCCGGCCCCAAAATACCCACATTTCGCGCCTGGACAAAGAAACACACACACCCAAAGACTCAAACGGTGTGCATGGGCGCCATTTCTCAAAGAACTTGGCGCCAGCAAAGAACACTCGCACACGGATGCAACTCAAAGACATGAACAAGAACTCTGCACGCCATTTTTCAAAGAATGTGGCGCCGGCAAATGACATTCTGCACAAACTCACAACCCAACCCATGAACAGTACACAGGGCGCCAGAATCCTAGCACATTGGCGCCCCAAACCCCAAAATCCCATTTTCCTCAAATTCTTCCAAACCAATTCACTCAATAATCATTCTATTACTCCTAATTTCATATTCAAACAATCAATTGCATGCTCAATCATCAAACACACCACAAATCACAAAATTTCATGTTATAAACCCTAACTTAAGCCCCAAATCGATTTCAACAAGCAATTTATCAAATTCAACGATTCAAACATCATACAATGATCAAATAACACTAATTAAGGGCCTATGACATACATACAACTCATTATCTCCTCTATTATAGAGTGAGACTCCCCTTACCTTAAATTAACTGTAGAAAATGCTTCTCACCAAGTCACGTACAAAACCTCAGCAACAATGGAGCTCTCCTCTTCTCCTTGCTTGGTG
Organism: Oxytropis ochrocephala; assembly: GCA_020916435.1. Lineage (NCBI taxonomy): Eukaryota > Viridiplantae > Streptophyta > Magnoliopsida > Fabales > Fabaceae > Oxytropis > Oxytropis ochrocephala. Next base: position 66,501,578 of record CM037091.1, on the reverse strand, counting down.
CGATCCAATTTCTCCTTCTTCTCACTCTATTGCTACCGCCCTCCTCTTCTCCTTTCTCTTCTCACTTTCGTTTCTTTCTTTCTTTTGGCAAATGGTGCGATTGCACCAACCCTAGGAGCCTAAGTCATTGGGCTTGGGCTCTGGGCCCAAAACATCACTCCGGTATTTCGATACCACTCCCTTCTATTAAAATAAAATACTAAATTATAAACACCATATTATAATTTAATATAATTAAAAATAGTGCAACACTTAAACGATTTAATCAATTTCTTAATTAAATTATTTGGGGTGTTACAACTCTCCCCACTTAGGAGATTTCGTCCTCGAAATTCATACCGAGTCAAATAACTCGGATAGGACTCCCGCATCTTGCTCTCCGGCTCCCAAGTCATACTCTCACCAAGAGCCTCCCAACCACACTACCTTGACCAAGGCAATGTCCTTCCTCTCAACACCTTCACTTCTCTATCATCAATCCTCACCGGCATAGTCTCCACAGTGAGAGGTTCTCACGCACTCTCCACATCATCCATGTGAATCACATGAGACAGTGCCGAATATACTTAGAAGGCCGTGACACGTGAAAAACATCGTGCAAGTTCGAAAGATTAGGCGGCAAAGCCACCCTATAGGCAACCTTTCCAACCCTCTCGGTGATCCGCACGGTCCAATAAACCTTGGAGTTAACTTCTTCGCCGTGAGCACGCCCAACACCGGCCATAGGCGTGACCCTCAAGAACACATGCTCACCACTGAAACTCCAAGTCCTTCCTCCTCTTATCATGATAACTTTTCTCACGGGCCAGCCTGGGACTCTCTCATTTTCTCCCCGATCATTTTCACCTTCTCCGTAGTCTCCCTAACCAACTCGGTCCAAGAACAACACTCTCACCAGGACTCATGCCAACACAAAGGAGTTCTCGCACTCCGCCCATACAAAGGCCTCAAAAGGAGCCATCCCTATACTCGAATGATAGCCAAGTATTATAAGTGAACTCAATCGCTGGGAGATGTGTATCCCACGCACCTCCCTCGCTCCAAAGACACAAGCTCTCGTAAGATCCTCCAAAGACCGGATGGTTCTCTCGCTCGACCATCACCGAGGATGATAAGTCGAACTCAACCTCACTTGGACCCCAAAGCTTCTCGCAAGCTTCCCCAAAACTCCGATGTAAACCTCGGGTCTCGTCCGACACAATACTCTTCGGGACCCCGTGAAGCTTCACAATCACCTGAATGTATATTCTAGCCAACTTTGGCACAGAAAGGTGATGTTGATAGGAATAAAGTGAGCAGACTTGGTCAACCTATCCACAATCACCCAAATAGTGTCGACCTCTCTCACACAAGATTTGGCAACCCAAACCACAAAGTCCATGGAAATGTTGTCCCACTTCCATTCCGGAATCTCCAAAGGTTGTGATCAACCCCGCAGCTTCGGTGCTCAATCTTTGACTTCGGCAAGTCAAACATGCATATACAAACCGTGCAACATCTCTCTTCATACCAAAGCCACCAAAACAGCTTTCTTCAGATCATGATACATTTTAGTAGCACTGGATGAATGCTCAACTTACTCCTATGGCTCTCCTCAAGTATCATCTTCCTCAACTCAAAGATCATCCCGAATACGATTTTGTCCCCGAATCTCAACACACCACGGGAATCCAACCTGTAATCCCCATCAGCGACTTGCTCACCAAAGAACCAAAGAAATCTACCAATTTCACATCTAACTTCTGGGCGTCTCTGATACTAACCAAGAAGTCATTCCCAATCCTCAACATACCCAATCTGACACTCTGGGGTGTCACCTCACAAACCAGACTCAAGTCACAGAATTGCTCAATCAACTCCAATTCTCTCACCATCATAGCTGACATATGCAAAGTTTTCCGACTTAAAGCATCAGCCACGACATTAGCTTTGCCGGGGTGATAGTTCAAGCCGAAATCATAGTCCTTCAGCAGCTCTAACCAACGCCTCTGTCTCATATTCAGCTCCTTCTGGTCAAACAAGTACTTCAGACTCTTGTGATCACTGAACACTTCGAATCTAGTACCATAGAGATAGTGTCTCCAAATCTTCAGCACAAACACAATGGCAGCCAACTCTAAGTCATGAGTAGGATAGTTCTTCTCATGTGTCCTCAACTGTCGGGATGCATAAGCAACTACCTTCCCATCCTGCATCAACACACCTCCCAAACCCATCTTGAGGCGCCACAAGACACAACAAAAGGTTGCTCGCACAGCAACACTAACACTGGAGACGTGGTCAACCTCCTCTTCAGCTCTTGAAAGCTCTCTTCACACTTTGCATCCCACACAAATGCTTTTCCTTTACAGGTCAATCGAGTCAATGGAAGGGCTAGCTTAGAGAACCCTTCGATAAACCTCCTGTAGTAACCAGCCAACCCCAAGAACTCCCCGATCTCGATCCACAGACTTTGGGCTCTCCCACCGCAACATCTGCATCAACCTTGGGCGGATCCACGGCTATACCATCACCAGAAATAATATGACCCAAGAAGCTCACCTCATGCAAACTAACTCACACTTTGACAACTGGCATATAACTTCCTCTCTTTCAAGACTTCTAGCACCAACCTCAAGTGCTCGCATGCTCTTCCTCGATTTTGAGTACACCGAATATCATCAATGAAAACGACCACAAACCGATCCCAGATAGCTATGGAAGATTCGGCTCATGTACTCCATAAACACCCCGGTGCATTTGTGACACCAAACGGCATTACAGAGTACTCATAATGCCCATACCTCGCTCAACGCTGCTTGCTCGATGTCCTCATCCTTCACCTTAACTGGTGATACCGGGACTCGAGTCAATCTTGCTAAACACTTTAGCACCCACCACCGATCCATCAGTCATCTATCCTCGGGAGAGGATACTTATTCTTGATAGTTACTTTATTCAATTGTGCGTAGTCCACGCACGCACGCATACTCCCATCCTTCTTCTTTACTAACAAAACCGAGCTCCCCATGGTGACACACTAGGCCTCACAAATTTCTTCTCAAGAAGCTCTTCTAATCGCTTCTTCAATTCGGATAACTCGTAAGTCGACATCCGTGACGGTACATGACATGTGCCTAGTACTGTGCACAAGCTCAATCCCGAACTCAACTTCCTCTCTCGGTGGCACACTAGGAATCTCATCGAGGAACACTGGGAACTCACACACCACCGCAACCCATCAACCAAACTTGGTTCTCGCAGCACATAGACGCCATCAAAGCAAACAACTGCCACCTCTTTCATTACTCCCGCGCAATTGCTCACAGACAAAGAAATGCAGACTCTTCCTCTTCAGGAAGAAGAAAGCTAACAGACTTGTTGAAACAGTTGATGTGAACATGGTTATCTACTAACCAGTCCATACTCAGAATCACATCCAACCCACCCAAAGGTAAACAAATCAGATCAACCAGAAAATCTCTGCCGAAGACTGACAGAGGACACCTAGCACACATCAGAAGTAGTTACTGGGACCTTAGCCGTGGAGTGTCGATAACCATCCCTCTCTCCATAGTAGACAATACTAAATTTAACTTTTCAGCACAAACAGATGCAATAAAAGAGTGCGTAGCACCCGTGTCAATAATAGCAACTAAAGGTGTACCATAGATGAAACATGTACCTCTGATGTCATTAGGTCCCTCTGAACCTGCTAATGCAAACACTCTCCCAGTGGATCTTTCCTTCTTAGGCTTGGGGCACTTGAAGCTAATGTGACCAGCTTCACCACAGTTGAAACACACAGCTTCCTTGCGATCACACTCGGATGCCATGTGACCATTCTTCCCACACTTAAAACATCTCTTCACTTCCATCTTACAATCAAAGCTCTTGCGGACACGGCTTGTCACACTTGAAACACACAACATCGGATGGGGCATCTCCCACTTGGCTTCTTGCCCTCATGATACCTCCTACCCCCAAGCAGACTGCTTCCACCATTATACTTGTTACCACCCGCATACCTTTGTTTTCCCCTTGTCGCCAGACGTCCCATAAGGCTTACCTGTTATGAAATTTCCCCCTCCGGTCTCTCATGACCCCTAGAGCTGCATTCTTTGTCTTCCTCATAAATCCTGCAGTTAGCCTACCAAATCAAGAAATACTCTAATCTTCTCGATACCCCACACCGCTTGATATCACCTCACCCATTCTCAAACTTAATGCATTTTGAGAATTCAAATGACATTTCAAAGATAATGTGGATAGAACTTTGTTAACTCCGTGAACTTGGCAAAGATACTCGAGAATGCATATACTTCCCCGCCTCGTTCAAGGAATTCCACTCTTTCTTATTTTCTAACGCCCTCCGGAAATACTTTCTCAAGAATTCCTTCGAACACACCCCAAGTGATCTCCTCGTGGCAAAGACCCAACCTCTCACCGGTCTCCACCACTAGTCATCGCCTCTTCAGATAACGATGAGTACTGTGACTCGACTTTCTCGCTCATCGGTCGCGCCTAATCACCCCAAGATCCTCTCAATCTCCTTCACCAAGTCAAGGCACCATCCGGTTGTACCTCCCCTTGAAGGTAGGGGTTCTCTCTCCGAATGTTGCTGCATCTGCGGGTCTCGATGATTCTCATTGTGTCCCCATAACTTGTGCTATGGCTTGCAACGCCTCAGCAAGTGCATCATCAACTCTTCTGGCCATATCAACCTAACACCGCAAAGATAAACAACCATTTAGAACTAATTCAAGACTCCTAACTGTCATACACAACATGACAAATAGACACACTTGGTCGGACAGACCGAACTTTTGCTCGATACCACTAATGTAACACCCCATTTCTACCCAGTAATTTAAATCAAAAATCGAGTATATAAAAATCGTTTTTCATTAAATGGAGCGTCACACTTCTCTCTTAAAACACTCAATACCAATTCACCTCATAAACATAATCAAATACGTAACACCATAAATCACGTGGTAAACAATCTCATAACATGCGTGGAAATCAAAGTTACATCTCAAGTAATACATAGAGAATCATATATGAAGGCTCAACAAAGTTGAGCAAAACAAAGCAAATGAGTCTAAACCCCAACCCCTAGGTGCTACGTGATCGAGCGAGGCACCGACTGGGAAATAGTGAAGATATCAAGTCCTCACTCATGACTACCAGTAGTAAACAACAAAATGTAAAGGGTGAGTCTCGAACTATATAATAAAAGTGATAATAAGCAATATATACAATCATAGTTCACAAAGATACTCAAACACCCCAATCATCACTCAATAACATTCATGCACTCATGAGAATGTATGCAATGTAAGTATGCATGTGGTACCATTTGCCCCCTCCGGTTCTCAATATTTGCCTCCGGCATTCTCATCAATAATGGAGTCCTCATGACTGCGGCCTCCGCCGCCCTCGGGCTTCACAATTATTTTATAAGCTCTACGATCGCAAATTAATGTATGCATGAGACTCCATGTACAACACAAACACAATCTCAAATTTCAATACACGCGATTAACTCTTACCTCAAGATAATCTCATTTTATAGCCCTCATGGCTTGGCCCTCCGGCCATGCCCCCATGGCATTCTCGATCTGCCTCATTATACACTCTCAACACCATTAAGTCCCAAGGACTAATCTCATCTAGAGAACTCAACCTCACTCAAGGACCTAAACCACCATTTAGGACCAAAACAATCATCTAGTGGACCAAACTGTCACCTAGGGACCAAAACAAAGACACTCTTAGGCACTTCGGCAAAGACTAGGCGCCATTTTCCCCACATTCTCGCGCTCGTGCAACACAAAGACTAGCGCCGTAAACTCAAAGATTTGGCGCCTCGTGGCAACACACCCACGGGCGCCACTTTTCTAGCAATCGCGCTCGGGCAACATGCATCTAGACACAAAATCGACCATACGCCTGCATACGCCTCGCATACTGTGCAAAGCAGACTAGGCGCCTGGGCAAAGACAATTTGGCGCCCCACCACCGACCCAAAGACACCCAACACTTTCAAACCAAAAACCACCCGAGCCAAAATGTTTAAAAATGTTTTTGGGCAGTAAATACAAAATATGGCACGGTGAAATATGCCCGTAAAAGTAAGTTTCACCCAAACCACCCCTTTACACGCACAAAGTCACCCCCACCGAGACATTTTTAGAATAAGACTGTACTCAGAAACCACTGAGCCAAAACACTTAAAATTGAATTTGGGCAGGTGAATACAAAATTTGGCACAAGAAAATATGTTCGTAAATGTAAGTTTCTCACCCACCCCATTTACACACACAAAATCGCCCACAGGGACATTTTCAAAATGACACTGCAACTAAAAACCACTCGAGCCAAAACACTTAAAATTGAATTTGGGCAGTGTGAATACAAAATTTGCACGAGAAAATGTGCCTGTGAATACAAGTTTCACTCCCGGCCCCAAAATACCCACATTCTCGCGCCAGACAAAGAAACACACACCCCAAAGACTCAAACGGTGCACCTGGCGCCATTTCCCAAAGAACTTGGCGCCTGTGCAAAGAACACCCGCACACAGATGCAACTCCAAAGACATGAACAAGAACCCAGCGCCATTTTTCAAGAATGTGGCGCTCTGGCAAGTGACATTCTGCACAAACTCACAACCCAAGCCCATGAGCGAACAAGACACATGGCGCTGCATCCTAGCACATTGGCGCCCCAAACCCCAAAATCCCATTTTCCTCAAATTCTTCCAAACCAATTCACTCAATAATCATTCTAATACTCCTAATTTCATATTCAAACAATCAATTGCATGCTCAATCATCAAACACACCACAAATCACAAAATTTCATGTTATAAACCCTAACTTAAGCCCCAAATCGATTTCAACAAGCAATTTATCAAATTCAACGATTCAAACATCATACAATGATCAAATAACACTAATTAAGGGCCTATGACATTCATACAACTCATTATCCCCTCTATTATAGAGTGAGACTCCCCTTACCTTAAATTAACCGTAGAAAATGCTTCTCACCAAGTCACGTACAAAACCTCAGCAACAATGGAGCTCTCCTCTTCTCCTTGCTTGGTGCGATCCAATTTCTCCTTCTTCTCACTCTATTGCGCCGTCCTCCTCTTCTCCTTTCTCTTCTCACTTTCGTTTCTTTCTTTCTTTTGGCAAATGGTGCGAATTGCACCAACCCTAGGAGCCTAAGTCATTGGGCTTGGGCTCCTGGGCCCAAAACATCAGCTCTGGTATTTCTGATACCACTCCCTTCTATTAAAATAAAATACTAAATTATAAACACCATATTATAATTTAATATAATTAAAAATAGTGCAACACTTAAACGATTTAATCAATTTCTTAATTAAATTATTTGGGGTGTTACAGTGCATATCCAAAATCTAAAATAATAATAAATTATACAAGACTTAGTATTTATCCATCAAAACAAACTTAATACATAAGCATCCAACCTTAAAGCTAGTTAAATAGAAGTTTATAAGCAGTTTGAGTACATATTTATTTTTACACCACAAAACCACGTAACATCATTCTTTAGAAAATATTAGTATCACAATTAAATCATAAAACTTGAAGACTTTTCACGTTTGGAGTTCACAGTCAGATACTATAGGATGAAAGTCATGAAACAGTTCTCAAAGACTTAGAGTTCGCAATGTTGAGAATAATTAGACAAATAGAACAACACAAATAAAAGAAATGAAAGTAGTAATGACATGACATGTTAGTCAATGGCTAGAATCATTATTAATTTGTAGAAAAGGGCAAGCTTAGTTTTGCAAAGAAAATCTGAATACTATCTCTACATGGGTGAAATATTAAAATAAGCTCATTGACTACAAAGTACCAATAATTAACATTCAAAAACTTCATACTTCATACAACCCACTCAAAAATATTTAGGCTATATATTGTTTATCCGCTTTTTCCCATGTAAGCAAAACCCGTAAAAAGATACTAACTAATACCTACGCATCGCTTGATATATTAGGTGCGTGGTGTTTGTTCAACTCATATCAAAATGATTCCTCAGATATATATAGTGAGCACCAAGCACACAAAAGATCGCCACAACCAAAGAAGAGTGTTTACATAGGAATCGCACATCAACAAAGTCAACCCTTCGAAGCCACCCTTATATATGTATGTTGAGACTCACCGCAACCCACTAAACCCAGTAACTCTAATTGCTACCGATCTAAAATTCGTCATATCGAGAATCTAAAGAAATTTCATGGAAAGAGAAAGAAATTTTTTTGTAAATGATACCTTACGACTATACGAATTAGAGAAAATGATCGTTCTAGCTTTTAAGCAAGAAAATTAATACTTAAGGATTAGCATGACGTCATGTTACTATTAAAGCAACAACTTAAAATAAGTGACAAAACGATCACCGCAAGGCACTCATTCAGAAGCATCAATACACAATTACAAACGTGCTATAGTGAATGTGTCAACACACAGCTTAGTATTAATTTAACACATAAAATCTGACTAGTCAAATCCTCATCATCCCTCAAATAAACTAGTTTTAACTGAAATTGACAAACGGTCTCAATCAACATTTTATTCTCAAATCACAAAATCAGATTACACAAGAAATTTGTTCATTTAACAAAAATTTTTTAAAAAAATAACTAGCAAAATAATAAGTTCGCAATCATGTACAGAGAAAATTCAGCAAATTGAATAACAAGCTAAAACAAGTTAACACATTAATAATGATCAAGTAGACGCTCAACTTTGATTAAGACATAGTAATGTTTACTTAAATAAGATAAACACATTTTGAGTATTCCATAAAATAGTGGTTTAACACAAGAGTACCCGTAGAGTCAATAAACATTTTAATTTTCACTCTCCAAAACAACATAATGCAACCAACCACAACAAAGCCAAGTCATAGAAGCACCGACTAGTAAAGTTAGAATTCATAGAACAGCTTACTAAACAAAATTACAGATTGTATGAATTCAAAGATCACTTAAACAACAAAGTCACAAAATAAGGCCTAAATACAAGGTTCACACAGTAAAACACTCGATTGGCCCACAACACACTGGCCTAAAGGGAATATTGAGCTCTATGAAAGTCACTTGGATTTTAAACCTCACTAACAACGGTAACATTGATGATCCTTCCCAGCTAAGAGTACCTATCATTCGTCCTATTACCTTGAGAACGTAACCAACTAACTGCCTGGCCTCACACGCCTATCAACAATCAAACAAGCAAAGCATGAAACTCTACTCGAGTTCACCAATCGTAAACACAATAGACAATACAACAAATCCAGGTTAGGACCGACCGCACTACTACAAAGATAAACAACGATTAGGACTAAAAGACTCTACGACCGAAAACTTGGTCTGACAGACCGAATCGCCTCGATACCACTAATGTAACACCCCTTTTCTACCCCCTCAATTTACACGCCATTATCGAGTAATTTCCTTTTCAAAAATATTAATTTAATTGGTAGAAAAGAAATGCTACCTCGCCATAAAAACTCATCATTTGCACTCATTAAAGTTTGTGCAAAGAAACCATCGTCATAAAAATTAAACTCCAAAACAAAAGGAATTTTACGTCACAATGGAATAAAAATCATCGCCGCCAAAACCACTCGACACGCCTCACATCAACCATAAAATCATTAAGCGCTTAATTAATAAACTAACAAACTTAAACTACGCCCCTAGGTGCTACAAAGATCGTAGAGCGACTATTAGACATCCCAACGGCTATCAAAGAAGGCAAAGCAGGACCTTCATTCGGGGTTACCCGCAGCGTTGCCACAATAGAGCAACATTCCAAGCGTATGGGTGAGAATTTCAATAAAACATAATCGATACATAATAGAAAAATGAGAGCAGGCAATCACACGGTATCATCATCATCACCACATCATAATCACACAACACCAACTCCAATCACAACAAAGAACAATTCACGGTCATGCTACAACAACAATTCACAGTCGTGCTTATGTATGAAAATGCAACCCACACATCGTCACGTTTCAATTTGGGAAAAACACCTAGGACGTTCAAAAGAGTAATCGATTTATAGCTACTTGTTTTCAAAAGAGGAATTGATTCATAGCTTTCATTTTAAAATGGGAAATCGATTCATGGCTTTCATTTTCAAAGAGGGAAATCGATTCCTTGTTTTTAGTTTAAAGGGGGAATCGATTCCTTGCTTCCATTTTGAAGTGGGAAATCGATTCCTTACTTCCATTTTGAAGTGGGAAATCGATTCCTTACTTCCATTTTGAAGTGGGAAATCGATTCCTTACTTCCATTTTGAAGTGGGAAATCGATTTCTTGCTTCCATTTTCTAAAGAGGGAATCGATTTCTTGCTCATGTGTCTAAAGGAGGAAATCGATTTCGCTTCAGATAGAGCCCGAATCGATTTCAAGCTTCACTTTGGAGAAAAGATAATCGATTCTTCTATTTGTTTGAGAATCACAATTACAAACATAATAGATTCGTAATCATCCGGACACACTCATCAATCAATCACATACAACGATAGAAACATCATTTCATTATACATTTCAATCATACATCAAAACAACAATAAAATTACAATTAATTCAATCCTTCATCAATTTCGCACATATTCATCTCAAATTCACAACAACATCAAAATTCATCAACAACGTCAATAACCATCAAATCACCTCACAATAACATCAAAATTCATCGAACAACATCAATAATTCATCAACAACGATCAACAACGCCAATAACCATCAAATCACATCACAATAACATCAAAACCCCACAACCCACCACATACCCAATTATGTTTAACCAAACGCTCACTTACCTCTTAACGCACGCTCCGTGGAAGATGATTGAAGACACCACCCGTGAACCACAAAGAACACACGAAGCAAAGCTCGAGAACTTGCGTAAATTTCTCTCTCTCCTCCTCTCTTAGCGCCGCGCCATCTCCTCCTCCCTCGCTTCTCTAATTTTTCGCTTTTTCTCCCCGAATGAATTGGGAATGAGGGTTTCGTGATAACCCCTGGGGTTTAAGCCGTGGGCCTTTCATGCATTGGGCTCACACTACACCCCCACTACTACTCGATCCCACTCCTACACAAACCATGATATTCCCTTTAATTTTAATTATCTCACACTTCAACTAAAATTAATTATTCCACTAATCAATTTAATTAAACCAATTAAATTATTTTATTTTATTTTTCGGGGTGTTACACGCTCAGCGGTCAGCCCCCATTCGAATTACGTTAAGGGGTCTTTCGCTTTTGCCAGATCTAGAGCTCCCCACGGTGATACGCTCGGTCTCACGAATTTCCTTTCTAGCAATTCTTCCAACTGTTTCTTCAATCGGACAAATTTCGGATGCAGACATCCTATAAGGTGCCATAGACACCGGTCTTGTTCCAGGAATCAATTCTATGGTGAACTCGATCTCTCTCTCAGGTGGCACATCAGGAATTTCTTCAGGAAACACCTCGGCAACCTCTCTAACCACTGGCAGATCTTCAATCTTGACTTGATTCTCTACTGTTAATGACGCCCATAATGCAAACATAGTAACCCCTTCTCCTAACAACTTGCGCACTTGTCTAGCAGGAAGTAAAGCCGATTCCTTCACCTCGATAGCGGGAAAACTAACCGATCTCTCAACAAGAATTGATATGAACATGGTTGTCTACCAACCACCCATACCAAGGATGACGCCCATTCCTGCAGTGGTAAACAAATTAAGTTAACAAAGTGAAGTCCCTCGCGAATACAACAAGTGGGCACTTCGAACATACTGCAGAGGTAGTCATCGAACCCTTAGCCCGAGTGTCAATGACCATCTCCCTTACCAATGAAAACAACACTAAACTCATCCATTAGCACACATGGCAGTAAATGAAGGAACGAGTTGCGCCAAGATTCACATTGCAACCAGAGGAACACCGCTGATATAACACGCACTGTGATTTCGCTCTCTACCTCGGACCCAGCCTAATGCAAACACTTTCCCCACGCTCTCTCTTGCTTCGGCTTTGGACACTGGGACCGATGTGCCCCATCTCTCCACAATTGAAACAGACTATCTCCTTTCGCCCACACTCAGCAGAGATAGGTGGCCCTCCTGCCACATCTATAACACCTCTTCACCTCACCTTGCACTCCTTCGCCTTGTGCCTGTGCAATCCACACTTGTAACAGTCGAGAATAGCAGAGCGCCTCCCTACTAGGCTTTCCTCTCCTCGCGGAATTCCCTTCCTCTACCACCGTAATGGTCGTAAGGTTTCCAACTGCATCGAGGTTGAAAAGTCTTCTTATCTTTTCCCATTTCGGCTAGTAGCCACACTATCTTCTTCATAAATTCTACAACCGCCCTCCAACTCGTAATACACCCTTATCCTTTGATACCCAATTGCCTCGCTTGATCTCGTGCTTCAAACCGCTCTCAAACTTGATACACTTGGAGAACTCGCAATCGGTCCAGTGTAATGGGGTAAAACTTTATCACTTCTAAAACTTGGCAAAGATACTCCGACACTGGCCATGTTACCTTGTTTGAGCTCCAAGAATTCCATCTCTTTCTTTCCTCTCACATCTTCTGGGTAGTACTTCCTCATGAACTCTTTCTTAAAATTCTCCCATGTGATCTCCTCCTCGCAGCCTTCCAATCTTGGAAGAACTCCAAGCCACGCTGTCTCGGCTTCCTCAATGAGCATATGAGTCCCAAACCTCACTTTTTGCTCATCTGCAATCCATCACTCAATATTCTCTCTATTTCTTTCAACCATGCTAGAGCCCCATCAGATCATACCTCCCTCAAGGTAGGAGGATTCTCCTCCGAAAGTAGCGAGCCTACGAGCTCCAAAGATCATCGGCATTCTCACGAGGTCGATTCCCATAGCATTTGTAACACCCCCTTAAATTCTAATACTACTTAGCAATTAAATCAGAGTTTTCAAAAACCACTCAAGGAGTGCTACATTTTTCTACAAGGACTTAACCAAGGAAAACAATCAAACACAACAAGTTACATTTGCGCAGCCTAAAAAAAATGGTGGTAGTGTAGTGTACATACAAGACTTCTCGGCAAGAAGGAACCGAGCTCAACAAGTCATAAGTTATCAATTACAACATAATCAAAATAATACAAGTTCAAAAGGCATAGGTTTATAACACAACATAACCTACATACTGCACTACACTACACTACTCGGCCCCCAGTGTTACACTACCAGAGCAAAATGACGATGCCAACGACTCTGAGTGAGAACTCGACCTCTACTCGTGGATACCCGCAAGTCGCCACATGAGAGCAACATAAAAGCAGCTAGTGGTGAGTCTCTAAACACATATAATAAGGTTTATGACAAGTATCATGCTAAGCAAACACATATAAACACCTCAAAGACAAAGACACAAATAACACGATTGTTTAGTGCATGAGTTATATGAATGATGCACTCCATACTTCTGTGGTATATGCATGATGGATCCATTAAGACCAAGTCTTCGCTATCACCTTCGGATCAAGTCCTTAGGACCAAGTCCTCTCGCTATCACCTTAGACCAAGTCCAAGACCAAGTCTTCGCTACCACCTTATGCTTATGATTTATGCGACGCCATGAACAATGCATAACACACAACATATACATTATTCAATTAAATCATAACACCATTTCACCACTCACCAATTAGACCGCATCCTTTTATTCATACTAGACCAAGTCCTCTCGCTTCACCTCTAGGACCAAGTCCTCTCGCTTTCACCATTTTCATTTATTCAATGCCCTTCGTGGAATTCAACGCTTAATTAATTTCTACTCGTAGCCCTACGGCCAAAACAACTCTCATACGCCATTACTGCACACTAAGGCCGACGTCCCCATAACGGCCTACAAAGACTAGGATCGCCGCCTCAACTCACCGATCATCTTGCCCAAGTGGTGGACCAAAGAGTCCCCACAAGGACAACCCTACAACTTAGGACTAAATGTCGAATAGTGGACTAAAATAACTACGCTACTTAGCCCTCACGCACTTAGCACTCAAGCATCACCAAGCACCTCGGCTTACACTCCCTTACCCTTCGCCTCCTATACATCATCCCTTACGCTCCGTCACCTATATTCGACACTTACGCATTGGCACATATACGCCTCACTTCGACAAGTACAATTCGATACCTATACTTAGTCCAACGCACTCTTATACTTCTACGTACACTCCTTCGACTCATGTGTATATGTCGACACACACATCTCTCGACACTTACACATCTCGACGCACGCACTCAATCTTTCGACACTTACATACTTCGACGCTCACATCTCTCGACACTTACATGCTTCGACGCTCACATCTCTCGGCGCTTACCTATTCACTTAAGTTCCAGCTTACGTATGGGAAGGTAACTTCACCTCGGCAATCCTAAACCGACTACTCCATTTAACTCAACGCATACTCGACGCCTCATGTTATACGTTTTCAGCCTACTCCTTCGTTATCCTAAGTCTATTCTTTAAGGACCTCTCCAAGATTATGTCACCCACCTCACTCACCCGCCACTGGGACCGAGAGCTTCCTCACTCCCATTTCACTCCTTCTTCCTTCGTATGACCAACTCTCTCATTCACTCTACACCACTCCATCAAGTGAGCCAAACACAACATCAAAACATAAAACACATCAGCATGCAAAACAACTCAAAGAAACATAGCTACTACGCCTACTCACACATAACCATTCATCATAATACATGATTATACGTGAAAGAGAGCCCGCTAACCTTGTTGAGTTGAGTAGAACACTCTTTCTTCACCGAAATCCTCTAGTTAACACTCGCAAAGAACAACTTCTCCCTTGAACTTGAGCTTCTTCTTCATTGGAAGCTCCCCCTCTCTCAAGAAAATGATCTCACCTACCAACTTCTCTCTTACTTTTCTTAGATTCCTCTTTGGTGGAAACATGCACCCTCTCCTACGACACTTTCATTTAAGGCACACACTTGGGCCTCTAATGACTCATGGGCCTCCAATGGCTCTTGGCCTCTACGTCCACCTTCTCCATTTACTTAAGCATCTCCTAAAGAAATAAACTCCTAATTAATACTTGGCTTAATTAAAAGTTGTAAACCTTAAATAACTCGACTAAATAATTAATTGAACTATTTTGGGTGTTACAACTCTCCCCCACTTGGAATATTTCGTCCTCGAAATCTTACCTGAAGCAAACAACTCTGGATAGGCTTCCTGCATCTTGCTCTCCAGCTCCCAAGTAGCATTCTCACCGGTAGCTCCAAACCAAATCACCTTCACTAGCTTGATCTCTTTTCCTCTTAAAGTTTTCACTTCTCGGTCTTCAATCCTAATCGGCACCGTCTCCACAGTCAAATTCTCCCTCACTTGCACGTCGTCCACTTGAATTACATGGGACGGGTCTTAAATATATTTCCTCAGCTGAGACACATGGAACACATTATGTAAATTTGACAGATTAGGTGGCAACGCAACTCGGTAAGCCACCTTCCCAACTCTCTCTAGGATCTGATATGGACCAATAAAACGAGGGGACAACTTCTTAGCCTTCAAAGCTCGACCCACACCAGTCACCGGATTGACTCTCAGAAACACATGCTCACCGACTTGAAATTCTAAGTCCTTCCTTCTTTTGTCATGGTAGCTCTTCTGCCTACTCTGCGAAGCCTTCATTTTCTCTTGAATTTGCTTTACCTTCTCGGTGGTCTCTCGCACGACCTCGGGTCCAAGTACCACACCTTCTCCTGCGCTCACTCCAACACAATGGAGTCCCGCACCTCCTCCCATATAATGCCTCAAAGCGGTGCCATCCCTATGCTAGAATGAAAATTGTTGTTGTACGTGAACTCAATTAATGGTAGATACGAATCCCACGCTCCCCCTTGCTCAAGAACACAGGCTCTCAGCAAGTCCTCCAACGACTGGATGGTCCTCTCGGACTGACCATCAGTCTGTGGGTGATATGCCGAGCTCAGCGTAATTTCGCACTCTAACGCATCATGCAAACTTCCCTGCACGTCAAGTAAATCTTGGATCTCATGTCGAAATAATACTTGATGAACCCCGTGTAGCTTTACGATCACTTGGATGTATATCTCCGCCAACCTTGACATCGGATAGGTGATGTTGATGGGAATGAAATGAGCCGACTTCGTCAATCTATCCACCACTACCCAAATGGTATCAACCTCCTCCCATCAGATTTCGCAGAAACCGGTTACGAAATCCATCGCACATCTTGCCCCACTTCCACTGAATCTTCAATGGTTGCAACAAACCCCGCCGCTTCGATGTTCTACCTTGGATTTTCGACAAACTGCATAAGCGCATACAAACCGAAAGCTACATCACTCTTCATACCTTGCCACCAAAACAACCCTTCAAGTCTTGATACATCTTGGTCGCTACTGGATGAATACTCACTTTACTCCTATGACACTCTTCTAAGATTGCTCGCTTGATCCTCTCGCCATCGTGACACAACCGAAGTTCTATACCTTAGCAATCCTTGCACATCCAACTCGAAATCTTTGTTCTCACTTCGCTAATACCGCCGCCACGCCTACAAGCTTGACGCCCAGCCTTCGCGCCTCTTTGATGTCACTCGAAATTCATTTGTGATTTTCAAAGATTCCCAACTTAATGCTTTGAGGAGCTAGCTCACACACTAAACTTAGGTCTCTCGAATTGCTCGATTAGCTCTAGCTCTTTTACCATCATTGCTGATGCATGCAACGATTTCCTACTTAGTGCATCACCACCAAATTTGCCTTCACGGGGTGATAGTTCAACCCAAAATCATAGTCCTTCAAGAGCTCCAACCATCTCCCTCGCCTCATGTTCATTTCATTCTCGATCAAATAGATATCAAGACTCTTATGGTCACTAAACACTTCAACCTTGAGCCATATAGATAATGCCTCCATATCTTTAATGCAAACACCACGGCATCAAGCTCCAAATCGTGCGTAGGGTAGTTCTTCTCATGAATTTATAATCGCCTTGAAGCGTAAGCAACTACCTTACCTTCTTGCAGATCAAAGACACGCCCTAAACCCATCTTCGACGCATCACAAGACACCACAAACGGCTCATTTGGGTTAGGCAACGTCGGAGACAGAGACGTTGTCAACCTCTTCTTCAATTCTTGAAAACTTTCTTCACAGCAAGTCGCCCCACACAAAAGCCTTACCCTTACAGTCAATCGAGTCATGGCAACGCCAATTTGGAAAACCCTCTATGAACCTTTCAGTAATACCCACCAAACCAGAAAACTTCTCACCTCAGAGTCGACTGGGTGCTTCCCATTGCAACACCGCTTCTACTTTGGAAGGATCAATTGCTATACCTTCTTTGGAGATCACATGACCTAGGAAATTCACCGCCTCAACCAAAATTCACACTTGGACAACTTGGCGTACATCTTCTTATCCTTCAATACCTCTAATACCAATCTCGGATGTGGCGTGCTCTCTTCGACTGGAGTAGACTAAAATGTCGCCAATGAACACTACCACAAACCGATCCAAATATTCATGAAAGATACGATTCATATACTCCATGAATACCCTCAGAGCATTAGTGACACCAAATGGCATCACCGAATACTCGTAGTGCCCATACCGAAGTTCTAAATGCCGTCTTAGGAATATCCTCGCCCTTCACCTTGATCTGATGGTACCCTGACCTCAGGTCAATCTTTGAAAATACTTGCGCACCCACCAATTGGTCCATCAAATCATCAATTCTTGGGAGTGGGTACTTGTTCTTAATTGTTACCTTGTTCAACTGTCTGTAATCCACGCATAATCTCATACTTCCGTCCTTCTTTTTCACCAATAATACAGGTGCGCCCCAAGGCGACACACTTGGCCTTATGAACCTTTTCTCCAAAGAACTCTTCCAATCGCTTCTTCAACTCTCGGCTAGCTCGGTGCAGACATCCTATAAGGTGCCATAGACACCGGCCTAGTTCCTGGTACTAACTCAATGCTGAACTCGACCTCTCTCTCTGGTGGAACCTCAGGAATCTCGTCTGGAAACACTTCTGCAAACTCTCGCACCACTGGTACTTCACCAATTTTAGCTCGGCTCTCTTCAGACATCGTCACACTCAACGCAAACAACGTAGCCCCTTCCTTAATTTCCCAGGTAGCGCACTGCCGCTACAGACATCGTAATGCATTCTTCCACCTCTAAGAAAGGAAACTTAGCGACCTACTAGCGCAATTGATATGAACTCGGTTAGCCACTAACTACCCATACCTGTGATGACGCCCATCCTTCCAAAGGTAGACAGATTAAATTAACTATGAAGTCTCGCCAAAGGCTAACAGAGGACACTTCAAACAAACGAGAGGTAGTCACTGACCCTTTTGCCGGAGTGCCAATAACCATCTCCCTCACCATAGTAGACAACACTAAATCCAATCTTTTAGTACACAATGCGTAAATAAAAGAGTGCGTGGCACCAAGTGTCCACGATTGCAATCAAAGGAATTCCATTTATAAAACACGACCTTTTATCTCATTCACCACCTCGTAACCACCAAATGCAACACTTTACCAACATTCCTTTCCTTCTTCGGCTTGGAACACCTCGAACTGATATGCCCTACCTCCCCACAGTTGTAGCAAATTATATCCTTCTTCTCACAGTCTGGAGCCTTGTGGCCTTCCTTGCCACACTTAAAACACTTAACTACCTGGCGGTCAAAACTTTTGTGACCGGTTTTCCACATTTGAAACATATAATACTTGAGGAGCATCTCCCCACTGGCGCTGCCCAACCAAACTTTCCACTTCCTTTACCCTTTCCACGTAACCCTCGTATGGCTTAGCACGCAGATCGAGAATTCTCGCTTCTCCCTTCCAGCTTTATAGATAGCAGTCGCAGCCACCTTGTCTCCCTCGAAGATTCTGCATCTATTCACCAACTGAGCAAACACCCTTATCTGTTGATACCCAATGGCCTGCTTGATGTCGGGCGTTAATCCATTCTCAAACTTAATACACTTGGAGAACTCAGAAGAGCTCCATTGTAATGGGGTAGAACTTCACCAACTCTCGGTGAACTTGGTCTGCGACTTCTGGCCATCGCCTTATTCCCCGACTTCACTCTAAGAATTCCATTTCTTTCTTTCCCTTGACATCCTCAGGATAGTACTTCATCAGGAACTCCCTTTTGAAAATATCCCAGGTGATTTCTTCTTCAGCAATCTCCAACCTTTGAAGATTTTCAAGCCACCAGTCATCTGCCTCCTCGGCTAGCATGTGAGTTCCAAATCTCACCTTTTGCGCAGTCGAACACTCCATCACTCGAAAGATCCTTTCTATTTCCTTTAACTGTGCCATAGCTCCGCTCAGATCATGCCTCCCTTTGAAAGTAGGAGGATTCTCCCTCTCAAACGTAGCCAACCTCCTCGCTCCAAAGATCCCTCACGTCACGAGGTCGATTCCCTATAGCAAGAGCCATCGCCTAAAGCAAAGCAGATTAACGCAAAGATCATGCCTCCCAGCTCTTCCAGCCATTACACTAAACACATAAACAAGTCTACTTAGAATGAGCCATAAACTCGAAATTTTGGGAACTCAAGACTCAACACTTGGTCGGACAAGACCGGACTTTTTCTCTGATACCACTATTGTAACACCCCCTTAAATTCTAATACTACTTAGCAATTAAATCAGAGTTTTCAAAAACCACTCAAGGAGTGCTACATTTTTCTACAAGGACTTAACCAAGGAAAACAATCAAACACAACAAGTTACATTTGCGCAGCTAAAACAGTGGTAGTGTAGTGTACATACAGTACCTCGGCCAAGAAGGAACCGAGCTCAACAAGTCATAAGTTATCAATTACAACATAATCAAAATAATACAAGTTCAAAAGGCATAGGTTTATAACACAACATAACCTACATACAGACCACTACACTACTCGGCCCCCAGTGTTACACTACCAGAGCAAAATGACGACGCCAACGACTCTGAGTGAGAACTGACCTCTACTCAGGGATACCTGCAAGTTGCCACATGAGAGCAACATAAAAGCAGCTAGGGTGAGTCTCTAAACACATATAATAAGGTTTATGACAAGTATCATGCTAAGCAAACACATATAAACACCTCAGCACAGCACACAAATAACACGATTGTTTAGTGCATGAGTTATATGAATAATGCAGACCCATACTTCCAGGGTATATGTAACACCCCATTTCTACCCGGTAATTTAAATCAAAAATCAGAGTGTACAAAAATCTTTTCTGATCATTTTCTAGTTTAGTGTGTTATAAAATAGTGGACTGGCTGACTATGGGATTACTCAGGTAACTGATACTACTTGCAACAGGCATTGGCCACTTTTGCAAGGCTCTCAGTGATGCCCTCGCAAATACACCAGCGAAAGAAATTCTAGCCTTAGTGGCGAACCACAGTTTAGCCATAGTCATTCAGCACACTAATAGTATAACATAAATTAATACTCAATGAAATGGAGCGTCACAACTCTTTCTCTTAAACAAAACCAAATACGTAACACCAGTAGATAAACTCATAGAAATATAGTTTCACATAATGCAGCGGAAAATAATCATTATCTCAACAAAGATAATCCAAAGAATATCAAAACAAATACATAAAGGCTCAACAAGGAGCAAAACAGTAACAACAGTCTAAACCCCGACCCTAGGTGCTACGTGATCGAAGCATCGACTCTGGGAGTAGTGAAGGTAGAAAGCCCTCACTCCCGACTCACCGTGGTAAATAACAACATGTAAAGGGTGAGTCTCGAACTATATAATAAAGGTGATAATAAGCAATATATGAGCATAGTTTACAAAGACTCAAACACACCAATCATTAATCAACAAGATTCATGCACTAATGGGAATGTATGCAATGTCGCGATGCATGTGGTACCATTGGCCCACCGCCGCCTCAAAGCTTCACAATCATCATATAAGGCCCCCCGCCCGCAGTTTCATAATCACTTTATAAGGCCCCTACGCCTCGAGCTTCACAAATCATATTATAAACTCTACGATCGCAGCCCAATGTATGCATGAGACTCTATGAACATGCCATAACACCATCATACATCATTAACATCATTTCCCATTACTCGTCAATTTTAGTTTTTAGCCCCCATGGCTTATGCCCCCATGGCATCATCAATCACAACATTTACTACCTCACCTCAATCATGTCCGAGTATTATCCACAGTTAAAGGACTAGAACCTCACACAAGGACCTAAGACACCATTTAGGACCAAACTAGCACTTAGGACCAAAACATTTCTCAAAGGACCAAAACATTTCTCAAAGGATCAAAACATCTCTCAAGGACCAAATCATTTCTCAAGGACCAAAACATTTCTCAAAGGATCAAAACATTTCTCAAGGACCAAATCATTTCTCAAGGACCAAAACATTTCTCAAAGGCCAAAACATTTCTCAAGGACCAAAACAACACATAGAGGACCAAATCAGCATGTTTGGAAAGAAGTTGTTTGAAAACAGTCAATTTTGGTCTTATTTTCTTTTAAGGAAAGAAATCGATTTTCCTCTTGTTTTTGAAAGCAAGGAATCGATTTCCTTCTTGTTTTTGAAAGCAATGAATCGATTTCTAAGAAGCAAGCAATCGATTACCATCTCATTTTGAAAAGCAAGGAATCGATTTCTAAGAAGCAAGCAATCGATTACCATCTCATTTTGAAAAGCAAGGAATCGTTTTCTAAGAAGCAAGCAATCGATTACCATCTCATTTTGAAAAGCAAGGAATCGATTATTGACTTGTATTTAGAGCTAAAAATCGATTTTCAAACTAAGTTTTAACAAGCCATCAATCGATTTCCCTCTTATAAAGACAATGTTAAAATTTATTTTCACAAACATTTTCATTCTCACGTACTGTTAACAACATCATCAGAAATCATCAAACATCCTCAAAATTATCAACCAACCTCGAAACCATCGACAACATCGTAATCCATCAACAAAGATCAAAGTTCATCAACAATCAATCACACATACATGTCAACAACACGTCAAAACACCATTCAAAGCATAAAACCCTAACTCTAACATAGGAAATCGATCCAATCAACAACAAATCATTCAATACTCACATTCAATCATCACATAACACTAAAAGAGATCCTATGATCTACATACAACCTATTATACTCCCTATTATAAGGTGAGACTCCCCTTACCTCAAATTCACCGTAGAAACGTTCCTTTCTCCGAGTCACCACCAAAAACCACAAAGAATGTAGCCTCCTTCCTTTTTCCTTCTTCTCCTTGTGCGAAGCTTTTCTCTCTTCTCCTTAGGGTTCTAGCGCCGTTTTCCTTTCTCTCTTCTCTTCTCTCTATTCGTTTCTTTCTTTCTTTGCAAAGTGGTGCGAATTGCACTACTCCTAGGAGCCTAAGTCATTGGGCTTGGGCTCCTGGGCCAATCCTTGCAGTTCCGGTATCTCCAATACCACTCCCTTCAATTAAATAAAATACCAATTATGAAACACTATATTATAATTTGATATAATTAAAATAGTGCAACACTTAAACAATTTAATCAATTTCTTAATTAAATTATTTGGGGTGTTACAACTCTCCCCCACTTAGGAGATTTCGTCCTCGAAATTCATACCGAGTCGAACAACTCGATAGGACTCTCGCATCCTCGCTTTCCGGCCTCCCAAGTCATACTCTCACCAGCAGCTCCCAACCACACTACCTTGACCAAGGCAATGTCTTTCCCTCTCAACACCTTCACTTCTCTATCATCAATCCTCACTGGCATAGTCTCCACAGTGAGGTTCTCACGTACCTCCACATCATCCATGTGGATCACATGAGACAGTTCGAATATACTCCAAGCCGTGTGACACGTGGAAGACATCGTGCAAGTTCGAAAGATTAGGCGGTAAAGCCACTCTATAAGCAACCTTTCCAACCTCTCGGTGATTTGGTACGGTCCAATAAACCTTGGAGTTAACTTCTTTGCCTTTTGAGCACGCCAACACCACCATAGGCGTGACCTCAAGAACACATGCTCACCAAACTGAAACTCCAAGTCCTTCCTCCTCTTATCATGATAACTTTTCTCGCGGCTACGGGACTCTTTCATCTTCTCTCTCGATCATTTTCACCTTCTCGGTAGTCTCTCCTAACCAACTCTGGTCCAAGAACAACACTCTCTCTGGGACTCATGCCAACACGGAGGAGTTACGCACCTCCGCCCATCTGAGCTGCCTCAAAAGGAGCCATCCCGATGCTCGAATGATAGTTGTTATTATACGTGAACTCAATCAATGGAAGATGTGTATCCCACGCACCTCCCTCGCTTCTAGTCACGCAAGCTCTCAAAAGATCTTCCAAAGACTGGATGGTTCTCTCTGCTCGACCATCACCGAGGATGATAAGTGAACTCAACCTCGCCTTGGACCCCAAAGCCTCCCGCAAGCTTCCCCAAAACTCGATGTAAACCGCGGGTCTCTATCCGACACAATACTCTTTGGAACCCCATGAAGCTTCACAATTACTCGAATGTAAATCCTAGCCAACTTTGGCAGTGGAAGGTGATGTTGATAGAAATAAAGTGAGCAGACTTGGTCAACCTATCCACAATCACCCAAATAAGGTCGAGACCTCTCTCACAAAGATTTGGCAACCTTGATCCACAAAGTCCATGGAAATGTTTGCCCCACTTCCACTGAATCTCTAAAGGTTGATCAACCCCCGCAGCTTCGGTGCTCAATCTTTGACTTCCGGCAAGTCAAACATGCATATACAAATAAGCGCAACATCTCTCTTCATACTGTGCCACCAAAATAGTTTCTTCAGATCATGGTACATCTTAGTGGCACTGGATGAATGCTCAACTTACTCCTATGACTCTCCTCAAGTATCATCTTCTTCAACTCAAAGATCATCCGGGACACTGATTACGTCCCCCGAATCTCAAAACACCACGGGAATCCAAACTGTAATCCCCTCTCGCAGCCTTGCTCACCCGCAACCAAAGAAGTCCACGACTTCACATCTAGTCTCTCGGCTGCCTCGATACTAACCAAGAATTCGTTTCCAATTCTCAAGATCCCCAATCGACACTCGAGGTGTCACCTCACGAGCACCAAACTCAAGTCACGGAATTGCTCAATCAATTCCAACTCCTCACCATCATAGCCGACATATGCAAAGTCTTCCGACTCAAAGCATCGGCCCACGACATTAGCTTTGCTTGGGGTGATAGTTCAAGCCGAAATCATAGTCCTTCAACGGCTCCAACCAACGCTCTGTCTCATATTCAGCTCCTTCTCGGTCAAACAAGTACTTGGACTCTTGTGATCACCGAACACTTCGAATCTAGTACCATAGAGATAGTGCCTCGCATTTTCAACACAAACACAATCGCAAAGCCCGGCTCTAAGTCATGAGTAGGATAGTTCTTTCTCATGGGTCCTCAAGCTGTCGGGACGCATAAGCCACCACCTTCCCATCCTCGCATCAAAACACCTCCCAAACCCATCTTGGAAGCATCACAAGACACAACAAATGGTTGCTCTCGCACAGCAACACTAACACCTGAGACGTGGTCAACCTCCTCTTTAGCTCTTGGAAGCTCTCTTCACACTTTGCATCCCACACAAATGCCTTCCCTTACAGGTCAATCGAGTCAATGGAAGGGCTAGCTTAGAGAACCCTTCAATGAACCTCCTGTAATAACCACCAACCCCAAGAAACTCCCGATCTCGATCGCGGACTTTGGGGCTCTCCCATCGTAACATCGCATCAACCTTGGTGGATCCACGGCTATACCATCACCGGAGATAATATGACCCAAGAAGCTCACCTCATGCAACAGTAACTCACACTTCGACAACTTGGCATACAACTTCCTCTCTTTCAAGACCTCTAGCACCAACCTCAAGTGCTCGCATGCTCTTCCTCAGATTTTGAGTACACCAAAATATCATCAATGAAGACCACCACAAACCGATCCAGGATAGCTATGGAAAATTCGGTTCATGTACTCCATAAACACCCCGGTGCATTTGTGACACCAAACGGCATTACTGAGTACTCATAATGCCCATACCTTGTTACGAATGTTGTCTTACGGATATCCTCATCCTTCACCTTAACTGGTGATACGGGACCTCAAGTCAATCTTGCTAAACACTTTAGCACCCACCGGTGATCCATTAGATCATCTATCCTCGGGAGAGGATACTTATTCTTGATAGTCACTTTATTCAAGTATGCTCGTAATCCACGCTGCACGCATACTCCCATCCTTCTTCTTTACCAACAAAACCGAGCTCCCCATGGCGATACACTAGGCCTCACAAACTTCTTCTCAAGAAGCTCCTCTAATCGCTTCTTCAATTCACCCAACTCGAAAGTCGACATCCGGTGACGGTGCCATGACACGTGCCTAGTACCGTGCACAAGCTCAATCTCGAACTCCACTTCCCTCTCTGGGGCACACTAGGAATCTCATCCGGAAACACTTCGAGGAACTCACACACCACCGTAACCCATCAATCACGGCTCTGTTCTCAGCAGACATGGACGCAATCAAAGCAAACAAACCGACCACCCTCTTTCATTACCTGCGCAATTGCTCGTGACAGACAACAGAGCGCACTCTTCCTCTCTTCGTGAAGGAGAAAACTAATAGACTTATCGAGCAGCTTGATGTGCACGTGGTTATCTACTAACCATCCATGCCCGTAATCACATCTAACCCACCCAAAGGCAAACAAATCGATCGGCAGAAAATCTCTCACAAGACCGACAGAGGACACCTAGCACACATCGAGAAGTAGTTACGGACCCTTATTTGGAGTGTCGATAACCATCCTCTCTCCATAGTAGACATTACTAAATTTAACTTTTCAAAGACAAACAGATGCAATAAAAGAGTGCGTAGCACCCGTGTCAACAATAGCAACTAAAGGAGTACCAGAGATGAAACATGTACCTCGGATATCATTAGGTCCCTCCAACCCGCCAATGCAAACACCCTTCCAAAGAGATCTTTCCTTCTTAGGCTTGGGACACTTGAAGCTAATGTGACCACTTCACCACGCTTGAAACATACAGTTCCTTGCGATCACACCCGGATGCCATGTGACCACTCTTTCCACACCTAAAACATCTCTCGCACTTCCATCTTACAGTCAAAACTCTTGTGACACGGCTTGTCACACTTGAAACACACAATGTCGGATGGGGCGCTCTCCCACTTGGCCTCTTGCCCTCATGGTGCCTCCTACCCTCGCAGGACTGTTTCCACCATTGTACTGTTACCACCCGAATACCTTTGCTTCCCTTTGTCGTGAGACTTCTCATAAGGCTTACCTCCGTGGTGAAATTTTCCCCCTACGGTCTCTCATGACCCTAGAGCGGGCATTGCTTTGTCTTCCTCATATATGCTCGCAAAGAATCTACCGGATCAAGAAATACTCTAATTTTCTCGATACCCCACACACCGCTTGATATCGGCTCGATCAGTCCATTCTCAAACTTGATGCACTTTGAGAATTCAGCAAATTCTCAAGATAGTGTGGATAGAACTTGGCCAATTCCGTGAACTTGGCAAAGATATTCGAAGAATATCATGCTTCCCCGCCTCGCTCAAGAAATTCCGGCTCTTTCTTACCTCTCACGTCCTCCGGAAATACTTTCGCAAGAATTCTTCTTCGAACACGGCCCAAGTGATCTCCTCGTGCAAGACTCCAATCTCTCACCGGTCTCTAGCCACCGCCATCGCCTCTTGAGATAATGTATGAGTACCGTGCACGACTTCTCGCTCATCGGTCGCGGCCCAATCACCACCAAGATCTCTCAATCTCCTTCACCAAGTCAAGGCACCATCCGGGTTGTACCTCCCCTTGAAGGTAGGGGTTCTCTCTCTGGAACGTTGCGGTGCGCGGTCTCATTATTACATTGGGTACCCACGATCTGCGCTATAGCTCGCAAGGCCTCGAGAAGAAAGCAATGCTCGATCCTTCGGCCATATCAACCTAACAACTGCAAAGATAAACAACCGGTTCGTAATTACTTTAAGACACCTAGTTGTCATACACACTATGATGATCGACACACTTGGCCGGACAGACCGAACTTTTGCTCGATACCACTAATGTAACACCCCATTTCTACCCGGTAATTTAAATCAAAAATCGAGTGTACAAAAATCTTTTCTGATCATTTTTTAAGTTTAGTGTGTTATAAAATAGTGGGACTGGCAGACTATGGGATTACTCAGTAATGGATACTACTTGCAACAGGCATTGGCCACTTTTGCAAGGCTCTCAGTGATGCCCTCGCAAATACACCAGCGAAAGAAATTCTAGCCTTAGTGGCGAACCACAGTTTAGCCATAGTCATTCAGCACACTAATAGTATAACATAAATTAATACTCAATGAAATGGAGCGTCACAACTCTTTCTCTTAAACAAAACCAAATACGTAACACCAGTAGATAAACTCATAGAAATATAGTTTCACATAATGCAGCGGAAAATAATCATTATCTCAACAGCATAATCCAGCAATATCAAAACAAATACATAAAGGCTCAACAAGGAGCAAAACAGGCAACAACAGTCTAAACCCCGACCCCTAGGTGCTACGTATCAGAGCAGACCGACTCGGGGAGTAGTGAAGGTAGAAAGCCCTCACTCCTGACTACCTGTGGTAAATAACAACAGAAAGTGTAACACCCCAAATAATTTAATTAAGAAATTAATTAAATTGTTTAAGTGTTGCAATGATTTTAATTATATTAAATTATAATATGGTGATTATAATTTAGTATTTCATTTTAATTGAAGGAGTGGTGGAAGAAATGGGCTGGGGTGTAAAAAGGGCCCAGGTGCGCTGGCCCAATATACATATACCCAAAAGTGGAATTTTATTTCATTTGTGAAAGAAAGAAAGAAAGTTTCGAAGGAGAGGAGAGAAAAGAGAGAACCCACGGCGCAAAACCCTAGGAGAAGAGGAGGAGAAGAGCAATTTCGTGGCTTGGAGCTTGGATTGTTGCGGTGGTTTTGTTCGTGACTGTTAGGTTCTTCTCTCTCACGGTTATTTTGAGGTAAGGGGAGTCTCACTCTATAATAGAGGAGATAATGGGTATTATATGTGTCATAGGGGCTGTTTTGATGTTATTTGATGATCACATGTTGATTGATTCCTTGAATTGATGAAATTGTTGGTGAAAAATTGATTTAGGTGTGAGTTAGGGTTTTACATTGTGTGATTTTGTGATTTTGATGTGTTTGATGATTTGAGCATGCAATTGGTTGTTTGATTTTGAAATTAGGAGTGTTAGAACCATCATTGGGTGAATTGGTTTGGGAGATTTTGAGAAAATTGGGATTTTGGGGTTTGGGGCGCCAAAATGCTAGGATCTCGCGCCCTGTGTAATCATTCACACAGTGAAATTTGGAGTTTGTGCAGAATGCTACGCTGTGGCGCCACATTCTTTGGGAAAATGGCGCCTGTGTAATCGCTCATGTCTTTGGAAAATGTTTTGTGTGGTCGTTGTTCGCCAGTGGCGCCAAATTTTTGGGAAAATGGCGCCAGGCAATCGTTTGTGTGTTGGGTGCGTGTGTGCGATGGGATGTGGGCGCCAAATGCTGCCCTGTGGTGCCCAGAATGGCGCTCGTGTCACCGTAGCGTGATGTCCGGGTGAGTGAGTTGCTGCCTGGGCGCCAGAATGTGGGTATTTTGGAGCCCGGGGAGTGAAACTTGCATTTCTGGGCACATTTCCTCGTGCCAACTTTTGTATTCACCTGCCAACTTTCAATTTTAAACATTTTGGCTCGAGTGGTTTTCTGATTGCAAGTGTATTTTTGAAAATGTCCGGTAGGGCTCGTTTTGGGTGTGTTTGGAGCCCAGTGAGTGCAACTTGTATTTCTAAACATATTTTCTCGTGCCAACTTTTGCATTCACCTGCCAACTTTCAATTTTAAGTGTTTTGGCTCGAGTGGTTTTCTGATTGCAAGTGTATTTTTGAAAATGTCCGGTAGGGCTCGTTTTGGGTGTGTTTGGAGCCCGGTGAGTGCAACTTGTATTTCTAAACATATTTTCTCGTGCCAACTTTTGCATTCACCTGCCAACTTTCAATTTTAAGTGTTTTGGCTCGAGTGGTTTTCTGAGTGCAAGTGTATTTTTGAAAATGTCCCGGTAGGGGCTCGTTTTATGTGTGTTTTGGAGCCCGGGAGTGAAACTTACTTTTCTAGGCATATTTCACTGTGCCAAATTTTGTGTTTACCTGCCCAAATTCATTTTTAAACATTTTGGCTCGGGTGGTTTTGATTTGAAAGTGTTGGGTGAGCTGGGTCAACAGGGGCGCTAACCTGTCTTTGCTCTGTGTCTTAGTTTGTGTCTCAAACGTGTCTCGAGTTTGTGTCTAGGTCTGTGTTGCCCTGTGGGGGCGCCAGATTGCTAGGAAAGTGGCGCCCGATGTGGCTGTGTTGCCACGGGGCGCGAGAATCTTTGAGTTTCTGGCGCCTAGTCTTTGTGTTGCACCGGGGGCGCCGAGAATGTGGGAAAAATGGCGCCTGGTGCTGCCGCCAAGTGCCTAAGAGGGTCTTTGTTTTGGTCCCTAGGTGACAGATTTGGTCCACTAGATGATTGTTTTGGTCCTAAATGGTGGTTTAGGTCCCCGAGTAAATTTGAGTACCCTAGGGGAGGATAGTCCGGTGGGACATAATGGTGTTGAGGGTTTATAATGAGGTGGTTGAGCATGCCATGGGGCATGGGCCGGTGGGCCAAGCCGTGGGGCTATAAAATGAGATTGACAACGAGGTAAGAGTAATTGGGTGTATTGAATTGTTTGAAAATGATGTTTGTGATGTTCATGGAGTCTCATGCATACATTGGTCATGGTCGTAGTGTTTATAATATGATTTGTGAAGCTTCGAGGGCGTAGGGGGCCTTATAAAGTGATTATGAAGCTGCGCGCGGCGGGGGCCTTGTATGATGATTGTGAAGCTCGAGGCGGCCGGTGGGCCAATGGTACCACATGCATGATGACATTGCATACATTCTCATTGGTGCATGAATATTATTGATTAGTGATTGGTGTGTTTGAGTTTCGTACACTATCGCCGATATATTGCTTATTATCACTTTTATTATATAGTTCGAGACTCACCCTTCTCGTTGTTATTTACCACAGTGTAGTCGTGAGTGAGGGCTTTCTACCTTCACTACTCCCGAGTCAGTGCGCTCTCGACACGTAGCACCTAGGGCCGGGGTTTAGACCGTTGTTGCTTGTTTTGCTCCTTGTTGAGCCTTATGTATTTGTTTTGATATTGTTGGATTATGCTGTTGAGATAATGATTACTTTCCGCTGCATTATGTGAAACTATATTTCTATGAGTTATCTTACGTGTTACGTATCTGGTTTTGTTTAAGAGAAAGAGTTGTGACGCTCCATTTCATTGAGTATTAAATTATGTTATACTATTAGTGTCTTTGAATGACTATGGCTAAAGCGTGGTTCGCCACTAAGGCTAGAATTTCTTTATTTGGTGTATTTACGAGGCATCATCGGAGAGCCTTGCAAAAGTGGCCAATGCTCATTGCAAAGTAGTATCGATTACCGAGTAATCCCATAGTCACCAGTCCACTATTTTATAACACACTAAACTAGAAAATGATCAGAAAAGATTTTTGTACACTCTGATTTTTGATTTAAATTACCGGGTAGAAATGGGGTGTTACATTAGTGGTATCAGAGCAAAAGTTCGGTCTGTCCGGCCAAGTGTGTCAATCTGTCATAGTGTGTATGACAACTAGGTGTCTTAAAGTAATTCTGAACTGGTTGTTTATCTTTGCAGTTGTTAGGTTGATATGGCCGGGAGGATCGTCTTCGCTTTTCTTGAGGCCTTGCAAGCCATAGCGCAGACTGTGGGTACCCAGCAGAATACGGAGGCCCGCAGTTTGGCTACCTTTCAGAGAGAGAACCCTCCCACCTTCAAGGGGAGGTACAATCCGGATGGTGCACTGGCTTGGTTGAAGGAGATCGAGAGGATCTTCCGGGTAATTGGCTGTAATGATGAACAGAAGGTAAGGTATGGTACTCATACCCTATCTGAAGAGGCTGATGACTGGTGGTTGGAGACCAGTGAGAGACTAGGGGCTGCTCATGAGGAGGTTACCTGGGCTGTATTCAGGAGGGAGTTCCTAAGGAAGTATTTTCAGGAGGACGCCGAGGGACGTAAAGAGATAGAGTTTTTGGAGCAAGGGTAGTATGTCACCACAGAGTATCTTTGCTAGATTTGCTGACCTTGCTAAGTTCTACCCACATTACTCAGAGGCTGGGGCTGAATTCTCAAAGTGCATCAAATTTGAGAATGGTTTGAGAGCTGATATCAAGCAGGCTGTAGGGTATCAGAAGATCAGTGTTCGCCGATCGGTTGGATCATTGTAGGATCTATGAGGTCGATAGCAATGCCCGCTCTAGGGTCATGAGAGACCGAGGGGAAATTTCATCACGGAGGTAAGCCTTATGAGAAGTCTCGCCGATGGAGAGAGGGAAGCAAAGGTATTCGGGTGGTAACAGGTACAATGGTGGAACAGCAGTCCTTGAGGGTAGGAGACACCATGAGGGCAAGAAGCCAAGTGGGGGAGACGCCCCATCTGATATTGTGTGTTTCAAATGTAACAAACCAGGTCACAAGAGTTTTGACTGTAAGGTGGAAGTGCAGAGATGTTTTAGGTGTGGAAAGAGTGGTCACATGGCATCTGGGTGTGATCGCAAGGAACCTGTATGTTTCAACTGTGGTGAAGCTGGTCACATTAGCTTCAAGTGTCCCAAGCCTAAGAAGGAAAGATCTCTTTGGGAGGTGTTTGCATTGGCAGGTTCAGAGGGACCTAATGATATCCGAGGTACATGTTTCATCTCTGGTACTCCTTTAGTTGCTATTGTTGACACGGGTGCTACGCACTCTTTTATTGCATCTGTTTGTCCTTGAAAAGTTAAATTTAGTAATGTCTACTATGGGAGAGGGATGGTTATCGACACTCCGGCTAAGGGTCGGTAAGAACTTACTCGATGTGTGCTAGGTGTCCTCTGTCGGTCTTGGCGAGAGATTTTTCGTTGATCTCGATTTGTTTGCCTTTGGGTGGGTTAGATGTGATTCTCGGGCATGGATTGGTTAGTAGATAACCACGTGCACATCAACCGCTCGATAAGTCTATTAGTTTTTTCCCTTCACGAAGAGGAAGAGTCCGCTTTGTT
This sequence comes from Oxytropis ochrocephala, assembly GCA_020916435.1. Classification (NCBI taxonomy): domain Eukaryota; kingdom Viridiplantae; phylum Streptophyta; class Magnoliopsida; order Fabales; family Fabaceae; genus Oxytropis; species Oxytropis ochrocephala. The sequence goes on along the minus strand of CM037091.1, from coordinate 66,469,238 downwards.
GTCTCACGAGCAATTGCGCAAGGTAATGAAAGAGGGTGGTCATTGTTTGCGTTGATTGCGTCCATGTCACTTGAGAACAGTAGTGTGATTGATGGGTTACTGGTGGTGTGTGAGTTCCTGAAGTGTTTAGGATGAAATTCCTAGTGTGCCCCGAGAGAGGAAGTGGAGTTCGGGATTGAACTTGTGCCCGGTACTAGGCCCGTGTTCATGGCACCGCATCGGATGTCGGCTTCCGAGTTATGCGAATTGAAGAAGCGATTAGAGGAGCTTCTTGAGAGAAGAAGTTTGTGAGGCCTAGTGTATCACCATGGGGAGCTCCAGTTTTGTTGGTAAAGAAGAAGGATGGGAGTATGCGTGCGTGCGTAGACTACTGCGGTTGAATAAAGTGACTATCAAGAATAAGTATCCTCTCCCGAGGATAGATGATCTAATGGATCAGCTGGTGGGTGCTAAAGTGTTTAGCAAGATTGACTTGAGGTCCGGGTATCACCAGATTAAGGTGAAGGATGAGGATATCCAGAAGACAGCATTCAGAACAAGGTATGGGCATTATGAGTACTCCGTAATGCCGTTTGGTGTCACAAATGCACCAGGGGTGTTTATGGAGTACATGAACCGAATCTTCCATAGTTATCTGGATCGGTTTGTGGTGGTCTTCATTGATGATATTTTAGTGTACTCCAAATCAGAGGAAGAGCATGCAGAGCACTTGAGGTTGGTGCTAGAGGTCTTGAGAGAGAGGAAGTTGTATGCCAAGTTGTCAAAGTGTGAGTTCTGGTTGCATGAGGTGAGCTTCTTGGGTCATATTATTTCTGGTGATGGTATAGCTGTGGACCCAGCCAAGGTTGATGCAGTGTTGCAGTGGGAGAGCCCAAAGTCTGCGACTGAAATCAGGAGTTTCTTGGGGTTGGCTGGTTATTACAGGAGGTTCATTGAAGGGTTCTCTAAGCTAGCCCTTCCATTGACCCGATTGACCTGTAAAGGAAAGGCATTTGTGTGGGATGCAAAGTGTGAAGAGAGCTTCCAAGAGCTAAAGAGAAGGTTGACCACGTCTCCAGTGTTGGTGTTGCCTGTGCCAGAGCAACCGTTTGTGGTGTACTGTGATGCTTCCAAGATGGGTTTGGGAGGTGTGTTGATGCAGGATGGGAAGGTGGTTGCTTATGCGTCCGACAGCTTGAGGACCCATGAGAAGAACTATCCTACTCATGACTTAGTGAGCCGGGCCGCAATTGTGTTTGTGTTGAAAATCTGGAGGCATTATCTCTATGGTACTAGATTCGAAGTGTTCAGTGATCACAAGAGTCTCAAGTACTTGTTTGACCAGAAGGAGCTGAATATGAGACAGAGGCGTTGGTTAGAACTGTTGAAAGACTATGATTTCGGCTTGAACTATCATCCCAAGCAAAGCTAATGTCGTGGCCGATGCTTTCAGCCCAAGACCTTGCATATGTCACCTATGATGGTGAGGAGTTGGAATTGATTGAGCGATTCCGTGACTTGAGTTTAGTTCTGTGAGGTGACACCCACGCAGTGTCAGATTGGGGATGCAGAGAATTGGGAACGACTTCTTGGTTAGTATCGAGACGCCCGAAGTTAGATGTGAAGTTGGTAGATTTGTTGGTTCTTTGGTGAGCAAGGCTGGCGATGGGGATTACGAGGTTGGATTCCTGTGGTGTGTTGAGGTTGGGACGTAATGCGGTTCCGGATGATCTTTGAGTTGAAGAAGATGATACTTGAGGAGAGTCATAGGAGTAAAGCCGAGCATTCATCCAGTGCCACTAAGATGTACCATGATCCAAGAAACTATTTTGGTGGCACGGTATGAAGAGAGATGTTCATGTGATTTGTATATGCATGTTTGACTTGCCGTAAGTCAAAGATTGAGCACCGAAGCTGCGGGGTTGATGCAACCTTTGGAGATTCCGGAATGGAAGTGGGACAAAGCATTTCCATGGACTTTGTGGATTGGGTTGCCAAATCTTGTGTGAGAGGTCGACACTATTTGGGTGATTGTGGATAGGTTGACCAAGTCTGCCCATTTCATTCCTATCAACATCACCTTTCCTGTGCCAAAGTTGGCTAGAATCTACATTCAGGTAATTGTGAAGCTTCATGGGGTTCCGAAGAGTATTGTGTCGGATAGAGACCCACGGTTTACATCAGAGTTTTGGGGGAGCTTGCAGGAGGCTTTGGGGTCCAAGCTGAGGTTGAGTTCAGCTTATCACCCTCGGGACCGATGGTCGAGATGCAGAGAACCATCCAGTCTTTGGAGGATCTTTTGAGAGCTTGTGTGTTAGAGCAGGGAGGTGCGTGGGATACGCATCTTCCACTGATTGAGTTCACGTATAATAACAGCTATCATTCGAGCATCGGGATGGCTCCTTTCGAGGCACTGTACGGGCGGAGGTGCAGAACTCCTTTGTGTTGGCATGAGTCCGGGGAGAGTGTTGTCCTTGGACCAGAGTTGGTTAGGGAGACTACTGAGAAGGTGAAAATGATCAGAGAGAAGATGAAAGAGTCTCGTGAGTCGGCAGGAAAAGTTATCATGATAAGAGGAGGAAGGACTTGGAGTTTCAGTGGTGAGCATGTGTTCTTGAGGGTCACGCCTATGACCGTGTTGGGCGTGCTCAAGGCAGGCAAAGAAGTTAACTCCAAGGTTTATTGGACCGCACCAAATCACCGAGAGGGTTGGAAAGGTTGCTTATAGGGTGGCCTTGCCACCTAATCTTTCGAACTTGCACGATGTCTTCCACGTGTCACGGCTTGGAGTATATTCCGCACTGCCTCATGTGATTCACATGGATGATGTGGAGGATGCGTGAGAACCTCTTTGTGGAGACTATGCCGGTGAGGATTGAGGATAGAGAAGTGAAGGTGTTGAGAGGGAAAGACATTGCCTTGGTCAAGGTAGTGTGGTTGGGAGCTGCTGGTGAGAGTATGACTTGGGATTTGGAAAGCAAGATGCGGGAGTCCTATCCAGAGTTATTTGACTGTGGTATGAATTTCGAGGACGAAATCTCCTAAGTGGGGAGAGTTGTAACACCCCCAAATAATTTAATTAAGAAATTAATTAAATTGTTTAAGTGTTGCAATGATTTTAATTATATTAAATTATAATATGGTGATTATAATTTAGTATTTCATTTTAATTGAAGGGAGTGGTGGAAGAAATGGGCCAGGGGTGTAAAAAGGGCCCAAGGTGCGCTTGGCCCAATATACATATACCCAAAAGTGGAATTTTATTTCATTTGTGAAAGAAAGAAAGAAAGTTTCGAAGGAGAGGAGAGAAAAGAGAGAACCCACTACAAGCAAAACCCTAGGAGAAGAGGAGGAGAAGAGCAATTTCGTGGCTTGGAGCTTGGATTGTTGCGGTGGTTTTGTTCGTGACTCAGTTCCGGTTCTTCTCACTGGTTATTTTGAGGTAAGGGAGTCTCACTCTATAATAGAGGAGATAATGGGTATTATATGTGTCATAGAAATTTGTTTTGATGTTATTTGATGATCACATGTTGATTGATTCCTTGAATTGATGAAATTGTTGGTGAAAAATTGATTTAGGTGTGAGTTAGGGTTTTACATTGTGTGATTTTGTGATTTTGATGTGTTTGATGATTTGAGCATGCAATTGGTTGTTTGATTTTGAAATTAGGAGTGTTAGAACCATCATTGGGTGAATTGGTTTGGGAGATTTTGAGAAAATTGGGATTTTGGGGTTTGGGGCGCCAAAATGCTAGGATCTGGCGCCCGTGTCTTCGTTCACAGTGAAATTTGGAGTTTGTGCAGAATGCACTCTCGCGTGGCGCCACATTCTTTGGGAAAATGGCGCCCATGCAATCGCTCATGTGCCGGAAAATGTTTTGTGCGTGGTTGTTTCGCAGTGGCGCCAAGTTCTTTGGGAAAATGGCGCCCTGTGCAATCGCTTTGTGTGTTGGGTGCGTGTGTGCTGCGATGTGGGCGCCAAATGCTGCCCAGTGGTGCCAGAATGGCGCTCGTGTCACCGTAGCTTGATGTCTGGGTGAGTGAGTTCTTCGCTGGGCGCGGAATGTGGGTATTTTGGAGCCGGGAGTGAAACTTGCATTCTGGGCACATTTCCTCGTGCCAACTTTTGTATTCACCTGCCAACTTTCAATTTTAAACATTTTGGCTCGAGTGGTTTTCTGATTGCAAGTGTATTTTTGAAAATGTCGGTGTAGGGCTCGTTTTGGGTGTGTTTGGAGCCGGTGAGTGCAACTTGTATTTCTAAACATATTTTCTCGTGCCAACTTTTGCATTCACCTGCCAACTTTCAATTTTAAGTGTTTTGGCTCGAGTGGTTTTCTGATTGCAAGTGTATTTTTGAAAATGTCCGGTAGGGCTCGTTTTGGGTGTGTTTTGGAGCCCGGTGAGTGCAACTTGTATTTCTAAACATATTTTCTCGTGCCAACTTTTGCATTCACCTGCCAACTTTCAATTTTAAGTGTTTTGGCTCGAGTGGTTTTCTGAGTGCAAGTGTATTTTTGAAAATGTCCGGTAGAGGGCCTCGTTTTTATGTGTGTTTTGGAGCCAGGAGTGAAACTTACTTTTCTAGGCATATTTCACTGTGCCAAATTTTGTGTTTACCTGCCCAAATTCATTTTTAAACATTTTGGCTCGGGTGGTTTTTGATTTGAAAGTGTTGGGTGAGTGGGTCAGTGGGGCGCTAACCGTGTCGCTTTGTGTCTTAGTTTGTGTCTCAAAGCGTGGTTCGAGTTTGTGTCTAGGTCTGTGTTGCCCGTGGGGCGCCAGATTGCTAGGAAAGTGGCGCCAGTGGTGTGTTGCCTGGGGCGCGCTGAGAATTGAGAAGCCGCGCCTAGTCTTTATGTTGCACTGCGGGCGAGAATGTGGGAAAAATGGCGCTGTGTCTTTGCCAAGTGCCTAAGAGGGTCTTTGTTTTGGTCCCTAGGTAGTGATTTGGTCCCTAGATGATTGTTTTGGTCCTAAATGGTGGTTTAGGTCCACGAGTAAAAATTTGAGTACCCTAGGGAGGATAGTCAGGTGGGACATAATGGTGTTGAGAGGTTTATAATGAGGTGGTTGAGCATGCCATGGGGGCATGGGCCGGTGGGCCAAGCCAGGGGGGCTATAAAATGAGATTGACACTGAGGTAAGAGTAATTGGGTGTATTGAATTGTTTGAAAATGATGTTTGTGATGTTCATGGAGTCTCATGCATACATCGGGTGCGTGATCGTAGTGTTTATAATATGATTTGTGAAGCTGAGAGGCGGCGGGGCCTTATAAAGTGATTATGAAGCTGCGGGCGGCGGGGGCCTTGTATGATGATTGTGAAGCTTCGAGGGGCGGCGGTGGGCCAATGGTACCACATGCATGATGACATTGCATACATTCTCATTGGTGCATGAATATTATTGATTAGTGATTGGTGTGTTTGAGTGCTGTACACTATGCTGATATATTGCTTATTATCACTTTTATTATATAGTTCGAGACTCACCCTTTCTCGTTGTTATTTTTACCTGTGTAGTCGAGTGAGGGCTTTCTACCTTCACTACTCCCGAGTCGGATGCGCTCGCACGATCACGTAGCACCTAGTGGGTCGGGGTTTAGATCGTTGTTGCTTGTTTTGCTCCTTGTTGAGCCTTATGTATTTGTTTTGATATTGTTGGATTATCTTTGTTGAGATAATGATTACTTTCATTGCATTATGTGAAACTATATTTCTATGAGTTATCTTACGTGTTACGTATCGGTTTTGTTTAAGAGAAAGAGTTGTGGCGACGCCCATTTCATTGAGTATTAAATTATGTTATACTATTAGTGTCTTTGAATGACTATGGCTAAAAAGCGTGGTTCGCCACTAAGGCTAGAATTTCTTTCATTTGGTGTATTTACGAGGCATCATCGAGAGCCTTGCAAAAGTGGCCAATGCCATTGCAAGTAGTATCGATTACCGAGTAATCCCATAGTCACCGATCCACTATTTTATAACACACTAAACTAGAAAATGATCGAAAAGATTTTTGTACACTCGATTTTTGATTTAAATTAGGGTAGAAATGGGGTGTTCACGGAAGGGTGAGTCTCGAACTATATAATAAAGGTGATAATAAGCAATATATGAGCATAGTTTACGAAAGACTCAAACACACCAATCATTAATCAACAAAGTATTCATGCACTAATGGGAATGTATGCAATGTCGCATGCATGTGGTACCATTGGCCCACCGGCCGCCTCAGCTTCACAATCATCATATAAGGCCCCCCACGCCCGCAGCTTCATAATCACTTTATAAGGCCCCTACGCCTCAAAGCTTCACAAATCATATTATAAACTCTACGACCGCAGCCAATGTATGCATGAGACTCTATGAACATGCCATAACACCATCATACATCATTAACATCATTTCCCATTACTCGTCAATTTTAGTTTTTAGCCCCCATGGCTTATGCCCCCATGGCATCATCAATCACAACATTTACTACCTCACCTCAATCATGTCCGAGTATTATCCACAGTTAAAGGACTAGAACCTCACACAAGGACCTAAGACACCATTTAGGACCAAACTAGCACTTAGGGACCAAAACATTTCTCAAAGGACCAAAACATTTCTCAAAGGATCAAAACATCTCTCAAGGACCAAATCATTTCTCAAGGACCAAAACATTTCTCAAAGGATCAAAACATTTCTCAAGGACCAAATCATTTCTCAAGGACCAAAACATTTCTCAAAGGCCAAAACATTTCTCAAGGACCAAAACAACACATAGAGGACCAAATCAGCATGTTTGGAAAGAAGTTGTTTGAAAACAGTCAATTTTGGTCTTATTTTCTTTTAAGGAAAGAAATCGATTTTCCTCTTGTTTTTGAAAGCAAGGAATCGATTTCTTCTTGTTTTTGAAAGCAATGAATCGATTTCTAAGAAGCAAGCAATCGATTACCATCTCATTTTGAAAAGCAAGGAATCGATTTCTAAGAAGCAAGCAATCGATTACCATCTCATTTTGAAAAGCAAGGAATCGTTTTCTAAGAAGCAAGCAATCGATTACCATCTCATTTTGAAAAGCAAGGAATCGATTATTGACTTGTATTTAGAGCTAAAAATCGATTTTCAAACTAAGTTTTAACAAGCCATCAATCGATTTCCCTCTTATAAAGACAATGTTAAAATTTATTTTCACAAACATTTTCATTCTCACGTACTGTTAACAACATCATCAGAAATCATCAAACATCCTCAAAATTATCAACCAACCTCAGAAACCATCAGACAACATCAGAATCCATCAACAGCATCAAAGTTCATCAACAATCAATCACACATACATGTCAACAACACGTCAAAACACCATTCAAAGCATAAAACCCTAACTCTAACATAGGAAATCGATCCAATCAACAACAAATCATTCAATACTCACATTCAATCATCACATAACACTAAAAGAGATCCTATGATCTACATACAACCTATTATACTCCCTATTATAAGGTGAGACTCCCCTTACCTCAAATTCACCGTAGAAACGTTCCTTTCTCCGAGTCACCACCAAAAACCACAAAGAAACAGCCTCCTTCCTTTTCCTTCTTCTCCTTGTGCGAAGCTTTCTCTCTTCTCCTTAGGGTTCTAGCGCTTTTTTCCTTTCTCTCTTCTCTTCTCTCTATTCGTTTCTTTCTTTCTTTGCAAAAGTGGTGCGAGTGCACTACTCCTAGGAGCCTAAGTCATTGGGCTTGGGCTCCTGGGCCAATCCTTGCAGTTCCGGTATCTCCAATACCACTCCCTTCAATTAAATAAAATACCAATTATGAAACACTATATTATAATTTGATATAATTAAAATAGTGCAACACTTAAACAATTTAATCAATTTCTTAATTAAATTATTTGGGGTGTTACAAGATATGCATGATGGATCCATTAAGACCGAAGTCTTCGCTATCACCTTGGACCGAAGTCCTTAGGATCAAGTCCAAGACCGAAGTCTTCGCTATCACCTTATGCTTATGATTTATGCGACGCCATGAACAATGCATAACACACAACATATACATTATTCAATTAAATCATAACACCATTGGTCACTCACCAATTAGACCGCTGACCTTTTATTCATACTAGGACCCAAGTCCTCTGCTCACCTCTAGGACCGAAGTCTCGCTTTCACCATTTTCATTTATTCAATGCCCTTCAGGGACTTCAACGTTTAATTAATTCTCTACTCGTAGCCCTACGGCCAAAACAACTCTCATACGTCATTACGGCACTAAGGCCGACGTCCCCATAACGGCCTACAGAGACTAGGATCGCGCCCTCAACTCACCGATCACCTCGGTTCCAAGTGGTGGACCAAAGAGTCCCCACAAGGACTACCCTACAACTTAGGACTAAATGTCGAATAGGGACTAAAATAACTACGCTACTTAGCCCCTTACGCACTTAGCACTCAAGCATCACCAAGCACCTCGGCTTACACTCCCTTACCCTTCGTCTCCTATACATCATCCCTTACGCTCTGTCACCTATATTCGACACTTACGCATTGGCACATATACGCCTCACTTCGACAAGTACAATTCGATACCTATACTTAGTCCAACGCACTCTTATACTTCTATGTACACTCCTTTGACTCATGTGTATATGTCGACACACACATCTCTCGACACTTACACATCTCGACGCACGCACTCAATCTTTCGACACTTACATACTTCGACGCTCACATCTCTCGACACTTACATGCTTCGACGCTCACATCTATCGGCGCTTACCTATTCACTTAAGTTCCAGCTTACGTATGGGAAGGTAACTTCACCTCGGCAATCCTAAACCGACTACTCCATTTAACTCAACGCATACTCGACGCCTCATGTTATACGCCGCCTACTCCTTCGTTATCCTAAGTCTATTCTTTAAGGACCTCTCCAAGATTATGTCACCCACCCTCACTCACCCTCGCTCACTGGGACTGAGAGCTTCCTCAGCTCCCATTTCACTCCTTCTTCCTTCGTATGACCAACTCTCTCATTCACTCTACACCACTCCACTGAAGTGAGCCAAACACAACATCAAAACATAAAACACATCGGGCATGCAAAAAACTCAAAGAAACATAGCTACAGATCTACACACATAACCATTCATCATAATACATGATTATACGTGAAGAGAGCCCCCTAACCTTGTTCGGTTGAGTAGAACACTCTTTCTTCACCGAAATCCTCTAGTTAACACTCGCAAAGAACAACTTCTCCCTTGAACTTGAGCTTCTTCTTCACTGAAGCTCCCTCTCTCTAGAAAATGATCTCACCTACCAACTTCTCTCTCTTACTTTTCTTAGATTCCTTTTTGGTGGAAACATGCACCCTCTCCTACGACACTTTCATTTAAGGCACACACTTGGGCCTCTAATGACTCATGGACCTCCAATGGCTCTTGGCCTCTACGTCCACCTTCTCCATTTACTTAAGCATCTCCTAAAGAAATAAACTCCTAATTAATACTTGGCTTAATTAAAAAGTTGTAAACCTTAAATAACTCGACTAAATAATTAATTGAACTATTTTGGGTGTTACAGCATTTGCCATCGCCTCCAACGCAGCAGCTATAGCAGCATCATCTCTTCCAGCTCTTCTAGCCATTCTTACTTCACTGATCACAATCAAGAACTGGTTTAGAACGAGCCTAAGACTCGAGGCTTAAGACACTTAGACTCAATACTTGGTCGGACAAGACCGAACTTATGCTCACGATACCAACAATGTAACACCCCTTATCTAATCAATTCGATCTACTAAATTAAAATCGAGTTGCAAAAATTCCACCAAAGGAGGCTACATTTGATGATTTAAAAAGGAAATGTAATTTCAATTAAGTTCAAACAATCGCACAAAGATCATACTAAACCGGTAATCATGCGCATCACATCGGCAAAAAGGTCTAAGCCCATAACATAAGGCACCTCGGCCAGTAAGACATCAAGTCATAATACATAGTAAAAAGTTACAACAAAATGTGATAGTTTTAGTTCAAAAGACTATCTAGCAGAAAGTACACAAGATCGGCATAAGAAGCACTAAAATCTACTCGGCCCCAACCCAGTGTTACACGACCAGAGCAGACACAACCGACTTGAGCTAGGCACAACTATCACTCATGTGTACCTGCAAGTTGCCGACATGAGAAGCAACATATAAGAAGCTAGGGTGAGTCTCTTAACACAAGTAATATAATGTGAAGAAGCTTAAGGTTAGAGATAGCACTAAAGCACCTCGGTTCAACTAATACAGCCACTCACTGATAGTTCAAATAACCACAACATTTATCAATCAGCTCAAAAACACATTAAATTATGAAATGTATGCATGTATGCAACCCAACCACAGGGCATTATGCAATGAGGTACCTCCACCGTCGTTATTTAGCCTATCGGCTCTCCGTCGTTATTTACTCCGTCGTTATATGATATGGAGACCGAAGTCCTACCACATCGAGGCCGAAACCTCCTCCGTCGTAATATGCACATGAACATGTGACTTCATGACAAATGAAATCACACACCAATCAAACATAACGCATGTGAATGCTTACACCATCGTTCACCGTCGTTATTCGTCGCTCTACTCCGTCGCTCACACCGACGCCCACACCATCTAGACATCATCACGGTGCTAAGGTCGGCCCTACTACTACACCGGTAGAATCACCCTAGGACCTACAACCGACCTCTCAATCACCTCGGCACTCCATGGTGGACTAATTGTCACACCGAGGACCGCAACGACACTTAGGGACCAAAATGTCACCTAAGGACCAAAATGGACTCTATCGCTCCCTTACTTATGCACATTTGGCGCCTAACATCACTTCGGCACACTATGTGTGTACCTCGGCTAACTACTCCAACTCGGTATTCTACATCACCTCGGCACCTAGCTCAGCTTTGGCACCTCGGCATGTTACACGCAAACCCTCAATTCGGTGACATACTCACAATTACGCACTCCCTTAGGGTAGAACCTCTCACTCGTGTGGATTCACTCCTCGTACAATCTCGTCTAGTCACTTCCACTTAGGCATTTTGGCGTTTCACCTCGGTGACGCTACCTCGGCTTGAAGACTTCGGTTCACTACCTCTACACCTCGGTAACCTTAAGGCGAAACACCTACACTTCGGTTTATGCGCCCTTACCCATCGCTAATGGTATTTGGACACATCCTCTCCTTCAAACTCACCAACAGACCCTCAACACCAAGACACCCTAGGCGTTGACTTCCCTCAACTCGGTTTCTCTCACTCTAAGCTGAAGGGTACTTCGGTTTACGCGCGTAATAAAGGCGCTTAACTCCCATTTTACTTCTTTTACTCTGTTTCTTTACTTAAACCCAACATGCAACCCATTTCCAGCATACCACACTCATGCACACTCGGATACTCACTCCATCGTCTCCGATCCTCTCCCTAACTCTACATGCAAACTCATTTTCTTCACACTACGTTGATTCACCCTCTGATGCCTCACCATGCAATGCTCCCTTCGTACCACACAGAATAGAGAGAGTGTTACACTCCTCTCTCTTTCCCAACCGATCCACCATCGTACTTCACCACAATCACAGCAAGAGCAAAAACACAGCAAAACATGTTATGAACAACACATAAAACACACATGCAAGGTGATCATAACCACTCACACCAAAATACTACCAAACACAATACATTACAAGGATTAAAAGAGCCCCTAACCCGATCACAAGTAGAGACACACCCTCTTCACTAGCACTTCTAGGAATCCTTCAAGATTCACTCACTCTTCCCTTTTTCTCTTGGTTCTTCCTTCGGTTCTCTTCCTTCTCTCTAAGTCTCACTTCTCTCTACTTTCTTAATTTGGTAACTTTGACTATTTTTGGAACAATGTAAATGGTCTCCTACGAAGGCACCATTTAACATGTCCTAAGGGACTTAAATGAGGCCTTGGCCTTATTAGGCCGTGGGCTTCTTCTACCCACACCCTTTCCTAACTTAGACATTTTCCTAAAGAGTAACACATGCTTAACACTCACTTAATGAATTACTTGACTTAAAAGTAAAATGTTGCAAACCCTTAATAACTCAACTAAGTTAATTAATTGAATTATTTTGGGGTGTTACAAATAGTCTCGGCCTCAGTGTTGAATCGGTCGATGTACTGCCTTAGTGTTTCATTATGTCCTTGAACGACCGTGTCCAAGTGCTCCTTGTACCGATACTGGCAACGGTTGGCTGTGTAGTGGGCTAAGAAAATTCTGATTAGGCCCTCCCACGAGGAGATGGTGTTGGGACGAAGTGATTCCCACCACTCTAATGCTCTACCGTCAAAGATCGAGGAAAAAGCTCGCATTTCATTGTCGACCCAACAACTCTCTATTGCAATACTTATTGAAGTATCGATATGCTTATCCGGATCTCCACGGCCATCAAATTTGTTGAGATTGGGCGGCTTCCTCAAGTCTCTTGGAATTCTGTAGCGCCTGATTTCTCTGGTAAACGGGCCATGGCCGTTTTGAATGTCGTTCGACCCAAAGGGCTGTATGGCGAGGCACGCCTCGTTGCCTATTATTCCATAGAATCCTCCCGGTTGGCCAGAAGGTGGAAGTTGAGGAGGGTGCCTTCTGGGTCGCTCGTTGTGACCCCTTCTTGGTCGCTGCGAGACTTCCCTATTTCCTCCATCACGATAGTTTTCCAACTTTTCGCGAGAATCCCTGTAACACCGCATTTCTACCCGGTAATTTAAATCAAAAATCAGAGTATATAAAAATCGTTTTTCATTAAATGGAGCGTCACACTTCTCTCTTAAAACACTCAACAGTCAATTCACCTCATAAACATAATCAAATGGAGAATCCCTCACTCATGACTACCTGTAGTAAACAACAACAGAAAGGGTGAGTCTTGAACTATATAATAAAAGTGATAATAAGCAATATATACAATCATAGTTCACAGCATACTCAAACACACCAATCATCACTCAATAACATTCATGCACTCATGAGAATGTATGCAATGTAAGTATGCATGTGGTACCATTTGCCCTCCGGCGTTCTCAATATTTGCCTCCCAAGATTCTCATCAATAATGGAGTCCTCATGACTCTGCCCTCCCGGCCGCCCAAAGCTTCACAATTATTTTATAAGCTCTACGACCGCAGCCGAATGTATGCATGAGACTCCATGTACAACACAAACACAACCTCAAACAGCTCAATACACGCATTAACTCTTACCTCAGTATTAATCTCATTTTATAGCCCTCATGGCTTGGCCCTCCGGCTCATGCCCCCATGGCATTCTCAGTCATCTCATTATACACTCTCAACACCATTAAGTCCCAAGGACTAATCTCATCTAGAGGACTCAACCTCACTCAAGGACCTAAACCACCATTTAGGACCAAAACAATCATCTAGGGACCAAAGCTGTCACCTAGGGACCAAAACAAAGACACTCTTAGGCACTTGGCAAAGACTAGGCGCCATTTTCCCCACATTCTCGCGCCCGGTGCAACACAAAGACTAGGCGCGTAAACTCAAAGATTTTGGCGCCCGTGGCAACACGACCACTAAGCGCCTGGCGGCCACAATTTGGCGCCCCACCATCGACTCCAAAGACACCCAACACTTTCAAACCAAAAACCACCCGAGCCAAAATGTTTAAAAATGTTTTTGGGCAGGTAAATACAAAATATGGCACGGTGAAATATGCCCAGAAAAGTAAGTTTCACCCAAACCACCCCCTTTACACGCACAAAGTCACCCCCACCGAGACATTTTTAGAATAAGACCTGTACTCAGGAAACCACTCGAGCCAAAACACTTAAAATTGAATTTGGGCAGGTGAATACAAAATTTGGCACTGTAAAATATGTTCAGAAATGTAAGTTTCGCTCACCCACCCCATTTACACACACAAAATCGCCCCCACTGGGACATTTTCAAAATGACACCTGCAACCAGAAAACCACTCGAGCCAAAACACTTAAAATTGAATTTGGGCAGGTGAATACAAAATTTGGCACGGGAAAATGTGCCCAGAAATACAAGTTTCACTCCCCGGGCCCCAAAATACCCACATTCTGGCGCCCAGACAGCAAACACACACCCCAAAAGACTCAAACGGTGCACTGGCGCCATTTCCCAAAGAACTTGGCGCCAGAAAGAACACCCGCACACGGATGCAACTCCAAAGACATGAACAGATAACCCAGCGCCATTTTCTCAACAATGTGGCGCCTGGCGATGACATTCTGCACAAACTCACAAACCAAACCCATGAACAGCGATTACGTGGCGCTGAATCCTAGCACATTGGCCCCAAACCCCAAAATCCCATTTTCCTCAAATTCTTCCAAACCAATTCACTCAATAATCATTCTAATACTCCTAATTTCATATTCAAACAATCAATTGCATGCTCAATCATCAAACACACGACAAATCACAAAATTTCATGTTATAAACCCTAACTTAAGCCCCAAATCGATTTCAACAAGCAATTTATCAAATTCAACGATTCAAACATCATACAATGATCAAATAACACTAATTAAGGGCCTATGACATACATACAACTCATTATCCCTCTATTATAGAGTGAGACTCCCTTACCTTAAATTAACCGTAGAAAATGCTTCTCACCAAGTCACGCACAAAACCTCTAAGCAACAATGGAGCTCTCCTCTTCTCCATGCTTGGTGCGATCCAATTTCTCCTTCTTCTCACTCTATTGCGCCGTCCTCCTCTTCTCCTTTCTCTTCTCACTTTCGTTTCTTTCTTTCTTTTGGCAAATGGTGCGAATTGCACCAACCCTAGGAGCCTAAGTCATTGGGCTTGGGCTCCTGGGCCCAAAACATCACTCACAGTATTTTCGATACCACTCCCTTCTATTAAAATAAAATACTAAATTATAAACACCATATTATAATTTAATATAATTAAAAATAGTGCAACACTTAAACGATTTAATCAATTTCTTAATTAAATTATTTGGGGTGTTACAACTCTCCCCCACTTAGGAGATTTCGTCCTCGAAATTCATACCTGAGTCAAATAACTCTGGATAGGACTCCCGCATCTTGCTCTCCAGCTCCCAAGTCATACTCTCACCAGCAGCTCCCAACCACACTACCTTGACCAAGGCAATGTCCTTCCCTCTCAACACCTTCACTTCTCTATCATCAATCCTCACTGGCATAGTCTCCACAGTGAGGTTCTCACGCACTCCACATCATCCATGTGAATCACATGAGGCAGTGCGAATATACTTCCGAAGCTGTGACACGTGAAAAACATCGTGCAAGTTCGAAAGATTAGGCGGCAAAGCCACCCTATAGGCAACCTTTCCAACCCTCTCAGTGATCTGGTACGGTCCAATAAACCTTGGAGTTATTTGGGGTGTTACAATTCCAGGATCTACTTCTCGGCCGACGTGAACCGGAAGACTCATAGGAGGAGTATCTAGTGGGCGAGCGGCCGAATTCAGGACGGTAGCTGGAATCTTCATATTCATCATAAGAGAGGGAACGACGTCTGCGCACGTTCCTGCTCGGGGGCGACCTGTGTGCCCTGATTCTTCGTGCCGGGGATCGGTGGGTAGTACTTTCCCGGCGAGTGAGGCTCCTTCGAGGAGGCGATCGGTGTCTTCGTGCTGGACGACGTAGAGCAGAAGGTTCTCCGTCTTCCGCACGCTGGCGGCCCGGAATTGACCCTCTTTCATAACAGGAGATTAGCTCGTCTCTATCTGCGATGACCTGGTTCTTGTTTTGCAACATCTGCAGAACGACCTGAGTGATGTGTTCTGGCAATGGTTCTTCAATCCCTGCCTCGATCAGCTCGGCCGGTAGCTGTTGAAGAGCGGTCGGTTGCACCTGCTCTAGGATCGGACCGCGACCGCCATGTACTGAGGGTTCTTGTCGCGGATTTCCTTGAGATTCATGAACGGTGACGGCTACGCCCTCCGGGGTCTGCTGCTGAGGATGATGCTGCCCGAAGGGGTTGAGTCGAGATGAGGCCCGCGTCTGGGGCCGGTCGCGTGGAGCCATGAATGAAGTAGGATAGCTCTCGGGCCTCCCACTGTGGTCGCCAATTGATTGTACCTTAGACCAATGAAGTGTTGTTCCTGTCTGTTGGATTGGCCGGTCGTTGAGAGAGGGAGAGGACCGGTCTTGGCTGCACGCTGCGCGCCTCGGGTGAACCTGCAAAGACACTCCGACGCTCAAGTAAGTGGTCGCTCGGGCAGGGTATCACGAGGTAAAGAGAACGTACCTGATGCCATATGCGAATGGCGTATATATCTTTGTAGAGTCCTCGATGTTTTGGCGAAAATTTTGGCCGGTTGCGCAAAGTGCGCTCCAAGCAACGAGCTTGGGCCGGTTGTGCTGATATGGGCCGACGGCCCAAATGCTATTTGAACCTGTAACGCCCCAAAATAATTAAGTAGTTATTAAATTAAATTACTTAGGTGTTTCATGGAGTAGTTATAATAAAACAATAGGATGGTGTTTTAATTAAAAAGAAAAGGGAGAAGTATCAATAATTCCGGGGTGGTAAGTATCGACCCAAGAGCCCAAGCCCAATGACTTAGGCTCCTAGGGTTGGTGTAATTCGCACCATTCTCCAAAGAAAGAAAGAAACGAATAGAGAGAAAGAAAAGAAAGAGAGAAAACGGCGCAAGGAGAGTGAGAAGAGGGAGAAGTGGATCGCACCAAGCAAAGAGAAGAGGAGAACTCATTTGTTGCTGTGGTTTTTGCACGTGACTCAAGGAAAATCAATTTCTACGGTTAATTCGAGGTAAGGGGAGTCTCACTCTATAATAGAGGAGATAATGGGTATTATATGTGTCATAGAAATTTGTCTTGATAGTAATTGATGACTAGTGCGTGTTGATTGATTCTGAATTTGATGAAATTGTTGGTGAAAATTGATTTAAGTGTGAGTTAGGGTTTTGTAATGTATGAATTGGTGATTTTGATGTTAATTGATGATTTGAATATGCAATTGGTTGTTTGATTATGCAATTAGGAGTGTTGGGAGGATTATTAGGTGAATTGGTTTGGAAGATTTTGGAAAAATTGGGGTTTTGGTGTTTGGGGCGCCAAGATGCTAGGATACAGGCGCGCTCGTAATCTATTCACTGGTGAAATTTGGAGTTTGTGCAGAATGCTACGCTGTGGCGCCACATTCTTTGGGAAAATGGCGCCTGTGCCCTGTTCATGTGCGAGAAGGTGTTCTGTGCAGTGTGTTCGCCAGTGGCGCCAAGTTCTTTGGGAAAATGGCGCGCGGCAATCGCTTGTTTGTGTCTTTGGGTGTGGGTGTGCCCGATGGGATGAGGCGCCAAATGCTTGCCTGTGGTGCCCGAATGGCGCTGTGTCACCAGTAGTGATGGCCGGGTGAGTGAGTTCTTTGTCGGGCGCGAGAATGTGGGTATTTTGGAGCCGGTGAGTGAAACTTGTATTTCTAAACATATTTTCTCGTGCCAACTTTTGTATTCACCGCCAACTTTCAATTTTAAACATTTTGGCTCGAGTGGTTTTCTGATTGCAGGTGTATTTTTGAAAATGTCCCGGTAGGGCTCGTTTTGGGTGTGTTTTGGAGCCCGGGGAGTGAAACTTACTTTTCTAGGCATATTTCACTGTGCCAAATTTTGTGTTTACCTGCCCAAATTCATTTTTAAACATTTTGGCTCGGGTGGTTTTTGGTTTGAAGGTGCTGGGTGAGCTGGTCAGTGTGGGGCGCCAACCGGTGCTCACTCGTGTTCGAAATGGTGTCTTTGCGCGCCATCTTGCGCGTGCGCGCAAACTTACGCGCAAGAAAGCCAAGGCTTGATCAAGACTGCGCGCCATCTTGCGCGCGCGTCCCTGCGCGTAACCTCGTGCGCACACCTCTCACAGGAGGACAGAAACTTTGAGAGTTAGAGCGACCTATCCGCGCGCCTTCTTGCGCGCCTCTCTTCTGCGCGCCAGTGTGTGCGCCTCCAGTGGGGATTTTTCCAAAACCTTGTGCTGTTGAATTCCTAAGTTCTTAAATTCATTTTGGTGTGTCAAAATGGTCCCTAAGTGAAGAAAAGGTCCTTAGGTGTGATTTAGATTAATAATTGAGGTGGTGATGATTAGTAATTGGTGCTGCCAAGTGCCTAAGAGGTCTTTGTTTTGGTCCCTAGGTGATGATTCGGTCCCTAGATGATTGTTTTGGTCCTAAATGGTGGTTTAGGTCCCCGAGTAAGTTTGAGTACCCTAGAGGAGAATAGTCAGGTGGGACATAATGGTGTTAAGGGTTTATAATGAGGTGATTGAGCATGCATGGGGGGGCATGGGCGGTGGGCCAAGCCAGAGGGCTATAAAATGAAGTTGACACGAGTTAAGAGTAATTGGGTGTATTGAATTGTTTGGAATGATGTTGTGATGTACATGGAGTCTCATGCATACATTGGCTGCGGTCGTAGTGTTTATAATATGATTTGTGAAGCCTGAGGGCGGCCGGGGGGCCTTATAAAGTAATTATGAAGTTCGAGGCGGCAGGGGCCTTATAAAGTAATTATGAAACTCATGCGGCGGGGCCTTGTATGATGATTGTGAAGCCTGAGGGCGGCCGGTGGGCCAATGGTACCACATGCATGATGACATTGCATACATTCTCATTAGTGCATGAATATTATTGATTAATGATCGGTGTGTTTGAGTGCTGTACACTATGCTTATATATTGCTTATTATCACCTTTATTATATAGTTCGAGACTCACCCTTCTGTTGTTGTTTACCACAGGTAACGATGAGTGAAGGACTTGGTTCCTTCGTTTCCCCGGGTCGGTCGCTCTGATACGTAGCACCTAGGGGTCGGGGTTTAGACTGTTGTTGCTTGTTTTGCTCCTTGTTGAGCCTTATGTATTTGTTTTGATATTCTTTGGATTATCTTTGTTGAGAAAATGATTACTTTCACGCAATATGTGAAACTATATTTCTATGAGTTGATCTTTTGGTGTTACGTATTCGGATTACAGTTTATGATAAAGAGTTGTGACGCTCCATTTCGTTGATTATTAAATTATGTTATACTATTAGTGTCTTTGAATGACTATGGCTAAAGCGTGGTTCGCCACTAAGGCTAGATTTTCTTTATTTGGTGTATTTACAAGGGCATCGAGAGCCTTGCAAAGGTGGCCCATGCCTGTTGCAAGTAGTATCAGTTACCTGAGTAATCCCATAGTCAGCCAGTGCACTATTTTATAACACACTAAACTAAAGGATGACCAGAAAAGATTTTTGTATACTCTGATTTTTGATTTAAATTGCCGGGTAGAAATGGGGTGTTACATTAGTGGTATCAGAGCAATGGTCGGTCCTTCCGACCAAGTTGTCGAGTCGTCGTGTCGATCGGCAATGAGTCTTCGCCGTCAGTTCTAACCAATGGTTGCGTGGTAGTGATGTTCCTGCGCAGTAAAAAGGACCGAGACCGCTTATGGTAAGAGAACTAGTGGGGGAGATGCCCTGCTGGTAATGTGTGCTGTACTGTTTTCCTGATGCGTGAACCATGTCTCTGTTGTTTTGTTCAAAATCTTCTTGTCGTATGAACCTTGAAATTGAATTGAGATACAATGCATGGGATGTTCTAGCCTTAATTGAATGTTGAGTTGTATGTAGTGATTGAATTGTGTGTTTAGATGATAAATGAAATTGAAAATAAATTGAGAGGATGCTATGTGTAGTGACTAAAAATTGTATCTTTGTTCTTTGTTTTGAAAAGAATAAAAATGCATTTGTTTTGTCAATTTAAAATGTCATTGTTTGCCAACCAAATGAGTTCTTTGTATTACGGTTTATTTTTATAGAATGAGTTGTTGCTTTATGAAATAAGTGTAGTGCGGTTTTGTGAAGATGAAGTCTTTGTTTTTATAAGTTAGGGTCTTTGTCTGCCGTTTTAATTGAGGTATGAGTGCTGCATTTTTTAAAAAAAAAAAAAAAAAAAAAAAAAAAAATAATTATACTACTGGCCGCTTTACAAAAATGAAGCGCTATTTTTATCTTTGAAAGAGAGTCTTTATTTTCCACTGCACATTTCTACTATTGTTTTGCGCCACTTGTTGTAGCGTGTTATGGCATTGTTGCTCTATCATTGTTTACTTATAATTAAAATACCGTTCTATTCAATTTCTTGTGATGTTTCCCATTTGAAATGTGGTATTTTCTAAAAGAAAAGAGTGTATTTTTCTAAAATATAAAGCGATGATTAAATTGAATCGAATGAATTGATAATGGTTCGTAGAGTTGATAATTGGATTTGATGCTTTCAAAGAAATCAAGGTTACAATTCTATTTAAACTAAATGGTGTGCTATTTGTGATGTTTCAAGTCATTTGTTCTATTTTTTTAAAAAGTGACTAGTGTCTTTGTATTATATTGTTCAAAGTTCTTTGTCTTGTTTTTTTAGAGTAAGAGGGGGCTGTCTTTATGTTGTAAGGGTGTTGTTTTGAAGTTGTATGCGAGTTAAAATGCGATGTTTTCAAAAACAAAAAGGGATGTCATATAACTTAGGACGAGATGCTTTCTACGATTAAATTGTGATGTTTTCCACTCTTTAAAGGTGATGTTTTCTAAGCTCGAAACGAGATGTTTCTCTAAACTAAACGTGATGTCTTCCAAAATAAATGTGAGGTTCTAAGGCTAAGTGATAACGCAATGGGTTGAGACGTTTTGAAAGGAAATTAATGTTTTGAAAGCATGTGACCTATGCATCCCCACGGGTGTATAGGCGCCAAATTCTAGTTGTGCGTAAAGTGGCTGTTCTGGCTTCAAAACAAGAATGTGTTGTTTTTCTACAATCTAACGTGCTGTTTTCTGAATAACTTGAAGTGCCGAATTCTTAAAATTAAAACGATGTTTGTACTCGTGTTTTAATATTATTTGACAATGGGTAATTGATCAAAGTTGTTGTGTTAAGTATTTTATCTTCCCTTCTACGAAGCTAGGTAGAATGCGTCTCACTTACTTCTTTATTAACCCAAAGAAAAAGATTTTTGAGCTGCTTTGAGCTATGCGTCATAAAATGGATAGGCTCCTTATTAGCTTGTTATTCTATGGAACCAAAGACCTATAGGTATCATCATTTGACCATGTTGGATTGACGGTGAGTTCGTTACATTTGAAAATTGGTTTTATGAAAGAATTTTTCCGTTGGCTCTCATTTTTGGGTGGTATTTCTAATTCTATTGAAGTTGTGAAGTGTATAGGTCCTATGACAGTGTATCCTTCTAGTTTTCAATTAGATGATAGTAAAGAATTGTTCCACACTCTTGATGTTGCACACTTGAACACTTTGATTTCCTTCTCGAGTATGACTGCTTGGTGTTAAGTGTTTGGAGTCCGTTTCTCTTTGCCTTTGTAATCTATTCGAGTCTAGTTACTCCTCTTTTCACATGTTTAAATAAATGTAAATGTTTAGTGTTTGATTGGTGGGATTATGTTTCATTGAAATTTAGGAAATATGACCAGTAGAGGTGACTAGAATAAATGCATGCTTAAACTAATTGTGAACTCTAATTGTCTACAAATCGATTTTATTATCCGATTTTGGTTGTTACTTCCTTAATTGTGTTACGTGGTTTTGTAAGTTGAAAATGAACTGAGTTATGAGATTGTTTGTGAACCCCTAATAAACAAATTTTACGATTGGATACAATATTGGTATCAAACTTATTTTTAATAAACGAATTCCTATTAGATTATTTCGTGATTGTGCCAATTGTGTTGTGTGGGTTAATGAGCTAAATATGGAATGCACGTTAAGGATAGAATGCATGTTGGTATCATTGTAGATATTGTTCTTACACATTTGCTTTTATGGAACTCCCAAGTTAATGACGTTAATTGAGTACCCTATGTGACAGGCTGGTATGGTCTTCATGTGTGATTAAATATTATTATTTTTGTAGAGATCGTTTAAATTGAATTGTTTTGGTGTGTTTGTCGTGTCTCAAATTTGAATTATGAATATAAAATAATGCCGTTGCCTTGAGGAATGAGTAAAAGAGCCAACAAGTAGTGTAACATTTTGTGTGCAGAAATATTGTATGCCACATTAAAAAGGAATGCGATGGGATTAGAGTTAGTAATTAACCTTATGTTAATATTTTGATGCTTTACTATTTGAATAAGAAATGATTACTATTTGTGAATTTAAAAGTATAAAGAATTATTTGGATTCGAATAACTAAATGTGGAGTAAACCATGTGTGTATTCTTGTCACTATCTTCTTTATAATATGTGATGTATGACTATGTTTTGATATCATTGTGATGAGCTACCTAGCCTGTGGACGAGTGAGAGCAGTGCGCATTTGATGTTTTGACCGCACTATGATTGTGGTTGGGATATGTGGTTGTGTGTGTTGTGTTCTCGGTGTCCCTTGTCGATCTTGACGGGACCTTGTGGTGAATCTTACTTGCTTTGCCGTTGAATAGGTTAGATGTAATCTCGGGTATGAACTGGTTAGAGCATAACCATGTCCATGATTAATTGTCGTAGTAAGTCGGTGGGTTTTGGAGGTGACGAGTGCGGTTATTATTTGCAGAGTTACCGTTTGAATAAGTAGGAGGACGGCCGCCCAATCACTTACCGCCGTGAATCGAGGAAATAATGATCAACAATGTGGATAGTACTAGTTGTCTAGGTGGTTGTAGTTTGTGAGTGGGAGGTGTTTAGTCTGCACGCCCAAGTATGCGATAGATTTTGGAGGAGGGCGGTTAGAGATAAAGAAGAGATTTAGTAGTGTTTGGGGTTTGACTAGATTTTCGAGGGCGAAAATGTTCTAAGTGGGGAGAGTTGTAACGCCCCAAAATAATTAAGTAGTTATTAAATTAAATTACTTAGGTGTTTCATGGAGTAGTTATAATAAAACAATAGGATGGTGTTTTAATTAAAAGAAAAGGGAGAAGTATCAATAATTAGGGGTGGTAAGTATCGACCCAAGAGCCCAAGCCCAATGACTTAGGCTCCTAGGGTTGGTGTAATTCGCACCATTCTCCAAAGAAAGAAAGAAACGAATAGAGAGAAAGAAAAGAAAGAGAGAAAAGCGCGCAAGGAGAGTGAGAAGAGGGAGAAGTGGATCGCACCAAGCAAAGAGAAGAGGAGAACTCATTTGTTCTTTGTGGTTTTTGCACGTGACTCAAGGAAAATCAATTTCTACGGTTAATTCGAGGTAAGTGGGAGTCTCACTCTATAATAGAGGAGATAATGGGTATTATATGTGTCATAGGGTCTGTCTTGATAGTAATTGATGATGCGTGTTGATTGATTCCCGAATTTGATGAAATTGTTGGTGAAAATTGATTTAAGTGTGAGTTAGGGTTTTGTAATGTATGAATTGGTGATTTTGATGTTAATTGATGATTTGAATATGCAATTGGTTGTTTGATTATGCAATTAGGAGTGTTGGGAGGATTATTAGGTGAATTGGTTTGGAAGATTTTGGAAAAATTGGGGTTTTGGTGTTTGGGCGCCAAGATGCTAGGATTCTCGCGCCACGTAATCATTCACAGGTGAAATTTGGAGTTTGTGCGGGAATGCTCACGCCGTGGCGCCACATTCTTTGGGAAAATGGCGCCACGTGCCCCTGTTCATGTGCGAGGAAGGTGTTCTGTGCAGTGTGTTTTCGCCGGGCGCCAAGTTCTTTGGGAAAATGGCGCCACAATGCCTTTGTTTGTGTCTTTGGGTGTGGGTGTGTGCGCGATGTGGGCGCCAAATCTTTGCCTGTGGTGCCAGAATGGCGCTGTGTCATATGCTTGATGGCCGGGTGAGTGAGTTCTTTGTCTGGGCGCGAGAATGTGGGTATTTTGGAGCCCGGTGAGTGAAACTTGTATTTCTAAACATATTTTCTCGTACAACTTTTGTATTCACACGCCAACTTTCAATTTTAAACATTTTGGCTCGAGTGGTTTTTCGATTGCGGTGTATTTTTGAAAATGTCCCGGTAGGCTCGTTTTAGGTGTGTTTTGGAGCCCAGGGAGTGAAACTTACTTTTCTAGGCATATTTCAACTGTGCCAAATTTTGTGTTTACTCGCCCAAATTCATTTTTAAACATTTTTGGCTCGGGTGGTTTTTGGTTTGAAGGTCTTTGGGTGAGTGGTGGGTCAGGGGCGCTAACCGTGTGGCTTTGCTGTGTGCGGAAATGGTGTCCTTGCGCGCCATCTTGCGCGTCTTGGCGCAAACTTACGCGCAAGAAAGCCAAGGCTTGATCAAAATGCGCGCGCCATCTTCTACAAGCGTCCTGGCGTAACCTCGTGCGCACACCTCTCTCACAGGAGGACAGAAACTTTGAGAGTTAGAGCGACCTATCCGCGCGCCTTCTTGCGCGCCTCTCTTCTGCGCGCCAGTGTGTGCGCCTCCAGTGGGGATTTTTCCAAAACCTTGTGCTGTTGAATTCCTAAGTTCTTAAATTCATTTTGGTGTGTCAAAATGGTCCCTAAGTGAAGAAAAGGTCCTTAGGTGTGATTTAGATTAATAATTGAGGTGGTGATGATTAGTAATTGGTCTTTGCCAAGTGCCTAAGAGGGTCTTTGTTTTGGTCCCTAGGTGTGATTCGGTCCACTAGATGATTGTTTTGGTCCTAAATGGTGGTTTAGGTCCCCGAGTAAAGAAATTTGAGTACCCTAGAGGAGAATAGTCAGGTGGGACATAATGGTGTTAAGGGTTTATAATGAGGTGATTGAGCATGCCATGGGGGCATGGGCGGTGGGCCAAGCCGGGAGGGCTATAAAATGAAGTTGACACCCGAGTTAAGAGTAATTGGGTGTATTGAATTGTTTGGAATGATGTTGTGATGTACATGGAGTCTCATGCATACATTGGCTCATGATCGTAGTGTTTATAATATGATTTGTGAAGCTTTGAGGGCGCCGGGGGCCTTATAAAGTAATTATGAAGCTCGAGGCGGCTGGGGGCCTTATAAAGTAATTATGAAACTGCGGCGCGCAGGGGGCCTTGTATGATGATTGTGAAGCTTCGAGAGGCGGCCGGTGGGCCAATGGTACCACATGCATGATGACATGGCATACATTCTCATTAGTGCATGAATATTATTGATTAATGATCGGTGTGTTTGAGTCTTTGTACACTATGCTTATATATTGCTTATTATCACCTTTATTATATAGTTCGAGACTCACCCTTTCGTTGTTGTTTACCACAGTAACGATGAGTGAAGGACTTGGTTCCTTCGTTTCCCGGGTCGGTCGCTCGATACGTAGCACCTAGGGTCGGGGTTTAGATCGTTGTTGCTTGTTTTGCTCCTTGTTGAGCCTTATGTATTTGTTTTGATATTCTTTGGATTATCTTTGTTGAGAAAATGATTACTTTCATTGCAATATGTGAAACTATATTTCTATGAGTTGATCTCGTGTTACGTATTCGGATTAGTTTTATGATAAAGAGTTGTGACGCTCCATTTCGTTGATTATTAAATTATGTTATACTATTAGTGTCTTTGAATGACTATGGCTAAAGCGTGGTTCGCCACTAAGGCTAGATTTTCTTTCATTTGGTGTATTTACAAGGGCATCACGAGAGCCTTGCAAAGGTGGCCCATGCTCTGTTGCAAGTAGTATCGATTACCGAGTAATCCCATAGTCACCGGTGCACTATTTTATAACACACTAAACTAAAGGATGACCAGAAAAGATTTTTGTATACTCTGATTTTTGATTTAAATTGCCGGGTAGAAATGGGGTGTTACAGAACCTCTCCGTTTTCCTGATACACCCCGGAACACTAAAGAAGTTTGACATGGGTGATGCAAAAGAGATTGGTACTCCCATGGCGACTGCAACAAAGTTGGATAAGGATGACAAAGGTAAACCAGTCAACGAAACGATGTATCGAGGTATGATTGGTAGTCTCTTATATTTAACTGCTTCTCGACTGTATTATGTTTTCCGTGTGCTTGTGTGCTAGATTTCAAGCATGTCCCAAAGAATCACATTTAAAAGGTGTAAAACAGATTCTTAGATATGTTAAGGGAACCATAGATTTTGGACCGTGGTACCCGAAATCGAGTCAGTTTGATTTGGTCATTTTTTGTGATGCTGATTTTGCTGGTTGTACATTAGATATGAAAATTACTAATGGAACCTGTCATTTCTTAGGGCCTTGTTTGACTTCTTGGTCTAGTAAAAAGTAGAACAGTGTTGCTTTGTCCACCGCTGAAGCCGAATATTTGGCGGTTGGAAATTGCGTTGCACAAGTTTTGTGGATGAAACAGACGTTGGAGGATTTTGGTTTGTTATATAATACTGTGTCAGTTCTATGTGATAACACTAGTGCCATTAACATTGCTAAGAACCCCATCCAACACTCTAGAACTAAGCATATAGAGATAAGACATCATTTCATTAGAGACCATGTTTCTAGGGGTAGCATAGCATTAAAATTTGTAGGCACCGATGACCAACTAGCGAACATCTTCATGAAACCACTAGCCGAAGCTCAATTTTGTAAGATCCGGAGTGAGCTCGGTATGCTTGATTTTTCTAGCCAGTGATTATGTGATTTTGAGGTGTTATATGCTATATGTCTTGTGTGTCTTCCCTCCTTTTTGATGAAAACAAAGGGGGAGAAAAGTCTTGCTGTCTTGTTGCTTGTTTATTTAACTCACTCTGTTTGGTTCTCTTGCATGTAAGTTGTTTATTTTCTTGATGCTTATGCTTAAGGGGAGCTTATGCCGTTATTTCTTGTTTATTGCCTCCCTATGCATAAGGTAATTTGATATCATCAAAAAGGGGGAGTTTGTTGAACCAAGGTCAAACACTCTTTGTTTTGAATGATAAGAAATTACAATCTGTTTACTAATGGTTATAGTTGAACCAAAGCAAAGGGCACAAACCAAAGCTCAGGGCATGAACCAAAGCGCTTGACATGATATCTTAAAGTGTAGCAGTTCAGAGGAGAAGCTACTAAAGCGTTCAAGACTTATGTGTTATATTGCTTTGCATAGGACGCGTGTAAGATCCCGTCACTTAAGCTTTATGACTTTTGTAGTTGAGAGATGATCTTTTAAAATGGAATTGAGCTAGGCTTGGTAAAATAGGTTAGGCACAAATAATGATTTGTCATTTTTTAAAGAAAATAGATTCATGACTTAGTGTTTTAAGAGAAATTGTTTTTGAAGAAAAGAATCGATTATTGATTTTTTATTTCAAGCTAGAAATCGATTTCCTCTTATTTATAAAGTTAGAAATCGATTTCCTCTTATTTATAAAGCTAGAAATCGATTTCATTCTTCATTGATTAAAGCTAGCAATCGATTTGCTTCTTAATTGGTTTTGAAAGAACTTGTTTTGGAAAGAAAACAATCGATTGATGGCTTTCTGTATTTGAAGAACCAAATCGATTTATCTCTCTCTTTTCAAGCTAGAAATCGATTTAAAGGCTAGAAATCGATTTCCCCCTATAAGTTTAAAGCCAACAAACGATTCATAGCTTGCTTGTTTTTAAAAGAACTTGTTTTGGAAAGAAAACAATCGATTGATGACTTTGTGCTTTCAAGTAAGAAATCGATTTGTGGTTTCCCTACTTTCGAGCAAGTAATCAAGTTCCTTCTTATTTCTTTAAGTAAGAAATCGATTTCTTACTTTTTTTAGAGAGTAAAATCGATTTTCATCCTATTCCTTTCAAGCAATCAATCGATTCTTCACTTATCCCAATGGAGTTAAGAATTGTTTCAACGGTCATATTTTCACAAACTCTATAAATAGGATTAAGGGTTTTCAGGTTTCATGAGCACAACCCACAAATCAAAAAGAAAAGAAAAGAACGAGAACTCTCACAGTAACACTCATCTCTTCACGTTCTTCATCTAGGGTTTCAAATCTATCATCTCTCTCAACTACATATTGTTATATTGCTTGAGTGATTGGATGCTAGTTTCTACATGTATACGTTTATACTTGGTTGTTGTGAAATCCTGGGAAGCTTTCTTGGGTAGTTCAATCGGGGAGATTAAATTGTAGCGAAATCCTTAGCGGGGAGCTTGGGTTCTCAATTTGGGGAAAATTGAGATTGGTGTGGTAGCTATAGGGAAGTTGCTTGCTTGTAAAACGTTGAAGAAGTTCTTATCTTATAGTGGTGATTACCAAAGTCCGAAGGTTGCAAAGCTGGAGGCCGAGGAGTAGGTCTTATATCCCAAACCTCGCTAAAATCACGGTTTACTCCTTTCCCTTATCTCTACTTTGTGTTTTCATTTTTATTGTTAACTGTAAGTGTATTTGATATCATCGCTCGTAGATATCATTATCATCATAATCGTTTCTCCCATTGCCATGACTTGCTTAGGTGTTGCATTTAGTTTAAATCCTCTTTTCTGCATTTTATTTAAACTTGCATCGTTTATTTTTCGAAAATCAAAAAGATTTCATTTTTATCATATAACCATATTTACCCCCCTCTAAGGTTATCATTTAGTCCAACAAGTATCTCCCATGAAGCATGAGCTAATAGATTCCATACTTGATGCAGGACACATTTGAGAAGGTTCCTCAGAGTCAGCCATGAGACAAAAATGAGCAGTGTCTTCATCATGGCCTGAGTCAGATTCTTCTAAGTCGTCCCATGTGGAAAGTAGAGCCTTCTTCTTTGGTGTGAACTTTACATTTGCTTCCTTTTAGCTTTGGACATTCATTTTTGAAGTGCCCAGGTTTGTTACATTCAAAGCAAACGGGAGCTGTTTTGCTAGTACCTTCACCTTTAGATTGATCTTTCTTGAAGAAGGGTCTTCTGTTATTATTCTTTCTAAAAGCCCATCTTCTCAACCTTCTGGTGATAAGGGCCATTTCATCTTCATCATCAGTATTATTTTCATCATCTTCACTTTCTTCTTGAATATCTTCTTAAGCTTTAAGTGCCATAGCTTTAGAAGGTTGTGGGGATTATTGAGAAGCTTTGAATGCAATGGTTTTAACCTTCTTGTGATGAAGTTCATCCATGATTTCTTGCTCATGAACTTTTAAGGATCCAAGTAGATCTTCTATCTTAAGAGTATATAGATCTTTAGCTTCTGTTATAGCAGTCACTTTGGGTCTCCATACCTTTGGTAGACATCTTAGAAGGTTTCTAACCTTGCTTGATTTGAGTAGGTATTCCCTGGGGAATTCAAATCATTTGTTATCATTGTGAATCTGCTAAACATTTCAGAGATTGTTTCTTGCTCCTCCATTTTGAATGTTTCAAATTTATGGATGAGAAGGTTGATCTTAGCTTCTTTTACTTGATCAGTTCCCTCATGGGCAGTCTTCAATGTATCCCAAATTTCTTTGGCAGTTTTTTTCCCATCTACTTTATCATATTCACTTCTACCTAAAGCACATGTTAGATAAAATTTAGCTTTAGAGTTTAGGTGTAATGCGTTTATCTTCAGGTGTCTAGGTATTTCTGGGTTTTGGAAGAGTGCTCCCATCATCAAGAGTTGTTGTGGGTTCATAAGGACCATCTTCAACAATTCACCAAATAACAGTGTTTTGAGATTCTAGGAACAATCTCATTTGATCTTTCAAATAGTAGTAATGTTCACCAGTGAATCTTGGAGGCCTATTTCTTGAAGCTCCTCCAGGAAGAAACATCACAGAGTTTGAATGACTCATCGCTTCTTCCGAGATCTTTCCTCTCACACTACAAAGTGTGCTCAGCCCCTAGAGGCGAGCTCTGATACCAATTGAAGTGACTAAGTTGCACAAGAAAGGGGATTGAATTGTGTGACCTTTTAAAATTTAAGTCCTGTAACCTTCTCAAAGTATTCTCAAGGTAAACTTGGATAAGATAAGGTTGAATGTTTGTTCCACAATCAACACGTAAATGTAACTATAATAAAAGACAATTAACTATGATGATTTAAGATGCTTTTAACTTGAAGAAAGAGTTTTGTTTTCAAACATGTATTTCCTTCTTTAAAGAAGGTTAAGGTTCGGTTGAAAACTTTTCTCAAGAATGTTGAAGTATTTAACCTTCTTTAGGGTTTGAAAACAATAACAAGTGTAACACAATTAAGGCAAGTAATATGGAAAGCAAGTAATGACATAGTAGAGTTATAGAGGTTCACCCAACTCTGGCTACTTTCTCTCCCCACTTCCAAGTGAGTGTTTCCACTATTATCCAAATAGATTTTACAATTGCTTTTGCTCAACAACAAAATACTTTCACCACCACTCTCTATTGATCAACACACAAATGACAAGTGTTCTCTTTCACTGACTTCACTAAAGCTGTTTCTACCTACTAGAAAACTCTCTTCTAGTTTCCTAAAGGTTCCTCAGTCAAGTATGTTCTCCAACAAAACTAACCTCACTAGGTAGTTTGTTGTGAAGCTTACAGAAATGATTCTTACAAAAAGGGGTTTAGGTTTGGGATGACTTAGGAGCTTGATTATAGATAAATACAATGTATTGTATAGAACAAACAAGCTAACACACACTCAAGAAAGTATTCCCAAAACAAAATTTGAAGTAGCTTTGAGAGTGGATGAGAAGGTTGGATAACTTTGAGAAGATTGACTTGTGAATGTTCCAATTAAATCTCATGATTTGTAACTTCGAAATCCAGCCTTTATATAGCCTTCGAAACTTGAATGTAGTCATTAGAAGGTTGGAGGTAGCCGTTGGGAAGTAGTTCTAGGCTTGTATATATGTTATGATGAAGCTTGCTTTAGTTGTAGCCTTTGTACATTCTTCAGCAGCTTTTGATGCTTTAACTCACCCATTAAACCTTCTTCAGATGACATTGTACAGTCTTACACATATTCTGACCTTCCATGACCTGCTCTTGTACTTGGTGACGGTATCTATGCTTTTATGTGAAGCTTCTCAAGCTTCCTTAACATGAACAAACAAGCTTTGTTTGTACAAGGAATAATCAAAGAGTTCCTCTTTGCATGAGACAATTAGTCTACAACATTTATACCTAGAATATACATTTAATGAGCATTTGATCATAGAATCAGAATTTAATGTGTTTCTAATATAGAGAAGGTTGTTGTTCATTAACCTTCTCAATCTTTAACCTTCTTCAACAATCAACCTTCTTTACATTTCTCTTGATAAGGTCAACCTTCTTTTGACTTCAGTCAAACTTTCTGTTGACTTTATGTCAACCTTGTCTTGACTTTTGGTCAACTTTCTGTTTGACTATCAGTCAACCTTCTGTAGAAAGGTCAAACCTTTTGTTGACTTATTTTACCTTCTTTTGGCAACCTTCTTCAGTTAACCTTATTTTAGTCTAACCTTCTTTTTGGCACTTCTACACTTTGTAATGTCATATGAACTTTGGGTTATTGTAGAGCGAAGTTGTTGCTATGATTTTTATACCTTGTTCTGAAACACTTGATTGAAACTTGTTAAATAACATTTAGTCCAGAAAACTTAATTCATTACTTTAAGATTGTATCATCAAAACATGGAAAGAGATTTTCATTCCAACAATCTCCCCCTTTTTGGTGATGACAAACTTGAGAGTAAGTTTTAAGTTTTCTGTTTCTCTTTATGAGAATTGAAGTTCTCTTTCTTAGTTATGCAGCGGTGCTTGCACACCTCGATCGAGATAAGGAGGGCGACTTGCGCACCTCAACGGAAGGAAAGGGCAACCTCCGCACCTCAGCGAGCAAGAGGCGACTTGCTATTGCCTTACTCAATCGACTTTTATTTTTGACTATGTTTTTTCAACTAAGTCACGATTCTCGTTCGTACCCCGTAACTCTCCAAGAAGGACGGGCGACCTCTGTAACGCCCCAAATATAATTCAATTATTTATTTAGTTGGTTCTTTAAGGCTTACAACATTTGGTTAAGTCAAAGGATTAATTGGAGTTTTAAGGTATTTAGGAGGTATTTGATTTAAATGAGGAGTGGTGGTTAGTGAAAGGAGTGGTAATTTAATTAAAAGAGGAGTAGTGCAAGTGATGGAGGAGTGTAATTAGAGGCCCATGAGAGTTAGGCCCATTGCCCATTGGAAGCCCATAGGCATGTCTTAAAGGGAGTGTGTCGAAGGAGAGGGAGACATTAACTCCAATAAAAATCTAAGAAAGTCAAAGGGAGAGTAAGAGAGAGAAGGTGGTAGGTGAGATTAGCTTTTAGAGAGAAGAAGAAGAGGAAGAGGAAGCTTGGCGTGGAAGAGCTCAATGCTAAGGAGGAGGGAGCTGGATTGTTGGTGAGGTTGGTGATTCTTGGTAGATCGGGAAGGCTTGGTGGAGAGAGTGCTACTTCTTCAATCTTTTGAGGTAAGGGGGCTCTCTATTCATTTATAGTTCTGTATGTATGATAGACTTTGTGTGTGAGCAAGCATGTGTTTGTATTCTGAGTTGTATGTGTGTTGTTTGATGCTTGCGTTGACTGTGTTTCATTCATTTTGGTGATGTTGTGATGAGTTGATCATCGTGAGAGGCAAGGGAGAGTCGGGAGCCGAGAACTCTCGATCCAGTGAGCTAGGCTTCTTTGTATCACCTTCGTTGAGGTCGGTGATGAGTTTATTGGATTAGCTACGTAGAAGAACTTGTGTAATAGTGATGCGTAGGTTTGATCATAGACTGAGAACTAAGGAGAAAGATGAGTCGGTGTAGTTGAGGCGGGTATAGGCTGAGGTCGGTGTAATCCTAAGTATTGACAGGTAACGTAATCAAATGAAGCGTGAGTGAGGGTTGGAAGATGAGGTAGTGCGTAAGTAAGCTAAGTGATGACATCGGTGAATTTGAAGCCAAGCGTAAGGCCGGTTTGTGTGGTTGCCGGTACTGAGTAGGTAAGCCGAGGTGTATATGCCGAGTTGGGTGGTGTATGTACTTAGGTGGAGTTGCTATAAACTAAATGCAGTCGAAATTTAACCGAGATCAACATAGTCGAAGTCGGTATAGGCGAGACTAGTGTGGTCGAACTTAGCGCAATTCTAAGCGAGTGTAGTCGAACCGTGGTGTGGCCGAAATCTTGCGCATTCGAGTTCAGCGTAGTTGGAGTCGGTAAATAGGTGAAGTAATGCGTAGGTTTCACGTTAGGAAATGTCGACCTTAGCGTAATCGTAGTTGTAGTATGAAAGCGAGAGGTGTCGAAATAGTAGTGAGTAGAGGTACGATCGGTGCCGAGGTCTTGTGTCTTCTTGCCGAGGTGCCAAATGGGGAACCGAGGTCTTTGCGTATGAGCTATGTTTAGCGTATTTCACTGCGAGAGGTGACGGCGAGTGCGACGGTAATAACGTTAAGTCCAAACGATGGAGCGATGGGTGTCGTTTTGGTCTTTAGGTGTCGCTTTGGTCCTAAGTGACGTTGGAGTACTTGGATTGACTGTTAGTCAAATGCTTGAGTGTCGAGGTGCTCGTTGAGCTGGGCGACAGCTATGGAGCTGTTGGCCGAGGTAGGAATGTCAGCCTTAGTGCTTGATTGATGGTGTCAGGATGTTGTTAGCCCTAGTGCCGTAATGATTTATGTGTGTTTGTTGGCCCTAAGGCTACGAGTAGAGGAGTAATAAATAAAGAAGTCCCTGAGGGGCATTAAATAAATGAAAATGGTGAATGCAGAGGACTTCGGTCCTAGAGGTGAGCAGAGGACTTAGGTCCTATTTATGAATAAAAGGCTGCGGTCTAATTGGTGAGTTATTGGAATTGGGTTATGATTTAATTGAATAATGTATATGTTGTGTGTTATGCATTGTTCATGGCGTCGCTCGCATAAATCATAAGCATAAGGTGATAGCAGAAGACTTGGTCTTGGACTTGGTCCTAAGGTGATAGCAGAGGACTTGATCCCTAAGGACTTGGTCCGAAGGTGATAGCGAAGACCCGGTCTTAATGGATCCATCATGCATATGCCCTGGAAGTATGGGCTGCATCATTCATATAAATCATGCAATCGATTGTAGTATTATTTTGTGGTAGGAACCGAGGTGTCATAGCTTCTTTGAGATGATTTGTTTTGAGTGAGTTGAGGTGTTTGTTTATGTTTGTTTTAGCATGAGGTTTGTTATAAACATTGCTATTTGTGTTTAGAGACTCACCTCTTCGCTTTTATGTTGCTCGCTCTCGTGGCGACAAGCGGGTGATGTGCGAGGTGATCTGAGTGAAGGTCCTTTCTCCCTCACCTAGTTGTGGCGTCTTGCTCTGTGACGTCAAAGCGGAAGCCGGAGTAGTCTATTAGTTGTTTAAGTTTAGTGTTAAAGCGTAATAGATTGATGTATTAGAATTTGAGGGTTCGTCCCATTTAAGTCGTATATGTATCACGCAATTATATTTTATAAATGAAAAGTATTATTGGCTAAGTGAGAGCGATGTTTGAGAAGCGTAGCATTCCCTTGAGAATGTATCTTTAAAAGAAAAAGAAAAACGATTTGAACTCGATTTTATAAATTAAAGTATTAAGAGTAAGGGTGTTACAAGTTGGTATCGAGCAAAAGTTCGGTCTATCCGCCAAGTTTGTCGATCGTAGTGTCTCGAGAGATCCCTTGTCGATCTCCAACAGAGATCTTGTTGTAGATTTTGTTTGGTTGTTTGCAGCTGTTGATTGTAGCATTGCTTGTAGTTGCTTGTGACTGTTGTTTGTATTAAGTGAGGTATGTGAGATTAGAAGAGCATTTTAACGAAGTCAAAGGAGTAGGAGTCGTGACGACGCCTTCGTACTCTGGACTGCGTTAAAAGTCCTTCAATATGAAAGGTGTAACTTTTGAAAGGACGTAGTTTTGTGACCTTAACTAAATTGGATGCGTGAGTAGGAGGGACTGATCACCCCAATAACTCATTCCCAATGAAAAAGGTGACAATAACTCGTAGTAATTATAAATTTTGAATATGTACTAATTTCAACTTGATTGATTGAGTGGTGTGTGCAAGTTTGATTGACACTTTGTGTTTGAAGTTCATGCAAAGAAAATAGAGCATGCCTTTTTGGAAAAAGTTTAGAGATATGTTTTCTGGAAGCCTAAGGTAGAAAATTGTTCTTAAAAGTATGGTAGTGTAACACTGGGGGGCTGATGTAGAGTAGTAGTCTTTGACTTAGTTTTAAGATGTAATATATTGATGTCCTAGTACTTAGTGTACTGAGGTTTAGGTGCGTTGAATAGTAAGTGTAGTGAAGCTTAACTTGTCGCGGGGTAGAGAACCGAGGTATTGTGTCGTATAAGCCGAAGCCGTGGTGAGTGCTTAAACGTATTGTGCCTAAGAGTAGTAAATCAAGGTGAAATTGTGTGGTTAGGTGTGAAGTGACTAAGTGTAGATGATGAAGTGAGTTGTGAATAAGCCTATGTATAGTTGAGGAGGTGTAGTGCATGGACGTCTAAGCTAGTTGCCGAGGTGCAATATGGTGCGCCAAGGTCTTTGTGTAGTGGGAAGCGAAGGGTAAGGTGTGTATGCCGAGGCGTTGTGGTATAGCCGAGGCAAAGCGAGGTAGAAATTGAGGTAAATGACGATGAGGTGTAGGTGTGGCTTAGACCCCATATGAGAGTCGACTCGTAGTTGCGAAGTGAAGTTAGCAAAAATCCTTGTTTGCGTTTAGCGTAGGTATACCGAGGTGGATGAAGATGGGTTTGTTCCTCGGTGGAGGCGAGTGGCGAGAGAAGTGAGGAAGGATAGGTTGCCTAAGTGAAGTAACTAGGAAACCAGAGGTCGGTGCAAGGGCACCATTGAAAGTGTAGTCTTGCGCGCTAAGTGGAGGCGTAGCGAGGTGGTGGCTTGGGGTGATTGAGGGTGGATCAAGTAGTGTAACCCAGTTGTGTTAAGACTAAGGTGAAATAAGTAAGGTAGTTGTGGTATAAGTATAGATACCGAGATGATTATGGTGCAGAGAGGAGGCCTAGTGCCTGTGTACCGAGGTGAGTGATGCGTATGCCGAGGTGCCAGAGGATGGTGCCGAGGTTCCGTTCTAAACACGCCAACGCAGTGCGCCGCCAGCGAATCTTTGTTGGGTGTTGAGAAAGCTTAAGTGGTTGAAATAGGATAGTCCGTTTTAGTCCCAGCAGCGTTGTAGTCCTCGTAGAGGATCGTTTAGTCCACTACGTTTAGTGTGAGGGCGTTGAGATAGCGTGAGAACTACGATTGTGAAAGTATTGAGTGGAGGGTTGGACGATAACCATGGGGCTTTGTCCGAGGTGCGAAGTCAGCTTTAGAGCTGTGAGCGATGATGTGTTTAAGTGGTGAGGTTCCAAAGGGGACTGGCGTTGAGTGTTGGGTCTATGACCTCGTTTTTCTGTGTTGTAGTCGTGGTGTTTGGGGTTGCCTTCTAGGCATTCTCTGTAGTGAGAAGGCTTCGGTCTGTTTAGGTGTTGTGCCGAGAAGTGGGGGTAGCCTTCAAGGAAAAGGGTTGATCCTTAGGCGAAGTCGTTTGGCCCTTAGGTGGCGCATGGGTCCCTAAGTGTTGGTGAGTTTTAGTTTGGCCGTAGTACCGTTGATTTAAGTGGCGTTGAAGTCCACCACTGTTGGTGGCGACGAGCTCGGTGAGTTGTGAATAGACATAGAGATATAGTAGTGACATAGTGTAAGGTATGCGAGTTTAAAGCGTCTGATCGACTTGTAGTTATCTAAGTGAAGTGTATGCTGATCGAGGTATGTACTGTCGAGGTTAAGAGGTATTAAGGATGATGAAACTATAAGTGAGTTGAACTGTCAGTATGTGTAGTTTAAGCATGTCGAATCTAGTGTTGTAGAGATATAGATGTATTGATGTGAAGTGTATGTATGGACAGTTAATGTCGTCGAGAAAGTAGGTAAGAGGATACCGAGGTGAGGTGAAGAAGAGTGAGTGTGTGCTCGGTGTGGTGCGTGTCTCGTGGCGTGTAAGGCAATGGGCGCCGAGTATGGCATGCCCCTTGCGTTTTGTTTTTAGTGGCGTGTTGCGCGCACTTTGTACTGGGTGCCGAGTTGGGTAGCCGTGCGTGTGTGCTAGTGAAGTCTTGGCGCAGAGCAGGGCGCCATGCCGTGCCCAAGCTGCCTGTGTTGCGTACAGTGGAGCCCCACTGCTGTGCGCCAAATGCTGTTTTAGTGCTGAGGCGAGGTGTCGTGGCTATGTGCCGAGGAGAGTAGATGGTTATAGAGCTGTAAGTATGTGATGAAGTATAGATACTTAAGTGTAACTTTGGATGATTAAAGGATTAAAATTCAGTATGAGATATAGGATGAAGGGATGAGGAGGATATTATTTGTAGCTTGGATATAGATTAATGTAAGAGATGAACATTTGTACATTAAGTAATTGCTATAGTGTGGTTTCCTAATGGTAGGGTAAGGGTGTTTGGATAAATTAGGTGGGATTTTGAGGATCCAAAAGGTGTTTGAGAAAACCCTAGGCGCAAAGGCGCTGTACGTAGAAGAGTGGTGTCAGTTGTAGCCAGCAATCAAAGGTGAAATGGGAGAGGTGAATGACGAACAAAATGTGGTTTCCTAGAGTAACTAAGGTAGTAGCCGAGATGGGTTGTGGCGAGGTGATGTCGTTACGAGTGACCAAGGAGTAGTAGCCGAGTTGAATGGTGATAAGGTGATGTCCCTAAGATGAACCGAGGTGTATGGGTTGAGATGTGGAGGTATTGGAGTTTAAGTGTCGTCGTTTAGACGTGACAAAACGTAAAGCGTTTCGTTATGGTGTCTGGTAGAATTTATTGTCAATACCGATGCTATTCCTTGTCTTATTAAGGTCGAAATGCAGTGAACTTTGAGTCTTGTATTGCTTGGTGTGCTTTCTGTGTCTCTTGTCAATTCGACAGGGACCTTGCTGTGAATTATGTTTATTGTCATTGGGTAGGGTCAGATGTAACCTCGGGTATGAACTAGATAGAGCATAACTAAGCTTATATTAGCTAAATTTTCGAGGACGAAAATATTCTAAGTGGGGGAGAGTTGTAACGCCCCAAATATAATTCAATTATTTATTTAGTGGGTTCTTTAAGGCTTACAACATTTGGTTAAGTCAAAGGATTAATTGGAGTTTTAAGGTATTTAGGAGGTATTTGATTTAAATGAGGAGTGGTGGTTAGTGAAGGGAGTGGTAATTTAATTAAAAGAGGAGTAGTGCAAGTGATGGAGGAGTGTAATTAGAGGCCCATGAGAGTTAGGCCCATTGCCCATTGGAAGCCCATAGGCATGTCTTAAAGGGAGTGTGTCGAAGGAGAGGAGACATTAACTCCAATAAAAATCTAAGAAAGGGAGAGTAAGAGAGAAGGTGGTAGGTGAGATTAGCTTTTAGAGAGAAGAAGAAGAGGAAGAGGAAGCTTGGCGTGGAAGAGCTCAATGCTAAGGAGGAGGAGCTGGATTGTTGGTGAGAGGTTGGTGATTCTTGGTAGATCGGGAAGGCTTGGTGGAGAGAGTGCTACTTCTTCAATCTTTTTGAGGTAAGGGGGCTCTCTATTCATTTATAGTTCTGTATGTATGATAGACTTTGTGTGTGAGCAAGCATGTGTTTGTATTCGAGTTGTATGTGTGTTGTTTGATGCTTGCGTTGGTCGTGTTTCATTCATTTTGGTGATGTTGTGATGAGTTGATCATCGTGAGAGGCAAAGGAGAGTCGGGAGCCGAGAACTCTCGATCCCAAAGTGAGCTAGGCTTGCGTATCACCTTCGTTGAGGTCGGTGATGAGTTTATTGGATTAGCTACGTAGAAGAACTTGTGTAATAGTGATGCGTAGGTTTGATCATAGGCGAGAACTAAGGAGAAAGATTAGGAGAAAGACTAGGCGCACAGAGAGACTTAAGGGTTGAAGTGCTATTGGCTAACCAAAAGAGTGTTGAGTCGGTGTAGTTGAGGCGGGTATAGGGTGAGGTCGGTGTAATCCTAAGTATTGACAGTAACGTAATCAAATGAAGCGTGAGTGAGGTTGGAAGATGAGGTAGTGCGTAAGTAAGCTAAGTGATGACATCGTGAATTTGAAGCCAAGCGTAAGGCGGTTTGTGGTTGCCGGTGTCTGAGAGTAGGTAAGCCGAGGTGTATATCTTTGAGTTGGGTGGTGTATGTACTTAGGTGGAGTTGCTATAAACTAGTACAATCGAAATTGAGGCTTAACCGAGATCAACATAGTCGAAGTCGGTATAGGCGAGACTAGTGTGGTCGAACTTAGCGCAATTCTAAGCGAGTGTAGTCGAAGCGGTGTAGCCGAAATCTTGCGCGATTCGAGTCTAGCGTAGTTGGAGTCGGTAAATAGGCGAAGTAATGCGTAGGTTTCACGTTAGGAAATGTCGACCTTAGCGTAATTGTAGTTGAGACGCAAAGCAGAGAGGTGTCGAAATAGTAGTGAGCCGAGGTACGATCGGTGTGCCGAGGTCTTGTGTCTTTGCCGAGGTGCCAAACGGGAACCGAGGTGCTGCGTATGAGCTATGTTTAGCGATTTCATCGCGAGAGGTGACGGTGAGTGCGGCGGTAATAACGTTAAGTCCAAACGATGGAGGCGATGGGTGTCGTTTTGGTCCTTAGGTGTCACTTTGGTCCTAAGTGACGTTGGAGTACTCGGATTGACTGTTAGTCAAATGCTTGAGTGTCGAGGTGCTCGTTGAGCTGGGCGA
This sequence comes from Oxytropis ochrocephala, assembly GCA_020916435.1. Lineage (NCBI taxonomy): Eukaryota > Viridiplantae > Streptophyta > Magnoliopsida > Fabales > Fabaceae > Oxytropis > Oxytropis ochrocephala. The sequence goes on along the minus strand of CM037091.1, from coordinate 66,429,735 downwards.
CAACTATGGAGCTGTTGGCCGAGGTAGGAATGTCAGCCTTAGTGCTTGATTGATGGTGTCAGGATGTTGTTAGCCCTAGTGCCGTAATGATTTATGTGTGTTTGTTGGCCCTATGGCTACGAGTAGAGGAGTAATAAATGATGAAGTCCCTGAGGGGCATTAAATAAATGAAAATGTTGAATGCAGAGGACTTCGGTCCTAGAGGTGAGCAGAGGACTTAGGTCCTATTTATGAATAAAAGGCTGCGGTCTAATTGGTGAGTTATTGGAATTGGGTTATGATTTAATTGAATAATGTATATGTTGTGTGTTATGCATTGTTCATGGCGTCGCATAAATCATAAGCATAAGGTGATAGCAGAAGACTTCGGTCTTGGACTTCGGTCCTAAGGTGATAGCAGAGGACTTGGTCCTAAGGACTTTGGTCCGAAGGTGATCGCAGAAGACTTCGGTCTTAATGGATCCATCATGCATATGCCCTGGAAGTATGGGCCTGCATCATTCATATAAATCATGCACTGATTGTAGTATTATTTTGTGGTAGGAACTGAGGTGTCATAGCCTGCTGAGATGATTTGTTTTGAGTGAGTTGAGGTGCTGTTTATGTTTGTTTTAGCATGAGGTTTGTTATAAACATTGCTATTTGTGTTTAGAGACTCACCCTACTGTTTTTATGTTGCCTGCTCTCGTGGCGACAAACAGGTGATGTGCAGGTGATCCTGAGTGAAGGTCCTTTCTTCCCTCAGCCTAGTTGTGGCGTCTTGCTCTGTGACGTCAAACTGGGAAGCCGGGTAGTCTATTAGTTGTTTAAGTTTAGTGTTGAACTGTAATAGATTGATGTATTAGAATTTGAGGGTTCGTCCCATTTAAGTCGTGCTATGTATCACGCAATTATATTTTATAAATGAAAAGTATTATTGGCTAAGTGAGAGCGATGTTTGAGAAACGTAGCATTCCCTTGAGAATGTATCTTTAAAAAGAAAAAGAAAAACGATTTCGAACTCTGATTTTATAAATTAAAGTATTAAGAGTAAGGGGGTGTTACAACCTCCGTACTTCCCCCATGTAATACCCCAATTTTGTCCCCCCAAAGCAAAAAACATTTTTCAGAAGAAATAGAGCAATAAGGTAATTCATAATGTGTGGAAAACAGTGGATTGGTGCATTTATGTGTGTTCGTCCCCTATTTCGCATTTTTATTTGAATTATGCGCACGCGCCAGTCGTAACTGCGTGAGCTGCCCTGTGTCCTTGTCATTTGGCACGTGTCTTTAGAAAATAAAATAGTGCATATTTTTGCATTTTTGGGCATTTAAATAAAAGCAAATTAATTATTTTTTACCAAGACCAGGTCAAGGACGTGGCATACATGTTACTCTACCAAAGGTAATTTTTGTATACTTTTTGGAAAGAAAACCCTAGTCCAAAATAATTAAAAATGCATTTTCCCCATTTTTAGTGCATAAAAAAACCAAAAAATACCATTAAATATTCCCCAATTATTAAATGATAATTTTTATTGTCTAGAATAATTAGGGGGAATATTTTATGGGGCTCAAATATATATGACACATTTTTCATAGGTGCACCTTCACTTCCATGCCCAAAAATTCAAAAAGAGAGGCAATTTTCTTCCCTATTTTTCAGCCCATTTTCGAATTCTCTCTCTCTCTCTCTCCCTCAATTTCTTCCACATTCTTCTATTCCTTATTCCCTAAGAATATGCTTTGTACTATCCTTAACTTTTCCTTTTTTGGTGACCATCACTCACTCCCACATAGATTTATGCCCTCTTTTGTAAATTACCCCACCCATTTACACTCACCTCTTCACAAGAAAATACAAATTTCCTCTTTGGTAACATTTCATCTCAATTATACCCTTAACCCTATTTTTACCTCACACCATATAGGAGCCTCCATTCCCAAAATAAGACAAGTTTTTTTTTTCACACAAATTCTCCCTCCCTCTCTCCTTGATGTCTCATACACCACCAATACCTCACTCTCATTTTTTTTTTGTGTTTTCTCACTACCCACAATCCAAGTGATCCCTAATCCTAGCCCTTCATCTAAATTTAAAACCCAATCCTAGAGCACCTAGTAAAGAAGAATGACATAATTACCCCTAGACCTAAAACAACTCTATAAATACCCTCTCATTTCCACACATAAGGATCTTTTTTTCTTTGCTTCTCATTTTTCCTACACTAAAATTCTCTCCCCCTTCCCTCTCCAAAACCGTAGCCTACCCTCCCTCTCCTCCACCCATCTTCTTCACTTCCTTCCACCCAAACACCACTACTCCACCTCATTTGCATCCCTCTTTCACCTACTCTCTCCATTTCTCATTCAAAGTTCAAGCATCATCATCAAGTGGGTTGATCATCATATTGGCGTGGGGTCTCTTTGAAGAACCTTGGAGTTTTGTTGATTTGGGTCTAGTTCCATCTTCTCATCTCACTTTCTAGCTTGGGGATAAGGTAAAATCCTCAAAACCTTGCATCATATTTGAATTCTTGCCTCAAAAAAATGTAAAATCATTCATTCTATCATCCTCATATTCTCATATTGTTGTTGGTGAGAAGTGTCATAAGCACTTTGACGAGCACTTAGGGAGGCTTGGGTGCTTATGGTGCTTCTCACCCTTGGATGATTGTTGATTTGTGTTGATTTGAATCTTAATCATTGCCTTTCATGAAATAAAAAGTTGTTTTATGTCATGTTGTATTTCGCATACTCATAGAAAAATAGGTTTTATGTTTGTTTTGTGCATTTCTTTGCCTAATCACGTGAACCTTTACCCAAAAATTGTAATCTAGTTTGTTTCCTTATGTTATCCCACTTGATTTAAAAAATAAATGGGTTTTTGGTTATGTATTTGGGTTTTCATATGTTTGCTTGTCATTTTAAGTTGATGATAGGCAATATGACTCTCACTTGTGCCTAGTGCACATTGCTTAAAGTGATGAGGATTGTTCTATATGATTCAACCTTTTTTTTAGTTTAGGAGTTGTTCAAATTGATGATAGGCAATATGACTCTCACTTGTGCCTAGTGCACCTTGCTTAAAGTGATGAGGATTGTTCTATATGATTCAACCCTTTTTAGTTTAGGTGTTGTTCAAATTGATGATAGGCAAGGAGATTCTCACTTGTGCCTAGTGCACTTTGTTCTAAGTGACGAAGATTGCTCTAAGTGATCCAATTCCCCTTTTAGTTTATGTTGTCGCTTACTCTTATGAATTATTTTATCATTTATCTTAGATTGATGATTGGTAAAGTAACTCTCACTTGTGCCTAGTGCACCTTGATTTAAGTGAGGAGGATTACCTAGAAAGGATTCAATCTCCTTTTTTTTTTCTTCTATAATTCTTAATGACTATGAAGATGCAAATTTAGATTTCCTTGTGTGAATGCTTGAAGGCCAATTTGGCCTATGATGGCATTCACCTTGAAAGGTTTGTGTAGATGTAATTTAGGGTTTGTGTAGGTTTTGCAAAGGATAGGTTGTCCTAAACTTGATGCACCCTCACTTGCAATTGTGGTGTTGATTCTTGGAGTTTGTGTAGGATAGACTCACTCTAGTCTTGATGCACATGTGTTCTTATTCAAGTATGCTTGTTTTTGTGCTTGTCATATGATTAAGTATTGAATTGGTGCTCACAATTTGCTTGCTTGTTTTGATGATCACATTGACTTTGTAATCCGACTTCAAAGTTCAAAACCTTTGTTACTCGTTAGTAACACCTGAAAACCATGTCGCATTCAAACTATACAACAACTTGTTACTCCTTAGTTACAGTTACAATTTCAAATCTTCTTCATAACCAAAAACACTTTCAAACATCGAAAAACCATCTCACAAACCAAAAATCAATTCGATTGCGAAAACGCTTTTGATGACCTAAATTAAAGTAAGAACCAATTATCATTAATGATCACTCGTGCCGTTGCCGTTTGGTTGGAGACCTGGGACGAGTCTGAAATATATTTCCTCAGCTGAGACACATGGAACACATTATGCAAATTTGACAGGTTAGGTGGCAAAGCAACTCGGTAAGCCACCTTCCCAACTCTCTCTAGGATCTGGTATGGACCAATAAAACGAGGGGACAGCTTCTTAGCCTTCAAAGCTCGACCCACACCAGTCACCGGATTGACTCTCAAAAACACATGTTCACCTTCCTGGAACTCCAAATCCTTTCTCCTCTTGTCATGGTAACTCTTCTGCCTACTCTGCGAGGCTTTCATCTTCTCTTGAATTAGCTTCACCTTCTCGGTGGTCTCTCGAACGACCTCGGGTCCGAGCACCACATTCTCACCAGACTCATACCAGCACAACGGAGTCCTACACCTCCGCCCATACAACGCCTCAAAGGGTGTCATCCCAATGCTAGCATGACAGCTATTATTGTAAGTGAACTCGATTAAATGAAGATACGAATCCCACGCACCACCATGCTCGAGCACACAAGCCCTTAACAAATCTTCTAAGGATTTGGATGGTCCTCTCGGGTGACCATCGATGCTGTGGATGATATGCCGAGCTCAGACGCAACTTGGACCCCAACGCTTCTTGCAAACTCTTCCAAAATGTCGATGTAAACCTAGGATCCCTATCTGAAACAATGCTTGAAGGGACTCCATGAAGCTTCACAATTTCTTTGATGTAAATTTACGCTAACCTCGGACGGATACGTGGCGTTAATAGGAAACGAAGTGTGCCGACTTAGTTAGCCTATCAACAACTACCCAAATAGCATCATACCTCTTCACAGTACTCGGCAGACCAGTTACGAAATCCATAGCAATACTGTCCCATTTCCACTCCGGAATCTGTAATGGTTGCATCAACCCTGCCGGCTTCTGGTGCTCTACCTTGACTTCGACAAATCGACATAAGCATAAACGAACCGAGCTACATCCCTTTTCATACCTTGCCACCAGAATAGCCTCTTCAAATCTTGGTACATCTTTGTAGCTCCTGGGTGAATACTCAATTTACTCCTATGACATTCTTCCAGAATTGCCTTCTTCATTTCCTCTTCATTAGGAATACAAATCCGACCTCGGTACCTCAACAAACCCTGCGCATCCAACTCAAAATCTTTATTTTCAGCTCGGCCAATTCCCACTGCTATGTCAACAAGCTTGACATCCAGCTTCTGAGCCTCCTTAATGCTAACCAAGAACTCATTAGTAATCTTCAGCATTCCTAACTTAACACTCGGAGAAGTTACTTCACGGACCAAGCTTAAATCTCTGAATTGCTCAATTAATTCCGGCTCCTTAACCATCATGGCCGAGACATGCAAGGACTTCCTACTCAAAGCATCAGCTACTACATTAGCTTTTCCTGGGTGATAGTTCGCATCAAGTCATAGTCCTTCAACGGCTCCAACCACCTCCTGCGCCTCATGTTCAACTCCTTCGGTCAAACAAACATCGTAGACCCTTATGATCACTGAACACTTCAAACCGAGAACCATAAAGATAATGCCTCCATATCTTCAACATAAACACCACGGCAGCAAGCTCCAAATCATGCGTAAGGTAGTTCTTCTCGTGAATTCTCAATTGCCTTGAAGCGTAAGCAACTACCTCTACCGTCTTGCATCGAGACGCAGCCCAAACCCAACTTAGGCGCATCACAATATACTACAAAAGACTCATTTGGATTCGCAACGTCAAGATTGGAGACGTCGTCAATCTCTTCTTCACTCTTGAAACTTTCTTCACAATTATCATCCCACACGAATGCCTTACCCTTGCAAGTCAACCGAGTCAGCGGTAGCGCCTAACTTGGAGAAACCTTCAATGAATCTCCGTGAGTAACGGCCAAACCAGAAAACTTCTTATCTCAGTGACTGACTTGGGCGTCTCCCATTGCAATACAGCCTCAATCTTCGAAGGATCTACTGCAATACCACCACCGGTAATTACATGACCAAAGAAATTTACTTCTCCCAACCAAAACCTACACTTTGATAGCTTCGCATACAGCTTCCTATCCTTTAAGACCTCCAGCACTAGCCTCAAGTGCTCGGAATGCTCCTCCTCGGACTTAGAGTAAACCAAAATGTCATCAATGAACACTACCACAAACCGATCCAAATATTCATGAAAGATACGATTCATATACTCCATGAATACTCCAGGAGCATTAGTAACACCAAATGGCATCATTGAATACTCGTAGTGTCCATACCGAGTTCTAAACGCTGTCTTAGGAACATCTTCATCCTTGACTTTGATTTGATGGTAACCCGACCTCAAGTCGATCTTAGAAAACACTTGCGCTCCCACCAATTGGTCCATCAAATCGTCTATTCTGGGAAGTGGATACTTATTCTTAATTGTTACTTTATTCAGTTGACGATAGTCAACGCAGAGTCTCATACTCCCATCCTTCTTTTTCACTAGCAACACTGGAGCCCCCCAAGGTGACAAACTCGGCCTAATAAACTTCTTCTCTAGCAATTCTTCAAGCTGCTTCTTCAACTCGGCTAACTCAGATGCAGACATCCTATAAGGTGCCATAGACACCGGCCTAGTACCAGGTACTATCTCAATGGTAAACTGGACTTCTCTCTCAGGTGGCACATCAGGAATTTCATCTGGAAATACCTCTGGGAACTCTCGCACCACCGGTACTTCATCAATTTTAGCTCGGCTCTCTGCAGACAATGTCACACTCAACGCAAACAACGCAGATTCTTCCACCTCGGAAGAAGGGAAACTCACAGTCCTCTCAAAGCAATTGATATGGACATGGTTATCCACTAACCAATCCATACCGAGGATGACATCCATCCTCCAATGGTAGGCAAATCAAATTAACAAGGAAGTCTCGCCAAAGGCGACGAGAGGGCACTTCGCACACACCGCAGAGGTAGTCACCGAACCCTTGGCCGGAGTATCGATAACCATCTCCTCATCATAGAAGACAAGACTAAATCCAATTTCTTAACACACAAAAAGAGAAATGAAAGAATGCGTGGCACGGTATCACTATTGCAATCAAAGGAATGCCATTTATAAAACACATACCTTTTATCTCATTCACCACCTCGGATCCAAAGAAGAGCGAATACCTTTCCAACATTCTTTTCCTTCTTCGCTTGGGACACCTCGAACTAATATGCCCGCCTCCCCACGGTTGTAGCAAACCACGCCCTTCTTCTCACGATGGAGCCTTGTGGCCTTCCTTCCCACACTTAAAACACTTAATGACTGGGCACTCAAAACTTTTGTGACCGTGTTTTCCACACTTGAAACATACTATACTCGGAGGAGCGTCTCCCCATTCGCGCGCCTTGGCCCAACCGACTTTCCATTTTCCTTTACCCTTTACACGTAACCCTCGTAAGGCTTAGCACGATATTGAGAATTTCGCTTCTCCATTCCGATTTTATAGGTGGTAGTCGCGCCACCTTGTCTTCCTCGAAGATTCTGCGACTATTCACCGGTGAGCAAACACCCTTATCTGTTGATTCCCAATTGCTGCTTGATGTCGGGCCTTAAACCCATTCTCAAACTTAATACACTTGGAGAACTCAGCAGTAGCTCCAGTGTAATGGGGGTAGAACTTCACCAACTCGGTAAACTTTGCCGCATACTCGGCCCGATGACTTACTCCCCCGCCTTGACTCTAAAAATTCCATTTCTTTCTTTCCCTTTACATCTTCAGGATAATACTTCATCAGGAACTCTCTCTTGAAAATATCCCAGGTGATTTCTCCCTCAGCAGTCTCCAACCTTTGAAGATTTTCCAGCCACCAATCGTCTCGCCACTACTCGGCGGCATGTGAGTACCAAATCTCACCTTTTTGCGCGATCGAACACTCCATCACTCGAAAGATCCTTTCTATTTCCTTTAACCAGACCATAGCTCCATCGGGATCATACCTCCCTTTGAAAGTAGGAGGATTCTCCCTCTGAAACGTAGCCAACCTCCTCGCTCCAGCATCCTCGGCTGCCTGCTGAGGCTGATTCCCCATAGTAGTCGCCATCGCTTCCAATGCAGCAGCTATGGCAGCGTCATTCCTCCCAGCTCTTCCAGCCATTACACTAAACATATAAACAAAATCTACTTAGAACGAGCCATAAAACTCGAAATTCTGGGAACTCAAGACTCAATACTTGGTCGGACAAGACCGGACTTTTGCTCTGATACCACTAATGTAACACCCCCTTACTTTTAATACTACTTAGCGAATTAAATCAGAGTTTTCAAAAACCACTCAAGGAGTGCTACATTTTTCTACATGAATTTAACCAAGCAAAACAATAAAACAATTGCGCAGCTAAACAGTGGTAGTGTGATGCACATACAGCACCTCGGCCAAGAAGGAACCGAGCTCACAGTAACAGGTTATTAGTTACCACACAGTCAAAATAATACATGTTCCAAAAAGACATAGGTTTACAACTCAAAATAAAACCTACATAACAGACCACTACGCTACTACTCGCCATTTGATGTTACACTACCAGAGCAAAATGACGCTAAACGACCTTTGAGTGAGGACACCTCTACTCGGGAATACCTGCAAGTTGCCAACATGAGAAGCAACATAAAAGCAGTAGGGTGAGTCTCTAAACACATATAATAAGGTTTATGACAAGCATTATGCTAAGCAAAACACATATAACACAATCATTTAGTGCATGAGTTATATGCATGATGCAGACCCAAAACACCAAGGGCATATGCATAATGGATCCATTAAGACCGAAGTCTTCTGCTATCACCTTAGCACCGAAGTCCTCTGCTTTCACCATAGGACCGAAGTCCTCTGCTTTCACCATTATGTTTATGATTTATGCGACACCATGAACAATGCATAACACACAGCATATACATCATTCAATTAAAATCATAACACAATCTCAGTGACTCACCAATTAGACCGCAGCCTTCTGTTCATAACTAGGACCTAAGTCCTCTGCTCACCTCTAGGACCGAAGTCCTCTGCATTCACCCTTTTCATTTATTTTAATGCCCCTCAGGGACTTCATCATTTAATACTCCACTACTCGTAGCCATAAGGCCAACAACACACATATGTCATTTTCTATGCTAAGGCCGACGTCTCTACATCGGCCAACAGCTCTAGGGCTGTCGCCCTCAGCTCACCAAACACCTCGGCACCAAGTAGTGGACCAAAAAGTCACCACGAGGACTACCATGTCACTTAGGACTAAAACGTCAATTAGGGACCAAAATGACTACACCATTTAACCACTCACGTACTTGGCACTCAAAACGACGCTCACAGTTGCGTCCAGCAACACCCTGCGCCATACTAGCGTTAAACGGGAACCTCGGCACACTCTCAGTACATCTCGGCACGCTAAACACCTCGGCGCATTTGGCACCTCGGCACGCTTGGCACCTCGGCACGCCTACACTCTACTCCACTCATAGTCACTTCACTTCGCACGAAACGTACTTCACTTCCTCTATAATACCACTTGGTTACTCTACGCTTGAACACACCGCACTTAAACGCAACATCTCACCTCGGCAAGTACACCTAGGTATGATATACTCTACATCTCGGCCATAACACCTCGGTTACTACACGCTATACGTTATCAACGGCACTTCAGCAGCTACGCCTAAGTACTTTATCTCGGCCTAAGCATCTCGGCCTACTTACCCTACACCTCGGCAAGTACAAACCGATACTTATACCTAGTCTCAGGTACTCATACACTTAGTCACTTGTGCTCTATCACTCACCTCGGCTCCTATGACATCGTTACTTACGTTCTTGACACTTACGATCATTCACTTAAGTTCGAACTTGCGTATGGAAAGTAACCTCACCTCGGCAATCCTAAACCGACTACTCCATTTAACTCAAACGCACGCTCGTCACTTTATGATGTATGTTTTCAGCTACTCCTCTGTTATCCTAAGCCTATTCTTTAAGAACCTCTCCAAGATTTTGTTGCTCACTCTCACTCACTCTAGCTCACTGGGACTGAGAGTTTCCTCAGCTCCCATTTCACTCCTTGATCCCTCGTATGATCAACTCTTCCATCCACTCCATACAACTCCACTAAAGTGAGCCAAAACACAACATCAAAAACATCAAAACACACCAAGCATGCAAAACAGCTCAGAAAACATAACTACAATTCTACTCACACATAACAACTCATCATACTACAAAATTATACGTGAGAAGAGAGCCCCCTAACCTTGATCAGTTGAGTAGAACACACTCTCTTCACTGAAATCCTCCAGTTAACACTCGCAGAAACTCTTCTCCCTTGATTCCGAGCTTCTTCCACGCCAAATGCTCTTCCTTCTCTCTAGAAAGTGATCTCACCTACCAACTTCTCTCTCTTACTTTCCCTTTGACTTTTTTCTCAAAACACTTTGCATGCATGCTCCCTTTCATTCGACACAGTCCTTTATGAGTCAACAATTGGGCTTCTAATGGCTCATGGGCCTCTCATGGCTCATGGGCCTCTACGCCCACCTTCCACATTCACCTAAACATCTCCTAAATGAAATAAACTTCTAATTAATACTTGACTTAACTAAAATGTTGTAAACCTTAAATAACTCAATCAAATAATTAAATGAACTATTTTGGGGTGTTACACCGTGGCCGTTTGGTTGTTAACGATAATTTCATTTTTCAAAAGAGTTAGTAGTGTGACCACTCTAAACCGTTGTTGTTTGGTCATCGTGAACCCTCACTCCTATTGCGAAAACTCACCTAAATAAGATAAAAAACAAAAACCTTTTTCAGGACAAACAAGAACTACGTAGCTTTGAATTCTCCATCGCACCGGGAGATACGTAAGAGCGAGAGACCAACTCTCGTCAAGCGCCAAAAATAAATTTTTTCATTAAGTCTTCTCATTCCCTTTTCTATAAAGAGGCAAATTTAAATATCTTCCAAATCAACACTTAAAACCACACGTTTAATTAAAGGTTCCCTTTCGGTAGAAAGGAGGTGTGGGGTGCTAATACCTTCCCCATGCCTAATCGACCCCCGAACCGAAATTTTCCAGCTTCCAAAAGGCCATTCGCTTTTCAATAAGTTTTCTTCAATATTTTCCTTATAAAAAATATTGGTTGCGACTTCATTGTTTTAAAAAGTTGTAAACGAAGAAAGATCCCCTCAGGGACTTTTTCGGGCGCGACAGCTGGCGACTTCATTGGGGACTTTTCCTTTTTTAAGTGGGTCAAGCCTAACTAATTAAATGTGTGGTTTAATGTGCTATCGATTTGATTTGGATACTTTCTTTGCTTCTATCCCTTTTCGGTTTCCTCTTCTTTCTTATCATGTTGTATGCATGTGCATTTGTTTTCTCTTCTTCCATGTTTGTTTTTCCTTCCTCCTCTTTGCTTATGTGCTTAGTACCCTCATGCATTTTTCCCCATCTTGTTATGTTCCCTTCTTCTTTGCTCCCTCTCTTCAAGGTAAGGTCACGCATTTCTCCCCAATTCTATCATGATCCCCTCTTCTTGGCTCCCTTTCTTGAGGTTAGCAATGCACTTGATTGTTGTTGAAACCCTAGGCTAGCTTATTTGATATTGAACCCTAGTGTAGACGACATGTTGTTGCTTGTTTTTGTCTGGTTTGTTCTGGGTTTTCATTTGCAGGTGGGGTAATATGTGTTGGGTAGTTTTAAGTGGTATGTCCTTGCCACACACATTAACACCCTTATGATTATGTGCTTTGAGAGGAGCCTAAAACCCAAGGTCTGACAAAACTTGGGAGAGTGGCAATTGGACCGTTGTCCTTCTGACTCTCATGAAAGTTTCAGCCAGAGTATGCTCTTTCATGATGCCTCACACCAGATGGCGTTCCATCGTATTTGAGAGAGAATTAGCTCTGGTAACCTAGTGTGGAAGTTACTAGAACCAACATGGGAGGAACATTTGAGTTGTCCTAGAACCTAGGTCACCGCCTTCGTAGGAACACAAGGGGCATACCAAATTGTGTGTTGCATTGTAATCTAGGCACGTTTTCAAAAAAGAAAAGGAGATTTTTCAAAAAAAAAGAGAGAAAATAGAGAAAGAGCTGCCGTTGTAGCCTTTCTTTTGTTGGTCCGTACGAGGCAGCATGTGGCCCACTCTTTTCAAAAAAGAGAGAAAGAGCTGCCGTTGTAGCCTTTCTCTTATTAGGTCCATATGAAGCCACGTACGACCCGCATTTTCCAAAAAAAACTTGAATCACTGCCAATAAGGACTTTTCTCTAAGTTGCATAGGCATAAAACATACATTTTCAACAATTTTCGCATGCATCTTTGTATTTCAACATGGTTTGCTTGCCGAGGATCACAAGTAATAAGAAATCTTGTCATAGATACGACATGGAATCCAGAAGGGAAACAGTGTATACTGTAACACCCCAAAATAATTCAATTAATTAACTTAGTTGAGTTATTAAGGGTTTGCAACATTTTACTTTTAAAGTCAAGTAATTCATTAAGTGAGGGTTAAGCATGTGTTACTTTTTAGGAAAATGTCTAAGTTAGGAGAGGGTGTGGGTAGAGGAAGCCCACGGCCTAATAAGGCCAAGTCCTCATTTAAGTCCATTAGGACATGTTAAGTAGTGTCTTCGTAAGAGACCATCACATTGTTTCAAAAATAGTTAAGTTTCCAAATTAAGAAAGTAGAGAGAGAAGTGAGACTTAGAGAGAAGGAAGAGAACCGAAGGGAAGAGTGATAGTGTTAGTGAAGAGGGTGTGTCTACGGTTATAATCAGGTTAGGGGGCTCTTTTAATCCTTGTAATGTTTTGTGTTTGATAGTGTTTTGGTGTGAGTGGTTCTGATTACCTTGCATGTGTGTTTTATGTGTTGTTCATACCATGTTTTTACTGTGTTTTGCTATTTGCTGTGATTGTGGTGAGGTACGATGGTGGATCGGTTGGGAAAGAGAGAGGAGTGTAACACTCTCTCTGTTCTGTGTGGTAAGAAGAGAGCATTGCATGGTGAGGCATCAGAGTGTGAATCGGTGTAGTGTGAAGAAAATGAGCTTGCATGTAGAGTTAGGGAGAGGATCGAAGCAATGGAGTGAGTGTAACACCCCCTTACTTTTAATACTACATAGCAAATTAAATCAGAGTTTTTCGAAAACCACTCACAAGAGAGTGCTACATTTTCTACAAGACAAACAAACAAGCAGCAACGGCGCAAATCAACAGTTACCAGTGTGACATATAACACCTCGGCCAAATGGAACGAGTTCATAAAAACACAGGTTTTAATTTACAACGCAGTCGGAATGAAACATGTTCCAAAATAACATCAAGTTACATTTCAAAAACCAACCCAAAACGACCTCTAAACTACTCGGCCCAAAGTGTTACATATCGAGCAATGACGACGCTTAAACGATTAATCGAGTGAGGACACCTCTACTCGAAAATACCTGCAAGTTGCCAACATGAGAAGCAACATAAAAGCAGTAGGGTGAGTCTCTAAACACATATAATAAGGTTTATGACAAGCATTATGCTAAGCAACACATATAAACACCTCGGCACAACACACAAATAACACAATCATTTAGTGCATGAGTTATATGCATGATGCAGACCCAAAACTCCAAGGGCATATGCATGATGGATCCTTTAAGACCGAAGTCTTCTGCTATCACATTAGGACCGAAGTCCTCTGCTTTCACCATAGGACCGAAGTCCTCTGCTTTCACCATTATGCTTATGATTTATGCGACACCATGAACAATGCATAACACACAGCATATACATCATTCAATTAAATCATAACACAATTCCAGTAACTCACCATTTTAGACCGCAACCTTCTGTTCATAATTAGGACCTAAGTCCTCTGCTCACCTCTAGGACTGAAGTCCTCTGCGTTCACCCTTTTCGTTTTATTTAATGCCCCTCAGGGACTTCAACATATATTACTCCTCTACTCGTAGCCCTACGGCCAAACAACTCTCATACATCATTACGGCACTAAGGCCGACGTCTCTGTATCGGCCTACAGCGCTAAGACTGTCGCCCTCAGCTTACCAAACAGCTCGGCTCCACGTAGTGGACCAAAAAGTCACCACGAGGACTACCATGTCACTTAGGACTTGATCGTACCTGATCACCAAGTGTGTTGTGTGCTGCTCCTTTGTCCGGTCGCTGCTGCTGGTGTGGGGACCGGTCTCCAGAGCACCTCGGGTGGTACCTGCAAAGACACTCCGACGCTCTAGTCGGGTGTGCTAGCAGGCGTGGTATCACGGGGTAGGAATTGCGTACTCGACGACGATGTGGACCGAGGTGGTATTTATACCTTTGGCGACGACCCGTTGCGAGAAAAGCGGCCGGTCGCGAGAATTGCGGACCAAGCCACGGTCTTGGGCCGTTTAGCGAGATGGGCGGCCCATTCATTGGCTGCAACTCCGTGTCCTTGCTAATACGCCTGCATCAGTTGCCCCCAAGCCTAGGTCGGCAGGAGCGGGCCGAGGCTTGAATCAATGCTCGTGGTGGGAAGATGTTTTCGCACTTTTGGCCGGACTTGGTCGGGCCCCGTCCTTGAAGTCGTCCGATCGCGCGTGGCGGCGCTGGTTTCGACCGCCATTAATGCGCTATGATTGCACCGATTTTTGCGTGCCTCGAGGTGCCTTTTGGTGTTCCCCATGCAACGGATGGGAGGAGGCGTCACGGTGACCCGCGACGTTTAAATGCGTGGGCCCTCCTATAAATAGGGCCTTTGGTCAAGACGTCTTCAACACGAAAAGCATTCCTCTGCTGCCGATCGAGTATCCGCAAGCGCCACGAAGCTTTTGTTCGAACATCTTACGTCCGCTCCTTTCTTCTCTGCATTCCAAGTAAGCCGCTTCTTCTCGGCTTTTCTCTTTGATTTTTATTTGCTTTTTGTTGCTTTCCTAGTTAGTTTCACGCCTCGTGAAAGGAGGCGTCCCGGTCGGGGACGGCCACGTCGCCCCTTTTCTCGAGCTTGCTCTCGGTCGACTGGACGCCATGTCTTTCATAGGTGGATCGGCGAACAAGCGGCACGCTCGTATATCCGTGCCCCAAAGAAAGCCTCGCGCTAATGGCGACGCTGCCTTCTCAAGAGATGGAACGGACGGAGTCTTCGTCCCTCTGCGGGTCGCCCGGCCACTCTCAAGTTGAAGAAAGAACTTCCCCACGAGATCTTCATCGAGCGTTCCTCGGCTTTCGGCGAAAGCGTCTCTCATCGACTTCCACGAGTCGACCAGTCAAGGATCCGCCGCGCTCGACACTCTTGCCGGGTGGCGAAGGAGTGACGACCGGTGATCGGCGTGGTGGGCGGCGGCGATATGGGCGATGTTACCCGGCCTTCTACGGGTCCTTTGTTGACTTTATTGACTTAGAAGATGACCTCCCGCCCGAGCCCATGCAAGTGGAAGATCGGGCGGCGCGATGGAGGCAATCCCGAATCACCGGGCGGGGATGGTGTCGTGACCGCCGGTGAAAGAATGGGTGAACCGCCGAACCAAATGAAGTCGCGGTCGGCGGGTGGAGGATGAAGCCGGCCCTTCGGAGGTTATAGACGTGAATGACATCTCGTGGGTGTCTGAGAAGATGAGGGCTTTCAAAAGCTTTGTCCCTCCGGAGGCCCCATGTATTGACGATTTGAACGCCCTCTTCACCAAGCCGGGGTGGAAGGTGAAAGCGTCTTTGGAAGATGAAAACATTGCGACCGCTCTCCACGTTGAAGTTCACCATGCACCGGGTGGTGTTTGAAAAGATGGGGATCGTCCCCCCCTTTACAGACTTCCAGCAGGACGTTCTCAGATATCTGAACGTTGCCCCCTCGCAGATCCATCCGAACGGCTGGGGCTTCATGAAGACGTTCGAACGTTTGTGCGACCGGTTGGGCCGGAACGTATCGACCAGGCTCTTTCTTGCCTTGTTTGAATTGGTCGCACCGGGAGTCACGGACCAACATGGCTCGCAAGGAGCAGGTGTCTTTTAAGAACCAGAAGTCATTTGCCCGCAAGTTTTTCAGAGCTTACTCGGACTCTCTGCCGGGCGGTTGGAAGAACCAGTATTTTTGGGTCGTTCCCGATGCAAAGGCATTGAAGATATCGCAGAGTTTCTCCGGGGACGGTACTCGAGGAGCTCTTTCTTCCCATATCTCGGCGGGCGGCTCACTTCACGAGGCGATTACACGTCATTTGTGGTCGACTCTTGATGAAGAGGATTCAAGTAACCTTGGGGATGATAATGAGTTGTCGCCTTGTCTTATGAGAACCACGAAGGGGATATCCCATGCCGACCGTTCTGCTTGTATGAGGGGGATAAATTGGTATCTGAGCTCGGTCGGTATCTTTTGTTACCTGCTTGTTCGCTCTTTTTCGCCGGACGACTGATCTTTCTTTGTTTTTCTTTTTGCAGCTAAAACTCTAAAGATGTCTACCTCCGATTGGCAGGCACTTGAGAAGCTCGTCACTGGCAGCGCCCCGAAGAAATCTGCCCCCGGTTCTCAGCAACGCCAGAACACCCCACTCCTCAATAGGAGCGTTGGGGGCGGTCACCAAGATAGGAGCGCTGGTGGTGGCCCTCGTGGCCAGGACGGTCGCACTCCTTCTAAGCGACCGAGGGAAGGGGAAGAGCGGATTGAGTCCCCCGTCTTTGAACTCGAGGATTTTGATGATGCTCAGGTGGCACTTTTCAAGAAGGATCCCATGGAGTTTTGTGGCGACCTGCTCAAGTCTGCCAACAAGACTATGAAGGACATAAAGAGGAGCCAAGCACGTGAGTCGCTGTTTTTGTCACCTTATCGATCAAATATTCGACATTGCCTCATTAACTTAGTTTTCCATTTCAGTCTTGGAGGCGGGATGCGGCCCAGAAGAAGGTCAAGGAGCTTGAGTCGGCCGGTCGGAGACTTAAGGAGCTGGAGCCTGAGATTGCCGCTCTGGAGCAAACCAAGATCAAGCTGGCGACCGCTGAAAAGGATAAGAAGCAGTTGGCGGACGACAAGGTCAAGCTGGGGGCCAGGAACAAGGAGCTTGCTGATTTGGTGAAGACCCTGAAAGCTGAGGTCGCCCGCTTTGAGGAGACCAAAACGGCCGTTATTCAGGAGAAGCTTGCTGAAGTGGTCTCTGTTGCAAAGGGGGCGGCCATTTACCTGTTTGACAATGCCGTGGCCCAGATGCAGCTGCTCGCCGCTCGGGGCATTCAGTATGATAGCCGTTTGGTGCAGCCCGACCATGTTGTCGAGGGTGAGGAGATCATCTTGCCCGTTCGGATGGACGATGATGGTAAAGTGACTCGCAAGCGGAGCGTGGTCCTCCCTCGTGCTAAAAAGTGATTAATTTTCTGTTTTGCCCGCCTGCGAGCGGTTTACTATTTTGTAATTTCGGTACTTGTAATTTTGTTGTTCTTGTACTCCGCCTTCGAGCGGTTCAAACATTTTGGGCGCCCGGCTTTGTCTGGGCATTTCGCCTTGTAATGAATTTCGCTTATGTTTAATTTGTTCGCTTGAATTAATTTCTTTGTCTTCGCACTTTCTTAAGTTACGAAATGCAGGCCGATCGTTGGCCGCTATTTTGGGCCCTTTCGAAGGCACACGCTTTAGGCCGATCGTCGGCCGATTCATGACCTTTTATTTAATTATTGGAATTTGGGGCCATTCGATGGCTCTCGTTGTAGGTCGCTCGGCGGCCTACGATCGCTAGTGGGTTTACTTAACCCTCGGCCAATTCGATGGCACTCGTTGTAGGTCGCCCGGCGGCCTACGATCGCTATTGGGTTTATTTAACCCTTGGCCAATTCGATGGCACTCGTTTTAGACCGCTCTGGATCTTCGTTCGTTCGGACCCCCTTATTGAGAGCGAACGACCATTCAATATATTAAAGAACGGGCCTCGGTAATTTAAAAATGCAATATATTAAAGAACGGGCCTCTGTAAAAAACCCCAGTGGGGAAAAAGAGCGCCCGCTTATTGTTTATTTCAAACGATCGACCGATTACAAAAGTGTGAACTAAATATAATACTGCTTCAATTTATCACTATTCCATGTCCGGGGAATAATCGCCCCTTCCATGGTTTCTAATTCGTATGCCCCACGGCCGGTCTTATTAATGATACTGATGCCTTTCTTTGATTTGGGGCCAACTTCCCTTGGCGTGCATTCTTGTTGCCGACGTCCGCCCGTCTGAGAACCAGCTGTCCGATCGGAAAGTCCCTCTTTTGTACACGGGCGTTGTATCTGGCAGCGACCCTTTGCTTGATCAGTGCCTCCCTGAGGGATGCTTGGTTGCGCAACTCTTCAACCAAGTCTAATTCTTCTTTTATAGCCCGGCCGTTATCGCCATCATCGTCGTGGTTGGCGTTCTCGATTCACTCGTTCATCTCAATAGGAATAACAGCATCCATTCCATAGACCAGTTTGAAGGCGACTCCCCGGTCGATGAATGGGGGGTCGTCCTATATGCCCAAAGGACGGACTGCAGCTCTTCGACCCAATTCCCTTTAGCTTCAGCAAGTCTTCTCTTTAACCCTCGTAGAATGACTCTGTTGGCCGCTTGAACTTGCGTTAAATGCTGGGGTGCTCGAGAAGTGAAACATTTGTTTCACCCTAGGCCGACCAACATATCTCTCGAACTTCCTATCCGCAAATTGGGTGCCGTTGTCCGTTATGAAAGTGCTGCGGAACTCCGAACCAAGGCTAAGGCGTTCGGCCAAAAAACTTGTTGATCTTTGCCGAAGTTATTGTTGCCAGAGGCTCGGCCTCTATCCACTTTGTGAAGTAGTCCTTCGCCACAATCGAGAATTTGAAGCGCCGCGCGCTGCGGAACGGACCGAGCAGATCCATCCCCCACCAGGCGAACGGCCATGGTGAGGTGAGGGTTTGCAATTCTGATGAGGGGGCGACGTGAACATCAGCGTGTACTTGGCACCTCTTGCATTTCTGTACTAACTTTTTGGAGTCCTCATCCATGGTCGGCCAGTAGTAACCAGCCCTAAGTGCTTTCTTTGCAATGGACCGTCCGCCCTGATGGCTGCCACATATCCCTTCATGTATGTCCTCGAGGACATGGTAAACCGACCGACGATAAGCACCGGAGGAGTGGGCACGAGAATCCTCTTCTATACAGCTTCCCTTCGATCACAGAATACTTGGTGGATCGTAACCTCAATGTCTTAGCCTTCTTTGGGTCGGCCGGCTCTTCACCTATTGTGATGTAACGCAGGATGGGGGCGATCCAATCATCTTCTGCTTCGATGGTCAGGACGGCCACTGGTTGACTAGCCTTGGTGGATACGCTCGGCCGGGTGAGGGTTTCTTGAATTAAACTCCTGTGATTGCCCGGTGTCTTGGTACTGGCTAATTTTGCCAGGATGTCAGCCCGGACGTTTTCGGTCCTCGGCACATGTTTGACTTCCGCCCGTTCAAAGCGGCGGAGGAGCTCTCTAACTCGGCGGTGTAGTTCTTCAACACCGTCTTTTGCATCATATAACTCCCCGAATGCGGGAGACGACCGAAGCGAGTGCGAGTGTAGTTCTACCCGGTCGGCGTTGAATTTTTTCGCGAGTGCGGCCGGCTATGCATGCCTCGTATTCGGCTTAGTTATTGGAAGTGTGAAACGCAAATGTTAGGGACACTTCCACTGCAAGTCCTTCTGAATTCTCTAATATGAGGCCCGCCCCACTGCCTTTGTTGTTGGAGGAGCCGTCCACATGCAAGGTCCATATTGTCTCTGGCCGGCCGTCCTGTGTTGGGGTCATCTCTGCGATAAAGTCGGGCCGAAGACTTGGGCCTTAGCGGCCGATCTTGACTCGAACTTTATGCCAAACTCACTAAGTTCTACCGCCCATTTGATCATCCGTCCCGCCAGGTCTGGCCGATGGAGGACCTGTCTTATGGGTTGGTCCGTTCTTACCACGACCTGGTGGGCCACGAAGTATGGTCTCAAGCGCCGGGCGGCCACCAGCAGTGCAAGTGCTAGCTCTCGATCTTACGGTATCTCGATTCGGTCCTTGCAAAGACTTTTGGCGATGAAGTAGACCGGATTTTGCTTTAAGTTGTCTTCTCGACCGGGGCGGCACTCAATACTTCTTGATGAATTGCCGTGTACAAGTACGAGGTTCCCGGTGCAAGCCGTCATAATGGGCGGGTTGGTCAAAGCCTCCTTCAATTGTTCTAGTGCCCCCGCAGCGGCTTTGGCCCACTCGAACTCTACCTCTTTCTTCAAAAGTTTGAATAGGGAGCGACTTGCATGCAGATTTGGGTATGAATCTTGAAAGAGCGCGATCATACCATTGGTCGTTGGATTTCCTTTTTGTAGCGGCGGCCCTCATATCTGCGACCGCCCTACATTTGTGCAGGTTAGCCTCTATCCCCTTTCGGTCGAGATAAAACCCTAAGAATTTGCCGCCCTAACTCCAAAGGTGCACTTTTCTGGGTTAAGCCTAAGAGAATTTTTCCTCGCTTCTTTAAAGATTTCTCTTAGGTCGGCCGCATGATCTTGGTCGTTCCTGCTCTTGATGATCATATCATCAAGGTAAACTTCAGCTACTCGACCGATCCGATCCTTGAAGATCTTGTTCATCATCATTGGTATGTTGCCCAGCGTTCTTCTTCAGCCGAACGGCATGACCTTGTACTGGAAGTTGCCACGATCAGTCATGAAGGCAGTTTTGTGGCGGTCGGGCGGGTACATCGTAATCTGGTTGTACCCAGAATAGGCATCCAGGAAGGATAGCAATTTGTAGCCCGATGCCCCATCGACCGACCGACAATCGATGCTCGGACCGGAAGGCATCCCGGGCATGCCTTGTTCAGGTCTGTGTAGTCGACGCACATGCGCCACTTGCCGTTTTTCTTCTTGACTAGCACCACATTTGACAGCCAGGTCGTGTATTTTATTTCTTCAATAAACTCGGCCTTGACTAGGTCGTCAACGGCCTGGGCTGCTGCTTGAGATTTCTCTAGGTTTTGGGTTCGCCTTCTTTGGGCGGCCGCCCGACGCATTCATCCATCCGCTGCGGTGATGGCATGCAACTTCTGTTGGGATGCCGGGCATGTCAGATGCTTGCCATGCGAACAAGTCTGCATACTCCTTAAGGCAGGCTGTGAGATCTTGCTCGACCTGCTCAGGTAGTCCGCGTCCGAGTTTGACCGTCTTCTCTGGGTCGTCCCTCATTTGGGCGTCAACAAGCTCTCCATGTGGCTCGGGCCTCTTGAGTCTATTTTTTAGCTCGCGGGCTAATTCATCGTCGTCGTCCTCTGGGTCGCTATCAGGGTCATACCGGGCGTCTAAGTCCGCGAGGTTGACTTGGTGCCTTTCTCCGGTGCTCGTGGGTCGATATCTACTGTCACCCGCCGTTGCGTATGTCTTGATACAAATAGTGGCTTTTCTTGGCCGCTTCTAGGTCGGCTAACACTGTTACCACTTGATCGTCCTTCTTTGTGAAACTTCATCTTGGTGGATGTGGAGGCTACTACCCTAACTTTCCCGAGTCCTCGGCCTATAAATGCGATAGCGAGGATTTGATGGGTAGGACTAGGAATGTGGCCTTCACCGTCCGGTATTTTGTGCTCGTTTCTGAGTCATCACGAAGGTGACCAAGAGATCGATCGTTCTAAGGGGTAGGTGGATCGCCCGTTGAACCTGATAGGGGTGTTGGATCGATGTTCGTGGAATGATCTCACTCGGTCGACGTTGATCTTGTCGATCGGATCGCAAATATGATGTCGGCCGAATCGCTTGGTCGACTGTGAGTGGCGTGCCGGTATTGGCCATTCACGCTCACGATTACCAACGGCATAGCTATTGGCCCTTCCGTCCGGCAAATCTTCATCTCCAAAGGAAATGGGTGGCTTTTTTTGGCCGGCGCGCTCGTAGATGTAGACCCAACCATCATCAACTCGTTCCATTTTCTTTTTATGGCTTTCTTCGAATCCCTTTTCTCTAAGGGGTTTCCTCCTTGGATTACCATGGCCACTCTCCGGCCGTTGGACATCCGGACGTCCTCTTCGGAGGTGTCCTTGTCCGCTATCTCCTCTACGGTTGCTGCAGTAATTTCTTTGCCCTTTGACTGGGGCTTCTTTCCTCCGGCTTTCTCTTCGGATCGGCTGGTACCCTCTGCTCGGACGTACTGCTTCAGCTTCCCCTTTTGGATGAGATCCTCGATGTCATCTTTTAGAAGCCATGCGCGATCATTAGTATCGTGTCCCTTGCTTTTATGGTACCGACAATATTTTTTGGTGGCCCGTGCGCCCTTCTTGAGTACCAATGGATCGGGCCTCTTCACGTCAACAAATTCGTTGTTCTGACACTCGGACAATATTTGGGCTATGGGAGCATTGAGCCTCGTCCGATGCTCATACTTCTCGGGCGGTGACTCGCTGCGGCTTGTTGTCGGCCGTTGTCTTGATTTACGGCCCGCTTGTCGCCGTCTTCTCTAGGTCGCCTTGTATGTGCGCCTTTCTGGCAGCAAGGGTTTCCTCATAATGCATGTGGGCGTTGGCTCTACGGAGGAACGTGCTGAGATCGTCGATGTGGTTCAAAGTGAACTCCTCAACAAATCTGTGGTCCGGCCGGATGCCCCTCTTGAGGTATTTCAGTTTATCCTCATGCATTAGGTCGCACTTGATCGGCTTCATTGTTAAAACGCTCTATGTAACGTCTTAACGACTCGTTGTCCCCCTGGGTGATGGTGTCCAGGTGCTCTTCATGGCGGTATTGGCACCGGTTGGCGGTGTAATTTGCCAAAAAGATTCTGATCAATCCTTCCCACGAGGAAATGGTGTTCGGCCGTAGCGACCCCCACCATTCTAGAGCTCGTCCGTCAAGTGACTGTGGGAACAGCCGGCACTTCATGATGGAATCTAACTCTCGGTAGCTCTGAATTGTTGAAGTATCTGATGTGTTTATCAGGATCACCTCGCCCATCAAACTTGTTGAGGTTGGGCGGCTTTCTTAGGTCCCTGGGGATACGGTAGCGTCTGATCTCCCTAGTGAAAGGGCCTTGGCCGCCTGTCGAGAAGTCGTTCGGCCCGAACGTCTGCATCGTGAGATATGCTTCGCCGGTCGGTATTCCATAGAATCCACCGCCGGTATGGTGCCCGTGTATGGGGGGCCCTTGGAACGAGCGGCCTCTGTTTCTAGTGGATTGATGTCTCCTTGGTCGTCGTGAAACATCTCTGATTTCACCGTTCCGATATTCGTTCAACTCGTCGTAGGGGTCCCACGATCGGCTCCTAGAGCGCCTGGAGTCGGAGGATTCGTACGAAGAATATCTCGTGGGCGAACGGTCCGACTCGGGCTGGTAGGGTGAATCTGAATAGTCATAATTATGTGAGGGGGAACGGCGACTGCGCGCGTTCCTGCGGTCGGGCGATCTGCGCGCCCGAATCCTTCGGCGAGGATCGAGCGCAGGTACTCCTCGATAGCGGGCGATCGCTTCGGGGCTTCGGCCTGCGTGAAGCGGCGAGTTCGAGCGAAGGATGCCCCATGTCTCGCTTTCGACGTGGCGGGCATGGACCTCTCTCGAGCCGAGTTATGAGATTTTCCGGTCGGCAATGATCCGATTTTTGGTTTTGAGTAGCCGGAGAACGGCACAGGTGGCGTGTTCGGCGGTTGCTCCATGATCGGCCTCCGCCGATTCGCTCGGGATTCGTTGATGCTCTGGTCCGAGGTGGCTCCTTGCCCGCCCGGGACCGAGGGTTCCGGCGAGGTTGTCATGGGATTCATTGATTGTTAGTGGGAACGCCCTCCGGTGTCTGCTGCTGGACGAGCCGCCGGGACCGGCAGGTCGTTTCAGGTGGATGCCCGCGTAACGATTTTCTTTCGCCCATCTTTGAAGTGGGAAAGCGCTCGGGCTCCCACTGTGGTCGCCAAATGATCGTACCTGATCACCAAGTGTGTTGTGTGCTGCTCCTTTGTCCGGTCGCTGCTGCTGTGGTGTGGGGACCGGTCTCCGAGCACCTCGGGTGGTACCTGCAAAGACACTCCGACGCTCTAGTCGAGGTGTGCTAACAGGGGGGGTATCACGGGGCAGGAATGCGTGCGTACTGACGATGTGGAGTGAGGTGGTATTTATACCACTGGGGCGACCTGACCGTTGCGAGAAAAGCGGCCGGTCGCCGAGAATTGCGGACCAAGCCACGGTCTTGGGCCGTTTGGCGAGTTGGTGGGCGGCCCATTCTCGGGCTCGCAACTCCGTGTCCTTGCTAATACGCCCCAGAACAGGACTAAAACGTCAAATAGGGACTAAAATGACTACACCATTTAACCCCTCACGTACTTGGCACTCAAAACGACGCTCACAGTTGTGTCCAGCAACAACCTGCGCTACACTAGCGTTAAAACAACACCTCGGCACCTATAGCACCTCGGCACACTCGGCACGCTTGGCACCTCGGTACGCCTACACTCTACTCCACTCATAGTCACTTCACTTCACACGAACGTACTTTACTTCCTCTATAATATCACCTAGTTACTCTACGCTTGAACACACCGCGCTTAAACGCAACATCTCACCTCGGCAAGTACACCTAGGTATAATATACTCTACATCTCGGCCATAACGCCTCGGTTACTACACGCTATACGTTATCAACGGCACTTCAGCAGCTACGCCTAAGTACTCTATCTCGGCCTACTTACCCTACACCTCGGCAAGTACAAACCGATACTTATACCTAGTCTCAGGTACTCATACACTTAGTTACTGGTGCTCTATCACTCACCTCGACTCCTATGACCTCGTTACTTACGTTCTTGACACTTACGATTATTCACTTAAGTTCCAGCTTACGTATGGAAAGTAACTTCACCTCGGCAATCCTAAACCGACTACTCCATTTAACTCAACGCACACTCGTCACTTTAAGATGTACGTTTTCAGCTACTCCTCTGTTATCCTAAGCCTATTCTTTAAGAACCTCTCCATGATTATGTTGCTCACTCTCACTCACTCTAGCTCACTGGGACTGAGAGTTTCCTCAGCTCCCATTTCACTCCTTGATCCCTCGTATGATCAACCCTCTCATCCACTCCACACAACTCCACTGAAGTGAGCCAAAACACAACATCAAGAACATTAAAACACACCAAACATGCAAAACAACACAGCAAACATATCTACAATCTACTCACACATAACAACTCATCATACTACAAAATTATACGTGAGAAGAGAGCCCCCTAACCTTGTTCAGTTGAGTAGAACGCACTCTCTTCACTGAAACCCTCCAGTTAACACTCGCAGCAACTCTTCTCCCTTGAGCTTGAGCTTCTTCCACGCCAAATGCTCTTCCTTCTCTCTAAAAAGTGATCTCACCTACCAACTTCTCTCTCTTACTTTCTCTTTGACTTTTCTTGATAATTTTTGGTAATGAATGTTCCTCTCCTTCGACACTCTTCTTCTGAGTCAACAATTTGGGCTTCTAATGGCTCATGGGCCTCTCATGGCTCATGGGCCTCTACGCCCACCTTCCACATTCACCTAAACATCTCCTAAATGAAATAAACTTCTAATTAATACTTGACTTAACTAAAATGTTGTAAACCTTAAATAACTCAATCAAATAATTGCTTGAACTATTTTTGGGGTGTTACTGTTGAGTATCCGAGAGTGTGCATGAGTGTGGTGAGTGGAAATGAGTTTGCATGTTGGGTTTAAGTAAAGAAACAGAGTAAACCAAGTACCTTCACTTAGAGTTTGAGAAACCGAAGTTGAGGAAGTCAACGCCTAGAGTGTCTTAGTGTTGAGAGTCCGTTGGTGAGTTTGAGGAGAGTATGTGTCTAAACACCATCATGAGGGGTAGGGATGCATAAACCGAAGTGTAGGTGTTTCGCCTTAAGATTACCGAGGTGTAGAGGGAGTGAACCGAGGTCCTCAGGCCGAGGTAGCGTCACCGAGGTGGAACTCCCAATTGCCTAAGTGTAGGTGAACTGAACCAGGGAATACAGAGAAGTGAATCCCCATGAGTTAGACGATTTTAGCCTGGCGGAGTGCGTGTAATTGTGAGTAGTGTGCCGAAGTGAGGGTTTGAGTGTAACATGCCGAGGTGCCAAAGCTGAGCTAGGTGCCGAGGTGATGTAGAATGCCGAGTTGGAGTATTTAGCCGAGGTACACACATAGTGTGCCGAGGTGAGGTTAGGCGCCAATGTTGCCTAGCATATTGTGGGACGCCACTGTGAGTGCGATTTTAGCACCAATTGTGCATAAGTACGGGAGCGATTAAGTCCATTTTGGTCCTTAGGTGACATTGTGGTCCCTAAGTGTCGTTGCAGTCCTCGGTGTGACAATTAGTCCACCATGGAGTGCCGAGGTGATTGAGAGGTCGGTAGTTGAGTGCCGAGGTGATTCTACCGGTGTAGTAGGGTCGACCTTAGCACTGTGGTGATGTCTAGATGGTGTGGACGTCAGTGTTAGCGACGGAGTAGAACGACGGAGTAGAACGACGGAGTAACGACGATGTAAGCATTCACATGCGCTATGTTTGATTGGTGTGTGATTGCATTTGTCATGAAGTCACATGTTCATGTGCATATAACGACGGAGGAGGTTTCGGCCTCGATGTGGTAGGACTTCGGTCTCCATATCAAATAACGACGGAGTTAACGACGGAGAGCCGGTAGGCTAACGACGGTGGAGGTACCTCATTGCATAATGCCCTATGGTTGGGTTGCATACATGCATACATTTCATAATTTAATGTGTTTTTGAGCTGATTGATAATTGTTGTGGTTAATTGAACTATCTGTGAGTGGCTGTGTTAGCTGAACCGAGGTGCTTTAGTGCTATCTCTAACCTTAAGCTTTCTTCACATTAGATTACTTGTGTTAAGAGACTCACCCTAGTTGCTTTATGTTGCTTCTCATGTCGGCAACTTGCAGGTACACATGAGTGATAGCTGTGCCTAGCTCAAGTCGAGTCCGTGTATGCGCTGCGGTGGGTCGTAACACCGGGTTGGGGCCGAGTAGATTTTAGTGCTTTTTATGCTGATCTTGTGTATTTTATGCTAGATAGCTTTTGAACTAAAACTATCACATTTTGTTGTAACTTTTACTAAGTATTATGACTTGATGTTTACTGGCCGAGGTGCCTTATGTTATGGGCTTAGACCCTTTTGCCGATGTGATGCGCATGATTACATGTTTAGTATAATGCTGTGCAGCTGTTTGAACTTAATTGAATTCTGTTTCCTTTTTCAATCATCAAATGTAGCCCTCCTTTGAGTGGAATTTTGAAACTCTGATTTTAATTTAGTAGATCGAATTGATTAGATAAGGGGGTGTTACATATACTCCAAGGTACCCAGCTGTAAACAACGTAGATGTGACTAGTCTGAAGAAGTGTGTTGCATTGATGGGACCGATTGAGCGGGGATCTTTTGATAGTACCTTTGGGAATCTCCGGAAGTTGTTGTTGCTAGAGGTGCAGACTGAGGCTATTGTGGCTCTGAGTAGATTCTATGACTCTAAAATCAGGTGCTTTCTTTTCAAAAAATTTCAAATGGCCCCCACATTGGAAGAATATCAGTAGATTTTGGGTTTCAATCAGACAGAAGCTGTCCCTTACCGGTATCAAGAACAATACTACACAGATGAGGGGTTTGCTGCATTGTTGCAAGTGAGTGTAGAGGATCCAAGCTCCAAAAGCGTAAGAGAAACCATGTGATAGGTTTCCCGCAGAGCTACCTTGAGGGTTTAATGGAAGCCTATGCCAGAAGTAAAAATTGGGTTGTCTTCAAGCGAGTTTTGGCCTTAGCAAATTTCGGAGTTGTTCTCTTTCTGCAGATTGAGAGGTATGTGGATGTAACCGTTATTGGCATTTTCCTGGCTTTTCAGAATGGGAGGAGCCCCATTAATCCAATTCCCGCCATCCTTGCGACACTTATTCTCGCTCTTCTCTCACTGTTGTATGCTTGGCTTCTTATTCATATCTTTCACCAACCCAAAACGAGTGGAAAAGTTGATTGACTACTGTTTGTAACTTGTGAGGTGAAAGCTATGAATATTCAAGAGTGGATCCAATTTCTAGGGAGCCTAGATGAACACTCGATTCGTTGGTATCTCTCATCTTGCTGGTGTCATGCCCCAATTTTGTCTGACTTAGGTCAAAACTCTAATTTTCCCCAAAAATAAATAACCAGAGGAGAAGAGAGCCTCATGCATTGCATTTAAGGTTCTAAAAGTCATTTCAAAGCTTCTAAAATCATTTTTTGAGTTGGAATGCACTTCTTGGAGAAATTAGGGTTTTTCGGTGCAAAAGGGTATTTTGGTCATTTTGCAAATAAGGGACAATTTCTCAGGAAAAATCATTCAACATGCATTTTTGAGATATTAGAGGTCATTCCTAGGGGGAAAAGTCATTTTTGAAGTAAAAATGTGCTTTAGGCAAATAACTAGGGTTTTTAGAGTGAAAGGGCATTTTGGTCATTTCAATAAAAAACGGTCTTTTATCCCAAATAACTGAACAATCATCAATGATTTATTTGGGGAATATTTGTTCTTAATTGTGATTATTTTTTGTGCATAAATATTAAGCCTTTTGGCATAAAAATCAAATTCTTGGATAGAAGGGTAAAATGGTCTTTTCCTTTGAGGTGGGGTAAATAAATCAATTTTGGGATTGGTGAGATCATAAAATTCAGAGCCCAATCATTGAATCATGGGATATGTGTAACACCCCTCCTATCTCTATTAATTAACTAATTGAAAATCAGAGTTCAATAAAATCCTCATGGGAAGGATGCTACATTGCACTCAAACACCTTAGCATATATCTATGAATTTAAAACAACAGCATAAATGCATACATAGGCAACTCGGCCAAAAGGGACTACGCCCATCAAAACGTGGTTTCAATTGTTTACATCACAGCGGACACTCATATATATTAGTTGAACATATACATTACAACTGAATAGTCCCAAAACAAACACTACTCTACCCTACTCGACGACTCGCGGTTGTTACAACTACCGAAGCAGGCTCGACTCCAACAATCAAAAACAAAGCTGACCTCTGCTCAGGGGTACCTGCAAGTTGCCACAAAGAGCAACATAGAAAGCAGTAGTGTAACGCCCCAAAAAAATAATTTAAGCATTTATTTAATTAATTAATTAAGTAGTATTTGGTAGGTTGTTTTAAAATAATAATAGAGAAATTAATTTAGAGGAGGGATGGTGAATAGTAAAGAAGCGAGTGGTAAATTTAACTAGGAAGAGGAGTAGTATTAGAAACCAATTACGGTGTAAAAGGGCCCAAGTCGCTTAAGCCCAATGTACATAAAGCCTAGGGTTAGTGCTCTCTCATTTTTTGAAGGGAGGAGCGTGAGAGAGAGGAAAAAATCGGTGAAGAAAGAAAGAAACGTAAGGAGAGAAGAGAGAAAGGGATCGCGAGAGAGTGAGAAGAAAAGGGAAGGAGAAGCGCGAAGGAGAAGAGGAAAGAAGAAGAGGAGATCGTTAGGTGTGTTCTTTGTGGTTCCGCACGTGTTTTCCTTCATCTTCTCGGAGCTTACGTATTCGAGGTGAGGAGTCTCGCACTATAAGGGTTTATATAATGGTTAGTATGTAGGAGGGTAGCTCTATGATGCCTAGGAAGTATTTGTTGATATGTGTTGTTGAATGGTTGACGTCTTGTGAATTGTTGATGTTTTGTGAATCGTTGATATTTTGCTTGATGGGTAGTTGGTGTTTTTCTTTGAGATGATTGAATGTGAATATGTCAATTGATAATTTTTGATGATGTTCGAATGATCTTCGATGATGTTTGGTAACGTATGATTGAGAAGCGTATGATGTTAGTTTTAACATTGTTTTAGAAGTAGAAATCGATTGCTTACTCCCAAAGTGAAGCTTGGAAATCGATTGTTGGCTTTCACTCAACCAAGACAACAATCGATTGTTGTCCTTAAAACAGAGCAAAGAATCTATCGCTCACTCTAAAATACAAGACAACAATCGATTGTCACCTTTCAAAAGGAAGCAAAGAATCGATTATCACCTTTAAATGGAAGCAAACAATCGATTATCCCTTTTAAAATGAAGCTAGGAAATCGATTTCTCTCCTTTAATATGAAGCTAGGAATCGATTGTCACCTTTTAAATTGAAAACTAGGAATCGATTTCCTCTTTTAAAAACAAAAGTCATGAATCAATTGTTTACTTTAAAGTAAAAGCCATGAGTATATTATTCCATTGAATTTGAAAACACATGGATATATTTTTCCAATCGAATTTGAACACATGAATACATTTTCAATTGAATTGTTCTTTCGTTTTCTTCATCGCGTTATTCTTTGTTCTTCACTTTATTCTTTGCGCTTAGGAATTAAAGGTCTTTGGTTGTTATTTTATTTGATATGGTTGTTGTCTTCGTTGGCATCAATTATGTGTTGTTTTGGTCCCCGAGTGCCATTTTGGTCCTTTACGTCTTTGTTTTGGTTATCGAGTCTTTGTTTTTGAATTTAAGTTCTTTGTCTTTATAGAGCAATTGTCATTTCTCTTTGTTCCATTCTTTGTTTGTAGCGCATAAATGTTCTTTGTCTTTGTGAAATTAATGTCTTTTTTTCACAAGAATAAATAGTCTTTGTTCTTGTAAATCTTGAAATTCTGCTTTTTCCAAATTAAAGGTCTTTGTTGCCTAAAATTTAAAGTCTTTGTTTTCTCACAATTGAAAGTGTTGGTTCCTTAAATTAAATCGTCTTTGCCTACTCATATTCAAAAGAAATTTTGTTTTCTTCTAATTTAAATGGTCTTTGTCTACTTATATTAGAGTGTTGTTTTCATGAATATATAGTCTTCGTTTTTTCAAGAATATGAATTTCTTTGTTTTTCGTAATTAATATGTTCTTGTTTTCAGGAATGTAAGTTCTTTGTTTATTAGTAAAAATGTTGTCGCTTTTTGAAGTGATTTCTCTCTTTGTTTTATAAAAAGGAAAATGGGTTGTTTTCGCTATTAAAAGGTGAGGTTTATCTTAATTTGAATATGTGTTCCCTAACCTTAAAATGCGATGTTTCCTCGAGTAAAATGTGGTGTTTGTCTAAATCGAAAGGCGATGTTTTTCTAAATGTAAATGGGGTATTTTTCTAGATGAAATGAGGGTGTCTTCTAAAATCTAATGTGATGTCTAAATGGATTTGAATTGATAATGATTCGTGGAATAGGACTTTGATTCGACTCAAGCGTTATACTACTAGTGCGCTATTTGACTATGGCTAGGCGTGGTTTACCGCTAAGGCGAATTTCTTTCATCGGTGTATTTACAAGGGCATCGAGAGCCTTGCAAATGTGGCCGTCCGTTGCAAGTAGTATCGGTTACCGAGTAATCCCATAGTCAATTAGTCTTACTATTTTATAACCCATGAATATAAAAAGGGTAATTGTATGTTGATATGTATCTTGCTGTAAATGATGCTGTGAAGTTGATGTGAGTGTATTGTGTGACGACGATGTGAAGTTGATGTGAGTGTGTGTGTGTTGTCTAATTGATGAGTGGGTCATTAGGACCAAAGTGAAGATAATGATAGTGATGGGTCGGTTATGGCCAAAAGCGACGGTGATGTTATAAGCGACGATAAAATGTTATGAGCGACGATAAAATGTTATAAGCGACGATAAAAGGTTATGAGCGATGTTATGATGATGTAAGTGACGGTGACGATGTGTGGAACTAGTGTGTGTTGTGTGTTCATGAAGTCTCATGCATTTCATATGCACGACAAGTGACGATGAAGAGGCTGCGGTCTAAGCGACGAAAGGCTGCGGTCTAAGCGACGGAAGGCTGCGGTCTAGCGACGATATGCCACTAGGCAACAAATGAGCGACGATGATGGTACCACATGCATGTTTGCATTCTCATACATGTGCATAAAAGTGATGTAGTTACTTGTTGGTGTGTTTGCTATGTTGTTCGCCGATGTTGTCTGTGATGGTTGAAACGCGACGTTGGGTGTGTTATGGTAATTATAGATGTTGTTCTCTAATATATTGACTATTATATTTGCCTTTATGCTGTTTGAAGACTCACCCTTTCTGCTTGGAATGTTGCTCTATCGCGGCAACGCCGCAGTACCCGCGAGTGAGGGTCTTCACGCTTTCTCTGTTAGTTGTTGGGAAGTGCTTGAGTCGCCTCTCGATACCGTAGCACCTAGGGGGCGTAGTTGAAGTTGTTAGTTTATTAATTAACTGTTTTATGATTATGTTAATGATGTGAGACATGTTTGAGCGTTGTTTAGTGAGCTATTGTTATTTCCGCTGCGACGAGATTATTTTTGAGGTTTAAATTTTATGACATGAGGAGTTTTACAAATGACGACGTGGCACTTCTTTTCTATCAATTAAATTTGTATTTTTGAAAAAGAAATTACACGATAATGACGCGTAAATTGAGGGTAGAAAAGGGTGTTACATTAGTGGTATCGAGCGATTCGGTCTGTCCGGCCAAGTGTGTCGTCATCATTATAGTGTGTATGACAACTAGGTGTCTTAAAGTAATTTCGAGGCGGTTGTTTATCTTTGCGGTGTTAGGTTGATATGGCCGAAGGATCGTCGTTGCTTTTCTTGAGGCCTTGCAAGCTATAAGCGCAGATCGTGGGTACCAGCAGAACGCGGAGGCCCGCAGATTTGGCTACCTTTCAGAGAGAGAACCCTCCCACCTTCAAGGGGAGGTACAACCCGGATGGTGCACTGGCTTGGTTGAAGGAGATCGAGAGGATCTTCCGAGTAATTGGCTGTAATGATGAACAAAAAGTAAGGTATGGTACTCATACCCTATCTCGAAGAGGCGATGGTTGGTGGTTGGAGACCCGGTGAGAGACTAGGGGCTGCCCATGAGGAGGTTACTTGGGGTTTTGTATTCGGGAGGAGTTCCTAAGAAAGTATTTTCCAGAGGACGTCGGAGGACGAGAAAGAGATAGAGTTTTTGGAGTCAAGCGAGGGTAGTATGTGATCCACAGAGTATCTGTTGCTAGATTTCTTGACCTCGCTAAGTTCTACCCACATTACTCTAAAGTCAGGGGCTGAATTTTCAAAGTGCATAAAATTTGAGAATGGATTGAGAGCGATATCAAGCGGTGTGGGGTATCAAGAAGATCAGTGTTCACGATCGGTTGGATCGCTGCGAGGATCTATGAGGTGATAGCAATGCCCGTGCTAGACTTATGAGAGATCGGAAGAGTAAGTTTCAGGAGCGGGTAAGCCATATGAGGTGCCTGCGGGTAAGGACAAAGGAAAGTTAGTTGATGGGTCTAAGCCAAGTGGGGGAGATGCCCGTGAGAAAGTTGTGTGCTACAAGTGCGGGAAGCCCGGACACAAAAGTTTTGAGTGCAAGCCTGAGGTGAAAAGGTGTTTCCGATGTGGTAGAGAGGGCCACATAGCAACTGATTGTGATCGTAAAGAGGTGGTCTGTTTCAACTGTGAAGAGGTGGGACACATTAGTTCTAGGTGTCCAAAACCGAAGAAGGAGAAGTCCACTGGAAGAGTGTTTGCTTTGACGGGTGCTGAATCTACGGAGAAATGATGGTAGCAATCGAGGTACGTTTAAATACGGTATTAACTGTTAGGATTGTGATGTGTTGTTTGGTGTGTTTCTCTGTGTCCCATGTCGGTTTTCGACCAGGATCGTTGATGTGAATTTTGTTTGGTTGCCGTTGGGTAGGTTAGGTGTAACCTTGGATATGAGTAGCTAGAGCATAGACATGTTCATGTGAGTTAGAATTTTCGAGGACGAAAATAATTTAAGTGGGGGAGAGTTGTAACGCCCCAAAAAAATAATTTAAGCATTTATTTAATTAATTAATTAAGTAGTATTTGGTAGGTTGTTTTAAAATAATAATAGAGAAATTAATTTAGAGGAGGGATGGTGAATAGTAAAGAAGCGAGTGGTAAATTTAACTAGGAAGAGGGAGTAGTATTAGAAACCAATTACGGTGTAAAAAGGGCCCAAGCTGCTTAAGCCCAATGTACATAAAGCCTAGGGTTAGTGCTCTCTCATTTTTTGAAGGGAGGGAGCGTGAGAGAGAGGGAAAAAATCGGCTGAAGAAAGAAAGAAACGTAAGGAGAGAAGAGAGAAAGGGATCGCGAGAGAGTGAGAAGAAAAGGGAAGGAGAAGCGCGAAGGAGAAGAGGGAAAGAAGAAGAGGAGATCGTTAGGTGTGTTCTTTGTGGTTCCGTACGTGTTTTCCTTCATCTTCTCCGGAGCTTACGTATTCGAGGTAAGGGGAGTCTCGCACTATAAGGGTTTATATAATGGTTAGTATGTAGGAGGGTAGCTCTATGATGCCTAGGAAGTATTTGTTGATATGTGTTGTTGAATGGTTGACGTCTTGTGAATTGTTGATGTTTTGTGAATCGTTGATATTTTGCTTGATGGGTAGTTGGTGTTTTTCTTTGAGATGATTGAATGTGAATATGTCAATTGATAATTTTTGATGATGTTCGAATGATCTTCGATGATGTTTGGTAACGTATGATTGAGAAGCGTATGATGTTAGTTTTAACATTGTTTTAGAAGTAGAAATCGATTGCTTACTCCCAAAGTGAAGCTTGGAAATCGATTGTTGGCTTCACTCAACCAAGACAACAATCGATTGTTGTCCTTAAAACAGGAGCAAAGAATCTATCGCTCACTCTAAAATACAAGACAACAATCGATTGTCACCTTTCAAAAGGAAGCAAAGAATCGATTATCACCTTTAAATGGAAGCAAACAATCGATTATCCCTTTTAAAATGAAGCTAGGAAATCGATTTCTCTCCTTTAATATGAAGCTAGGAATCGATTGTCACCTTTTAAATTGAAAACTAGGAATCGATTTCCTCTTTTAAAAACAAAAGTCATGAATCAATTGTTTACTTTAAAGTAAAAGCCATGAGTATATTATTCCATTGAATTTGAAAACACATGGATATATTTTTCCAATCGAATTTGAACACATGAATACATTTTCAATTGAATTGTTGTTTTTCATCTTTATTCTTTTTCTTCTTCCGTTATTCGCGTTTAGGAATTAAAGGTCTTTGGTTGTTATTTTATTTGATATGGTTGTTGTACTGTTGGCATCAATTATGTGTTGTTTTGGTCCCCGAGTGCCATTTTGGTCCTTTACGTGCTGTTTTGGTTATTGAGTCTTTGTTTTTGAATTTACTTTCTTTGTCTTTATAGAGCAATTGTTCTTTGTTTTCTCTTTGTTCCATTCTTTGTTTGTAGCGCATAAATGTTGCTGTCTTTGTGAAATTAATGTGCTGTTTTTCACAAGAATAAATAGTCTTCGTTCTTGTAAATCTTGAGTCATTGTTTTTCCAAATTAAAGGTGCTGTTGCCTAAAATTTAAAGTGCTGTTTTCTCACAATTGAAAGTGTTGGTTCCTTAAATTAAATCGTGCTGCCTACTCATATTCAAAAGGGCTGTTTTCTTCTAATTTAAATGGTGCTGTCTACTTATATTAGAGTGCTGTTTTCATGAATATATAGTGCTGTTTTTTCAAGAATATGAGTCTTTGTTTTTCGTAATTAATATGTTCTTTGTTTTTAGGAATGTAAGATTCTTTGTTTAGTCAGTAAAAATGTTCTTTGTTTTTGAACCGATTTTTATCTTTGTTTTATAAAAAGGAAAATGGGTTGTTTTCGCTATTAAAAGGTGAGGTTTATCTTAATTTGAATATGTGTTCCCTAACCTTAAAATGCGATGTTTCCTCGAGTAAAATGTGGTGTTTGTCTAAATCGAAAGGCGATGTTTTTCTAAATGTAAATGGGGTATTTTTCTAGATGAAATGAGGGTGTCTTCTAAAATCTAATGTGATGTCTAAATGGATTTGAATTGATAATGATTCGTGGAATAGGACTTTGATGCGACTCCAAGCGTTATACTACTAGTGCGCTATTTGACTATGGCTAGGCGTGGTTTACCGCTAAGGCGTAATTTCTTTCACTGGTGTATTTACAAGGGCATCACTGAGAGCCTTGCAAATGTGGCCAGCGTCCGTTGCAAGTAGTATCGGTTACCTGAGTAATCCCATAGTCAATTAGTCTTACTATTTTATAACCCATGAATATAAAAAGGGTAATTGTATGTTGATATGTATCTTGCTGTAAATGATGCTGTGAAGTTGATGTGAGTGTATTGTGTGACGACGATGTGAAGTTGATGTGAGTGTGTGTGTGTTGTCTAATTGATGAGTGGGTCATTAGGACCAAAGTGAAGATAATGATAGTGATGGGTCGGTTATGGCCAAAAGCGACGGTGATGTTATGTTTACGATAAAATGTTATGAGCGGCGATAAAATGTTATGTTAGCGGCGATAAAAGGTTATGAGCGATGTTATGATGATGTAAGTGAGCGGTGGACGATGTGTGGAACTAGTGTGTGTTGTGTGTTCATGAAGTCTCATGCATTTCATATGCACGACAAGTGACGATGAAGAGGGTGCGGTCTAAGCTAGCGTTTAAAAGTCTGCGGTCTAAGCGACGGAAGGCTGCGGTCTAGCGACGATATGCCACTAGGCAACAAATGAGCGACGATGATGGTACCACATGCATGTTTGCATTCTCATACATGTGCATAAAAGTGATGTAGTTACTTGTTGGTGTGTTTGCTATGTTGTTCGCCGATGTTATGCGTGATGGTTGAAACGCGACGTTGGGTGTGTTATGGTAATTATAGATGTTGTTCTCTAATATATTGACTATTATATTTGCCTTTATGCTGTTTGAAGACTCACCCTTTCTGCTTGGAATGTTGCTCTATCGTGGCAACGCTGCAGGTACCCGCGAGTGAGGGTCTTGCTGCGCTTCTCTCGTTGATTTGTTGGGGTCTGTCGAGTCGCTCTCTGATACCGTAGCACCTAGGGGGCGTAGTTGAAGTTGTTAGTTTATTAATTAACTGTTTTATGATTATGTTAATGATGTGAGACATGTTTGAGCGTTGTTTAGTGAGCTATTGTTATTTCATTCATGACGAGATTATTTTTGAGGTTTAAATTTTATGACATGAGGAGTTTTACAAATGACGACGTGGCACTTCTTTTCTATCAATTAAATTTGTATTTTTGAAAAAGAAATTACTCTGATAATGACGCGTAAATTGAGGGTAGAAAAGGGGTGTTACACTAGCTCAATTGGTAGTGGGAATGCGAGGAAATGTACATGAGGTACGAGGTTCGATTCCCACGGAAGGCAAAAACTCTACATGGGGTAGAGGAGTTCTTTGAGTAATAATATTTGGGGTGGTGGACCCAGTCGTTACAATAAAAGCGCCTTTTTTTATGCGCCGGGCCCCACTCTCATGGCGTCTGCGCTACCTCAAAGAACTTCTCTACCTCATGTAAGTTTTTGCCTTCCGTGGAATCGACTCTCGCTCATGTAGATGCATTCTCGCATTTCACCACCAATTGAACCGCTGACTCAATTGGTAGTGGGAATGCGAGGGAAATGTACATGAGGTACGAGGTTCGATTCCCACGGAAGGCAAAAACTCTACATGAGGTAGAGAAGTTCTTTGAGGTAGCGCACGGGCCATGAGAGTGGGCCCGGGGCGTTACAATAAAAATGTAGCGACTGGGTCCACCACCCGGCGCTATTACTCAAAGAACTCCTCACCCCATGTAGAGTTTTTTGCCTTCGTGGAATGAACCTGCATACCTCATGTGCATTTTCTCGCATTTCACTCACCAATTGAGCTAGTAGCTCAATTGGTAGTGGGAATGCGAGGAAATGTACATGAGGTACGAGGTTCGATTCCCACGGAAGGCAAAAACTCTACATGGGGTAGAGGAGTTCTTTGAGTAATAGCATTTGGGGTGGTGGACCCTGTGTCGTTACAATAAAAAGGCGCCTTTTTATTGTAACGACTGGGTCCACCCTCCGCTATTACTCAAAGAACTCCTCTACCCCATGTAGAGTTTTTGCCTTCCGTGGGAATCGAACCTCGCACTCTCTTGTACATTTCAACGCATTTCACTACCAATCGAGCTAGCTCAATTGGTAGTGGGAAGTGGATTGAACTTGTATTTGAGCCCCATGTACAAGGTTCGATTCCACTAAGGCAAAAATTCTACAAGGGGGTAGAAAAGATCTTGAGTAATAGCGCATTTGGGGTGGTGGACCCGTGTTGTTATATAAAAGGCGCTTTTTATAATAGCTAGACCAGTCCATCAGCATGTGAATCCCAACGCTATTACCTCACGATCTTTTCTACCCCATGCAATTTTTTTTTGCTTCGTGATTCGAAGCTGCCTGTACATGAAGGCTCAATAAAGTTCCACTCTTTCCACTACCAATTGAGCCGCGATTCAATTGGTAGTGGGAAAGAGTGGAACTTTGTATTTGAGCCCCATGTACAAGGTTCGAATCCCACGGAAGGCAAAAATTCTACAAGGGGGTAGAAAAGATCGTGAGGTAATAGCTATTTGGGGTGGCCGCGGTGGACCCGGGGCTGTTACATAACTTTTTATTGTAACGACTGGGTTCACACCAATAGCTATTACTCAAAGAACTCCTCTACCCCATGTAGAGATTTTGCCTTAGTGGGAATCAGGCTCTAGTACCTCATGTACATTTCCTCGCATTCCACTACCAATTGAACCGCTGGCTCAATTGGTAAAGTGGGAATGCGAGGGAAATGTACATGAGGTACGAGGTTCGATTCCCACTGAAGGCAAAAACTCTACATGGGGTAGAGGAGTTCTTTGAGTAATAGCGCTGGGGTGGTGGACCCAGTATTACAAGTAGGGTGAGTCTCTAAACATTTGTAATAAAGGTTCATGACTAATGTAAATACATAGAATGCATTAAGCACCTCGGTTCACATATCGAGACAAGACACAAGTATAAACCAAAGACATACACATCTAACTAACTCGGTGATAAGCGACATTTCAACATAATTCACATGAGTTATGCATGCAATGCAATGCAACCCAAACTCGGTATAATGCATGAGGATCCATCTCTTTTAAGCCACTCGGGCATATCCGTCGCTAGTGATACTCGGATCAAGTCTTTCGGATCGAGACCGAAGTCTATAACCGTCGCTGATGCATATGAATTCATGAGACTCAATGAACAATGCATTCACTCAGAAATTACAACTCTTTTGTGCAAACCGCACCGTCGCCTTACGTTGCCTAGTTCTCTTAGTCAACCACCATAGCACAAAGCTATTCGTCCACTCACAGGCATCTCAGCTCCTCAGGCAGTGAGCCACTCCATCACTACGGGCGCCACAACGCTGGGGATCGAACCATCACATAGGGACTAAACTGGACTATGCCAATTCGTCCCCTTAAACGACTCTTGACGTTAAACGTCACTCACGGTGGCGCCTAACAGCTCTACGCTGTTATGCGTCAAAAATAGGTCACCTCGGCACTCTTAGTCGCCTCGGCACCTTCACTCTTCTCGGTATGCTCGCTCGTCACCTCGGCACACCTACTCATCGACTCCCATATACTTCGACACATCTACTCGTCGACTCCCATATACTTCGACACCTACACTTCGGTATATATACACTATACCTCGACCACCGACTTCCGACAACCTTTGGATTCGACATACCTACACTACACTTCGATAAATCCACGCTTCGACAACACTTGCTTCGACATACCTACACTACACTTCGATACATCCACACTTCGACAACACTTGCTTCGACATACCTACACTACACTTCGATACATCCACACTTCGACAACACTTGCTTCGACATACCTACACTTCGACAACACACGCTTCGATATACATCCACTACACCTCGATGCACTCTTGGCACCTTGGTTCTCCACAACTCGACTCCTTCACCTCGGCTATCATACGCAGACTTGCCTAAGCACTACGTCTCGACCCAAACACCTCGGCATAACCATGTTATACCTCGGCAACTACTTGACGACACTCGCGTGACCGGTTCTAATTACACCTACGCACCTTCGTCCATCAAGTACAGCTCAACTCGTCCTCTTCAAGTCTAGGAACTACGCTTTAACACTTACGTCGTGCGTTAACCTTCATGCACTTCGGTTTTCTCTACGATCACGTGCGCCTAACTTCTCCTTCCTCTCTTTAGGTGTTCCTGACTAGGATTAAGCTCAAGAACACACTCTTAAACTCTCACGCTCCCTGAGGCTGAGAGTTCTCAGCTCTCATTTCCTCTCCATGGTCACTTACGTGACCAGCTCAGAAATCAACCATTACAATCTTCACCAAAGTGAAGTAACACAACCAGAATACTTAAAGAACACATAAGCACACATTCAGAACTCAAGACAAAATCATTCATGCAAAACATTCAACATAAACACAATATTACGCATGGAAGAGAGCCCCCTTACCTTGATCAGTTGAGTAGAACACACTCTCTTCATTGAAATCTTCCCGTTAACACTCGCAGCAACACTTCTCCCTTGAGCTTGAGCTTCTTCCTCGCCAAATGCTCTTCCTTCTCTCTAACGAGTACTATTCCACCTAACAGCTCTCTCTCTCTTACTTCTCTCTAAGACTTTTCTTCACTTTGATGGAATGACATGATCCTACGGCTATTTCCTCAAATGGAAAGGGACTTGGGCTTCTAATGGGACTTGGGCCTTCCATCACTCATGGACTTCTATTCAATACATCTTCCCATTACTCAAACCTCTCCTAACACATAAACACTACATGTTAGCCTTAAGCTTAATTTAATTAAAAATGTTGAAAAACCCTAAATAACTCAATTTAATAATTAATTGAACTATTTTGGGGTGTTACAACTCTCCCCCACTTAGAACATTTCATCCTCGAAATCTTACCTGAAACAAATAACTCTGGGTAAGCATCTCGCATCTTACTTTCCAATTCCCAAGTTGCATTCTCACCAGCTGCTCCTATCCAAATCACTTTCACCAATATGATCTCCTTTCCCCTTAGAGTCTTCACCTCTCTGTCATCAATTCGAATTGGCCTTGTTTCCACAGAGGTTGTCTCTCACTTGCACATCATCTACTTGAATTACGTGAGACGGGTCTGGCACATACTTCCTCAGCTGAGATACGTGGAACACGTCGTGCAATTTAGACAAATTGGGTGGCAAAGCAACTCGGTAAGCCACCCTCCCAACTCTCTCCAAAATTTGATATGGTCCAATGAAACGAGAAGACAACTTCTT
Organism: Oxytropis ochrocephala; assembly: GCA_020916435.1. NCBI lineage: Eukaryota > Viridiplantae > Streptophyta > Magnoliopsida > Fabales > Fabaceae > Oxytropis > Oxytropis ochrocephala. The sequence continues at coordinate 66,388,637 of CM037091.1, read as the reverse complement.
CGACTTCAATGCTCGCCCAACAGGTTCATTGGATTGACCCTTAGGAACACATGATCCCCTACCGAAATTCTAAGTCCTTCCTTCTCTTGTCATGGTAGCTCTTCCCGCTACTCTGCATGAGCCTTCATTTTCTCTTGAATTTGCTTTACCTTCTCGGTGGTCTCTCGCACGACCTCTGGTCCGAGTACCACACCTTCTCCGACTCACTCCAACACAATGGAGTCCCCGCACCTCCTCCCATACAATGCCTCAAAGGGTGCCATCCCCTATGCTAGAATGAAAACCGTTGTTGCACGTGAACTCAATCAGTGGTAGATACGAATCCCACGCTCCTCCTTGCTCAAGAACAAACGCTCTCAGCAAGTCCTCCAACGACTGGATGGTCCTCTCGGACTGACCATCAGTCTGTGGGTGATATGCCGAGCTCAGGCGCAATTTCGTACCCCACGCGTCTTGCAAACTTTCCCAGAATTCTGAAGTAAACCTTGGGTCTCTGTCTGAAATAATACTTCGAGGAACCCCGTGTAGCTTGACGATCACTTGGATGTATATCTCTACCAACCTTGACATCGGATAGGTGAGGTTGATGGGGATGAAATGAGCAGACTTCGTCAATCTATCCACCACTACCCAAATGGTATCAAACCTCCTTACTGTACTCGGCAAACCAGTTACAAAATCCATCGCAATACTGTCCCACTTCCACTCTGGAATCTTCAATGGTTGTAACAACCCCTTCAAGTCTTCATACCTTGCCACCAAGCGTACACAAACCGGGCTACATCACTCTTCATACCTTGCCACCAAAACAACCCCTTCAAGTCTTGATACATCTTGGTCGCGCTGGTGAATACTCACTTACTCTATGACACTCTTCCAAGATTGCTCTCTTGATCTTCTCGTCATCGGGACACAAATCGAAGTTCTATACCTTAGCAATCCTTGCGCATCCAACTCAAAATCTTCGCCTCGGTTCGGCCAATACTGCCGCCACGTCTACAAGCTTGACGCCCCGACCTGCGCCTCTTTGATGTCACTCAGAAATTCATTTGTGATTTTCAGCATTCCCAACTTAATGCTTTGAGGAGTTAGCTCACACACTAAACTTAGGTCTCTGAATTGCTCAATTAGCTCTAGCTCTTTTGCCATCATTGCTGATGCATGCAACAATTTCCTACTTAGCGCATCAGCCACCATATTTGCCTTCCCGGGGTGATAGTTCAACCCAAAATCATAGTCCTTCAAGATGGCTCCAACCATCTCCTCTCGCCTCATGTTCGGCTCCTTCTGATCAAACAGATATTGCAAACTCTTATGGTCACTAAACACTTCGAACCTTGAGCCATATAGATAATGCCTCCATATCTTCAATGCAAACACCACGACAGCAAGCTCTAAATCGTGCGTAGGGTACCTTGAAGCGTAAGCAACTACCTTACCTTCTTGCATCAGTACGCAGCCCAAACCCAACTTAGACGCATCACAGTGCACTACGAAAGGCTCATTTGGATTAGGCAACGTCAGGACAGGAGACGTTGTCAATCTCTTCTTCAATTCTTGGAAACTTTCTTCACACTGTGCATCCCACACAAATGCCTTCCCCTTACAGGTCAATTGAGTTAGTGGCAACGCCAACTTGAAAAACCCTCAATGAACCTTCAGTAATACCCACCAAACCCGTAAAACTTCTCACCTCGGTGGCGACTTGGGTGCTTCCCATTGCAAACACACGGCCGACTTTGGAAGGATCAATCGCTATACCTTCACCTGGAGATCACATGACCTAGGAAATTCACTGCCCTCAACCAGAATTCACACTTGGACAACTTGGCGTACATCTTATTATCCCTCAATACCTCTAACACCAATCTAAGATGCTTGGCGTGCTCCTCCTCTGACTTGGAGTAGACTAAAATGTCATCAATGAATACAACAACGAAACGGTCTAGGTACTCATGAAATATACGGTTCATATACTCCATGAACACTCCAGGAGCATTCGTCACACCAAATGGCATTACAGAATACTCATAGTGCCCATACCGAGTTCTAAATGTTGTCTTAGGAATGTCCTCGTCCTTCACCTTGATCTGATGGTACCCTGACCTCAGGTCAATCTTCGAAAATACTTGCGCACCCACCAATTGGTCCATCAAATCATCAATTCTTGGGAGTGGGTACTTGTTCTTAATTGTTACCTTGTTCAACTGTCTGTAATCCACGCATAATCTCATACCTCCATCCTTCTTTTTCACCAATAACACAGGTGCGCCCCAAGGCGACACGCTTGGCCTTATGAACCTCTTCTCCAGCAACTCTTCCAACTGCTTCTTCAACTCGGCTAGCTCAGCTGCAGACATCCTATAAGGTGCCATAGACACCGGCCTAGTTCCTGGTACTAACTCAATGCTGAACTCGACCTCTCTTTCTGGTGGAACCTCAGGAATCTCGTCTGGGAACACTTCTGCGAACTCTCGCACCACTGGCACTTCACCAATCCTGGCTTGACTCTCCACTGACAGCGACGCCCACAACGCGAACATAGTAGCCCCCTCCTTCAGCTCCTTACGCAACTGCCCAGCAGGCATCATAACAGATTCTTCCACCTCGGAAGTAAGGAAACTTAACGACCTACTAGCGCAATTGATATGAACTCGGTTAGCCACTAACCAGTCCATACCCAGGATGACGTCCATCCCTTCCAAAGGTAGACAAATCAAATTAACTACGAAGTCTCTGCCAAAGGCTAACAGAGGACACTTCGAACAAACGAGAGAGGTAGTCACTGACCCCTTTGCTGGAGTGTCAATAACCATCTCCCTCACCATAGTAGACAAAACTAAATCCAATCTTTTAGCACACAATGCAGAAATGAAAGAGTGCGTGGCACCAGTATCCACGATTGCAATCAAAGGAATTCCATTAATGAAGCACGTACCTTTTATCTCGTTCACCACTTCGGACCCAGCTAGCGCGAACACCTTCCCACTGTCTCTCTCCTTCTTTCCTCTCACATCTTCAGGGAAGTATTTCCTCAGAAATTCCCTCTTGAATACCTTCCACGTAATCACCTCTCCAGCAGCTTCTAACCTTGGCATGACTCGACCACCAATCATCCGCTCTCTCGCCAAAGATATGTGTCCCATATCTTACTTTCTGAGCCATTGTACAGTCCATCACCCTAAAAATCCTCTCTATGTCCTTCAACCACGCTAACGCCCCATCCGGATTGTACTTCCCCTTGAACGTTGGAGGGTTCTCCCTCTGAAATGTAGCTAGGCTACGAGCTCCAGCGTCCTCGGCAACTTGATGAGGCTGATTCCCCATAGCAGCAGCCATCGCTTCCAGGGCAGCAGCTATCGCAGCGTCGTTTCTTCCAGCACGTCCAACCATTTCTACTTACTCTCTGAGACAAGACAATTAAAACGAGCATTAATACTCGGGGACTGGGAACTCAAGACTCAATACTTGGTCGGACAGACCGAACTTTTGCTCTGATACCACTTAATGTAACACCCCTCCTATCTCTATTAATTAACTAATTGAAAATCAGAGTTCAATAAAATCCTCATGGGAAGGATGCTACATTGCACTCAAACACCTTAGCATATATTTATGAATTTAAAACAACAGCATACATGCATACATAGGCAACTCGGCCAAAAGGGACTACGCCCATCAAAACGTGGTTTCAATTGTTTACATCACAGCGGACACTCATATATATTAGTTGAACATATACATTACAACTGAATAGTCCCAAAACAAACACTACTCTACCCTACTCGACTCGCCCCAGTGTTACAACTACCAGAGCAGACCGACTCCAACAATCAAAAGCAAAGCTGACCTCTACTCAGGGGTACCTGCAAGTTGCCACAAAGAGCAACATAGAAAGCAGTAGGGTGAGTCTCTAAACATTTGTAATAAAGGTTCATGACTAATGTAAATACATAGAATGCATTAAGCACCTCAGTTCACATATCAGACAGTACACAATTATAAACCAGCACATACAGCTAACTCGGCTGATAAATAGCATTTCAACATAATTCACATGAGTTATGCATGCAATGCAATGCAACCCAAACTCCAGGGTATAATGCATGAGGATCCATCTCTTTTAAGCCACTCAGGCATATCCGTCGCTAGTGATACTCGGATCAAGTCTTTCGTGATCGAGACCCGAAGTCTATAATCGTCACGATGCATATGAATTCATGAGACTCAATGAACAATGCATTCACTCAGAAATTACAACTCTTTTGTGCAAACCGCACCGTCGCCTTACGTTGCCTAGTTCTCTTAGTCAACCACCATAGCACAAAGCTATTCGTCCACTCACAGGCATCTCAGCTCCTCAGGCGGTGAGCCACCCATCACTACGGGCGCCACAACGCCAGGACTGAACCATCACAAAGGGACTAAACCGACTATGCCAATTGCACTTTAAACGACTCTTGACGTTAAACGTCACTCACGGTGGCGCCTAACAGCTCTACGCTGTTATGCATCAAAAATAGGTCACCTCGACACTCTTAGTCGCCTCGGCACCTTCACTCTTCTCGGTATGCTCGCTCGTCACCTCGGCACACCTACTCATCGACTCCCATATACTTCGACACATCTACTCGTCGACTCCCATATACTTCGACACCTACACTTCGGTATATATACACTATACCTCGACCACAATCGATTTCGACAACTTTGAATTCGACATACCTACACTACACTTCGATACATCCACGCTTCGACAACACTTGCTTCGACATACCTACACTACACTTCGATACATCCACACTTTGACAACACTTGCTTCGACATACCTACACTACACTTCGATACATCCACACTTCGACAACACTTGCTTCGACATACCTACACTTCGACAACACACGCTTCGATATACATACACTACACCTCGATGCACTCTTGGCACCTTGGTTCTCTACAACTCGACTCCTTCACCTCGGCTATCATACGCAGACTTGCCTAAGCACTACGTCTCGACCCAAACACCTCGGCATAACCATGTTATTCCTCGGCAACTACTTGACGACACTCGCACTGGGTTCTAATTACACCTACGCACCTTCGTCCATCAAGTACAGCTCAACTCGTCCTCTTCAAGTCTAGGAACTACTCTTTAACACTTACGTCGTGCGTTAACCTTCATGCACTTCGGTTTTCTCTACGATCACGTGCGCCTGACTAGGATTAAGCTCAAGAACACACTCTTAAACTCTCACGCTCCCTGAGACTGAGATTTCTCAGCTCTCATTTCCTCTTCATGGTCACTTAAGTGACCAGCTCAGAAATCAACCATTACAATCTTCACCAAAGTGAAGTAACACAACCAGAATACTTAAAGAACACATAAGCACACATTCAGAACTCAAGCCGAAATCATTCATGCAAAACATTCAACATAAACACAATATTACGCATGGAAGAGAGCCCCCTTACCTTGATCAGTTGAGTAGAACACACTCTCTTCACTGAAATCTTCCCGTTAACACTCGCAACAACTCTTCTCCCTTGAGCTTGAGCTTCTTCCTCGCCAAATGCTATTCCTTCTCTCTAACGAGTACTATTCCACCTAACAGCTCTCTCTCTCTTACTTCTCTCTAAGACTTTTCTTCACTTTGATGGAATGAGATGATCCTACGGCTATTTCCTAATATGGAAAGGGACTTGGGCTTCTAATGGGACTTGGGCCTTCCATCACTCATGGACTTCTATTCAATACCTCTTCCCATTACTCAAACCTCTCCTAACACATAAACACTACACGTTAGCCTTAAGCTTAAATTAATTAAAAATGTTGAAAAACCCTAAATAACTCAATTTAATAATTAATTGAACTATTTTGGGGTGTTACAATATGGCCCAAAATGGCATGAATTTAGAAGAATTATCTAGAAAGGAATATTCCATATTCTTTTGAATTTTGAAAGGTCAAGTATAGTACAATAGTACAATTTGCAATTCCACTCACTCTCCCACTACCTAGCTGCGCATACTTCAGCCCCAATCCACTCCATTTTGATTTATTTTTATTGTTTGCAATTTGTGTTTAAATCTTGGCCTTCCATTCAAGTTTTGTGTGCAATCCTCACCCTTCATTTGAATCAAAATGGCACTTGTGTAATAAGCTTCATGGAAAATTACAATTTTGTAAATAGACTTATCCTTCACCACCCTCCATTAGTGCGCACCACTGACCCTCTCTCTCCTCACTTTTGTGCCTTTAAATTACCCTCAATCCATGTGACATTGCATCTTGACCATTGATTCAAATTTTATCTCAAATCCTATTGGTTTGCAAGAAGCACATTGTCATAAATACCCTTGAGTTTGCACCCCTTTTAAAAACCCAAAAGCAAGAGACCAAGAAAACACACACTCTCATTTTACCCTAGCTAGCACTCTTCCTCCTCTCCTCCCTCTCTTGGCCGTAGCCTCTCCCTCACTCTCCTCCATTGTTTTCTTTGATTTATTCCTCCTTTTTCATCTCCAAATCCATTGTTTTCTTTGATTAGCTTGGAGTTTTCCCTCAAGTTGTTCTTGATTCTATTTTGCTTTCTACTCTTTTCTAGTTGTTTCTTGAGGTAAGCCTATTTATCTCTTGCATTTTTAATTTTTAGCATGTGAATCTTTCTCCTACTCCTCTTTCCTCTCTCAAAGAGGCTTAGAGGGTTCATTTCAAACACTATGCCAAGGACATTGGGAGCCTTGGGTGTTCGAAGTGGACCCTTGGCCTTGATGAGAGGGTTCTTGTGTTTTTAACCATATTTTTTTTGCATTTTCACACTCATATTTTCACTTTTTCATGAATAAAGAACTTTCATACATTATATGCATCTTCTTGTTCATACCATGACTAGCAAGTTGAACTTTGTCTTGATCTAGGGGTGTAGGGATTTCGGTTTTGAACCTTAGAATCTAGGGTTTTTATTTGCTTTCTTTTCACTCCTTAATCTTATGTAAATAAATGCATGATGTGCTTGATTTGCATGATTTGATTATGAATTTAAGCATGAAAACTTGGTGTTTTTGTGCATATAGGGTTCGGCCATAGAGCCAATTTTGGTGCATGTTTTGGTGCTCAAATTGTGTTGTTTGATCTTGTGTAGACAAATGCAATTGTGTTAGTGTGTTCCTTTAATTTTTAACCATTCATTTATTTTTTACCTTACCACTCATTAACATTTTACCAAAAAGTAAAAAAACATTTTAACTTTTTACTTTACTATCTCATTAAATAATTACCATTCACTTCATGCATGTTTACTTTACCATTCACTAACTTTTTACTAAAAGTTTTACTAGTCTATTTGCAAAAATGCCCAAAACATTTTCACACTTTGCATTTCATCACTTGTGCTTACATGTTCATGCATTCATATATGCCTATGCCTCTTGCATTCTCATACTCTCTTACATGTTCATGCATCCATTAATATCATGTCTTGCATTCATTATTATATGACCATGCATTCATTAATATCATGTCTTGCATTCATTATTATATGACCATGCACGCTATGTCTTGCACTCTTTTTCAATTGTTCATAGCAACTTGTGAATACTCCTTATGATTGCTTTGCTTGTGTTCTAATTCTTTGTCTCGGTTTTGACTTGAAAAAGGATTTGAAATGTTCTATTTCTTTTCAAATTCAAAATTACATGCTTTTCCAAATAAATAAAAAAAACCCTAAGGCATTTTCCTAAACAAATCATTAGCCATCACTCGAAGTTGTTGCTTGTTTGATCGTTAATGAGGAGTTATTAGTGATAGTCACCAAGCCTTTGCTTGTTTGACTATTATGAAAGCTCCCGCACATTAATTAAACGATAAAAACTAATTCAAATTTCCAAAATAACATGAGCTATTAAGTGATAATCATCACCGAGGCTCACCACCCTTTTTCAAAACAATTTTCAAGAAAAAGAATAATACAACGTTGTCACTTGTAATCACTCGAAGCCATTGCTTGTTTGATTACGGTTCCAACTCTCTTTTGTTTCGAGTTAGTATTGAATGCCACTCGAAGCCTTTGCTTGTTTGGTGTTCGCAAACACTCGAGTCTTACTTCAAAAACTCCAAAACTTAAACTCCTAAGCCGTTTTCAGACGCAAAACGAGAACTACGTAGCTTTGATCCTCATTGGTGAGGGTATGTAGGACCAAAGGATCATGTCCCGTCAAGCACCCTTCAAAAAAATCTTTGTTTTGTTCCGCTTTACAAAGATACCAAAAACATTCCTTTTCCCCCGTTTTCAATAAAGCAATCTCTCAAAAGAAAGAAAAGAAAAGAAGTAGAACGATGAATTTCAAATCAAACATTTCAAAAACACATCAAGTTAATGGTTCCCTTTCGGTAGAAAGGGCGCATGGGGTGCTAATACCTTCCCCATGCGCAACCGACCCCTGAACCTACATCTCTGTGTTTTCAAACGACCACCCGTTTTCCAAAAAAGGTTTTTTCAATGTTTTCCTAAATAAATATTGGTGGCGGCTCTACTATTCTCACGTTGTCAAACTGAAAAGTCCAAACCGGATTTTTCGGGGCGCAACACCTGGGAAGATAGGCCTAAGGTAGTCTTCCACTGTGGTGGTTTTCAAAATGTCCCGCTGATGGGCACTAAGGGTTGCATCAACTACAACCCGTCTCTGACTCTGAGGCAATTGGGATATCCGATAAGGAATTCGCCTACTGAAGAGATGTTATTCTCGTTTTACATCTTTGAAGGAGGTCCAAAAGATGACGGTTTTCTTAGAAAGGTCTTGCAAGCATGGAGTACGGTGATTCGTAGGGGAAAAGTAGAGCTTGCTCAGAGGACTAGTGGTATTACCTTCGCTCAGTGGCTTGGAAAAAGGATCCAGAGTGTTCAATTGCCTTACCAAAAAGAATTGCAAGTCGAGAGGGAAGTAGTAGACGGTAGTGTTCCTGTTGTCGAAGAGTTAGGTGAGGTCAAGTTGGCTCTGATGAAGGCAGAGGAAGAGAAGAGATCTTTGCAAGAAGAAAATGCCCTCAAGTCTGCTACCATTGAGGTGTTCAGTAAGAAACTAAAAGGGGAAGAGGAGAGCAAGTTAGAAGTTCAAAGGTATCTGCAAGGAGCCAAGGAGGAAATCAAGAGACGAAGCTTGAAAGAGAAGAAGGCCCTTGAAGAATACAATCAGTGGAAATAATTATGGGATGAGGCAAAAATAGAAGAGAGAACTGCGAAAAGCTTGCTTGCCAAGTCAAAAAGAGAATCCCGCATGTTACAAGCTGAATGGGAGAGTAAGTTAGACAATGTTGTGCAAGAGAGAGACTCATTTGAGAATATCGGCGGGCCCTAAAAGCAGAACAAGAGGATTCTGATAAGCTGAAGAGGAGCCTTCGTCACATCAGCGATGCATACCGGCAAGTGAGGGATGAAAGTTAGTATTGGGAACATCGCTATGTTGAGCTGCTCGGTAGGATTGAAGAGAAGGCAGTCATCATTGAGCTGAGGGATGAAGTTCAACACTGGAAGGATAGGTTCTCCAAGCTATCAGAGTTGGCCAACCAGGCTCTTGCGGATGTGCCCAAGAAAAGCTGAAATTGAGATGCATCCCTTCAACACCCTGCTTGAGGTGTACAAATTTGTGGAGTACTGCAGAGCCCTAGTTGAGGAAGCCAAAGAGAAAGCCAGAAGTACCTCTACCAACAACAAAAGGAAAAGGAGTAGAAATGTCATAGCTCTTTGTATTTGAGCTTCTTTATTATTTTCCATTTTTGTTTTTATTGTACCTTTCCTTTTTCAATTGTATGGAATACACCTGTTTCTCTTCCAGATTCCAATTTCATTATGGTCCAAAGAAAGTAATATAATAAGAATAATCAAAGATCTACCTGTGTATCTATGACAAGACATAATACACTGCGATTCTCGGCCCAAGACAAACCAAACATGCATTCATTTATCCGTTCTTGTGTTCATAAGCGTGTTCCGTCAACAGAAAGTCAGGCAAGCTGGTTAATCATCGCTATTGGACGCGTCTGCAAGCAAGAAACATGGAAAACAATCAAGCCAACGCTGATCAGGGCAATCCACAGCCACATCAGGATGACGGAATTCCAAGAGGTCTGTATCCTAATGGCCAGGGTCAGCATGGTCAGAATCAGGGGAATCAAGTCATTCAAGCTGAGATGGAAGTCATAGAGGCTCAAATGGCAGAGGTCTTAAGAGTGCTAAGTGCCTTAAGAGATGCTGGCACAACTGAAGCTGATGCTGCTGGGGTGAACAATCCTCCTCCCCTTCCTGGGTCTGGGATCTCTCAAACCCTTCAAGCTGTGCAATGGCCTCCCTATGGTCTCCCACTAGGCTATACGCCTCCTGCTGCTGATGCAAACCCTGGAAGAGATCCTTCAGGAACCGCGGGGCATGCTCAGCCTGACACAGTTGTGAATGAAGTTAGAACGGGGACGCCTCAAGCCCAGATTCAGATCCCAATTCCTGCTATTGCTCCAGGAACTCCTGCGGGTTTTAACTCACCAATAACGGTTCATCCACAAGTACGGGGCCCAATTCCTCAGAATATTGCTCACCCACACATGACTCCGCCCATGGTATCAATGAATAACCCTCACTATGGTGTCGGCGGTTTCCCACAGAATTACCCTGCTGAAGCTAGAAGTCAGTATCAGATGCTAGAAGAGAGATTAAGAGCTGTTGAAGGAGTAGGTTCCCAGGCCAGAAATGCCCATGAGCTGTGCTTGGTCCCTGATCTAGTCCTGCCTCCTAGTTTAAAACACCAACTTTTGACAAATAGAGAGGGACGACTTGCCCCGTCAGTCATGTGACAATGTACTGCCATAAGATGACTGCCCATGCCCGTGATGATAACTTGATGAGCTTTGTAAAAGTTTAGCCGAGCTCCTCGATCGGGTACATGCAGTTGGAGCCAACCAATATCTGCTGCTGGAAAGACATGGCGGATGCTTTCATGCGTCAATACCAGTATAACAATGATTTGGCTCCGGATAGGACTCAGCTGCAATGCATATCTAAGAAGGATAATGAGTCGTCCAAGGAGTACGCTCAGAGGTGGAGGAACCTCGCTGCTCAAGTAAAACCCCCTCTACTGGACAAAGAAATGGTCCACATGTTTATGGAAACCCTTCCTGCGGTGTATTATGATAGGTTGGTCGGCATCGTAGCCTCGAATTTCTCTGAGATGGTCGTCACAAGGGAAAGAGTAGAGAACGGCATGCGCAGCGGAAGGATAGCTCATGGCCCAACACCTCTTCCAGTCAGAAAAAGCCTTTTTCTGGGTCCCACAAGAAGAAAGAGGGTGAAACCAATGCAATTATCGAAGCCAGTGGTCCATCACACAACAATCATCCGCAAGCTATTTCGTTTCCTTCTCAGGCACCACCTGCACAGCCATTTCAGTCAAACCACCAGTACCGGTACTACAGTGAAAGGAAGCCTGTTGTCTTCGATCTTATTCCCATGTCCTACACAGACTTGTTCAATTATCTCATCGCCAATAAAATAATTAGTACTCGTCAAATGAAGCCATATCAGCCTCCCTATCCCAGAGGGTATAATGCAAATGCTACCTGTGCCTTTCATTCCGGGGCAGTAGGTCATGTGGTAGAGGATTGTAAGGCATTCAAGTACGTGGTGCAAGACTTGCTTGATGCAAAGAGCATATCATTTCAGCAACCCAATATAACAACCAATCCGTTGCCGGGGCATGGAGGATCTTCTGCCAATGCCATTGGCGATCAGGGTGGTCAATGTTTAATTAGAGAGGTTGATTGCATTCACATGCCTTTGGATGTCATCCATGCTGAATTATGCCGTATTGGTCTCATCAAAGAGGGGTGTGCTAGGAAAGACACCTGCGATAATCCTCGCTTCATTGGGACGTGTGAAGGCTTTAAACCAATTCTCCTAGATCTCTTAGACAGACACCTGGTCCAAGTGGGAATCCAGGAGAAGGAAGAAAGTGTATTTACCTTGCAATCAGGCAAAGGAGGCTTCAGGAGACCGATTGAAATCCCCTGTAGTCTGAATTCCAGCCCAGTTGTGACAAAGATCTTCGATTGTTGTCATTCCAATACTCGCTGCTACCCCTAGTAGAGAGACCAGGGTGATTCTGTGGAGTTGCAATGTGCAGATGCAAGCGGAGTTCCCTAAGGGCATTTTGGATATAACTAACATCGCCGGGAGTAGTGGCATTACAAGGAGTGGAAGGTTGTATGCTCCTGAAAACCTCAGGGGGGAGAGCGATCCAAAATAGATGAAGAAAGAGTAAGGGAAAAGACAAAGAAACTGTAGAAGTTAGAGGGGTATCAGACAAAGAAGCTCAAGAATTCCTGAAAGTAATGAAACAGAGTGAATCGGGTGGTAGACCAGCTGAGTCAAACTCCATCCAAGATCTCAATGCTCTCTTTGTTGCTTAGTTCAGAGGCACATCGTGCTGCACTGTTGAAGATCCTGAATGAAGCCCACGTCTCCCATGACATTACAGTGAACCAGCTTGATGGTATTGTTGGCAACATTGTAGCATCCAATTACTTGACTTTCTCAGACACTGAGCTTCCTCCGGCGGGAAAGAATCATAATCAAGCTCTTCACATCTCAGTCAAATGTGGGGACTATATACTTGCCAGGGTGATCATTGATAATGGTTCATCTTTGAATGTGCTGCCTAAGTCTACAATGGATAAGCTGAATGTAGACTGCTCTTATCTGAAGCCGAACTCTACCTTGGTCAGAGCATTTGATGGTTCAGTAAAGGAAGTTTTTGGAGAAGTAGAAGTGTCGCTGTAGGTAGGCCCGAAGTGTTTTATGTCATCTTCCAAGTGATGGACATCAGTTCCTCCTACATTTTGCCGCTAGGACGCCTTGGATACATGGCTTCTTTGAGGCGGTGCCATCCTCGCTTCATCGAAACTCAAGTTTGTGGTCGAGGAAAGGCGATAGTGATCTACGGGAGGAAGAAACATTGATAAACCGATCACCACCGAATATTATGTGGAAGCAATGGAAGAGTCCTTTGAGACTGCCTTCCAAGGATTGGAGATCTCAAACGCTGTCTTCGTTGAGAGTGAGCCTCTGTGGAAGCCTAAGTGGTCCAAGGCTGACATGATGGTTGCAAAGGTGATGTTAGGACATGGGTATCAGTGCCGGTAAGGGCCTAGGAAAATATGCTCAAGGAATTGTAACACATGTCCGAGTTGAAAAGAAACATTGAAAGGTTTCAGATTGGGTACATCCCAAGTCTTCTTGACGGGGAGAGGGCGGCATCCGACGGGGAGGGAGAAATGGTGGCCAAACTCAGAGGAAGGGCACCCAATCAGGGGAGGATGGTCATCGCTAACCTTAAGAACAACTTCCGGAGTCTTTGGCATGTCAACCCCGACCAGGTTAATGTGGTTGAAGAAGGCTCAAACTCGAGTGGTCGTGTTGTTAGCCGGCACGGTGCGCGCCGCTCTCTGGCTGGAGAGAGAAGTCGCAAAATTGGGAGATAATGGATATCCCCGTATTTTTCAATTTAAAGTAATTATCGTTGTAATGCAAATCCCTCGGCTCTGCCCAAGGCCTTGGGATATTTCATTCGGCACGCATGTTTTTAAATCAAAACTCATCAATCAATAAAGTGTTATTTTGAATTTTCAATAAAATTTCTGTCTTCATCTCTTATTTGTGTGTCTTTTCTTTGTTTTTATTCTCCGCTCCATTCTAATGCAGATAAAAAATAATCTCTGAAAATAATAATGCCCATAAATCATACTGTGACTTTGATTACCTGGTTAATCAAGCCGAGGAAGATGTTGAGGATGATTGGGATACTCCTCCGGAACTCATGAGAATGGTAGAACAAGAAGAAAAGGTCATTGAGCCCCATGGGGAGTCTGAGAAATAGTCAATTTGGGTACTAAGGAAGACAGTAAAAGAGGTCAAGGTTGAGTACCGCAATGGGGATAGAGAGCGCAAAAAGTTGATTCAGCTCCTGCTCGACTACGCTGACGTATTCACATAGACTTATCAGAACATGCCAGGGTTGAGCACAGATATTGTTGAGCACAGATATCCAGTGAAATCAGAATGTCCCCCGGTAACCAGAAGTTAAGGCGAATGAAGCCTGAAATGTCTTTGAAAATCGAGGATGAGATCAAGAAAGCTTGATTTGATGCGGGGTTCTTAGTTTGTGGCAAAATATCCCGAGTGGGTAGCAAACATTGTTTTGGTCCCTAAGAAAGATGGAAAGGTCCGAATGTGTGTCGACTCATCGTGACTTGAACAGAGCAAGCCCTAAGGATGATTTCCTCTACCCCATATTGACGTCTTGGTGGGCGATCGCTCAAAGATTCGATGTTCTCCTTCATGGATGGATATTCAGGCTATAACCAGATCAAAATGGCTCTAGAGGATATGGAGAAAACCACCTTCATAACCCTTTGGGGAACTTTCTGTTACAGGGTCATGCCTTTCGGGTTGAGGAATGCCGGGGAAACCTACCAAAGAGCGATGGTAACCCTATTCCATGACATGATGCATCAGGAGATTGAAGTCTATTTGGATGACATGATCACCAAATCAAAGACTGATGAAGAGCACGTGGTTAACCTGCAGAAGCTGTTCGAGCGTCTTAGAAAGTACAAACTCAGGTTGAACCCCGCCAAGTGCACCTTTGGGGTTAGGCCAGGGAAGTTGTTGGGTTTCATTGTTAGCCAGAAGGGTATTGAGGTAGACCCAGACAAAGTACGGGCAATCCTGGAGATGCCAGCGCCTAAAACAGAGAAAGAAGTTCGTGGTTTCCTGGGAAGACTAAATTACATCTCTCGATTCATCTTCTAGTTGACTGCAACTTGCGAACCAATTTTCAAACTGCTGTGCAAAAACCATGAGATGAAGTGGAATGATAAATGTCAAGAAGCATTTGAGAAAATCAAGGTGTACCTCCAAAATCCACCAGTCCTAATGCCACCTGTGTCTGGCAGGCCTCTCATCCTAGACCTCACTGTGCTAGACAATTCTATGGGTTGCGTGCTGGGGCAACACGATGAGTCAAGAAAGAAAGAACACGTGATCTACTACCTAAGCAAGAAGTTCACAGACTGTGAGGCAAGGTATTCCCCATTGGAGAAGACTTGTTGTGCTCTTGCCTGGGCTGCGCATCGGTTGAGACAGTATATGCTAAGTCACACTACCTGGTTGGTGTCCAAAATGGTTCCAATCAAGTACATATTTGAGACACCCGCGCTCACAGGTAGAATTTCTCGTTGGCAAATTCTTCTGTCAGAGTATGACCTCATGTACGTAACCCAGAAGGCGATTAAAGGTAGCACACTGGCAGACTGCCTGGCACATCAACCAGTTGAGGATTACCAATCAATGCAATGTGAATTCCCGGATGAGGACATTATGGCATTATTTGTGAAGGAAATCTCAAGATGATGAAAGGTGGAGATTGTTGTTTGACGGTGCCTCTAGCGTGTGGGCCACGGGGTCGGAGGCGATCTTGATCTCTCCGACATAACCGCTTCATACCATTCAACGCGGACTAAGCTTCTATGTCACAAACAATATTGCGCAGTATGAAGCGTGTATCACCGGTATCTAGGATGCTCGATTGGAAAGTCAAGAGGCTCGACGTGTACGGAGATTCGGCTTTTAGTTGTCCATCAAGTAAAAGGAGATTGGGAAACAAGAAATCCTAATTTGATTCCTTACCGTGACTACATTCAAGAATTAATCAAGCCCTTTGAGGAAATCACTTTCCAAAGATATACCCCTTGGCCGAGAATTAGTTGGCGGATGCCTTGGCAACTTTGTCTTCTATGTTCAACGTCAATCGTGACAAAAGTTTAACGATCGTCGAATCCGCAAGCCAGAAGGGCGACCGCTTATCACTCATCGTATGGCGATCGAAGAGGATCGATAGTAAGCCTTGGTACCATGACATCAAGCGGTATATCACAAACAGATCCTCCCGGAGCTACAGAGAATGACAAGAGAACACTCAGGCGGCTGTCAGCAGGTTTCTTCTTGAGTGGAGACGTCCTTTACAAGAGAAACCATGACTTGGTACTCCTCAGGTATGTAACAGGAGAAGAATCAGTGAAGATTATGCGAGATGTTCATGAAGGCTCATTTGGGGTTCATTCAGTAGCACGCAATGGCTAGAAAAATCTTGAGAAAGTGGATACTCACAGTTGCGAGATGGAATCGATCGTTAAAGTTTTGTGAGAAGATGCCATAAATGTCAAATCTATGCAGATCACACCCATGTACCTCCAACTTCTCTGAATGTCTTGAGTGCACCATGGCCATTCTCAATGTGGGGCATGGACATCATTGGTCCCATTGAACCTAAAGCTTCAAATGGCCACCGTTTCATTCTCAGTTGCTATTGACTACTTCACTAAGTGGGTGGAGGCCGCTTATCCCAATGTAACGAGCCTGATTGCTAAGTTCATCAAGAAAGATTTTGTTTGCTGCTACGGCCTTCCAAACAAGATTATCACAGACAACGGTAGTAATTTGAACAGCAGAATGATGAAGGACTTGTGTAAAGACTTCAAAATACAGCATCACAGCTCTTCTCCCTACCACCCAAAGATGAATGGGGCAGTTGAGGCAGCTAACAAGAATATCAAGCGGATAATACAGAAGATGGTCGTGACTATATAATGATCGCCATGAGATGCTCCCCTTTGCCCTGCATGGTTACAGAACCTCAGTGCGCACCTCAACAGGGGCAACTCGTTACTCCCTGGTTTATGGATCAGAGGCAGTCCTCCCCATTGAGGTTGAAATACCATCCCTGCGGGTGTTAATGGAGACAAAACTTGATGAAGCAGAATGGGTTCGGTCCCGTCTTGACCAGTTAAACCTCGTTGATGAAAAGCGGGTAGCCGCAATGTGTCATGGAAAATTGTACCATTAGAGGATGAGGAGGGCTTTTGACAAGAGAGTTCGTCCTCGTGAATTCCAAGAAGGAGATCTTGTGCTCAAGCAGATCTTGCCGATCCAGACAGACTCTCAGAGGCAAATGGGCTCCCAAATATGAAGGACCTTATGTGGTGAAGAAGGCATTCTCAGGAGGAGCTTTAATTCTGGCGAACATGGACGGAGATGAGATCCCAAATCCAGTGAACTCAGATGTGGTCAAGAAGTATTATGCCTAGAAAAATAGACAAAAAAAGAGAAAGATAAGCCAAGGAAAAATTAGCTCGTTAGGTTGAAAACCGGCAAAGGGCGGCCTAGGCAAAATTAGAGCGACCCGGTGGATTGAAAACCCTCAAAGGGCGATCCAGGAAAAAATTAGGGTCAGAAAACTTGGGCTTGAGAAAAGAAAAGGCAGTCAGCATTCCCAAATGTTCGGGTAAGTGGGTGATCAGGGTTATGAGTATGGACGGTGGACACCGTTACTTAAGAGACGAAATCACGAGATCTGTTCCTTTTTCTTGTATTTCTTAGTTTAAAAGAAAGATTGCAATGTACTTTCAATTGGCGTGACTTTCTACACGTCCAATTTCTATATCAATAAAAGTCCAACTTTTCTTTTATATGTGTGCTTTTCGTGTCTCTGCTTTCATCTATTCAGTTTCTTTCAAAATAATAACTTTTATGATTGATGAAATTGAATTGCAAAACATGTGCACATTCAGAGCATTACAAGATCATTACGAAATCTTTGAAAAATACAGAAAGAAATGATTTCCCAAACGACTAAAATTGCGAAAAAAAACAGTCACGACGAACCAGTGCGCAATCCTCACATGATCATCGTCCTAGAACAGCCTCCGTCCGACAAATCGATTTAACCAGTAAAAAAAGAGTGCCGAAGAAAAACAAATAAGCAGAAAAAAGAAAGCTGCTTAAAGAAAACGAACAGAATAAACAAAAAGAAAAAACAACAAATAGGCAGAAAAAAGAAAGCTGCTTAATTAAAGAAAACAAACAGAATAAACAAAAAAAAAAAAAAAAAAAAAGAAAATTACAGATCGGAACATAAAAAGAACACAACATCTTCATATTATTCATCATTCTCATATCATCCATACCATTCGTCACTCCATGGCATCAAACAGTAGTGCATTACACTTTCAAATTCGCATAAATCAATCATTGCATTCATGTGCATCCAAATACCCAAGTGCATGCATTTCATGCACCATCCAAGAGAAAAGCTACTTCGGACCAGAGAGTCCCAAAAATCTCATTTTTAGAAAATCACCATCAGCACTGAGTTAGTAAACTCCATCAACCCCGAGTTAGTAAACTCCCACCGAGTTAGTGAACTCCTTCCATAGATCACAACATCGTGTACGAGCGCGCGATGGATCCATCCGACTTCGTTAAGTCCTTCGGATTAGTTGTGTCAGCCTAAGGCATAGCGTAAATCCATTGATCAAATCAGTTCCGGACCTGATGTTGATCGACCGCTCGAAACGGCCACCCCCAGAGCTCGGACTCGACCAGAGTCCGTTAGAAGGTTTTAGGCAACCTCCGAATTCCCAATTTACCGCTATTCCCAATTCACCGCTTTTCCCAATTTACTGCTTTCCCGTTAATGCGACAAGTGTTAACCCCCTTTCTCAAAAGGAAAATAACAAAAAGAAAATTTGAACATTTTCTGAAGCAAATATGAAAAGGCCAATTCATATTTCTTGGCAAAATGTGAAATATAGAGGGGCAATTGTAATACCCAAATTTTGTCCGCCCAAAGCAAAAAACATTTTTTCAGAAGAAATAGAGCAATAAGGTAATTCATAATGTGTGGAAAACAGTGGATTGGTGCATTTATGTGTGTTCGTCCCTTATTTCACATTTTTATTTGAATTACGCTCGCGCGCCAGTCGTAACTGTGTGAGCTGCCCTGTGCCCTTGTCATTTGGTACGTGTCTTTATTTACAAAAAAGGTCATTTATTGATCATTATTAATTTTTGGCACCCAAAAACATTTTTCTTAATTTTTAGAAACTTCAGAAAATAAAATAGTGCATATTTTTGCATTTTTGGGCATTTAAATAAAAGAAAATTAATTATTTTTGTACCAAGACCAGGTCAAGGACGTGGCATACATGTTACTCTACCAAAATAATTAAAAATGCATTTTCCCCATTTTTAGTGCATAAAAAAACCAAAAAAGATCATTAAATATTCCCCAATTACTAAATGACAATTTTTATTGTGTAGAATAATTAGGGGGAATATTTTACGGTGCTCAAATATATATAACACATTTTTAATAGGTGCACCTTCACTTCCATGCCCAAAAATTCAAAAATTCAAATACAAAGTACAAAGTGTCCTTAATAAGACAAAAGACCAAAAAGAGAGGCAATTTTCTTCCCCATTTTTCAGCCCATTTTCGAATTCTCTCTCCCTCAATTTCTTCCACATTCTTCTATTCCTTATTCCCTAAGAATATGCTTTGTACTATCCTTAACTTTTCCCTTTTTGGTGACCATCACTCAGTCCCACATAGATTTATGCCCTCTTTTGTAAATTACCCCACCCATTTACACTCAACTCTTCACAAGAAAATACAAAATTTCATCTTTGGTAACATTCCATCTCAATTATACCCTTAACCCTATTTTTAGCTCACACCATATAGGAGCCTCCATTCCCAAAATAAGAAAAGTTTTTTTTTTCACACAAATTCTCCCTCTCTCTCCTTGATGTCGCATACACCACCACTACCTCACTCTCATTTTTTTTGTGTTTTCTCACTACCCACAATCCAAGTGATCCCTAATCCTAGCCCTTCATCTAAATTTAAAACCCAATCCTAGAGCACCTAGTAAAGAACAATGACATAATTACCCCTAGACCTAAAACAACTCTATAAATACCCTCTCATTTCCACACATAAGGATCTTTTTTTCTTTGCTTCTCATTTTTCCTACACTAAAATTCTCTCCCCCTTCCCTCTCCAAAACCGTAGCCTACCCTCCCTCTCCTCCACCCATCTTCTTCACTTCTTTCCACCCAAACACCACTACTCCACCTCATTTGCATCCCTCTTTCACCTACTCTCTCCATTTCTCATTCAAAGTTCAAGCATCATCATCAAGTGGGTTGATCATCATATTGGCGTGGGGTCTCTTTGAAGAACCTTGGAGTTTTATTGATTTGGGTCTAGTTCCTCTTCTCATCTCACTTTCTAGCTTGGGGATAAGGTAAAATCCTCAAAACCTTGCATCATATTTGAATTCTTGCCTCAAAAAACTACAAATCATTCATTCTATCATCCTCATATTCTCATATTGTTGTTGGTGAGAAGTGTCATTAGCACTTTCACGAGCACTTAGGGAGGCTTGGGTGCTTATGGTGCTTCTTACCCTTGGATGATTGTTGATTTGTGTTGATTTGGATCTTAATCCTTGCCTTTCATGAAATAAAAAGTTGTTTTATGGCATGTTGTATTTCGCATACTCATAGAAAAATAGGTTTTATGTTTGTTTTGTGCATTTCTTTGCCTAATCACGTGAACCTTTACCCAGAAATCGTAATCTAGTTTGTTTCCTTATGTTATCCCACTTGATTTCAAAAATAAATGGGTTTTTGGTTATGTATTTGGGTTTTCATATGTTTGCTTGTCATTTTAAGTTGATGATAGGCAATATGACTCTCACTTGTGCCTAGTGCACCTTGCTTAAAGTGATGAGGATTGTTCTATATGATTCAACCTTTTTTTTAGTTTAGGTGTTGTTCAAATTGATGATAGGCAATATGACTCTCACTTGTGCCTAGTGCACCTTGCTTAAAGTGATGAGGATTGTTCTATATGATTCAACCCTTTTTAGTTTAGGTGTTGTTCAAATTGATGATAGGCAAGGAGATTCTCACTTGTGCCTAGTGCACTTTGTTCTAAGTGACGAATATTGCTCTAGGTGATCCATTTCCCCTTTTAGTTTATGTTGTCACTTACTCTTATGAATTATTTTATCATTTGTCTTAGATTGATGATTGGTAAAGTGACTCTCACTTGTGCCTAGTGCACCTTGATTTAAGTGAGGAGGATTACCTAGAAAGGATTCAATCTCCTTTTTTTTTCTATAATTCTTAATGACTATGAAGATGCAAATTTAGATTTCCTTGTGTGAATGCTTGAAGGCCAATTTTGCCTATGATGGCATTCACCTTGAAAGGTTTGTGTAGATGTAATTTAGGGTTTGTGTAGGTTTTGCAAAGGATAGGTTGTCCTAACCTTGATGCACCCTCACTTGCAATTGTGGTGTTGATTCTTGGAGTTTGTGTAGGATATACTCACTCTAGTCTTGATGCACATGTGTTCTTATTCATGTATGCTAGTTTTTGTGCTTGTCATATGATTAAGTATTGAATTGGTGTTCACAATTTGCTTGCTTGTTTTGATGATCACATTGACTTTGTAATCCGACTTCAGAGTTCAAAACCTTTGTTACTCGTTAGTAACACCTCAAAACCATGTCACATTCAAACTATACAACAACTTGTTACTCGTTAGTAACAGTTACAATTTCAAATCTTCTTCATAACCAAGAACACTTTCAAACATCAAAAAACCATCTCACAAACCAAAAATCAATTCGATTGCAAAAACCCTTTTGATGACCTAAAGTAAGAACCAATTATCATTAATGATCACTCGCGCCGTTGTCGTTTGGTTGTCAATGATAATTCCATTTTCAAAGAGTTAGTAGTGTGACCACTCTAAACCGTTGTTGTTTGGTCTTCACGAACATTCCACCCTAAATAAAACCAATTGTCATTATTGATCACTCGCGCTGTTGTCGTTTGGTTGTTAATGATGATTTCATTTTCAAAAGAGTTAGTAGTGCGGCCACTCTAAACCGTTGTTGTTTGGTCGTCGCGAACACTCGAATCAAAAGCAAACCCGATTATCATTAATGATCACTCACGCCGTTGCCGTTTGGTTGTTAACGATAATTTCATTTTTCAAAAGAGTTAGTAGTGTGACCACTCTAAACCGTTGTTGTTTAGTCATCGCGAACCCTCACTCCTATTGCGAAAACTCACCTAAATAAGATAAAAAACAAAAACCTTTTTCAGGACAAACAAGAACTACGTAGCTTTGATTTCTCCATCGCACCGGGAGATACGTAGGAGCGAGAGGCCAACTCTCGTCAAGCGCCAAAAATAAAAATTTTCATTAAGTCTTTTCATTCCCTTTTCTATAAAGAGGCAAATTTAAATATCTTCCAAATCAACACTTAAAACCACACGTTTAATTAAAGGTTCCCTTTCGGTAGAAAGGAGGTGTGGGGTGCTAATACCTTCCCCATGCCTAATCGACCCCCGAACCCAAATTTTCCGGCTTCCAAAAGGCCATTCGCTTTCCAAAAAGGTTTTCTTCAATATTTTCCTTATAAAAAATATTGGTGGCGACTTCATTGTTTTAAAAAGTTGTAAACGAAGAAAGATCCCCTCAGGGACTTTTTCGGGCGCGACACCCAGGCAGGAGCGGGCGACCTCTGTATCTCACTAGGCGGGATGGGGAGACCTCCGTACCTCACCAGGCAGGAATGGGTGATCTCTGAACCTCACCAGGCAGGAGGGGGCGACCTCCATACCTCACCAGGCAGGAGGGGAGACCTCCATACCTCACCAGGTAGAAGGGGGTGACCTCCGTACCTCACCAGGAAGGAAAGCGTGACTTCTGTACCTCACCAAGCAGGAGGGGTGGTGTGGAAAAATATAATGTGCAAGTATACACAGTCTACAACATGTAATATAGAAAATATGAGATCATACCCATAGGGATTGGATTAATTCTTAAAGTTTGTATACATAGAAATTAGTGTTGAGTAAGAAAGTAGCAAAACAAATATGGATGGTGTAAGAACAAAATGTAAAAAAGCTATAAATTAAGTTTGAATTCAGTGGAGAATGATAGTTGGAATGTTCTTTACCAAATAAATCACTTTCAATAGTTTGCTTTATATATCTAATGATGAAGCTTGCTTTAGTTGTAGCCTTTGTACATTCTTCAGCAGATTTTGACGCTTTAACTCACCCACTAAACCTTCTTCAGCTGACATTGTACAGTCTTACACATATTCTGACCTTCCATGACCTGCTCTTGTACTTGGTGACAGTTTCTATGCTTTTATGTAGGGGTGTTCAAAACCGAACCAAACCAATAGGAAAACCGCAAACCGAACCAAACCAAACCGAAAACCGCAAAAAACCGCTTTTGATCGGTTTTGTTCGGTTCTTTTTTCGTTGCACCGCGCGGTTTGGTTCGGTTCGCGGTTTTGTTTTCCAAAACTGAACCAAACCGCAAGTAACACTAAGGCTTGTTGAATTATAACCTTCCTTACTAACTTACTAACCCAATTGCAACTACAACCCAACTCTCACTCACTTACTAGCCCAAATCCAATTAATTCTTTGACTCACTTACAAATAATCCATATTGTTATGCTATATTTAAAAATTACAACAAAATATTTCATTCAAATTCTTTTAAACATTCTCTTAGCTATTTGAAAAAAATTAAAAGAAAGTGATTTATATACTACATATATTTGAGTAGATTTTTTCTTAATGATTTATGTTAGCCTTTTTTATGTTAGTTAATTTTAACTCCGTTTAAATTAATTTTGTCTTGGAAAAAACCGAACCAACCGAACCAATCCAAACCGCATTGGTTTGGTTTGGTTTGGTTCGGTTTTATTTTAGGAAGCCAACCGAACCAAACCAAACCGCATGTAATTTTACCTCGCGGTTCGGTTCACTTTTTATCTCAAAACCGAACCAAAGCGCACCGCGAACACTCCTACTTTTATGTGAAGCTTCTCAAGCTTCCTTAACATGAACAAACAAGCTTTGTTTGTACAAGGAATAATCAAAGAGTTCATCTTTGCATGAGACAATTATTCTACAACATTTATACCTAGAATTTACATTTAATGCGCATTTGATCATAGAATCAGAATTTAATGTGTTTCTCATATAGAGAAGGTTGTTGTTCATTAAACCTTCTCAATCTTTAAGCTTCTTCAACAATCAGCCTTCTTTACATTTCTCTTGATAAGGTCAACCTTATTTTGACTTCAGTCAAACTTTCTATTGACTTTATCTCAACCTTCTGTTGACTTTTGGTCAACCTTTTATTTGACTTTCAGTCAACATTCTGCAACAAGGTCAAACCTTCTGTTGACTTATTTTACCTTCTTTTGGCAACCTTCTTCAGTTAACCTTCTTTTTGTCTAACCTTCTTTTTGGCACTTCTACACTTTGTAATGTCATATGAACATTAGATTATTGAAATTTGTTAAATCACATTTAGTGTAGAAAACTTAATTCATTACTTTAAGATTGTATCATCAAAACATGGAAAGAGATTTTCATTCAAACAATCTCCCCCTTTTTGGTGATGACAAACTTGAGAGTAAGTTTTAAGTTTTCTGTTTCTCAACATGAGAATTGAAGTTCTCTTTCTCAGCTATCCAACGGGTGCTTGCACACCTCGATCGGATAAGGAGGACGACTTGCGTACCTCAACAGGAAGGAAGGGGCGACCTCCGTACCCTCAACAGGCAAGAGGACGACTTGCTATTGCATTCTGTCGACTTTTTATTTTTGATTATGTTTTTTCAACTAAGTCACGATTCTCGTTCGTACCCCGTAACTCTCCAAGAAGGACAGGCGACCTCCATACTTCCCTAGGCAGGAGCAAGCGACCTCCGTATCTCACCAAGCGGGATGGGGAGACCTCCGTACCTCACCAGGCAAAAGGGGGTGACCTCCGAACCTCACCAGCGGGAGGGGCGACCTCGTGACCTCACCGAGCGGGAGGCGACTCTGCAGACCTCACCAGCGGGAGAGGGGCGACCTCCGTACCTCACCAGGAAGGAAGGGGCGACCTCTGTACCTCACCAGGCAATAGGTGTGGTGTGGAAAAATATAATGTGCAAGTATACACAGTCTACAACATGTAATATAGAAAATATGAGATCATACCCACAGGGATTGGATTAATTCTTAAAGTTTGTATACATAGAAATTAGTGTTGAGTAACAAAGTAGCAAAACAAATATGGATGGTGTGAGAACAAAATGTAAAAAAGCTATAAATTAAGTTTGACTTCAGTGGAGAATGATAGTTGGAATGTTTTTACCAAATTAATCACTTTCAATAGTTTTGTGTTATATGTGATGCAGGTTCACTGAATGTTGTTGCATTAGAAATGTGCTTTTTAGTCACTGTCTTCAGAGTTTCATTACAAGCTCTTATGTCTAAGATGCAAAATAAGTTCACTTCTGTATTTTAAGTACCCAAAGTATCACCATATGGACTATGCTATCCTATGTCTAGGTTTTAGCATGGTTTTAACGAAGTTTCCTTTAATTAAAACACTTACCCATATTAGTTCTTGAGTTCTAGTTATAAACCATGCCTGTATTTATAACTCTACTTATTCTAAGTGATCAATCTCAAAATAAGTTTTGAAAGAAGTATAAAACAAGAACTAAATTGCACACATTACATATGAACACAATAACTTAATTAAAAGATCATTATAATGTTTGAAAATCCCAACTAAAAGACTTTAGCTCATGTTAGACATTTCAAGGCATATATAAACTGAATAGATCATATTCATGTAATTGAAATCACAAAAGGAAAATAACAACGTAAAGGATACATGGTTTGAAGTTCTTTTGCATGAAATCTCCAAGCAATGCAGGTGCATTAACTTCACTTCATTCAGTTAGCACTACATGGAAGTAAAGAAAGAAGTTGTCAATTTCTTCCTTGCCTTCTTATAAAATAAAAACTATCTAAAACAATCTATATTGATATCTTGCTGATATCTTCAAGTGTATCTTCAAATGTGGAATGAGGGTCGTTATATAGCCTTCAAAAATCGAGTCTTACTTGGGGGTTAAGTTAACTTGAGAGTGGAGTTACGGTTAAGTTCAGATCTTTCCAAAAAGCAAGTTGAGTCTCTCACTCAAACACAAAGGGAGGTCCACTAATGGATGAACAAGTGTCCTTAGGTGTGTGACTCTTCAAAGCTATACATTTATGGTAGGCGCCGAAATTTGCAAGTTGCATGTGCCTTTATGAATAAACATGATGTCATAAATTGAGTGCTGGTGCATTTTGATGGTCCAAGAATTCTCCATGCATTGTGGTATGTTTCCAGTGCAGGTGCATTGTTATTTTTTGGTGCAGGAGCATTGCATGCAGGTGCACTGAACAAACACATCAAATACCAAAATATATACAACATGCTATATCATAAGCATAACCCTTCTTAATTCTTTGAATGTTGTTATTCTATTTATATAACTATATTTACTATTTATTTTTACTTAGAACAGGGCAATTATTTAGGTTTAGATGCATACATAACTCTATATATGTTAGAGTTATCACACCCCCAAACTTAAACCATTGCTTGTCCTCAGGTAATGACAAAAGAAAATCACAATTAAGATTTGCATAATTAAGAAGAACAGATCAGCTAATTTCTTTCAAAAATTGATTTTTCAAGTGATGCACTCTATGAACTTCATTTTTCAGAACTTTTTATTTGCGCCTTTTCTTTTCAAAACATCCAAAATTAGTAAAACTCATTTATATGAGTGTGTGCCCCACTGAATCTAGATTAGTTCCAAAACTAAGTAAAAAGTTTCTCCTAGGCTTTGAAAATTTTAGTTCATGTTGGTCAAGCTAATTTTTTTTCAAAAGATAGAATAGACTAACAACTTCCTCAAGTGTTTGGGAGTTCTAAGTACAACAAAGGGCTTTGATTTGAGCATTTCATTTTTGGTTGTTTTTCTTGATACAGGTGCATTGAGTGCAGGTGCATCATTTTTCTGAAGTGCAGGTGCATTGAGTGCTTCTGCATTGAGACTACGTTACAAGACTTTATAGCATATATTGCCCACCTCACTGACCCCCTTTTTCATTTCTTTGTTTATTTTTATTTATTTTTCTTTTGTATTTTTCTTTTTTAATTCATTTTTGGAACGAGTACAGTTTATGACTCAGGCAAATATAGCTATACAACAATTTGATACTTTGTAAAAATTTGATAACCTATGGCATTGACTACTCTAAGTTCTTCATACTTAACCTTAATTTTCATATAAACATCCCCAAACTTAATTCTTTATGATATTCTAAATTTTTAGTAAAAACTTAGCATTGACCTAGGCTTACTAACAATTTCTCTTTGCATCAGATTGCTTTTCAAATAGACAGGTTCTTTTCTAAAACTCAGCTTTGATGAGTAGAAGCTCTAAGAAAAACATAAAGTACAAAAAGGTTGAATGATTGAAAGACTAAATTAAAGTTTGGTCATTCATTAATTATAGTCTCAATTATCCTATAGGTCCACCAACTAGTTGTAGTACGGTCGCTAATCAACTAATTGATTATAAACATGCAAAGGGTTGTCAATCCTAATTATGTGATAAAGCAATAGGATAATATTAATTGAAACAAAAATTAGGAATTCAAAGTATAAATTAAAACATAAAAAGGTCTCTAATCAAGCAAGATCCAACGAAGACCCCAGAAAAAGATTTAGCTATCCATAATGTTCAAGAACATTGGAATAAAATTAAAAGTCATGAATTACAGAATAAAAATAACCCGAAGATTGAGTAAATTCTGATCCTGTATTCAGTCTCTGAATTCTGCTCCAAAGTTCTCTCACGGTGTCAAAAACAGGTACCCAAAACTCCTCTCACAGTGTGCAGCTGTTGCCGTGACTTGTGCGGCGCCTTGTTTTTTCTTCTTGCGTCAGTCGTCTCCTGTATATCACTATATGAGGCTCCCTTCAAATCACCTTCCTCTCTTCAATTCATGCTGCCAACCTTTTTTTTTTTTTTTGGTCAACCGGATTATGATTTTCATTTCATTGAAATAATGGGCCAGGCCCAAACCATACATCCAAAGGGAATACAAGAAGAGTATTAGAGTTAATTGGACCATATCCAACTAATAACCCGGTCCACTTAAACAGACAGCAGCCGGTGGCTATATCCAAAGACAGACTATTAGCTAAAAAAGGGGCTAAAAACAATGATTGGACTAAATTGGACTAAAGTAGAGTATCCCAATTAAGTAAAAAAAACCCTAACAGAGCTATCCTTCCTCCTAACGCCGCGAGACTTTCCACAGAAGCTTCACCATACGAAACGCCATGCTAAGGGGAGATGGTCGAGTATTCACGCAGATCCAGAGATCTTCAGGCGAATGAAGCTCCGATCGTTCTGCCTTGAACAATATGTTGAGTTATTTCCACAGTGCTTGAGCATCTGAGACCAGAGCACGACGGAGGAGCGCCGGGGGCCGAGATGTCCAGAAACCTTGTAGCAAGTTGTCACGAGCAAGAGAAGCAATTGTGTGTGCACAATTGTTGCCTTCCCTTCTAGTCCAGGTAAAATCAGTTCTCTGTATTTTAGATTTTAGAGAATTTATGTCTTCTACAATACCCTGGATCTCCTTCCTAACTGATTTCCCATTGCACATATCAATGAGGATTAGGTTGTCAGATTCAAAGACCACATCATCGAGCTTGAGGTTGACTGCAACAGAGACAGCTTCTCGAAGGCTTAGGGCTTCAGCAACCAGAGGTGAGTTCGCAAAGAGTCGATTAGAAGATGCTGTGAGTAAGGTACCTTGTTGATCTCTGCAAATAATGCCTGTAAATCCCTTCCCTGAGTGTAGATCAAAAGCTGCATCACAATTGAATTTGACACTATTAGTACTTGGAGGTCTCCATTGAACTGGAGATGCTTGCTTCACAGAGGCAGGAATACTTGCTTGCCCTATAACTCCACCCCCTAGTCTATTTGTAGTAACAGTTAAGTATTCAGGGCACTGGGATTTAATCCTATGTAGACTGCTAAGAGGATCAGGAGGTTTATTGTTGAAAACCATTTCATTCCTTGCATTCCAAATAGCCCATAGAGTAAAAAATAACCAGGTTGATAGGTGAGGGGTATCAGTCAAAGTGGATTCCAGCACATCCAAAATCCACTGATTTATGGTGGACAAACCAATTGGGGAGGGGGGGTGAGCAAACTGAAGACCAAACCAAAGTGGCTGAGTCCACGGGCAGAGGAGAAAGAGGTGTTCAGGTGTCTCATTCTCCTTCAAACAGATAGGACAAACAATAGAAATAGGAATTCTTTTCTTACACAAATTCTCTCTAGTTGGGAGGATGTTTTGACAAAGTTTCCATATGAAGTGCTTCACTTTATTTGGCACTTTTGCACTCCAAATTAATTTCCACATGTTATCAGACCCTGTGTTAGAACTAGAGGGCCCTGGGAAAATAGGAGAAGGGGAAAGAGAAGAGACTATGTAACCTGTTTTAGTTGAGTAAATCCCCTCCTTGTTATGAGGCCACATTAGACTATCAGTTGGAGAGGACCAAGAAATTGGGGTTTTAACAGCTTCAATTGCACTTTCTGATGTGAGGTTATTCCTCAATAGCCTGAAATCCCATTTTCTGTTAGAATCCATTAGTTCAAACTCGTAGTGGCAAAGTGGCACTTGGTTTGAGAGTAGCCTTCCCTCCCGAGCTTAACCAATTATCTTTTGCAATATTGATTCCATTTCCCGATGCAACTACCCATCGGCGGAGGCTCTTAAGAACTCCTTACCCTTTGCTAAGCTATTCCAAACCCAAGATGATCCTCTCAGGATAGTTGATTCCTGAATGAACTGTTTGGAAAGTAAATTGCCTTTAGCATAGCTGCCCAGTAAGAGGTCTGATCATTGGCAAGCCTCCAAGCTTGCTTAGCAAGGAGGGATGAATTTATTTTGTTGAATTCTTTAAAGCCCAAACCACCTTTGTCTTTTGGGATGCAAAGAGCTTCAAACCTCTTCCAGTGAATCCCATTGTACCTTCCATTAGATTTCCACCAAAACTTAGCTACAGTTGAAGTTAATGAGTCACAGAATGTTTTTGGCAGAGATAGGATAGACATGATATAACTAGGGATGGCTTGAATCACTGCTTTGATTAGAACCTCCTTCCCAGCTTGATTTAATAGATTACCTTTCCACCCTTCAAGCTTATTAGTAACCTTATCCTTAAGCCAGTTCAGACCTTGTATCTTTGATCCACCCCATTCAGCAGGAATGCCAAGGTAAAAACCAGGATTGTTCCAAAGAGGGATGTGTGTAATAGCAGAAATGTTTTCTTTAATCTGGTTAGACACTTGCACCTGGGCGGATAATTCTGATTTGAGAAGATTAATTTTTCGCCGCCTGAAGCTTTAGTGAACTCGGTTCGAATGTTGATTAATTGATACATATTCTCAGTGTTATCCTTTGCAAAAAGGATTGCATCATCAGCAAAAAATAAGTGAGTAAGATTAGGAGCTGATTCTGCCAGTTTGATACCTTGGAACAGCCCATCTTCTGAAGCTCTAGTAATCATCCTAGATAACACATCAAAGGCAAGAATGAAGAGGTAGGGGGAAAGAGGGTCACCTTGCCTAACCCCTCTCTTTGGGAAAACCATTCTAGAGGAGAAACCATTGATTTGGTAGGAATAGGAGACAGAACTGACCAATATCATTATAGATTTAACCCAAGCTTCCTCAATCAAAAGGCTAACAAGATCGCTCAAGGAATTCCCAACTGACCCTGTCGTAAGCCTTATTCATGTCTAGCTTTAGTGCTATACCTTTACCTCCTCTGCCTTGTTTCTTCTTAAGAAAGTGGAATGCTTCAGGGTTTAGGGTTTTAAATTGATGCCTAGGGTTCCGTGCCACTCCCATTCTTTCCCACATCCTTCGCTCCACTTCAATTGGGCTTGGTCTTGTTTTTTTTCTTTTTTTTCTTTCAATGTTGGCCCATTTGATCATTGTTAATCTTTCATTTGGGCCACATGATATTTTTCTTCATTTTAAAGCCCACATATATATATAATACACATATATATCAACAATATAAATTATTTCCTTTCTTTTTATATTTTCTTTCTTTCTGCAAAAATAGAATAAATTAAGTCAGTGATATATATAATTGCTAATAATTACTCAAAAAAAAGACTCAAATGTATCTCTAAAAATGCATCAAATTAGAGTTTATCAACTCCCCCACACTAAGGCGGCAATTAATTCATTTTTATCATTTTCCATCACAGTAGTACCTCCCTGTTCCTGGGTGTATTAGCAGATACGAGAACTGCCAACAGCAACTGGACCTGCGGCCCAGCCCAACTCGATCGGCCCAACACGCTGCTTGGAGCGCAATTCTCGCCGGCCGAAAATCTCGCAAAACGGTCGGACCTCGCAGTATATATACGCCATTCGCATATGGCATCAGGTACGTTCTCTAACCTTGTGCTATCTTCTCGAGCGACCTCTCACTAGATCGTCGGAGTGTCTTTGCAGGTACCACCCGAGGTGCTCAACGCGTGAAGCCAGGACCGGTCCTTTCACTCATTCAACGACCGGCCCATCTAACGATACAACAACTACTTCAAAACTTCATTGGTCAAGGTACGATCAATTGGCGACCACAGTGGGAGGCCCGTGCGCTATCCTACCTCATTCAGGGCTCCACGCGACCGGCCCCAGACGCGGGCCGCTTCTTCGACTCAATCCTCCGGCAGAATCAAGCAAAGAGACTCCGGAGGGCGTGGCGTCCACGGTCCCACGAGTCTCAAGGACTTCCACGACAAGAGCCGGTGCACAACGGCCGCGGACCTGTCCTCCAACAGATTCAACCACCCGTTCCTGGAGACTTGCTGCCCGAGCTGATTGAAGTGGGCATTCAGGAACCTCTACCGGACCATGTCACTCAAGCCGTTTTGCAGATCCCCGCAAAACAAAAATCAGTGATCGCAGATGCAGACGCGCTCATCTCTCGACGAAAGAGGTCAATTCCGGCCGCCGCGTGCGAAGACGGAGAACCTTCGCTCGCCGCGTACCGGGCGCGAAGACACCGCTCCTCCTCGAAGGAGCATTTCGCCGTGAGAGCACTACTCATCGTTCTCCAAAGAAGCGCGGCAGGCACACAGTCGCCCCTAGTAGGAACGCGCGCAGACGCCGTTCGCTATCTTATGAGCGTTTATGAGGATTCCGGCACGCTCGACACCGCCGCCGCCAACTAGGTACTCATCCAACGAGTCGTCCGGTTCACGTCGGTCGAGAAGCAGTCTTGGGATTCTCGTGAAGAGCTTGAGGAATACGGGGATGGGAGAATTAGGACGCGTTTCGCGTCGGCCGAGAAGAGGTCGAGCGAGCGACCCGTAAGACCTCCTCAACTTCCACCACCGCCCATCCGAGGAATCTATGGAATGCCGCAACGCAGGCTTGCCTCGCTATGCAACCCTTTGGGTCGAACGGCATTCGAGCGAACACGACACCGTTCTCCGGGAGATCGGGCGTTACAAAATTCGAGAGATCTCACGCAAGCCGCCCAACCTCAACAAGTTTTGGTAGGGGATCCGCACAAACATCTCCGTTACTTCAATAATTACTGCTGTTATAGGGAATTGGGACCGACCATGAAATGCAGGCTTTTTCCCCAGTCATTGGACGGCCGAGCATTGGAATGGTGGGAGTCTCTGCGACCCAAATCCATCTCCTCATGGGACGACTGATCGTAATCTTTTATCTCTACTACACCGCCAACCACGCCAATATCGGTGACGAAGAATACCGGATTACGCGTTCGAGCGACAACGAGACGCCGAGACAAGATATCGACCGGTTTAACATCGAGGCCGAAGTCCGTTCGTGACTTGTCGACAAGGACAAGTTAAAATATCTCGAAGCGTGGTATTCGACGGACCACCGGTTCGTAGAAGAATTCACTCTTAACCATTATCAGGACCTCGCTTATTTCCTAGTGCGGCGAACGTCCATATGGCGTATGAAGAAACTTTGGCAAAGAAGAAAGGTCGTCGTCCGTACGACCGAAAGAAGAAAACGAAAAGCGGCCAAGGGGCATGAAGGTCGCCGCGACAATCGATCGACTTTCGAGATAAGAAGTTCGATCATCGCACTCGGGTGAACACCTCTATTGCAGATCTATAGCGAGTGCCAAAATAATGAATTTGTGGGAGTAAAGCGGCCCGATCCACTCGTGCTCAAGAAGGGCGCGACCGACTAAAAAGATACCGCTGTTACCACAAAAGCAAGGGTCATGATACTAACGATCGTATGGCCTCAAAGATGATATTGAAGAGCTCATTCGAGAAAGGCAAGTTGGGAAAGTATGTGAGGTCGGAGGAAGGCGACCGACCCCAAGAGAAGCAGAAAGAAACTGATCCGGACAGAGGAAAGGGCGCTCTAGTTGTTTCAAGCGTCCAAGACAAAGACCGGTCTGAAGATCGAGACGCTCCACGGTCCAGAGGTCGCAACGTTGCAATGGTCATTCACGGTGGAAACCCGTTGGACCGTAGAGAATCAAATAAAGCCACAAAAAGAAAGTGGGACGAGCTCCTGATGGTCGGTTCAACATCAACAGTCCCACCGGTCTCGAATAGACCCCCCATCTCGTTTGGAGATAGCGACCTACACAATGGTAGGACGAACAGTTATGTCCCATTGGTAATCAGAGCCGTTATGGCCAATACAGAAGTTCAAAGAATCCTAGTCGACCAGGGTAGTTCGGCCGACATCATGTTTGAAGGCTTGATTGACAAGATCAAGGTCGATCGGAGCGAGATAATTCCCCAGGCCGAGCCTACTCCCCTAACGGGCTTCAATGGAGCGATCACCTACCCGTTGGGGACGATCGAACTCATGGTCACATTTGGTGACGACAATCGAGACAAAGACTTTTATGCGGGGCCGGTCCCCGCACGACGTTCCTCGTACTCCCCTCAAATCATGCTATCATTGTATCATTGGTAGGCCGACCACGGGCAAGCTAGAGGTCGTGGCATCAATCGGTACATCGAAGATGAAATTTACAAAAAAGACGACGGTGTAGTTACCTCGGCGGCCGACCTAGAGCGCAAAGCAAGACGATGCCACGATCTGTATCAACAAATTTGCGACGAAGTAGACCTTGGCCCAAATGTTCGAAGCACTGGTGAAGGCCATCAAGTCAACGTCACTGATTTGGATGCTCGGTATGATCCGCATAATGACCCGTAAGATAACGATGATGACTTAGCCCGAGAGCTGAAAAACAGGTTGAAAAGGCCAGAACCGCATGGAGAATTGATAGATGTGCAGTTGGGAGACGACCCAACGAAGACAGTTAAGCTCGGTAGCGACCTACCAGAGCAAGTAAAGCAAGACCTTGTGCAGTGTTTGAAAGACTATGCTGACTTGTTCGCGTGGCAGGCATCAGACATGCCCGGCATTCCTATCGAAGTAGCCTGCCATCAACTTTCAGTCGATGAAGGGGCTAGGCCGGTCGCCCAAAGAAGACGAACTCAGAACGAGGAAAAATCTCAAGCCGCTGCAAAGGCCGTTGAGGACCTCATAAAGGCCAATTTCATAGAAGAGATCAAGTACACGACCTGGCTATCCAATGTCGTGTTGGTCAAAAAGAAGAATGGCAAATGGTGGATGTGTGTAGACTACACCGATCTGAATAAGGCATGCCCGAAGGATGCCTTCCCCGTACCCAACATTGACAAGCTGGTCGATGGGGTCTCGGGCTACAAATTATTGTTTTGTTTGGACGCTTACTCAGGATACAATCAGATCACGATGTATCCACCCGATCGACACAAGACAGCCTTCATGACAGATCGGGGAAATTTTCAGTACAAGGTGATGCCTTTCGGCCTAAAGAACGCTGGAGCGACCTACCAGCGGATGATGAACAAAATTTTCAAGAGGCAGATCGGTCGAATCTAAGAGGTGTACTTGGATGACATGATCATCAAAAGCGTGACCGACCCAGATCATGTGAACGACCTCAGGGAAATATTTGAAGAAGCTAGGAAGAACTCACTCGATGAATCTCGAGAAGTGTACCTTTGGGGTGAGGCCGATGATTTTTGGGCTTCCACCTAAGCGAAAGAGGATGAAGCAAACCACGAGAAGTGCGGGTATGTCGCCGATATGAGGCCGCCCACAACTAAAAAAGAAATACAACAGCTGAACGGCATGGTAGCTGCCCTATCCAGGTTCATTCCCAAAGCGGCCTGCAAGTCGCTTCCACTGTTTAGACTGCTGAAGAAAGAGGTGGATTTTGAGTGGACCGACCAATGCCAGCGAGCATTGGATGAATTGAAGCAAGCATTGACCAACCCGCCGATTATGACCAAGCCGCTGCCGGGCGAGACGTTGTATTTATACTTGGCCATAACAGAAGAAGTCCTAAGTGCGGTCGGTTGAGTCGGGAAAGCGACCTGAAGCAAAATCCGGTCTATTTCATTAGTAAAGTGCTGCAAGGGCCCGAGCTGAGATACCAGAAAATAGAGAAGTTTGCCCTTGCACTCCTAATAGCTGCTAGAAGATTGAGACCCTACTTTGTGGCCCATCAGGTCGTGGTAAGGACCGACCAGCCTATCAGACAAGTCCTCCATCTACCGACTGGCGGGGACGAATGATAAAGTGGGCGGTGAGAGCTCGGTGAGTTTGGGATTAAATTCGAATCGGATCGCCGCAAAAAGCGCGGTGTTGGCCGACTTTATTCTTTGAAATGACTCCTATCCCGAAGACCAAGCCGAAACGACACGGATCTTGCACGTAGATGGGTCGTCCAATAGCAAGGAGAGGAGCCGGCTAATACTAGAAAATTCGTAAGGCCTTGGCTTGTGGAGGTCTCTTTAACCTTTGCGTTCCACACTTCGAACAATCAGGCCGAATATGAGGCGTGCATAGCTGGCCTACAGCTCGCCAGAGATTTCGGTGTCGACCGAGTCGAGCTCAGATCAGATTCCTTGCTTGTAGTCTCGCAGATCAAAGAATTATATGATGCTAAGGACGACGTGCTGAAGAATTACCTAGCCAGAGTAAGAGAGCTTCTCAAGCAGTTCGACCGGGCAGAAGTGACTCATGTGCCTCGGACCGAAAATGTTCGAGCAGACATTCTATCGAAACTTGCAAGTACAAAGACCCCGGGGAATCATAGAAGTTTGATCCAGGAGACTTTAAATCGGCCGAGCGTGTCGACCAAGCCAAGCCAGTCGTTGGCCGTTCTGTGCGTCAATACGGATTCAGATTGGATCGCCCCTATCCTGAGGTACATTGTTGAAGGGGAAGAGCCGAGCGATCCAAAGCAAGCTAAGTTGGTCAGACTCAGAGCGACCAAGTATTCGGTAATAGAAGGAAGGTTATACAGAAGAGGATTCTCCTCTCCATTGTTAAGGTGTCTTACATCGGTCGAAGCCGACCATGTGTTGAGGGACATTCATGAAGGTGTTTGCGGAAGTCACCAAGGCGCTCGTTCCATAGCTAAGAAGGCTCTCAGGGCCGGCTATTATTGGCCGACCATGGACGAGGACGCTAAGAAGCTTGTTCAGAAGTGCAAGAAATGTCAAGTACATGCTGATGTCCACATTGTCATACCCCAATTTTGTCCGGCTAATTCAAAATAAAAATTGTCTTTTCGCGAATGCGAGGTTCTAACAGTATTTTTCTCGTAGTTGAAGGAAGGCTCAAAAATATGTTTGTTGTGCTCGCACATTATTCCTAATCGTGTGCGCGTTATGTCACTTGTTGTGCGCGTGTCATACCCCAATTTTGTCCGGCTTAGGTCAAAACCCTAATTTTCCACAAAAATATAAATAAATTGAAGAGTGAAGAGCCTTATGCACTGCATTTCAGGTCCTAGAAGGCATTCCAAGGTTCTTGAAATCATTTTTAGGGTTGGAATGCGTTTTTCGGGCAAATTAGGGTTTTAGAGTCAAAAAGGGTATTTTGGTCAATTTTAACGGGTCAAAAAGATAAATAGAAATCTGAACCCAAAATAAAAGAATGAATAACAAAATAATATTGGATACTTATTGTAATTTTAGAATTAGGGTTAATTCCTTTTTAGTTGTTTTTTGCTTTTATCCATTTTTGGCTAAAGTAAGTAGCAATTCTACACTCAAAGGCATTGGTGCAACTTGCAAGCAACAACATCAGCCACCCTCACTCAATCCTCACATCAGCCCACATCAAGTGCACATCAAAAAGCCTTTCTCCATTTCTTTGGACAAACACACCTTTGAATCCAATAACCTTCAATACACAACATTTCCTTTGCTTCCTTTTCACCTCCTCCCTTTGTAATTTAAAAACAACAACTCATTCCTCTCCTAACACACCCAAAAACCGTGGCCTCTCTCCCTCTCCTTCACTTGATCTTGTTTTTCTTTCATCTCAAATCAACCTTCCCATTTTTCCTACACTAAAAACCCTAACACACAACTCACCCCTCTCCACCTCATTTGCATCCCTCTTTCACATACTCCCTCAATTTCTCATTCAAAGTTCAAGCATCATCATCAAGTGGGTACTTCTTTGGAGAACATTGGAGTTTTGTTGATTTGTGTCTAGTTTCATCTTCTCATCACACTTTCTAGCTTAGAGCTAAGGTAATCCTTAAAACCTTGCATCATATTTGAGTCTTACCTCAAAAATATAAAAACATTCATCCTATCATCTTCATATTCTCATATTGTTGATTGTTGTTGGTGAGAAGTGTCATAAGCACTTTGACAAGCACTTAGGGAGGCTTGGGTGCTTATGGTGCTTCTCACCCTTGAATAATGGTTGATTTGTGTTGATTTGGATCTTAATCCTTACATTTCATTAAATAAAATGTTGTTTTATGGCATGTTGTATTTCGTGATACTCATAGAAAAATAGGTTTTATGTTTGTTTTGTGCATCTCTTTGCCTAATCACATGAGCCTTTACCAAAAAATTGTAGTCTAGCTTGTTTTCCTATATTATCTCACTTGCTTTTTCAAAATAAATGGGTTTTTGGTTATGTATTTGGGTTTTATATGTTTGCTTGTCATTTTAAGTTGATGATAGGCAATATGACTCTCACTTGTGCCTAGTGCACATTGCTTAAAGTGATGAGGATTGTTCTATATGATTCAACCCTTTTAGTTTAGGTGTTGTTCAAATTGATGATAGGCAAAGGGATTCTCACTTGTGCCTAGTGCACTTTGCTCTAAGTGATGAAGATTGCCCTAGGTGATTCAATCCTCCTTTTAGTTTATGAGATTGCTTATTCTTATGAATTACTTTATAAGTTTGTCTTAGGTCGATGATTGGTAAAGTGACTCTCACTTGTGCCTAGTGCACCTTGATTTAAGTGAGGAGGATTACCTAGAAAGGATTCAATCTCCTTTTTTTAATTCTTAAATGACTATGAAAACGCAAATTTAGGTTTCCTTGTGCGAAGGCTTGAAGGCCAATTTGGCCTATGATGGCATTCACCTTGAAAGGTTTGTGTGGATATAATTTAGGGTTTGTGTAGGTTTTGCAAAGGATAGGTTGTCCTAACCTTGATGCACCTTCACTTGAAATTGTGGTATTAATTCTTGGAGTTTGTGTGTAGGATAGACTCACTCTAGTCTTGATGCACATGTGTTCTTTATTCATGTATGTTTGTTTTTGTGCTTGTCATATGATTAAGTATTGAATTGGTGTTCACAATTTGCTTGCTTGTTTTGATGATCACATTGACTTTGTAATCCGACTTCAAAGTTCAAAACCTTTGTTACTCGTTAGTAACACCTCAAAACTATGTCGCATTCAAATTATACAACAACTTGTTACTCGTTAGTAACAATTACAATTTCAAATCTTCTTCATAACCAAGAACACTTTCAAACATCAAAAAAACTATCTCACAAACTAAAAATCAATTCGATTGCGAAAACCCTTTTGATGACCCAAAGTAAGAACCAATTATCATTAATGATCACTCGCGCCGATGCCGTTTGGTTGTTAATGATAATTTCATTTTCAAGAGAGTTAGTAGTATGACCACTCTAAACCGTTGTTGTTTGGTCATCACGAACACTCAATCCAATTGCAAACTCTTTTTTAAGTTATCAAAACATTTTCTCCAAGTCAAACCAACGAAACGCTTTTCAAAAACAAATCTTAAAAACATCAAAATCAAAACTAATTGTCATTGATGATCACTCGCGCGATTCTTGCCGTTTGATTGTGGGTGATAATTTCATTCCGTGGGAGTTAATAGTGTGGCCACTCTAAACCGTTGTTGTTTGGTCTTCACAAACGCTCCCCTTCATTTGCGAAAACCTTTTAAATAATCAAAATAAAAACCGGTTGTCATCAATAGACACTCGCGCCGTTGCCGTTTGATTGTTAGTGACGATCCCATTTTCAAAAAAGAGTTAGTAGCGCGGCCACTCTAAACCGTTGTTGTTTGGTCACCGCGAACGCTCAACCCCTTTGCGAAAAACTCTAAAAAAGATAAAAAAACAAAAACCTTTTTCAGGACAAACAAGAACTACGTAGCTTTGAATTCTCCATCGCACCGGGAGATACGTAGGAGCGAGAGGCTAACTCTCGTCAAGCGCCAAAAATAAAAATATTCATTAAGTCTTCTCATTCCCTTTTCTATAAAGAGGCAAATTTAAATATATTCTAAATCAACATTTAAAACCACACGTTTAATTAAAGGTTCCCTTTCGGTAGAAAGGAGGTGTGGGGTGCTAATACCTTCCCCATGCCTAACCGACCCCCGAACCCAAATTTTCCGGTTTCCAAAAGGCCATTCGCTTTCCAAAAAGGTTTTTCTTCAATATTTTCCTTATAAAAATATTGGTGGCGACTTCATTGTTTTAAAAAGTTGTAAACGAAGAAAGATCCCTCGGGGACTTTTTCGCGCAATACGGTGGCGACTTCATTTGGGGACTTTTCTTTTTAAGTGGGTCAAGCCTAATTAATTAAATGTGTGGTTTAATGTGCTATCGATTTGATTTGGACACTTTGTTTGCTTCTATCCCTTTCGGGTTTCTTTTCTTATCATGTTGTATGCATGTGCATTGGTTTTCTCTTCTTCCATGTTTGTTTTTCCTTCCTCTTTGCTTATTTGTTTAGTATCCTCATGCATCTCCCCGTCTTGTTATGATCCCCTCTTCTTGGCTCCCTTTCTTGAGGTAAGCAATGCACTTGATTGTTGTTGAAACCCTAGGCTAGCTTATTTGATATTGAACCCTAGTGTAGACAACATGTTATTGCTTTGCTTTTGTCCGGACTGATGCAGGGTTTCCTTTGCAGGTGGGGTATATGTGGGTAGTTTCAAGCGGTATGTCCTCACTACACACACTCACACCTTATGCTTATTGTGCTTTGAGAGGGGCCTAAAACCCAAGGTCTGACAAAACTTAGGAGAGTGGAAACGAGTAGTGACTGGAAATTGGACCGTTGTCCTTCTGACTCTCACGAAAGTTTCAGCCAGAGTATGCTCTTTCATGATGCCTCACACCAGATGGCGTTCCATCGTTGTGGGTGCTATTGTGAGAGAGAATTAGCTCTGGTAACCTGGTGAGGAAGTCACTAGAACCCACATGGGAGGAACATTTGAGATGTCCTAGAACTTAGGTCCCCGCCTTCGTAGGACACAAGGGGCATACCAAATTGTGTGTTGCATTGTAATCTAGGCATGTCTTCAAAAAAGAAAAGGAGATTTTTCAAAAAAAGAGAAAATAAAGAAAGAGTTGCCGTTTAGTCTTTCTTTTGTCGGTCCGTACGAAGTGACATATGAACCACTTTATTTTAAAAAAAGAAGAAGAGAGAAAGAGCTGCCGTTGTAGCCTTTCTCTTACTAGGTCCATATGAAGCCACGTACGGCCTGCATTTTCCAAAAAAAAAAAGAAAAAACAACTTGAATTAGTGCCAATAAAAATTTTGCCCTAATCTGCATATGCATAAAACGTCATCATCATTTTGCATACATTTCCATTCAAAATAAATCATGTTTTCCCTTGCATTAAAAATCATTTGCGAGTGACATGCACTTTCTCGCATAAAAAAATTTTAGAAACATATCACATGCTTTATTATTTTCCTTTTTCATATCATATATGCAAACATCTCATTTTGCATGCATTTTCATAAGAATCATATCTTTCCACGCACTAAAAATAATTGTTAGTATCAAGCATTCCATTTCATTGTTTAAAAATAAAACAAAAAGCAATCATCATCCGCACTTTGCATCATGACATCATGCATTACATAAAACATAATTTTGAAAAAAACAATTATCATCCCTATGGTATTTCATTCGTTCATAATCATGAAAAATCATCAAGTACTGATGCAATTTACGGCATCCTCATTCAAAATGCACATTCGTTCATTCATTCACCCACTCATTTCGTCGTCCATTCATATCACATCATCGCATTAATACTTTTCTGTGTCGCAAATCAAAAATAAACATTGACGTCTCATTTCACATGCATCTCCATTCAATATCTCCCATGCATTAGGAAAGTAATTGTAAGCATCACACATTTCATTTCATTGCATAAGAAAAATGAAAACCAGAAGCAGTCATCATCCATATCGCATTTCATTCATCATTAATTATGCAAAAATTGTCATCAAATAAAGGTGGGCATCACATCAATGTTGCATGCATATATCATTCCGCTATTCATATAGCTTTAGCTCAAACGCACCATTTTCTGCATGCATTATTATTTTTCTCTTCATAACAAATAAACAAAAATCCAAAAATGTATGTTTTCTACTAGATTTTAGAAAATGCATCGCATGTACCCCTTTTCCCTTTTTCATGGCATAAAAAAAAAGCACTTGAACGTTTCATTTTGCATGCATTTTCACGCGTTAAAGGTAATTGTGAGTATCATGCATTTCATTTCATTGCATAAAAACAAAATAAGACAAGAAGCAATTATCATCCGCATTGCATAAGCATTACATTCATCCGGGTGCATGTACAAAAAAAATCATCATCAAGTAATGCAGACATCGCGCCAATGTGGCACTCATGCATCATTTCATTAACCTCATCACTTTGTTCGAATACATCATTTTTCCCTGCATGCATCCTTTCGAAACAAAGAAAAATTTCCTCATGTAATGGCTTAATGGGTAGAAGTGCACCTTTGAACAGCGAAGGGTAATATCTCAAATTTGTTTGTCGACTACAAATTTGAGATGTTACTCTATGATGTCATGGCACTTTGACCGATCACACGTGTTTTATTTTCAAGTAGGAAATTAAATTGAGTCAACTAATTGTCTAAACGCGTTTGATATTGTGTGAACTATTGAGCAGGATCCACTCAATGTTTCATGCAAAGTTACTCAAGGTAACGACAATCGCTTGCCTCATATCACCATTCTTGCATTTCTCATCATTCAAAAAAGGGGCATCGGCATTTCAGTATCTTGTCTCGCCTCTAAAAAAACTAAAAAATCATTTTGAAAAAAGGGGCATCGTTCTCGCATCATTCGCATTGGCATTCCATATTTTGTCCGGCATTAAAAACAACAAAATTATTTAGAATAAGCCACACTTTTCGAGTGGTCATTCTCCACGCATTTGCATCATACTTGCATATCATAATTTGTTCATTCATTCATTGCATAAAATAAAAGTTGTGATGAGAAGCGGGACGTTCTTGCAAAACGATCATCCTTTTTGAAAAGGTTTATCCTTACTTGGTTCATAGACTCAAGGTGTTCCAAGGCACTCGACTTTTTCAAATCAATAACTCATTTGCATTTCTTTCAAAAGCACCGCATCCCATCCATTCTATGACAAAAGACTCAAGCAACTCAAAAAAATCATTGTTCTAACTAATGTTAACTCTCTGTGAAGCATTCCTATAGTGAACGCGTGCCCAACACGTGCGTTTCTCTTGTTTGAGTCGATCGGTTTCTTTCCTTGTCATCATCACCATCCAAATCTAGCCCCGCCCGGTCCACCCATAAAGCGCATATTCTCTCCCATCGATTGCATACTTGACTTTTTGGTTCATCCTCACTCTAAGTCCTCCATGTTTGGGCATTTCGTGATCACTAACTTTCTTTATTGACATTATATTCCTTTAGTGCAAGTCTTTCCAAAAAAAAAAAAAAAAAAAAAAAAAAAACAAGAGATAAATGAGTAGAACAAGCTCGCTAGGTTGAAAACTCGCAAAGGGCGGCCTAGGCAAAAAGGAGCGCCCGGTGGATTGAAAACTCGCAAAGAGCGGTCCAGGCAAAAATTAGGGCATAAAAGAAAATGCAAAGAAAAGAGCAAACTCATATAGATAGATAAATTGTTGTCGGGTTTTACGAAAAAATAAGCAATCGGAATTTGAAATGAAGTTTGGCCGCCTCCCCACAAACTCAAGAAAATCCAAAATCCAAAAATTCCCTTTCCTGCCCACCTTAAGCCAAGAAAATCCCAAAGAGAAGGAAAAAATCTCCCTCCTACCCACCTTAAGTCAAGAAAGTCCCAGGATATCTCCACCACTCTAGACAAGGATCAATTCCACATTGAAAATGGTATATCATCTTTATCAGCTCACCCATGTCCAAAGAAAAGAAAGAGGTCAAAAGGAAAAGAATGCAATCAAACAAAAAGATTCAAAAAAAAATGAAAATCTCAAAAAAAAAAAAGACCAAGAAAAAAGAGAAACAAAAGAAGTACAAATTGTGAGCTGATGTATTTCACCATGAAACACCAGAGATCCTTGTCTCCATAAACTTTCCAACACTCTATTGTGTATAATCATCTCTCCTTTCATAAAGACCGCAAACATTTTCTTTGGCCTCAACATCTAACCCTCCATAAACCCTCAGCCATTCTACCATGAAACACAAACTTGTCCTAATAAAACCCCAAGCACCTCATCAAACCTAATAACCATTTCCTTCATAAATCATTGACCATTGGCCGATGCCGAATAAGACCCAACAACCCATCAGCCTCAAACACTTCATCACAATCCTGAAAAGTCCATCCCGATCAATAACCGATTGCTTTTGTTTTCCCAAATTTTAACCCTAGGACAAATAAGTTTATCTATTTACGATG
Organism: Oxytropis ochrocephala; assembly: GCA_020916435.1. NCBI lineage: Eukaryota > Viridiplantae > Streptophyta > Magnoliopsida > Fabales > Fabaceae > Oxytropis > Oxytropis ochrocephala. The sequence continues at coordinate 66,344,692 of CM037091.1, read as the reverse complement.
GGTTTGCTCAAAAGGAAGAACAAACGATCGAAAAAAAAAGAGAAAGCCGATCAAGAAAAATCCTCAGAAAAAAGAAACAGTCAGAAAAAAGAAAGCTGACAAAACAATAAAGACTTGCACACTAAAATGCATTCAAGTTGCATTAAAACAAGGTTTAGTGATCACCAAGTGAGGCTTCTTTTCAGCTAAAAGTCAAAACTTTCATTGCATTTAAGTTTTTCTTAAAGAGAACCAAAGATGTGTACTAGGGGCATTTCCTTCACCTCTCACTCCACTCAACCATGGGGAGATTTGTTCATCATCTATCCCATTCACATACCACCCTCCGCTCATACTTAGTCACCATAACTCTGTCACCCTTCACAACCTCACTCAAAGAAACCGTTTGAAATGTCATTCCAAAGTGGGGCGAGTGCATTCCCATTCCTCCACCTCATTCATTCCCATAAAACCTCACCGGGGCAATCTCTCAACTCACTATCCTAAACAAGGCCTCGTCATTCTAATTGGGGCAACTTTTTCTCGTCATGACTGGGGCAACACCAAACTGTGTGGTTTGAGACAAAACCCCTTTCGTTCCACCTTTCATCCCAAGAGCCGAAGTGTTCCCAATTCATCATCTCCTACACCCCTAGTCATTATCACCACCAGACAGGGGCAAGCTTATTCACTCATCAAAAGCTTTGAAGCAGGCGATCTTGCATCCCTTGGTCCTCATGGCGTCGGCAATAATCATGTCCATCATCTCTTCCCTTATCATACATGTTCTAAACCAATCCCAAGTTAGCTGACTCACTCATTCACATTTGCACTCCTATGCATGCTTACTAGACAATGCTTCAAAGAGAGAGAACACGAGTTAGTCATGCGATATCTAAGATTCAGTCGTCATTGGAAGGAAGAGAAAACAAGTGAGCTTGTTTGTAAATAAAAACCTTGAGAACACCGGAGTTTGAATCAAATTCAATTTTTTTCAAAAGAATGGTCAATAATCATCTCAATTCCTTGCATTCAAAGTCTTGCATCTCATCATCACAAAAATGTTTAAATACCCCAATCATTCATATCTTATTTTTCGCCTCATGCATTTAGGCGTTCCATTTTGTTTATCATAGTGTCCCATTTGCATCGTGCCGACATCATCATTTCATGAAAGGCAACAAAAAGGAAGCAACGGATAAAAGCAAAACAATCTTCCATCTCATTCCATCAAGCATCAAAGCATTGCATCATAAAGAAAAAAAAAAGCAAAAACACGTCATCCCATGTCATTGCATTTGCATCATATTAGTGTTTGCATTTCATAAAAGGGAAGGAACCAAAGTCCTTGCATCAAAGCATTACATGTAAGGCAACACAAAGGCTTCCCATGTCATTCGTCATTCCATTATCGTCCATTTCTTCATGCCACTCATCGAAACATTGCATTCGCATGCCCGCATGTCATGAAAAGAGAAAACAAATAAGCAGAAAAAAGAAAGCTGCTTAAAGAAAACAAACAGAATAAACAAAAAAAAGCAAAAAGAAGAAAATTACAGAAGACGGAACATAAAAAGAACACAACATCTTCATATCATTCATCATTCTCATGTCATCCATACCATTCGTCACTCCATGGCATCAAACAGTAGTGCATTACACTTTCAAATGCGCATAAATCAATCATTGCATTCATGAGCATCCAAATGCCCAAGTGCATGCATTTCACGCACCATCCAAGAGGGAAGTTACTTCGGACCAGAGAGTCCCAAAAATCTCATTTTTAGAAAATCACCATCAGCACCGAGTTAGTAAACTCCATCAACCCAGAGTTAGTGAACTCCATCAACCCAGAGTTAGTGAACTCCATCAACCCCGAGTTAGTAAGCTCCATCAACCCAGAGTTAGTGAACTCCCACGAGTTAGTGAACTCCTTCCACGAATCACAACATCGCACGAGCACGCGATGGATCCATCGACCGTTAAGTCCTTCGGATTAGGCGTGGCGTGTCACCTAAGGCATAGCGTAAATCCATTGATCAAATCGATTCGGACCGATGTTGATCGCCGCTCGAAAAGGCCACCCCAAAGCTCGGACTCGACGAGTCCGTTAGAAGGTTTTAGGCAACCTCCGAATTCCCAATTTACCGCTTTATTCCAATTCTACCGTCTTTCCCAATTTATTTGTTTTCCGGTTAACGCGATTGAGCGTTAGCCCCTTTTCAAAAGGAAAATAACAAAAAGAAAATTTGAAATTTTTCAAGCGGACAAAATTAGTATTATTTCCATATCTTTATTTCCATTTTACCAAAGCAAATATGAAAAGGCCAATTCATATTTCTTGGCAAAATGTGAAATAAAGAGGCAAATTATCATACCCCAATTTTGTCCTAGCTAATTCAAAATAAAATTGTCTTTTCGCGAATGCGAGGTTCTAACAAAGATATTTTCTCGTAGTTGAAGGAAGGCTCAAAATATGTTTGTTGTGCTCGCACATTATTCCTAATCGTGTGCGTGTTATGTCACTTGTCAGGCGCGTGTCATACCCCAATTTTGTCCGGCTTAGGTCAAAACCCTAATTTTCCACAAAAATATAAATAAATTGAAGAGTGAAGAGCCTTATGCACTGCATTTCAGGTCCTAGAAGGCATTCCAAGGTTCTTGAAATCATTTTTAGGGTTGGAATGCGTTTTTCGGGCAAATTAGGGTTTTAGAGTCAAAAAGGGTATTTTGGTCAATTTTAACTGGTATTTTCTCGCTTTCAAAATTACAAAATATAAAAAAAAGATAAATAGAAATCTGAACCCAAAATAAAAGAATGAATAACAAAATAATATTGGATACTTATTGTAATTTTAGAATTAGGGTTAATTCCTTTTTAGTTGTTTTTTGCTTTTATCCATTTTTGGCTAAAGTAAGTAGCAATTCTACACTCAAAGGCATTGGTGCAACTTGCAAGCAACAACATCAGCCACCCTCACTCAATCCTCACATCAGCCCACATCAAGTGCACATCAAAAAGCCTTTCTCCATTTCTTTGGACAAACACACCTTTGAATCCAATAACCTTCAATACACAACATTTCCTTTGCTTCCTTTTCACCTCCTCCCTTTGTAATTTAAAAACAACAACTCATTCCTCTCCTAACACACCCAAAAACCGTGGCCTCTCTCCCTCTCCTTCACTTGATCTTGTTTTTTCTTTCATCTCAAATCAACCTTCCCATTTTTCCTACACTAAAAAACCCTAACACACAACTCACCCCTCTCCACCTCATTTGCATCCCTCTTTCACATACTCCCTCAATTTCTCATTCAAAGTTCAAGTGTAACAGCCTGGGTCCACCACCCCAGCGCTATTACTCAAAGAACTTCTCTACCCCCGTAGAATTTTTGCCTTCCGTGGGAATCGAACCTCGTACCTCTTGTACATTTCCCTCGCATTCCCACTCACCAATTGAGCTACTAGCTCAATTGGCAAGTGGGAATGCGAGGAAATGTACAAGAGGTACGAGGTTCGATTCTCACCAAGGCAAAATTCTACGGGGTAGAGAAGTTCTTTGAGTAATAGCTGGGTGTGTGGGGACCCAGTCGCTACAATAAAAAGCGCCTTTTATGTAATGACCCCCCAGTCCACCGCAGCCGCCACCCCGATCTCACTTTGTTACCTCACGATCTTTTCTACCCCCCTTGTAAAATTTTTGCCTTCCGTGGGATTCGAACCTTGTACATGGGGCTCAAATACAAAGTTCCACTCTTTCCCACTACCAATTGAGCTATTGTAGCATGGGCCTGCTCTCATGGCCCGTGCGCTACCTCAAAGAACCTCTCTACCTCATGTAGAGTTTTTGCCTTCAGTGGGAATCGAACCTCGTACCTCATGTACATTTCCCTCGCATTTCCCACTACCAATTGAACCGCGGCTCAATTGGTAGTGGGAATGCGAGGAAATGTACATGAGGTACGCAGGTTCGGATTCACACTAAGGCAAAAACTCTACATGAGGTAGAGAAGTTCTTTGAGGTAGCGACGGCCATGAGAAATGGGCTCGGCATGCCATAATAAAAAGGCGCTTTTTTATTGTAGCGACTGGGTCCACACCCCGGCGCTATTACTCAAAGAACTCTCTTCCCCATGTAGAGTTTTTGCCTTTTCAGTGGGAATGACCTCATTACCTCTTGTACATTTCCTCGCATTCCCACTACCAATTGAGCTAGTAGCTCAATTGGTAGTGGGAATGCGAGGGAAATGTACAAGAGGTACGAGGTTCGATTCCCACGTAAGGCAAAAACTCTACATGGGGTAGAGGAGTTCTTTGAGTAATAGCGCTGGGGTGGTGGACCCAGGCTGTTACATCAAGCATCATCATCAAGTGGGTACTTCTTTGGAGAACATTGGAGTTTTGTTGATTTGTGTCTAGTTTCATCTTCTCATCACACTTTCTAGCTTAGAGCTAAGGTAATCCTTAAAACCTTGCATCATATTTGAGTCTTACCTCAAAAATATAAAAAACATTCATCCTATCATCTTCATATTCTCATATTGTTGATTGTTGTTGGTGAGAAGTGTCATAAGCACTTTGACAAGCACTTAGGGAGGCTTGGGTGCTTATGGTGCTTCTCACCCTTGAATAATGGTTGATTTGTGTTGATTTGGATCTTAATCCTTACATTTCATTAAATAAAATGTTGTTTTATGGCATGTTGTATTTCGCATACTCATAGAAAAATAGGTTTTATGTTTGTTTTGTGCATCTCTTTGCCTAATCACATGAGCCTTTACCAAAAAATTGTAGTCTAGCTTGTTTTCCTATATTATCTCACTTGCTTTTTCAAAATACATGGGTTTTTGGTTATGTATTTGGGTTTTATATGTTTGCTTGTCATTTTAAGTTGATGATAGGCAATATGACTCTCACTTGTGCCTAGTGCACATTGCTTAAAGTGATGAGGATTGTTCTATATGATTCAACCCTTTTTAGTTTAGGTGTTGTTCAAATTGATGATAGGCAAAGGGATTCTCACTTGTGCCTAGTGCACTTTGCTCTAAGTGATGAAGATTGCCCTAGGTGATTCAATCCTCCTTTTAGTTTATGAGATTGCTTATTCTTATGAATTACTTTATAAGTTTGTCTTAGGTCGATGATTGGTAAAGTGACTCTCACTTGTGCCTAGTGCACCTTGATTTAAGTGAGGAGGATTACCTAGAAAGGATTCAATCTCCTTTTTTTAATTCTTAAATGACTATGAAAACGCAAATTTAGGTTTCCTTGTGCGAAGGCTTGAAGGCCAATTTGGCCTATGATGGCATTCACCTTGAAAGGTTTGTGTGGATATAATTTAGGGTTTGTGTAGGTTTTGCAAAGGATAGGTTGTCCTAACCTTGATGCACCTTCACTTGAAATTGTGGTATTAATTCTTGGAGTTTGTGTAGGATAGACTCACTCTAGTCTTGATGCACATGTGTTCTTTATTCATGTATGTTTGTTTTTGTGCTTGTCATATGATTAAGTATTGAATTGGTGTTCACAATTTGCTTGCTTGTTTTGATGATCACATTGACTTTGTAATCCGACTTCAAAGTTCAAAACCTTTGTTACTCGTTAGTAACACCTCAAAACTATGTCGCATTCAAATTATACAACAACTTGTTACTCGTTAGTAACAATTACAATTTCAAATCTTCTTCATAACCAAGAACACTTTCAAACATCAAAAAAACTATCTCACAAACTAAAAATCAATTCGATTGCGAAAACCCTTTTGATGACCCAAAGTAAGAACCAATTATCATTAATGATCACTCGCTACCGATGCCGTTTGGTTGTTAATGATAATTTCATTTTCAAGAGAGTTAGTAGTATGACCACTCTAAACCGTTGTTGTTTGGTCATCACGAACACTCAATCCAATTGCAAACTCTTTTTTAAGTTATCAAAACATTTTCTCCAAGTCAAACCAACGAAACGCTTTTCAAAAACAAATCTTAAAAACATCAAAATCAAAACTAATTGTCATTGATGATCACTCGCGCTGCGTTCGTTTGATTGTGGGTGATAATTTCATTCCGTGGGAGTTAATAGTGTGGCCACTCTAAACCGTTGTTGTTTGGTCTTCACAAACGCTCCCCTTCATTTGCGAAAACCTTTTAAATAATCAAAATAAAAACCGGTTGTCATCAATAGACACTCGCGCCGTTGCCGTTTGATTGTTAGTGACGATCCCATTTTCAAAAAAGAGTTAGTAGTGCGGCCACTCTAAACCGTTGTTGTTTGGTCACCGCGAACGCTCAACCCCTTTGCGAAAAACTCTAAAAAAGATAAAAAAACAAAAACCTTTTTCAGGACAAACAAGAACTACGTAGCTTTGAATTCTCCATCGCACCGGGAGATACGTAGGAGCGAGAGGCTAACTCTCGTCAAGCGCCAAAAATAAAAATATTCATTAAGTCTTCTCATTCCCTTTTCTATAAAGAGGCAAATTTAAATATATTCTAAATCAACATTTAAAACCACACGTTTAATTAAAGGTTCCCTTTCGGTAGAAAGGAGGTGTGGGGTGCTAATACCTTCCCCATGCCTAACCGAATTTCGAACCCAAATTTTCAGGTTTCCAAAAGGCCATTCGCTTTCCAAAAAGGTTTTTCTTCAATATTTTCCTTATAAAAATATTGGTGGCGACTTCATTGTTTTAAAAAGTTGTAAACGAAGAAAGATCCCCTCGGGGACTTTTTCGGGCGCAACACACATTGCACCATCCTCAGAATTACAAAGTCTTGTCTCACCTTGGTCGTTCGCTTGGTGGGGCATGGATTTGCTAGGCGTTTCCACTGCTCCGGAGCCGTTCAAGTTCTTGATCGTGGCGGTCGATTATTTCACAAAGTGGATCGAGGCCGAGCCTCTTGCAACCATCACCTCGGCAAAAGTGAGCAAATTTTTCGGCCGGTGTGTGTTGGCCCGTTTTGGGATCCTCAAGAACTAATAAGCGATAACGCGACGACACGATTCGCAGACAAAAGATTCAGAGAAATGTTGGCCGACTTAGGGGTAAAATAGCGTTTCACCTCGGTCGAGCACCCTAAGACAACGCGGCAGGTAGGCGGCCAGCGAGTTATCTGCGTGGGTTGAAGCGAAGGCTCGATGAAGCGAAAGGGAATCGGGTCAAGAGAGCTGCGATCCGTTCTTTGGGCCTACTGGGCGACCCTCATTCAACGACCGGGGAGTCCCCCTTCAGGCTGGTATATGGGACCGATGCTGTCATACCCATAGAAATGGGTGAACTGAATTGGAGAACCTCAAATCCCCCTACAGTGGTTGACAACGACCGAGCTATTCGAGAAGAATTGGACCTAATCAAGAGCTGCGCACCAAGCGTCACTAAGAGAGCGATTGATCAAAGCAGAAGGTCGCGACCGGATACAATACTCGCGTGCAAAAGAGAGACTTCACGGTCGGTCAGCTCGTTCTAAGACGGGCCGACGTGGGAAACAAGAATGCACGCCAAGAGAAACTGGCACCAAATTGGGAAGGTCCATACAAGGTCATCAAGAAGACTGGAAAGGGGGCGTACGAGCTGGAAACCATGGATGGGGCGACTATCCCCAGAACATGGAATGCAGAGAAACTCAGAAAATATTACGTTTGAATGTAATGACCAATTTGAATGTAATGAACGACCGATCTATAAATGAAAAGTTGGCAGGCGCTCTTTTTCCCACTGGGTTTTTTACAGAGGCCTGACCTTTAGAAATATGATGTGTTCTTTACTTTCTCGAAGATTTAGCAAACTTCATCAGATCGTCGAAACGATCAAACCGGGCGACCATCGAAATGGTCCCGATCGAGTGCCATCGAAAATGGCCCGAGGGTTAAGCAATAGCCCGTCATAGTAGGCCGTCGAAACGACCTACCTCGACAGACCATCGAAATGGTCCCAACCGAGTGCCATCGAAAATGGCCCAAGGGTTAAGTAACGACCCATCGTAACAGGCCGTCGAAACGACCTACCTCGAGAGATCATCGAAATGATCCCAACGGGTGCCATCGAAGTGGCCCAATCGAGTGCCATCGAAATGGCCCAACCATAAACGAGCGCTTTCGGAATAGCACGAAACGGTCGCCGAGCGGCCTATAAGTTCGAAAAAACTTAGACGAATAAACGTACGAAATACACAGACATAACCACGTGAATTCAAGTAGACGTAATTAAAGACGAGTAAAAAAATGTCATTACAAAATAGAGACGCCCGGTCGAAGCCGAGCGCCCAAATATTCGACTGCTCGAAGGCAGCATTTAATTTGTCACGCCCGAAGGCAAGCTAAACTATTACAGAGATAACTCCGCTCGCAGGCGGGCTTAGAGGCTTCAGAAGAGAATTGTGGCCGGGCGAACAACATTTCCATGTTCATCTTTTTGCTCAGGCAGCATGATCTTGTTCTCTGCAACATAATGGGCGGGATTTACCATCTTCTCATCAAAATTGATGCTCAAGTCTGGATTCAGTGCCCGCACCTGCCCGAGAGCGTTGTAGAACTGCTCGATCGCTGCCTCCCTACCGGCCTGGGCTATCATTTGGACTTTTGCCTCCAGCTCGGCCTTCTCGGCCTCCAACCTGGCCTTATCCTTCTCCAAGGCTTCAACGTCGTTCTTCAGACTTGTCACTTGACCGCCGAGCTCCTTATTCCTCTTGGAGAGTTTAGCCCGGTCCTCCTCGCCCCGCTGAAGAGCGTCTTTCTTGGCCTTGGCAAGCTTATCGTATTTTTGCTGCGCCTCAGTCAGAATTTTCTCTTTTTCGGCCCGAGCTCCTGCAAAATGTAGGTCGATGAACGGTCAGTCGATCGAACAAAGACAAGACAGGTGCAACAGAAAAGATAAAATACCTTGGAGTTCGCCCGCCATCTCGTCCATGATCTTGTCTATTCCCATACAGAGAGAAGCCTGCATGACCATGGGTTTTTTCTTGAATCGCCAAAGTCGACGACCGCCCTAAGTCCTCAAGCGAGAGGATAGGAAGGTCATCCTTAGTGAGGACCGAGCCGCGCTCCGGTGCTTAGCCCGCTTGGGGGAGCGATCGCTAGGTGTGAGGAGGCGGCCGGGGCACGTTGACCGCTTCTTCCCTTGGCTTTTTGGAGTTGGGGTTACCTTTGATGGCCGCTCCGATCGCCCGGGCCGAGGTCCTTCATACCTCTTGGCTCCCGGGATTGCGGCGCAGATTTGAATCGACTCGATCACGGCCCAAGATTTACCGGCCATCCTCTCGCAAAACAACAAGTCAAAAGGTTAGAAAAGAGCATTGACAATAAAATGTAAAGGCAAAGTTCAAAAGCAAACCGATCTCGGCCTCCGGATCTCCGCCTCGAGCAAGACAAAGGGGCGGCAAGGTATGTCGCCCTTAGGGTCCGGACGCATCATGCTCGCCAACGCTTTGATCATGTCCAGAGATTGCGGTCGGCCTCCCCAAATCTTTGATAGAATAAATGTAATCGCCCGGCCTCTGCGAAGTGAGCCTCGTTCCACATGATGGGAAGTAAAGGGGACCAAGCATTCCGTCCGGTTGGACCTCGAGATATGGCCTTGCCGCCTCCTCATTGGGAGCAATCCAAAAGTATTGACCTCTCCGTGCCGCTCCCAATGATTCTTGGTATGCCTGAAATATCGATGGTGGGTTTTACGCATTTTAAAGAGAGACCGCTCCCTCTTTTCTTTGTTAGCCTTCTCCCCGAGCCACTCGGCTCAAAGAGAGTAAAGAAATGAAGCATGATTGATACGGCCACCCAACTTAGTCAACAGGACTTCGAAGTTTTCAGGAACGCCAAGCGTTAGGGTGGAGTTGTGAAGGCGACCCAATGTGACGCAGACGCCACGTTGAAATTCGATGAAAGGAGGGTGATGTTCATCCTCTCGAACACGAGCCGATACATCGTGAACTTAAGGTTGGGAGAGTAAGTTGCAATGTCTTCTCCGTCCTTCATGCCTCTTACCCTCCAAACCGACAATTCGTCGAGGCGGCTCCGCAGATCGGCAAGGCAACATGTAAGCGGTAATGATACTCTGTGTGAACGAAGAGTTTCGATACCCAAGACATGTCGGATGGGTCTCGGGCTACATCTGCTTGAACTTCAGCGGACCCTTCGTTCGACCCTCCTTCGATGTTCACCTCTCGACCAGAGGAGCTAGCTGCGGGCTGAACTACCTCTTCTTCGTCGACTTCTTCAGCTCGGCCGCCTTCGGCCTCTACCATCTCTTCGTCCGCGACTGGGACGACACTCTGCACCTCATCATCATCAATGATCACCACATCGACATCTTCTTCCTCTCCTCCCGCTCGAGAAACGATGTTCTCCGGCGGTGGAGTGTTGCACGGCCGCTCCTCGGAATGGACGGACCTTGAACCAGAGCTCTTTGAGCTAGCCGATCCTCGGCCAGAAGAATGGGAACTCGAGCTCGTACTGCTCGAGGAACTGCTTGAAGAACCAGAATATTTGTCGCCCGAAGACGACTTAGGCTCCTCCTCGTGGGGATTGGGCTCGCCCGGTTTCGACATATGTGTAGCAAAGGATTGCGGTGGTTTACCAGGGATACGGGCGGTCAACTCGCCTCGTGGCATGCAAAACACACCGTGATAAAGGGATGGAGTCGGTCGATCGAGCATTACTCATGAGAGGGGGCGACTTGGCCATTCCCCGACCTGACACCCCCTATCACAAGGCGTGGAAAAGTATGAAATACTTTCAAAGAAAAAACTCAAGTTCAGAAAGTAAAAGTGAAGGTCGATCCATACCTTGAGCAGATGATGTTGTGGATCGGTCGCGAATGTATTAAAAAAATGACTATGAATGCAAAGTCGGCGCGGACGAGTCGGTCATTGGTGAGCAATTCTTGGAAGTGTGAGAGATAATCTCAGCTGAAGGGCTATTTATAGTGCGGACCCATGGCGCGAAGGGGACCGGAGGCGGCGTCGCAACGTTTCGTCTTCTCACCAATGGTTGTCTCCAAACAACCTAAACGCCAAACGTCGTCTTAATGTCGGAAAAAAGACCAACCGTCGCACAAGACACGCCGGCGGTTGGCGGGCGGTCGAAACCGTCCCAACAATAAAGCAAACGGCCGCGTCCGTTTCGTCAAAATAACTCCACTCCTGGGGGCATCGATTCAAGCCTCAGCCCGCTCTTAAGCGACCTAGGCTTCGGGGGCAATCGTTCGGGTGTATTAGCGATACGAAGCGCCAGCAAAGAATCTGGACTGCGCCCCACCCCAACTCGATCGCCCAACACGCTGCTTGAGCGCAATTCTGCCGCCGAAAATCTCGCGAAACGGTCGGACTCGCAAAGATATATACGCCATTCGCATATGGCATCGTGTATGTTCTCTAACCTTGTGCTATCTGCCCGAGCGACCTCTCACTAGATCGTCGGAGTGTCTTTGCAGGTACCACCCGAGGTGCTCAACGCGTGAAGCCAGGACCGGTCCTTTCACTCATTCAACGACCGCCCATCCGACGATACAACAACTACTTCAACACTTCATTGGTCAAGGTACGATCACTCCCTTTTTAGGAACACATTGAACATGACTTACCCACTTACTATTAGAGATAGGATAGATGATACCCGCATCAAGAAGCTTAATTACTTCCTCTTTACCACCACTTTCATGTTAGGATTAAGGCGCGGCGAGGTAGTGCTCGAGGTTGGTATTCATCCTCCATGTAGATCTTGTGAGTGCAAATTGAGGACTAATGCCTTTTATATCATAAATTGACCATCCAAAGGCCTCTTTGTTGGCCCTTAATACCCTCAAAAGCTTATCCTCCATGGTGTCTCATCAATCTGCAGCAATAATCACAGCAAAGAGGAAGGGGGTGCAAGAAAGCATATTTTACATTTGAAGGAAGAGGCTTTAATTCAAGCTCAGGAGCCTCTTCAATTGAAGGTTTGGGATTTGGAGTGTTACCCCATTCCAATTCCTCAAATCCACGGTTACTACAATTTTTTCTGAGGGTGGTGAGCCTGCAAAAACATTAAGAACTGTTCTTCCTCACCACCCTGCAGCATGCCAAGTCCCTGTAAAGTAAGTACTTTTTCAAGAGGATCCTGAATTCTAAAATCATCAAAACTGTCAGAGGTAATCACATCATTAATATCTCTAGCTTGAATAAAATTACAAGAAGCAAATGAGGAAGGATTTTTTAATGAATTCAAGACTTGAAATACAACTTCCTCATCTCCAAGTCTCAAAGTCAATTTTCCCTGTTGAACATCAATTAAGCTTTTTCTGTAGCTAAGAAAGGACGCCCCAAAATAATTGGGACTTCCTCATCTTCTTCCATATCCAAAACAACAAAATCAAGCAGGAAAATAAACTTATCAACCTTAACTAAAACATCTTCCACCACTCCACGGGGGTGGGCAATGGATCTATCAACTAGGTGCAAAGTGATGTTAGTAGGATGGGGTTCCTGCAAACCAAGCTTTCTAAAAATAGAAAAAGGCATCAAATTTATACTTGCTCCTAAATCACATAATGCCTTTTCAAAATGCGAGTTACCAATTGTCCAAGGGATAGTAAAACTACCGGATCTTTAAGCTTAGGTGGTAAACTTTTTAAAACTATAGCAGAACATTCCTCATTAAGCCCACCTGTCTCAAAGCCTTCCAACTTCCTTTTGTTAGAAATAATTTATTTTAAAAATTTGGCATATTTAGGCATTTGAGCAATAGCTTCAACAAAAGGAATGTTAATATGCAATTTTCTAAATATTTCAAGAAATCTAGCAAACTGCTTATCATTCTGCTCATTTTTAAGTCTTTGAGGATAAGGAACATTTACCTTTGCTTGCTCATATTTCTCCCTTTCCTTTTTGCTTTCCTCAGAAGTGCTCCCCTCAGTAGGAGCTTGTATTTCTTTCCCGGGTGTAACACTCCCTTCTACACTACTAATTAATTAATTGAAATCAGAGTTTTATAAAATCGCCCACAAGGAAGCATTACATTTTCCATTTTAAACCAAGCCAAAACAACTATGGCGCAAAAACAACAGAATACCTTCATATAAAGGCACCTCGGCCAAAGGGCAAAGCCCACCAATTTACACATACTCAGTTTTCAACGCAGCGGAAATAAACATAGTTTTAAAACATCAATATGTTACAACTCAGTAACTAAGTTAAAGACTACTACTCTACTCAGCCCCTCCCAGTGTTACACTACCAGAGCAATTGACGCCGACTACCAAAGGAGTAAGGACGGACCTCTACTCAGGAGTACCTGCAAGTTGCCACGAGAGCAGGCAACATAAAAGCAGCAGGGTGAGTCTCTTTGCATAAATAATATAATATATGATAAACGTTATACTAGGTAGACACCTAGAACACATCGGCTTACAAAAACCAACACACCATCAAACCATTAATTCTCAACTCCCAATAAACCCAGTTAAAACACAGCAACTCTCACTCAACCACGCTAAAAACACAGCAACTCATACTAGTCAAAACAATAACAAACTCATATGTAAAAGCATGGATGCAACCCAACACCAATGTTTAATGCATGAGTACCATCACCGGCGTGATGGCACCGTCACCGTCCTTTAACAATATCTAGGCCTAAGCCTGTCTCCGTCCTTTACACCGTCCTTTAATGAAACGAAGACCGAAGTCAACAATATCTAGGCCGAAGCCTGTCTCCGTCCTTTACACCGTCGTTATTTATAGCCTCTCGGCTCACCGTCGTTATTTATAGCCTCTCGGCTCACCGTCGTTCACAACAAATGCCTATTTCACCTAGACATCTTCCACAAGTCCACAACTTAGACATATCGGCACTCAAACAAGACCCCAATCGTGCTGGCAAAGACTCGCCCACTCTGGCGCTAAAAACAAAGCACCTCGGCGTCCACAAAGGCACCTCGGCACCTCACAATTGCCTCTCGCCCCACATAAGAACCTCGGCACACTTAAGCACCTCGGCACCACACAACACCTCGGCACACAACGCACACACACTCGCCCCATCCGGCGCACATCACTCCCACTGGCGCACTCACACTCGCACATGCACACGCCGGATCATCCATCTCGGCACCCAACGCACACGCACTACACCGCGTCATGGGGTCGCCTCCTTGGCGCCCTCAGCGCCAACACACACCTCGGCTAGTGACACACGCACACTCACTTCCGGCACCTATACTTATGCCACAACTACCATACTTCACCTTAGTCATAACGCAACTAGGTTACTTCTACTTCAATTCACCCTTAATCACCTCGGTTCACCACCTCGGCTACGCCTGCACTTAGTCACGCATCTTATCTTCAATGGCGTCCTTGCGTCTCACCTCGGTTACCCCGGTTACTTAACTTAGGCTACCCATCACTCACCTCAGTTCACTTAGGTACAAGCCTCTATTTCATTCACCTCGGTCACCATTGTAACACCCCCTTTCTATAATAAGCTAATTAATGTTAATAGAAATCAGAGTTTTCAAAAACTTTCCACGCACCTCAAAGAGGGTGGTACATTTAGCGAAAATAACGTCAAACATATTTAAAAATCCAAACTCATCAAACACATAAAATACTTGTCATAGTCACGTGGGTTAAGACCCTCAAATACCTGTTTAATGTTTACAATAATCCAGAAAACAATTTGGGATGCAGCGGAAATAAAACTGAGTTCACATACTCAATACTTAGTTCAAATCAGTTTGATACATAACCAACATAAAATAATATTAAGATCCCATCCCCAGTGTTACTATCAGAGCTGACTCAATAAAACCAAGAGGCATGGCACCATCACTCGGAATCACCTGTTTGTCGCCACGAGAGCAGGCAACAAGAAATGCTAGGGTGAGTCTCTTTACATAAATAATAACAAATAATATAAGTATTATACGAGGAAGGAAACAGAACACACTCTACAACCATACTAACATACGTCACTAAATACAAATCTCGAGAAGCCTCACTGCTCAATTACACAAACACTCATCATCCGTCATATAGCATTCAACTCCCACTCACCGGGAGGCATCAATCAAATGTATGAGTATATGCATGTGTGCAATATGCATGTGGATCCATCACCTTCGCTTTTTGCCCAATGGGCACCCTTCGCTTTGGCCGAAGCCCCCTTCGCTTTTTGGCCGAAGCCCCCTTCGCTTTATGCATATGCTTTATGCGACACCATGACAATGCATCATACACAATATATCATTACCACATTCATTGTCACATCACTTAAGATATCACCACAACACAACCCTTCGCTTTTGGCCGAAGCCCCCTTCGCTTATTAACCCTTCGCTTTGGCCGAAGCCCACATCATTATTTAATTCAACACCTCAATATTAACTCACCACTTTGTTATCATTTATTATCACCACTTCTCCAATTATTAACCACCACTTTATCAATTATTAATTAATTCTCACCTAAGGACCGAACCACCTCATAAGGACATTTTCTTCACTTAGGGACCATTTTTGACACACCAAAATTAATTTAGGGACTTAGGAAAATATTTGACATATTGGGACTAATTAGACACTAAGGGATTATTTTGTCACACTATTAATTAATTTATTACTTTGAGACTTATATGGCATAGTAGAGCTAATTAGGCACTAAGAGATTATTTTGTCACGCCAAGGATTAATTTAATTCTTAGGGACTAATTTGTCACACCAAGGATTAAATTAATTCTTAGGGACTAAACCATCACTTAGACACATTTTATTCCCACAAATCAATTATCCAATTAAGTCATATACACCTAATTCACACACATACTCATACTTCATTTCTTTCCAACAAACATATCATCAAAACGATCCAAATATACCTAACACCCATTTATTCACAACAAAACAATCACACTCATAAAACACTCAAAATGCATATCAATCCCATTTCAACAACAACATAGTGGGTTCCTCAAAAATCAATCCAACACAACAACAATCAACCAAATAACACTCAATCAACATATAATCACTATTCATCATCTTCACCAAATAATTCAATAATTATTTTAAAACCCTAACCTCCATACAATACAAATCTTATAAGCTATTATGAATGAAAAGACCCCCTAACCTTAGGAAATGAAGAAACAAGCTTCCCCTCCACTTTAAGCTCCAAGAGCCACCAACACACACTCAATCCAACTTTGAGCTTCCAATACTCATCCATGGTGAAATGAACAATGAAAGGATTGAGAGATTGAAACTTATATCAATGAAAAGAGCATGAAAAACTAGAGAGATTGGAACCAAAATCAACTTACCAAATCAAAGGATGAAGGAGATCTAGTTCCCCCCCTTTTCCATGGCACCCACGGCCTCTCTCTCTCTCTCTCTCTCTCTCTCTCCACCATCGGCCAGCCCCCCTTCCTCTTCTCCACCTAGCACCGCCGCCCTCCTCCTCCTTCTTCTCGCACCACCTTCTCTTTTCTCTCTTCCTCTCTCCTTCTCCGTCGCCTCCCTCCTCTTTTCTCTCTCTCGCTGCCTAGTTCTTCTCTCTCGGTTCACTTCTTTTCTTTCTCCTCTTAATTCATTTATTTTCTTTCATTTAACCCACAAAACAATTGGGCCCAATGGGTTGGGCCTCTATTCGCACCCCTCCTCAACTAATTCAACTACTCCCTAACTTAATAATATCACCACATCTTATTTACTAACTCTCACCTCCTAATTTAATTAAAACACCTCATCCATTTAATTAAATATGACTAATCACTTAGCTCTTAAGTAATTAATTAAATAAATATTCAAATTATTTTCGGGGCGTTACAACCATACCATCTCGGCAACCTCAGTTCAGCAACTACACTTAGGTGTATAAATACACGCCATACTGCAGTAATCACCTCGGTATACCTATGCTATACTCAGCAACTACAAGTCGACCCTACGCTTCAGCTCTCACACCTTCACACCTCGTTCACCAATACTACGTCCTCTACAATCCTCCAACTCACGTTGTTTCACTTACACTCCATGTAACATCTACTCCTTGTCATCCTACGGATCGACTCTCCTACCCCTCCACTGGTCTCGGTTTACTTACCTTAGACCTCAATTCGACACGTTCACTGCACCCCACTTTAACATAACACTTCAATTCGGTAACACTTAGGAACCACACGCTATTATTATTCATCTCGGCTACTATTCCTCGGTCACTCGTAATGACAACACCCCGTCCCCCTTCACCTCTACACTTTGCTAACTCGGTTTTCTCTAAGGGATAACACCTCAGCATCATTCAACTCGGTTACCACCTCGGCCATTCTCGTAAGCAGCTGCCTCTACACACGCCTACATTCTACAAGGCACACAACACTCCCATAATTTACACGCAACACCCCTCAAGAACTCAACGAAGGTGACAACACCAACAATAACACACTGGGACTGAGGATTCCTCAGCTCCCATTCCTCTCCTAGGTCTCCCATACGACCAGATCATCCACAATTTAACCCATGCACACACACACCAGCGAAACACACAACGCACCCAAAACATGCATGGCTCACAAACACAACTTCAACAACAGGGAAGTAAACACAACCACCATCACACCACATGCAACACAAACAACTCCGAAATCACCCTAGAGTCTAACTCACGCACAACATTCATCTTATAATTTATTATAGATGAAAGAGAGCTCCCCTTACCTCAAATAGTAGAAGACGGATCACTCTCTTCACCAAGACTTCTAGACTTATCAACAATCAACTCGGTCTCCCTTGATCTTGAGCTTCCTACGATCGGATTCCCTTCTTCTTCTCTCTAGAATCACTATTCCACCTAACTCTTTCCCTTTCTCACTAAGCTTCTCACTTCTCTCTCTTACTTTCCTCCTTTAGCAACTTAGATATTTTTGGAAGGAAATGAATGTGTGGTCGACACACTCTTAAGGCAAGCCTTAATGGGCCTTAATGAAGCTTTGACTTCATTTAAATCTTGGGCCTCTACACTCACCTTCTCCATTACTTAAACGCCTCCTAAATCAAATAAACACTCTACATTACTCACTTAGCTTAATTAAAATGTTGTAAACCTTAAATAACCCAATTAAATAAATAATTGAATTACTTTGGGGTGTTACACCGGGTGCCTGCCCATCTTGATTGTTTTCTTGAACCAGCTCCTTGCCACTCCTAAGAGTGACAGCCTTGCACTGCTTGTTTCTTGGATTAGGCTCAGTCTGGGTAGGAAGTGAGCCTTGAGGTCTTTGAGATAGCATAGTAACAATACTTTCAAGTTGAGTTTTTCCTGCCTTTGCACATGTGGTGGCTTATAGGAATTTGAGTTTTTGCCCTTTTGTTGTCCTCCCCAAGAGAAATTGGGGTGATTTCTCCAACCCGGATTGTAAGTGTTTGAATAAGGATCATTTTGGCTCTGGTTGGAATTCTGAACGTAGTTGGCCTCCTCAGTTGAAGAAGTTGGTCGACCCTGTGCTTTTATAAGATCTTCAATAGATTGCAACCTCTCATCAGTCCTGTCCATGTAATTAGCCAGGACACCCATGCATGGATGTCCAACCTTTTCCATGTATCTAACTAAAGAATCTTGCATACCAGGTCTTAACTCACTTTTTTTCTGACCAAGATAGTTGACTTCTTCAGTTGGGCCTCCCCAAAGATTATTTGTGATGCCACTAGTGGAGGTAACTATTGGAGTATACCTTCATCAAATATTGCATCTGCTTAGATAGGGCATCCAACTTTATGTCAATACTAGTTTCAGCTTCCACCTTGTACATACCAGCTGCTTTCTTAAGGTGTCTGTCACTTGTCTCCCATTGGGCATTATCAGCTGTTATCTGTGCAATTAAGTCGTATACTGTCGCAGACTCCCCATTCAATAGAGAGCCACCACAAGCCATATTAACAATTCCCCTGTTTTGAGAAGATAATCCGTTGCAAAAGTATTCAAGTAGTTGCCACTTCTCAAATCCATGATGAGGACAACTTCGGAGTAAGTCTTGAAACCTTTCCCAAGCCTCATGTAAAGATTCTTGCTCGACTTGAGCAAAGCTGATTATCGCACCTCTAATCTTAGTAGTCTTGCCTGGAGGAAAATATTTGGTCAAGAATTTTTGTTTCAGTTGGTCCCAACTCGTAATGGACTCAACAGGTTGAGAGTCTAGCCAAGCAGATGCCTTGTCAGCCAATGACCATGGAAACAATCTCACTCTAATAGCATCAGGGGTGACACCATTACAAATTACTGAGTCTGACACCCTCAAAAAGTTTCTGAGATGAGTGTGTGGATCTTCTGTTGGTGTACCTTTGAACATAGTGGAGTTCTGAACCATTTGAATCAAGCTTGGTTTGAGCTCAAAATTGGTGGCTTGCACAGTTGGGTTGACTATGCTTGTAGTGATATTCGCTGTGGGAGTAAAGTAGTCCCGAAGAGTTCTTCCCGGATTGACAACCATTACTCTTCTCTCTTTTCTTATCCTTCGAGCAGTTCTTTCAATTTCTGGATCAAAAACCAAAATAGGCTCTTGGGAGCGGGTGAGCATGCACAAGTAATAATAAAAATAACAGTAACAAATAAAAATAAACTAATAAACTAAATGACAAAAATATGTAAATATTTATTTTTTTTATTAAATTAAAATAAAACAGACTAAAACAAGAAAAAAATGTCTAAAGCAATAAAAAATCTCTTTTGTTTAATATTAATAAATTAATCCCCTAAGAACGGCGCCTAAAAACTTATCATACAGAAGACACGGCTAGAGCAAGTGTACTCTATCGCGGAAGTAGTATAAAAAATATCATCTCCACAAGGATTAATTAATAAGTACCAAACTACTTAAGATTAATTATTATTTAGACGAACAAATGTTTGGTGATTGTAAAAACTAAAATAACAAGAAGTAAATAGCAAGAATTTAAATTGTAAAGTTTGATCAAAGGAGAGAAGCCTAGGGTCACGGTTTCACTTGCAAATTTCGATTCCTCTATGTCTAATCCTACCTGAAACCCCTTATTTTATTCAATTACCAATCCCTTTACTAAAGCTATTAACCCGTTTGATCATGCGCGATTAATATTCTTTTCACTAAATTAACCCTAGTTTGGTGATGCTAGAATTTAAATTTAAGAAAAGCATAAAGTACAAAAAGGTTGAATGATTGGAAGACTAAATTAAAGTTTGGTCATTCATTAATGTTCCTAACTATTCCCTTGAGTAGGGTTTAGCCAGAACACAAGGATAATAGAGAGTAAGACTATAAGGAATGGAGAGTCAAATTATGGATCCTTCATTAGCCTCAAGGGCGAGGTATATATAGTACAGGAGTAATTGTGAGTAATAAATGCTCATTATGGTGATTACATATTTGGGGCGCAATTATAGGACATTCCATGTATGTATTCTGCTTATGATTACTCTATAGCCGAGGGGAGAAGAGGCCGAGCCGCCGACGGAGGGGGAGTCCCTCACTCTGCGTGGCCGATGAGTCCCTCGGTTCTTGACGCAGGCCGAAGCCTCAAACTGTCTTGCCTTGCCTTCTGGGAGTCAGTCGTGTCGGTCAGGAAGCGATGTGTGGCCGAGCCTTCCTGGGCGGTCGGCTGGGAACACAGTCCCTCGAGCGGTAAGTGTATTGCACGAAGGCGCTCTAAGGTAGCTTCGGCTTGTTGCGAAGTTCCTAGTCCCTCGATTGAGGGTCCTTGGTGTTTTCAGTTGTCCTGTCTTTAATGCTTTGGAACTCTGACTTCTTTGGAGTTTCATGTTTGAATGGTCAGCTACCCGCTTTGGCTGACGTTTGTTTTTGTATCATCATGAATGTCTATTGTGAAAGTTTGTTCTTCCCTTGCTATATAAGAAGGGGTTTAGGTCTTCACTTCTGCTATCAATGGCTTTTCCTATTGCTGCAATTCCTCATGGTGCTGAGATTGCTCCTGTACTCAATCGGTTGCATACTCGATCGGTTGTGTTTGCTTTTTGTTTATTTTTAGCTCCACTTGTTTGTTGTGCTCTTCGGAATTCTTCATTTGCACTTTTCTTTGAAAGCGTCTTGTGTTGCGCTTTTTCTTGATAGCGTCTTATGTTTACTTCGGCTTGTTTCACCGGTTGTGCGAATGGCCTTGTTGGTGCCCAAGGGTTGTATGTCGGCTCTCGGCCAGTCTACACCTGTCGGGACTTGGGTTTCATGGGCTTTCCTAAGTGCCGAGTTCGTTGGCTCCGTCGGCGAGCGCGTTAGCTTCGCCTACACATTGGAAAGCTCTTACACCGCACCGAGCATGTTAGCTTCGACGGCAGTTACTTTAGCCTATGTGATGCAAGCCCCCTTTCGGTTTCCAGTGAAGTGTGGGTTCACGTCGAACCGAACTGGTGTGCCCAAGGGTGGTGCGTGGCTCGTCAGCCCCGCTCTCACCTGTCAGGACTTTAGTCTTCATTGCCCAAGGGCAACATCGAGACGTTGCTCGGTCCTTGCCTGTCGGGACTTCGTTATTATGGCACATTCTTTTGTTTTTCTTGAAAGGTCTTATATCGCCCGTAGGACTTACGTTGCCTTTGATTATTTGGTTGAAAGGTCTTACATTGCCCGTAGGACTTACGCTGCCTTTTGTTGTTTGCTCCCATTTGGTTTTATTTTCAGAGATACCGTCATCAATCAGATTTTTGATCACTCGCTTCCTTTTTGTTCGGTTTTCCTTCTCCTCTTTAGTCAGTCTTCTTTATCCCTGAAACATTTACCTAGTGCACAATATTAGTAACTTCAATAATATTTAAATAGTGGAGAGCACAATCTAAATATTGGTTGCTCTCTTTTGTTAAGCGAAGATGAGGTGTCCGCTCTTAGTCTTCCCATTGGTCGGCTATTGATTTTCTCTCGGCCGACTATCTTCATTTATCGTCGGCGAGTTGACTTCCTCATTCACGGTACTCAATCTTCTCTTGAATGCTATCTGAGCCCTTTCCTTACTCCTATAGAGATTGTCGCTCGGCCGTTTGGTTTCTTCCCACTTTTGCCTTTCGTTCGGCGAGTTCTCCTTTGATCAACTCCTCCTTCTTTGAATGGTACCTGAAACACTATATTAGCTATACTTATACTTCCTGTTATTTCGTTAACCGACTCCTTTTTTCAATTGATCGACTTTTTATTTTTGCTGCGTCGGTTGGCTTCTCAATTTTCTACTCGGGCGGTTGAATTCTTTGTTTTGAGAAGTAGTACATTTACTTTTTGAACCTGGGCTTCAAATGAGACTTTCTTCGGATGATTTTTCTTTAACCGAATAGTTAGTTTGCCTTCTCATGGTATTATTGTGTTCCACTAGCTTTGTTCGATTCGAAGTGCTAGTATGCTTGCAGGAGCGTTTCCTCAAACAGCTCTGTGACTTCTTCCTTGTTCGGTCAACATGACCAACTACTTCATTTCGTTTGGTCATTTCCTGTTCGTTCGGTACCTGAGACTTACTTAAAGTAGGACATTAGTAACTTCAAGAAATTTGGACAAGTAAGGAAAATGCAAATTTGGAGTAAAGACAATTTACATAATAATATAATGGCTTATGGGGGCGAATAGATACTTTTGAACCTAATGTCATGTGAAATCTTCATCATCAAATCCTCGAGTCGTCGACGGTACTATGTTTACTTCGCCAATCGCATCATTAGATCTCCTTGCCGCAATTTTTTTTTTTTTTTTTTTTTTTTTTTTTTTTTTTTATTTCAATGAAACAACCTTTGGAACTTAATTTGGACCTCGTTCCTCCACCTGGTTCCCACAGACGGCACCAGTGCCCTCCAAGCGGCGAGTGCAGAGCATGATGTCGTTCAAAACAGGTGGAGCTCTGCTGTATTGTAGCCTTTCAATTGTTGAAACAGAATCTTTGGCTTCTCAACCACTCGGCTTGTGCTAGAGGACTCTGAATTCTCAGTTCCTTCTTCGGGTACGCTCGGCGAAATCAGATGGCCCTCTTCAGTCAAAATGGCCTTGGGCTGCTGGTGTAAGGGCAGTCTTACTGGTATCCTTTGGTTTGTCGCAAACATTTTTTCTTCTTCGTCCGGCCATGGGCCCTGTGGTTTTTTAGGAATGCAACATACAATAGAGAGACTCGTTAGTTCATAAGATAACAATGTTATACCTGATTATGTGCCTTTTTACTTTTCCTTTCTGGGAAGGTCAATGTAACTATAATTTGGAGTCGCTCGACATTTTACTTATATTGAAATCTGTCCGAATGGCGCCTTCTCTTTATTTCCTTTCTTTGTTTTGGACGCCCAAGACATCAATGGATCTCGGCTTCAGTGTCGCTTCGAGAGATTTATATCTAGAATGGTCCTCAGCCCCGCTCTCACCTGTCAGATTTTAGTCTTCATTGCCCAAGGGCAACATCGAGACGTTGCTCGGTTTTTACAGGTTCGGGACTTTCGTTTGGGATTGTTAGGCACATTTCAGTTTTGATCATTTATTGATCAATTTTCTTCATTTTTGCTCGACCTTTCTGGTTGGCTTTTCCATTTTTCCTCGACCTATGTGGTCGGTTTTTTTTTCACTATTCCTCGACCTATGTGGTCGGTTTCTTTATTTTTCCTCGACCCATGTGGTCGGTTTCTTCACTATTCCTCGACCTATGTGGTCGGTTTCTTTATTTTTCCTTGACCAAGGTGGTCGGTTACTTCATTTTTCCCCGACCCATGTGGTCGGTTTCTTCACTATTCCTCGACCTATGTGGTCGGTTTCTTTATTTTTCCTCGACCCATGTGGTCGGTTTCTTCACTATTCATAGTCTTCATTTTTTGCTTGGGCCGATTGTTAACTTTATTTTCCTTGAGCTGCTATGCTTGGCCTCTTTCTTTTTGTCAGCGTGTCCATGTGGGAAATGCTAACTGGAAGTTTGAAGTGGCGATCATACACGAATGTTTGTTTATCAAATCGGCAGAGGGGAACTCGGCGACAACTGGTTATCCGTGTGCCTCTGTTCTCCACCACATCGGCAATAGCAGCTCGGCCTCATTTCCTAGGCCGAGGACATTTCTTTGGCCGAGATGAGAGTCGAGGCGAGTCCTGTGCAACTCGGTGATTTGTCTTGCGTCGACTTCGAACAAGGGCAAATTCGACATTGACGATTGATGTCCAGGTTGGGGAATTGAATTGCGGATTCGACAGTGTGATCCGATGCGTAGTTCACGTTCTCTGCGTTTGATTCCTTCCGCGACGATGATGCAACACCGGATCTGAACCAAATTTATAATGAATACTCCATATTTTGACGCTTGATCGTGAACAGGTTTGGTTCTTGATGGATTAATCACGCCTTAACCGATTTGCGCAGAAGAAGAATCGGACTCTGCCTGTCTTTCTTTTTCGATCTGATTCAATCGCTTGCGATCTAACGACGTTTGAAAATGAGTCGGTGATGAGGAAGCCGTGCTTGGGCTTGTGATTCTGAGACACAGTGGAGTATTGCCGAAGTCGTAGTTTTTGAACAGATTTCGGATCCGTAAGTTGAGAGTAAGATCGGAACTCCTTCCATCGAATCTTGGTCGGCATTTGTCAGAGATAAGATTTGATGGAATTCCTGGCAGAGGTAAGTAGCTCGTCTGAGTAGGTGAGGCCTTCCGTCCGAGGTGGAAGTGTCTGAGGCCAATCTTGGACAGGCCGAGGTCAAGCTCCAACTGTCCGAGGAGAAGTTCCAACCGTCCGAGGTCAAGTTCCCACCGTCCGAGGTCGAGCTCAAACTGTCCGAGGAGTGGTGGTGGTACTTGGTCGGTCTTCCCTTGATTTTCGGTTGGTCGATGGTCTTCTTGATTTTTGTTTGGTTGGCCGATTGGCAGCTTCATTTTTGCTCGGCTTCCCAAGGGAACCGATCAGTCCTCCCTTGTACCGATTTTGGGTTTGTTTTACTTTCACTGTAGCTTTCTACTTGGTTGCGCCATCACTTATTCGAGGCAGAAATCTTGCTTATTTTAGGCTTTCTTTGAGTTTGTGCTTCATCCTATTTATCATGTTCTGCAGATTGCATGTCTTTTGCAAGCAATTGATTAGTTGTGCCTAGTTTTGGGCATTTAAGTAGGCTCAAAGTAACAACCAAATTAAAGGAAATAATTAAAATATAAATGTCATTTATTGACTAACATACACAAAAAAAAAAGAAGAAAGATAGAGAGATACGACCTGGATTGAGATAGTTGAATAGGACCCGTAGTGAGACTTCCTTCGGATGGTTCTTCTTCAACCGAACGGCTACATTTTCACTTCTTCTGGAATTATTGCGCTCTGCTAATTTGGGCGAAATTTTCCTCTCTATGTTGCATGATCAATAATACGGCAATCGCATTTGTTATGTGCATGATATGCATAGTGATATCTCTGCTTTGAGGAATGACCACGGCTTTTGGTCAAGACACGCGATTTAAGCTGCACCTTAATGACTTATTGGATCAAAATCTTCTAGGAATTTATAGAAAGCATTACAAATCTAGGAGCATGTAATTGACAATGATATGTAAAATATTTCCAATACAAGTTACTTCCTTTTCCTATCATCTGTGTTGCTTGAAGGTGTGAAAATGCAGCATCACTAAGATTAATGTTCTTGTTTACAAGCACAGTTCATTCTTTTAAATATTAAAGACTAGTTCGGTATGCAATCAGAAAGGTGTACTGTTACCACCATACTCATATAACAACTTAGTTAAAAGGAAGGGTGGAGAGATACTTTAGAACCTGCAGAGTCCCTCTGAGTAAGTTGAAGCTTGGCATATGATATTACTTCATTTCAAAATTTCCTTGCATTTGTTGGATATTATACAGGCTGCATAATTGAAACTCGTAAATGCTCCTTTATAGGGAGCTCTTTACTTTAGTAGCTCTATTTGCCTTTTCGGTTGGTTTTTAACCGGCTCCCTTGGCCTTTCATTTTTAGTTTGGCCGAGTGGCTTCTTTGTCTTCAGTCGGCCGATGGTTTTCTTTTGAGTGGTATCTGAAACCTTAGCAGTGCTCACAAGATTCCAAAATATAAATTTATTTGAAAACAATGGATCCAATTGGTAAAGTTATGTGCCACTACTAGGTCCAAATTAACAGCAAGTTTTCATTAAACCATTGAATATAAGAGCATTCACATATACCACATAGACCATAACTCTCGTCCAGTAGAAAACGAATGCGCAGAACAAATATTTGTATGATGATTTGAGAGGAAAAGGAAAAGAACACTTTTAAACCTTCATGGTAAGGTGTTTCGCTCCTAGGAAGCTAGTTTGTTGCAGAAGTGGTGATGGATGTTGGCTTCCGCTCGGCAGGGGGAATACCTTTTAATTTTAACTAGGCAACAATACTCGGCAGCAGTGAGGATCCCACCCTCTTCTTATTTTTACATGGCCGAGAGTTGGCACTGGCCGATAGCCTAATCCCTTACGAAATTGATGACTGTGCTATCGGACCCCGAAACTATTGACGGCGTCTGAAACATTTTAGTAGTAGCTGTAGTATCTTTCCGGCTGGTTTGTGAACCGACTCTGCATTTCGCCGGGATGGTTGGCTGAAGGATGACTTCTTCATTTTTGCTCGGCCGGACCTCCTTTATCCCTATAGATGACGCTACCTTCGGTGGATGATGTTGACTGGTAGCAATTAACTTATAAATATCCGATTGAGATGATGTTCTATCCTTCTGACTTCGGCCAATCTCGATTATCTGTGTACTTATGAAAAATGGCGTATATAATCTTGAACACTGGTATCCAAAAATTTAGCACCATATATGAAGAAATATACATGCATCATCATGGCATTCTATTTTACCAGCCAGCATCATGGCATATTCGTTTTAATTGCATTAATTGTGGTTTTCATGACAAATTATTATGGGAAATTAACCACAAATTCAGAAATTAAATCCTTAACGACCATATTGGTTGCTATAGGGAAGAGTGATAGAAAGACATAACCTGATCATATCTTGAAATGGGACTTATCTTCTGATGTTTTATCTTCAATTTCAATCCATCAGTTCTTCCAATGTTCCGGTCTCTTATGATTGCTGTCATAGGCTTGAACATCAGTGGCACCCTGGAAGATGCAAGATTCGGCTGAAGAGCGATTGCATGTTGTTGATCGCCGGCATCATGCACGACAGCTTCGCAGTTTCTTGATCGGCTTTCTTTAGCAGCACTGAGCGAGGGTCGAACGTGACCATGGTGGTTGACGTCGATATGCCTTGATCAGTTTTACTACCTCGATGTTTGGCTACAGATCTCCATATAAGTTTATGCATCGGCTTGTTTTCATGGAAGGAGGTTTGTCTTGAAGGGAGGGACGATCGATGAGGTTTCGTTTGTTTCGAGCTCGAGAGAATGGATCTGGGTTCTGATTGTAAAGTATTTTATCTCTTTGGAAGGGATAGGATCTAGAAAAACATCCATCGGACATGTGTGGCCAGGGGAGAGTTTTACCGGGCCCCACGGTAGGCGCCAATGTTCCTAACTATTCCCTTGGGTAGGGTTTAGCCAGAACACAAGGATAATAGAGAGTAAGACTATAAGGAATGGAGAGTCAAATTCTGGATCCTTCATTAGCCTCAAGGGCGAGGTATATATAGTACAGAAGTAATTGTGAGTAATAAATGCTCATTATGGTGATTACATATTTGGGGCGCAATTATAGGACATTTCATGTATGTATTCTGCTTATGATTACTCTATAGCCGAGGGGAGAAGAGGCCGAGCCGCCGACGGAGGGGGAGTCCCTCACTCTGCGTGGCCGATGAGTCCCTCGGTTCTTGACGCAGGCTGAAGCCTCAAACTGTCTTGTCTTGCCTTCTGGGAGTCAGTCATGTCGGTCAGGAAGCGATGTGTGGCCGAGCCTTCCTAGGCGGTCGGTTGGGAACAATTAATTATAGTCTCAATTATCCTATAGGTCCACCAACTAGTTGTAGTACGGTCGCTAATCAACTAATTGATTATAAACATACAAAGGGTTGTCAATCCTAATTATGTGATAAAGCAATAGGATAATATTAATTGAAATAAAAATTGAGAATTCAAAGTATAAATTAAAACATAAAAAGGTCTGTAATCAAACAAGATCCACCTAAGACCCCAGAAAAAGATTTAGCTATCCATAGTGTTCAAGAACATTCGAATAAAATTAAAAGTGATGAATTACAGAATAAAAATAACCCAGAGATTGAGTAAATTCTGATCCTATATTCAGTCTCTTAATTCTGCTCCAAAGTTCTCTCACGATGTCAAGAACAGGTACCCAAAACTCCTCTCATAGTGTGCTGCTGTTGCCGTGACTTGTGCGGCGCCTTCTTTTTTCTTCTTGCGTCAGTCGTCTCCTGTATATCACTATATGCGGCTCCCTTCAAATCACCTTCCTCTCTTCAATTCATGTTGCCAACCTTTTAAATTGATGCCTAGGGTTCCGTGCCACTCCCATTCTTTCCCACATCCTTCGCTCCACTTCAATTGGGCTTGGTCTTGTTTTTTTTCTTTTTTTTTCTTTCAATGTTGGCCCATTTGATCATTGTTAATCTTTCATTTGGGCCACATGATATTTTTCTTCATTTTAAAGCCCACATATATATAATACACATATATATCAACAATATAAATTATTTCCTTTCTTTTTATATTTTCTTTCTTTCTGCAAAAATAGAATAAATTAAGTCAGTGATTTATATAATTGCTAATAATTACTCAAAAAAAAAGACTCAAATGTATCTCTAAAAATGCACCAAATTAGAGTTTATCATTAAGATGATGCAGGACTACCGACTATTGGGTAGTGCAGTGTGCAAGCGATGTGAGCACCGAGAATTCTCGTGATTACTACAAAACACTTCAAAACATAAAATTGAACAAAAATAACATAATTAATACTCCAAAATGATGGGCTGCCTCCCATAAGTGCTTGTTTTAAGAGTCTTTCAGCCTGACAATCTCTTTGACCTAGAGATTTTGAAGATGAGTGGTGACTCTGTCTCTCACCACATGTTCACCATAGTACATTTTGACTCTTTGACCATTTACCTTGAAAGTAGTATTTGAGGCTTCATCAAATAGATCAACTACACCATGAGGGTATATTTTGACTAGTTGGAATGTTCCTGTCCACCTTGATCTAAGCTTTCCAGGGAACAATTTCAACCTAGAATTGTATAATAGGACCATTCCTCCTTCCTTAAGTTCTCTTCTTTGGAGTCTTTTGTCATGCCAAGCTTTCGTTTTTGCTTTGTAGATTTCAGCATTCTCATAAGAGAATTGCCTAATTTCTTCTAATTTATTAAGTTGCAAAAACATTTGTGCACTTGCTTTGTTAAGATCAAAATTGAGCTTTTTAATAGCCCAATAAGATTTGTTTTCTAACTCTACAGGTAAGTGACATGTCTTGCCATAAACTATCCTATAGGGAGACATACCTAATGGTGTTTTAAATGGTGTTCTATATTCCCACAAAGCTTCATCTAAATGTAAAGACCAATCATTTCTTGTGCGACTAACCAGTTTTTCTAGCATTCTTTTAATTTCCCTATTTGATAATTAAGCTTGTCCACTTGTTTGAGGGTGGTAAGCTGTAGCAATTTTGTGTTTTACCCCATATTTAGCAAGAAGGTTTTCAATAAGTTTGTTACCAAAAATTTCAACCTTCATCATTAATGATCACTCTTGGGGTGGCAAATCTAGTGAAAATGTTTCTTTGAAGAAATTTACTTACAGATTTGGCATCATTATTAGGCAATGCTACTGCTTCTACCCACTTGGACACATAATCTCCAATTACTAAGATATATAAATTTCCAAAAGAAGGTGGAAAAGGTCCCATGAAATCCATTCCCCATACATCAAAAAATTCAATTTCTTAAATATTGGTTCTTGGCATTTCATGTCTTTCAGAAATATTTCCTGCTCTTTGACATTTATCACAGTTCTTGACCATAAAATATGCATCTATAAATAAAGTTGGCCAATAATAACCTGACTTTAATACCTTAGCTGCTGTTCTAGTGCTCCCAAAATGTCCTCCATATGGTGCAACATGACATTGCAGGAGCACTGCTTGTTGTTGTTCTTCAGGAATGATTTTCCTCATCAATTGATCTGGGCACATTTTGTAAAGGAAGCTATCATCCCAATAGTATTGTTTCACTATATGGAAGAATCTCCTTCTTTGTTGATATGTCATGTTCACTGGTACCACTTTGCTTGCACGGAAATTTACTATGTCAGCAAACCATGGTGCAACTGCATTTGATGCCCCTGCACTGGGTTCTGGGGCATTGGATGCTGTCAAGGTTACTTCTAACAGTTTTTCATTAGGAAAACTTTCCTTGATCTCTCCTTCCTTTGTATTTGTTCCTTCTCTTTCAAGTCTTGATAAATGATCAGCAACTTGGTTCTCTATCCCCTTTTTATCTCTTATTTCAAGATCAAAATCTTGAAGGAGGAGAACCCATATTACTAACCTTGGTTTTGCATATTGTTTTTGAAATGAGATACTTGATGGAAGAATGATCAGTATAAACTATTACCTTAGTGCCAAATAAGTAAGATCTAAATTTATCAAATGCAAAAACCACTACTAATAATTATTTTTCTGTAACAGTATAATTCATTTGAGCTTCAATTAACGTTTTGCTAGCATAATATATAGAATGAAAGATTTCATCATACCTTTGCCCTAGGACAGCTCCCACAGCAAAATCACTAGCATCACACATTAATTCAAATGGCCTGCTCCAATCTGGTGTAATAATCACTGGTGCAGTCACCGATGCTCTTTTGAGTTCCTGCTTAGAAATAGAACCCATGCTTAAGTCCTTCATAAGTGAAGCAAGAACACCTAGACAAGCTCAAGATGCTTCAATCAAAAATCCGGAGAACCAAGTGGGGCAATTGGCTACAGCTCTGTATCAAAGACCAAATGGCTCACTACCATCAAATACATAAGCTACAACCTCACAAAGGCAAGGTAAGGAACATACGAAAGCTATTTCCAATGCTTCTACATCAGAAGAAGTTCATGTACCACAACCAAGGTTAGTTCCTGAATACCTTCCTCCTCCTTATCCACAAAGATTAAAAAAATCTCACGAAGAGAAGAAATTTAGTAAATTCCTTGAGGTATTGAAACAATTACACATCAATGTGCCCTTAGTTGAAGAACTTCAACAAATGTCAAATTATGCAAAAACAAAAAAATTAGGGGATTTTGAAACAGTTGCAAAGTCAAAAGAATGTAGTTTACTTATACAAAACAAAATTCTGCGAAAGTTGAAGGATCCTAGAAGCTTCACAATTCCATTTTCAATTGGAAATATTTATGCTGGTCGTGCTTTATGTGATTTAGGTGCAAGTATTAACTTGATGTCTGTTCCTGGGTGTATTAGCAATTACGAGGATCGCCAGCAAAGAATTGGACTCGCGGCCCGGCCCATCTCGATCGCCCAAACACGCCGCTTGGAGCGCATTCTCGCCGGCGAAATCTTCGCAAAACGGTCGGACTCGCAAAGATATATCGCCATTCGCACATGGCATCGTGCACGTTCTCTAACCTTGTGCTATACGCGAGCGACCTCTCACTAGATCGTCGGAGTGTCTTTGCAGGTACCACCCGAGGTGTTCAACGCGTGAAGCCAGGACCGGTCCTTTCACCCATTCAACGACCGGCCCATAGACGAATTAATCAACACTTCAACTCTTCATTGGTCAAGGTGCGATCAATTGGCGACCACGATGGGAGGCCCGCGGCGCTACCCTACCTCCTTCATGGCTCCACGCGACCGCCCCGCACGCGGGCCACTCGACTCAATCCTCCGGCGAGAATCGCAATGCCGGACCGAGGGCGTGGCGAAATGCCACCGTCCATGAGTCCCAAGGACTTCCACGACAAGAGCCGTCGGTGCACAACGGTCGCGGACCTATCCTCCAACAGGTTCAACCGGCCGTTCCTGGAGACTTGCCGCCCGAGCTGGTTGAAGCGGGCATTCAGGAACCTCTACCAGATCATGTCACTCAAGCCGTTTTGCAGCTCCTGCAAAACAAAAATCAAGTGATCGCATCGAGATGCGCCATCTCTCAAGACGAGAGGTTCGGTTCCGGGCCGCCCACGGGCGGAAGACGGAGAACCTTCTGCTCGTCGCCGACCGGCGCGAAGACACCGCTCCCCTCCTCGAAGGAGCATTTCTCGCCGAGAGAGCACTACTCATCGCTCTCCGGCAAGAAGAAGCGAGGCGCCTGACGCTTCGGCGAGAACGGCGTGAAGACGCCGTTCGATGTCCTATGATTATGAAGATTCTAGCTACCGTCCTGACACCGGTCGCTCACCGACCAGGTACTCCTCCAACGAGTCGTCCGGGTCACGTCGGTCGAGAAGCAGATCTTGGGATTCTCGTGAAGAGCTGGAAGATTACAGAAATGGAAGAATTAGGGACGTTTCGCATCGGCCAAGGAGAGGCCAAAGCGAGCGACCCAGAAGGCCTCCTCAGCTTCCACCAACTGGCCCATCCGGAGGATTCTATGGAATGCCGGGCAACGAGGCGTGCCTCGCAATGCAACCCTTTGGGTCGAACGGCATTCAGAATGAACACGGCCCGTTCTCCAGGGAGATCAGGCGTTACAAAATTCCGAGAGACCTCCGCAAGCCGCCCAATCTCAACAAGTTTGACGGCCGAGGAGATCCTGACAAGCATCTCCGTTACTTCAATAATTACTGCTGCTATAGGGAATTGGGACCGACCATGAAATGCAGGCTTTTTCCCCAGTCTCTGGACGGCCGAGCATTGGAATGGTGGGAGTCTCTGCGACCCAATTCCATCTCCTCATGGGACGACCTGATCAGAATATTCTTGTCTCACTACACTGCAAACCGCTGCCAATATCGGTATGAAGAATACTTGGACTCTGTTGTTCAAGGAGATAATGAGACGCTGAGGCAGTATATCGACCGGTTTAACACTGAGGCCGAGTCTGTTCGTGACTTGTCGACAAGGACAAGCTAAAATATCCAAGCGTGGTATTCGACCAGGACCACCGGTTCGTAGAAGAATTCACTCTTAACCATTACCAAGATCTCGGCTACTTTTAACGAGGCAAACGTCCACATGGCGCACGAAGAAACCTTGGCAACAAGGAAGGCCGTCGCGCGCACGACCTAAAGAAGAAAATAGTAAGCGGCCAAAGGGCATGAATGTCGCCGCGATAATCGCCCGACTTTCGAGATAAAAAGTTTGATCATCGCACTCGACTCAACACCTCTATTGCGCGCATCTACAAATGAGTGTCGAATAATGAGTTTGTGGGAGTTAAGCGGCTGAACCACTCGTGCTCAAGAAGGGGGCACGACCGACTAAAAGATACTACCGCTACCACAAGAGTAAGGGCACGATACTAACGATCGTATGGCCCTCAAAGATGATATTGAAGAGCTTATTCGTGAAAGGCAAGTTGGGAAAGTATGTGAGGTCGAGAGGAAGGCGACCGACCTCAAGAGAAGCGAGAAAGAAGGCGATCCGCAGCGGAGGAAAGGGCCTCTCGCCATAGAGAACACCCAAAACAAGGATCGACCGAGGATCGTGACACTCGGCGATCAAAGGCCGTAATGTTGCGATGGTTATTCATGGTGGAAACCCCGGATCGCAGAGGAATCTAACAAAGCCACCAAGAGAAAGTGGGACGAGTTGTTAATGGTCGCATCCACTTCAAAGAACACCACCGGTCTCGGCAGACCCCCATCTCGTTCGTGTGGCGACTCTATACGACGGCAAGCCTAATAGTTATGTTCCATTGGTAATCGTGAGTCGTCATGGCAAACACGAGAGGTGCAGAGAATCTGGTCGATCAAGGTAGCTCGGCCGATATTATGTTTGAAGACTTGATCGACAAAATAAAGGTTGATCGGAGCGAGATAATTCCCCGTGCCGAGCCTACCCTCTAATGAGGTTTCAATGGGGCGACCACCTACCCATTGGGAACGATCGAGCCGCTAGTCACGTTTGGTGGCGACACCGGGATAGTACTGCATGACAGGCGGTCGGAGACGGCGTTCCTCGTACTCCTCTCAAATCCTCGCTATCAATGTATTATTGGTAGGCCGACTTTGGGTAAGCTAGAGGCCGTTACATCGACGGTGCATCCGAAAATGAAATTCTACAAAGAAAGACGACCAAGTAGTTACCCGGCGGCCGACCTCGAATCAAAGAAGAAGAAGCCACGCCTATACCAAGAAATATGTGACGAGGTAGATCGTGGGCCCGAACGCTCGAGCACCGAGTGAAGGCCATCAAGTCAATGTCGCCGATTTGGGACGCCTCGGTATGATCCGCACAAATGACCCAGAGGACAATGATGATGATTTGGCTCGAGAGTGAAAAAACAGTGAAAAGACCCGAGCCTCATGGAGAGTTGGTAGATGTTCAATTGGGTGACGACCCATCCAAAAGCGGTAAAGCTCGGTAGCGACCTACCGAGCAAGTGAAGCAAGATCTTGTGCAAAGGCTTAAGAGACTATCTCGACTGTTCGCATGGCGGAGCATCGGACATGCCCGACATCCCTATCGAAGTAGCACGCCATCCACTTTCGATCGATGAAGGGGCAAGCCGGCCGCTCAAAGAAGACGCACTCGTAGCGGGAAAAATCTCAAGCCATTTGCAAAGGCCGTTAAGGACCTCATAAAGGCCAATTTTATAGAAGAGATCAAATACACGACCTGGCTTTCCAACGTCGTGTTGGTTAAGAAGAAGAATGGAAAATGGAGGATGTGTGTGGACTATACCGATCTAAATAAGGCATGCCCAAAGGATGCCTTCCTGCACTCCAACATCGACGATTTGGTCGGCGGGGACGGGCTACAAACAACCATCGTCTTTTACTCGACGCTTACTCTGGATACAATCAGATCACTATGTATCCGCCCGATCGGCACAAGACGGCCTTCATGACCGATCGGGGAAATTTTCAAGATAAGGTGATGCCTTTCGGCCTCAAAAACTGGAGCGACCTACCCGGTGAATGATGAACAAAATTTTCAAGAGCGGATCGGTCGCATCTCGAGAGGTGTATTTGGACGACATGATCATCAAAAGCGTAACCGACCCAGATCATGTGAGCGATCTCAGAGAAATATTTGAAGAAGCTAGGAAGAACTCACTTAGACTGAATCCTGAGAAGTGTACCTTTGGGGTGAGGGCGGCCAGATTTTGGGCTTCCAC
This sequence comes from Oxytropis ochrocephala, assembly GCA_020916435.1. NCBI lineage: Eukaryota > Viridiplantae > Streptophyta > Magnoliopsida > Fabales > Fabaceae > Oxytropis > Oxytropis ochrocephala. Next base: position 66,309,520 of record CM037091.1, on the reverse strand, counting down.
CGACCGAAAGAGGATGAAGCAAACCCGAGAAGTGCGTGGCGGCCACCGATATGAGGCCGCCCACGACTAAAAAGGAAATACAACAGCTGAACGGCATGGTAGCTGCCCTGTCCAGATTCATTCCCAAAGCGGCCTGCAAGTCGCTCCCACTCTTTAGACTGTTGAAAAAAGAGGTGGATTTTGAGTGGACAGACCAATGCCAGCGAGCGTTGGATGAATTGAAGCAAGCATTGATCAACCCGCCGATTATGACTAAGCCGCTGCCGGGCGAGACTTTGTATTTATACTTGGCCATAACAGAGGAGGTGCTAAGTGCAGTATTAGTCAGAGAAAACGATCTGAAACAGAATCCAGTCTATTTCATAAGTAAAGTACTTCGAGGCCCGGTGAGATACCGAAGATAGAAGTTTGCCCTTGCACTCTAATAGTCGCCGGAAGGTTGAGACCCTACTTTGTGGCCCATCAGGTCGTGGTAAGGACCGACCAGCCTATCAGGCAAGTCCTACATCGGCCAGACCTGGCGGGACGGATGATAAAGTGGGCCGTGGAGCTCAGTGAGTTTGGAATCAAATTTGAATCCAGATCGGCCGCAAAAGCGCAGGTGTTGGCCGACTTCATAGCTGAAATGACGCCTATCTCAGAAGAGCGAGCTGAGACGACCTGGATCTTGCATGTAGATGGGTCGTCCAATAGCAAAGGGAGTGGAGCAGGCCTAATATTGGAAAATTCAGAAGGCCTTGCCGTTGAAGTCTCTTTAACCTTTGCATTCCACACTTCAAACAACGGTGCCGAGCACGAGGCATGCATAGTGGCCTTCACCGCGAGAGATTTCAATGTCGACCGGGTTGAACTCAGATCAGATTCCCTACTTGTAGTCTCGCAGATCAAAGAATTATATGATGCTAAAGACGACGTGCTGAAAAGTTACCTAGCAAGAGTGAGAGAACTGCTCAAGCAGTTCGACCGAGCTGAAGTGGTACATGTGCCTCGGACCGAAAATGTTCGAGCGGATATATTATCAAAGCTTGCAAGTACCAAGACTCCGGGAAATCACAGGAGTTTGATTCAGGAGACGTTGAATCGGCCGAGTGTATCGACCAAGCCAACCCAGTCACTGGCCGTTCTTTGTGTCAATTCCGATTCAGATTGGATCGCCCCATCCTAAGGTACATCGTTGAAGGTGAAGAGCCGAGCGACGTAAGCGGCGGTTGGTCGTGCTGGGCGACCAAATACTCTGTGATCGAAGGAAAGTTATATAGAAGGGGGTTCTCGTCCCCATTATTGAGGTGCCTTACGTCGGTCGAAGCCGACCATGTGCTACGAGATATTCACGAAGGTGTTTGTGGGAGCCATCAAGGGGCACGTTCCATAGCAAAGAAAGCCCTCAGGGCGCTACACCGGGCCGACCATGGATGAGGACGCCAAGAAGCTCGCTCGTAAATGCAAGAAATGCCAAGTACATGCCGATGTCCACATTGCACCTTCTCGAATTACAAAGTCTTGTCTCACCTCGCCGTTCGCTGGTGGGGCATGGATCTTCTAGGCCCGTTTCCACTCGCTCCAAAGGCGGTTCAAGTTCTTGATCGTGGCGATGAGATTACTTTACTAAGTGGATCGAGGCCGAGCCGCTTGCAACAATCACATCGGCCAAAGTCGGCAAGTTCTTGGACGGTGTGTGCTAGCCCGTTTTGGGATCCCCAAACAATTGATAAGCGACAACGGTACCGGTTTGGTCGATAAAAGATTTAGAGAAATGTTGGTCGACTTAGGGGTTAAGCGGCGCTTTACCTCGGTCGAGCATCCTCGCACAAACGGCAAGTCAAGCGCCAGCGAGTTATCCTACGTGGTTTAAAGCGAAGATCGGATGAAGCGAAGGGAACTGGTCGAAGAGTGCGATCGTCTGTGGGCTCTGGGGCGACCCCTCATTCATCGGCCGGGAGTCGCCTTCAGATTGGTGTACGAATCGATCTTTGTGATACCCATAGAAATGGGCGAGTGAATTGGAGGACTTGAAACCCCTACAGTGGTTGACAACGACCGAGCTATCCGAGAAGAATTGGACCTAATTGAAGAACTGCGCACCCAAGCTTCGCTAAGAGAGCAATTGATCAAACAGAAGGTCGCAGCCAGGTACAACGCTCGAGTTCAAAAGAGAGAATTCTCGGTCGGCCAGCTCGTTCTAAGACGGGCCGACGTGGGAAATAAGAATGCACGCCAAGGGAAGCTCGCACCAAATTGGGAAGGTCCATACAGGGTCATCAACAAGACTGGAAAAGGGGCTTACGAGCTAGAAACCATGGATGGGGCGACTATCCCCAGAACGTGGAATGCAGAAAAACTTAGGAAATATTACGTTTGAATGTGACAAATGATTTGAATGTAATGACGACCGACCTATTAATGAAAAGCAGGCAGGCGCTCTTTTTCCCACTGGGTTTTTTACAGAGGCCTGACCTTTAGAAATATGAGGTGTTCTTTACTTTCTCGCAAGAATGTATGACCGGTCGCTCAAGATTGCCCGTGGCAAAGGAGCGATCGAAGACTTATCAAAGTTGATTAGATCGTCGAAACGATCTACCTCGAGTGCCATCGAAATGGCCCAAGGGTTAAAACCCGCAAACCTTATATCGTCGAAACGATCTAAATCGAGCGACCGTCGAAACGGTCCCAACCGAATGCCATTGAAATGGCCCAAGGGTTAAAACCCGCAAACCTTAGATCGTCGAAACGATCTAAATCGAGCGACCATCGAAATGGTCCCAACCGAGTGCCATCGAAATGGCCCAAGGTTAAGCAATAACCCATCCGATTAGACCGTCTAAAGCGACCTATCTCGGCGACCATCGGTATGGTCCCAATAAATGCCATCAAAAGGGCTCGATTGGAGGTCGCCGAAGCGATCCAAGGCCCGTTGGGATATTAAAACTTATCAAAGAATGAATGCTTTCGAAATAAGCGCAAACGATGACCGAACGGTCTTAAAACTCGAAGACTTAGAGAAAAATAAACATACAAGGCGCGTAAAGAAAAGCAACCATAAACGAGCGCTATCGAAGTAGCACGAAACGGCCGCCGAGCGGCCCACAAGTTCGAAATGCAAGAAGTACGCAGACATAGCAATATAAATTTGAACAGGCGTAATTAAAGGCAAGTGAAAATTGTCATTACAAAACGAGGGACGCCCGCTCGATGCCGAGCGTCCACAGATCAAAAACTGCACGAAGGCAGAGAAATTGTTGTGCCCGAAGGCGAGTTAAACGGTTACAAAAATTACACCGCTCGCAGGCGGGCTTTAAAAGAGAATGGTGGCCGGGCGAACGACATTGCCTTGCTCGTCGACTTCTGCAGGCAACATGATCTTGTTGTTGTCAACATAGTGCGTGGGCTTGATCATGTTGTCATCGAAATTGATCTTCAGATCTGAATTCAATATCCGCACCTGCCCGAGTGAATTATAGAACTGCTCGATCGCTGCCTCCTGACCGGCCTTGGCTACCATTTGAATTTTTGCCTCGGTAGCGGCCTTCTCGGCGCCTGAGCAGCCTCTTTCTTGTTCGTAGCATCAAGATCGCCTTCAAAGTAGCGACACGAGCAAAGAAGCTCCTTGTTCCTCTTTGCAAGCTTAGCACGGTCGTCCTCCCCGTTTGAGGGCCTCCTTCTTATTTGGGACGAGCTTGTCATATTTTTGCTGCGCCTCAGCTAAAGCCTTGTCCTTTCCTGCAAAATTCGGGTCGACGGGTTGTTAGTCGGTCGAATAAAGGTAAGATGAAGGGTACAAGACTAAGGGTACAAAACTAAGAAAATAAAATTACCATCAGATTCGGCCACCAGCTCCGCCATGAATTTCTCGACCCCCATGCAGAGAGAAGCGCAGAGCGCCATGGGTTTCATACATCTTGTCGCTCCGGATCGGCCGTACCCAAACTTTTGAGCGAGATGATAGGAATCTCCTCGTTTGCGGGGCGGGACCCGACCATCACGCTTGGCCCGCTTGGGTGAGCGATCGCCAGACTGGGAGGAGGCGACCGAGGCCTGCTGACCGGCTTCTTCCCTTGGCTCTTAGGAGTTTGGGGACTTTTGAGGAAGATTCGGGAAGATCCCCGACCGAGAAGCGTCAAATCTCTTAGCCTCCTCGCCGGGCTTCGGGCCAGGAAGCGAGCGAGTCCCGCTTTTTGCCGGCCATTCTTTCTGCAAAGTACCGAGTCATGAGTTAAAAGGAAAAAATCAATAACAGGATATAAAAAAAAAAAAAAGTTCAAAAGCGAACCAATCTCGGCCTCCAGGTCTTGGCCTTCGTACAAGACAAAGGGTCGGCAAGGTATGTCGCCCTTAGGATCTGGGACGCATCATACTCGCCAACGACTTTATCATCTCCAAAGTCTCCGTGTCGGCCTCGCCAAGTCTTTCACCGAGTAGATGTAATCGCGCGCCGCTGCGAAATGAGCCTCATTCCACATAATTGGGAAGTAAGGGGACCTAGCATCCCGTCCGGTTGAACCTCGAAGCGGCCTTCCGGCCTCCTCGGTGGGAACGATCCAGAAATACTGGCTTTTCCAGGCCGCTCCCAACGACTCCTGGAATGCTTTGAAAAACCGGTGGTGGGTCTTCTGCATCTTGAAGGAGACTTGCTCCCTCTTCTCCTTGTTGGCCTTCTCTCTGAGCCAGCTCAGCTCAAAGATAGCAAAGAAAAGCATCATCGACACCGGCCGACCCAGTTTGGTCAGCAGCACCTCAAAAGTCTTTAAAAACGCCCATGCGTTTGGATGAAGAAGCGTGAAAGGCGACCCCAATATGGCGCAGGACGTCGCGTTGGAATTCGGTAAAAGGAGGGGTAATCTTCATCTTCTCGAACACGAGCCGATACATCGTGAACTTGAAGTTGGGAGAATAAGTCGCGATATCTTCGCCCTCCTTCATGCCTCTTATCCTCCAGCCCGGTGAGTCTTCAAGGCGGCTCTGTAGATCGGGCAAAGCATCGTGGCCGACCGTAATAATGCTCCTGTTAGAGCGAAGAGTTTCCGACACCCAAGACATGTCAGATATATCTCGAGCTACATCAGCTTGGACTTCGGCCGACCCTTCGTTCGACCCTCCGACGTTGGCTTCCAGACCAGAAATATTGACTTCGGGCTGAATCACTTCTTCCTCGTGGGCCGCTTCATCTCGGCCGCCTTCGGCCTCTACCATCTCCTTGTCCGCGACTGGGACGGCGCTAGGCTCTTCATCATCAATGATCACCACCTCCACGTCTTCCTCACCACCCGGTGGGGTGTTGCACGGTCGCCCTTCAGAATGAACGGACCTTGAACCAGAGCCCTTCGTACTGGTCGACCCTCGGCCGGAGGAATGGGAAGTCGAGCTCGTACTGCTCGAGGAACCACTCGAAGAGCAAGACCCCTTGTCGCCTGAAGACGACCTGGGCTCTTCCTCGTGGAGATTGGGCTCGCCCGACCTCGACATGTATGGAGCGAAGGATTGTGGTGGTTTTCCGGGAATACGGGCGGTCAATTTCGTCCGTGGCATGCAAAAACACCTATGATAAAGGGAACGAGTCAGGTCGGCCGAGCAAAGCACTCATGAGAGGGGGCGATTTGGCCATCCCTCGACCTGACACCCCCTATCACGAGGCGTGGAAAAGCACGAAATACTTTCAAGTGAAAACTCAAGCTTAAAAAAGTAAAGGGAGAGATCGATTCATACCTTAAGCAGATGTGGTGGATCGGTCGCTAGTAGGCGTAAACGACCGGATGCAAGTCGGCGAGCAGTCGGTCGTTAGCGAGCAATTCTTGGAAGTATGAGAAATGAACTCAGCAGAAGGGCTATTTATAGTGTAGATTTCTGGCGCGAAAGGGACCGGGATACGAAGAGTCGCAACGCTTCGTCTTCTCACCAATGGTTGTCTCCAGACAACCTCGGAAACGCCAAACGTCACGTCTTAAATGTCAGTAAAGACCAACCGTCACGACAGCACGGCCGATGGTTGACGAGCGGTCGACACCGCCCTACAGAGAAAGCGAACGGCCGCGTCCGTTTCGTCAAGATAACTTCACCCCTGGGGGCATCGATTCAAGCCTCGGCCCGCTCTTAAGCGACCCAGGCTTGGGGGGCAACTGTTCCTGGGTGTATTAGCAATTACGAGGACTGCCAAAAGCAATTGGACCTGCGGCCCAGCCCATCTCGATCGGCCCAAACACGCTGCTTGGAGCGCAATTCTCGCCGGCCGAAATCTTCGCAAAACGGTCGGACCTCGCAGTATATATACGCCATTCGCACATGGCATCAGGTACGTTCTCTAACCTCTCACTAAGAGGTGAAGTTCAATGTTATGAATGCTCTAAAATATCCTACTGAGGATATTGAAGAATGTTCAGCCATAATCTCTCTAGATCAGTTGGTGCAGAAGCAGTTCAACAAACAGTATGATCATTTGACCAGTGCACTCGCACCTGATGCTCCTGCATTGCCAAATTAAGAAATTTTGGAAAAAGAAATTCTGTCAATTGAAAACTCAGTCAAAGAGGTGTGGGCAAGGACATATGAACCTATCAATCTTCAAAAATCCAAACCTCAAAAAGAATCTACCATCAATAGAGCAACCTCCTAAGCTTAAATTGAAAGAATTACCTCAACACCTCAAGTATGGTTTCTTAGGGGAAAATAATAAACTTTCTGTGATCATTGCCTCTGACTTATCAACAAAGCAAGAGCATGATCTCATTAGTACCTTGAGAAAGCATAAGAAAGAAATAAGATGGAAAATGGTAGATATCAAGGGAATCAACCCTTCAACATGCATGCGAACAATCATTTTGGATGAAAACTCCAAAAACAGCATAGAAGGTCAAAAAAGATTGAATCCTATTATGAAGGAGGTTGTAAAGAAGGAAATCATCAAATAGCTAGATGCTGGTATAATATACCCCATATCAGATAGTGCACCAGCAATGTGTTATGGGTGAGCCTTGTACAATGTGTATCACCACCAGCAACAGTCAAAGGTATTAGGAGCTTCTTAGGCCATGTAGGCTTCTATAGAAGATTTATCAAAGATTTCCAAGCCATTATGTGTACTTATACAACATGATGCACCTTTCAACTTTGATGAATCTTGCATGGAAGCATTCCAGGAACTCAAAAGAGCATCGGTGACTGCACCAGTGATTATTACACCAGATTGAAGCAGGCCATTTGAATTAATGTGTGATGGTAGTGAGCCACTTGGTCTTTGATATAGAGCTGTCGCCAATTGCCCCACTTGGTTCTCCGGATTTTTGACTGAAGCATCTTGAGCTTGTCTAGCTGTTCTTGCTTCACTTATGAAGGACTTAAGCATGGTTTCTATTGCTAAGGAGTTATCATTGGTAGGTGGAGTTGTTGTTTGATAGTTCTGAGATTGAAATCCTGGTGGTGTAACTAGTGTATCCTACATGGTTGACAGAAATAGGGTTGCTAGGACACTCCTCATACGAGTGACCTCCCCCACAATATACACAACTAACAGTTCTTAGAGATGCTTGTTGTATAGCTGCTACAGTTGTGTTTGTTAATGCAGTGCACTAGGTGCAGGTGCACTAGTAGAAGTGAAGCTTTTTATCATGTTTGCAAGAGAGGCTACCTGAGCAGATAGGACTGATGCTTCACTAATCTCATGGACCCCTGATGTTTTCTTTTGGCACTCACTCTCTCAGTAGGCCAACTAGAGCTATTGGATGCAATTCTTTCAATCTATTCACAGGCCTCATTATAAGATAGATTTAGTAACACTCCCCCAGATGCATCAAGCATTATTCTGGTTTTGTGGGAGAAATTTCCAAAATATATTTTTGGAACACTGCAATTGATTAAATATAATTAATGATATAATCATAACATGATGGTTCGTTTGACGCAATCGTTGTGCGTCTTACTATGATCCAGTGTGTCCCTGGTTTGAATCCTAGTTGTGACTTTTTTAAGTAATAAAAAAAATTAAACGGAAAAAACATTTAAAAAGAAAAGCAGCAATCCTTGGATTTGAACCCCTGTCATTTTGAAGAGAGGAAAAAGCCTTAACCGCCAAGCCAATCATTACATTATATAATGGATTGAATAGAAACGGTCTTTAAGTGTTTCGGTTGAGCATTGTAGAGACTCTTCGAAGAGTTGTTTACCTTCACCAATTGAATGTGCCAAAATTTGGTCAAAATTATATCTAAGTCTTTTCTTCTTTTCTCTAGTGAACGAGAGTAATTGAGGAAACTTTATTCCGTAAACTACCATTGATCGATACGCTTGGTGTGGGTGTGCAGACCATGTCAAGGAACTCCATTGTATCCTAAAGGGGATTCGCTGGTCATCCTACTTCATCCAATCAAGAGTGATTGGTGGGGGAGAATCGAACCTAAAGCTTATTGTCATACGCGACTTGGAGTTTTGTGCAATGATAAATTCATCTTCTCCTTTTTCCTTATTTTACATGTTGTTCATATTTATTTATACTTATGATGACTTTCTATATTTGGCTGTTCTTCTTAGTTGTAGCATTATCCCACCAACAAATTGTTCTCATAGGTTTGAGGTCTAAACCATTCTAGGATGTTTCCATTTGAATAATGACAAGCAATCCATGATGGGGGCGTTTTCTTAAAATTTCTTTCCATCTTTCCTATGCTTCCAATGATTCAAATTCTTTTTGTCTAAAAGATGTAATATCAGTTCTCATTCAAGCTTCTTTGATAGGTGGAAAATATTTTACTAAAAACTTTTCAGCCATTTCATTCCATGAATGGATAGATTTTGGCTCTAAAGAGTTTAACCAAGCGTTAGCTCTATCCTTCAAAGAATAAGAAAATAACCTTAGTCTAAATGCATCTTCATTTACACCAGGAATGATAAAATTACTACATACTTCTAGGAATTGTTTCAAATGCAAGTGGGGATCGATACTCATGAGGAAATCCACCAAATTGACCAATTGTTTGAAGCATTTGAAACATCATGGGTTTAAATTCAAAATGCACAGCATCTATATGTCTTGCTATGCTAGTTTTCATATTTTGATGATCATACCTATTGACCTATCTCTATCATTAATCATACCTATTGGATCCATGTTGATGAATTGATTTCTAGGATCATCCTCTGAATCATGATGTGAGATAGGACCACCTCTGACTAAGGCTAGTCTAGAGCCTTGTCCTTCACTTGGTTGAGACATTGAGTTTCTGCAGCTTTGAAGTCTATGATTTTGGAGTCTAAGCAACTTCCTAAATCTTCTCTCTATTTCAGGATCTAAACTGTATTATGGTGATTTGGTCCTATGAATATGCTAGAGCATCCTGTGCTCCTGCACTCAGAAACAAAATACCAGAGTAATAAACACTAATAAGTTATATATCGAAACTATAAAAATTAATGGCAATCCCCGACAACGGCGCCAAAAACTTGGTGTGGAAAAATATAATGTGCAAGTATACATAGTATACAACAAGTAATATAGAAAAGATGAGATCGTACCCACATGGATTGGATTAATTCTTAAAGTTTATATACATAGAAATTAGTGTTGAGTAACCAAGTAGCAAAACAAATATGGATGCTGTGAGAACAGAATGTAAACAAGCAACAAAATAAGTGTGAATTTAGTGGAGAATGATAGTTGGAATGTTCTTTACCAATAAATCACTCTCTATAGTTTTGTGTTATATGTGATGCAGGTGCACTGAATGTTGTTGCATTAGAAATGTGCTTTTCCGTCACTGTCTTCAGAGTTTCATTAGAAGCTCTTATTTCTAAGATGCTAAATAAGTTCACTCCTGTATTTTAAGTACCCACGGTATCCCTCTATGGACTATACTATCCTATGTCTAGGTTTTATCATAGTTTTAACAATGTTTCCTTTAATTAAAACACTTACCCATGCTAGTTCTTGAGGTCTAGTTATAAACCATGTCTGTATTTATAGCTTTACTTATTTTAAGTGATCAATCTCAAAATAAATCTGGAAAGAAGTATAAAACAATGACTAAAATGCACACATCACATATGAACACAATAGCTTAATTACAAGATTATTATAAGGTTAGAACATCCCAACTAAAAGAGTTTAGCTCATGTTAGACATTGCAATGCATATATAAACTGAATAGATCATATTCATATAATTGAAATCATAAAAGGAAAACAACAAGGTAAAGGTTACACGTGTTGAAGTTCCTTTTCATGAAATCTCCAAGATGCAGGTGCATTAACTTCACTGCATTCAGTTAGTGTAACACCCCCTTTCTAATTACTACTAATTAGCCAATTTAAATAATCAGAGTTTTCAAAAATATTTTCTACGCACCACAAAGAGAGTGCTACATTTCATCAAACAACATAAACAACACAATTGCATGCTCATCAAATAACCAGTACATGATACATAGCACATTATTCGGACAATCCTCCAAAACACCAGTTTAGGGACAACACGGTCCATACAGTCATCAAGCAGCGGAAATAAAACATGTATCGCAAAATATACAATACATCACCAATAACTGTTTGAAACAACAACAAATAAAACACTAGTCTACTAACGCCCCCCGGTGTTACGTATCAGAGCATGACCATAACCAGACTAGGAAGGTGAATACCTTCACTCGGGATCACCTGCAGGTTGCCAACATGAGAAGCAACACGAAAGCAGTAGGGTGAGTCTCTTTACATAAATAATAGCATTTAGAGTGAGCTTTATATTAGAGAAGACAACTAGCAACAATCACATTCCAACAAATAGCATACGACATTAAGTATATCACATCAACTCACAACCATCAAAAGGCAACACCAATTACATATGAATATGTGCATGTATGCAACCCTACACTAAGGGCATATGCATGTGGTACCATCAACCTCCTTAAATTTTGCCTTGAGGGCACAACCACCTTAATATATATCAACCACCGTCTTTTTTTTTGATATCAAGTGAAGCCCTCTGACCACACCTTTTGATGCATATGAGGTATGATACACCATGAACAATGCATCAATCACATACAATCTCATTATATGTAAAATACCACCACCATTTAACAACCACCTTAAGCAACCACCTTGAGCAACCACCTTAAATTCACCAAGACATCATCAACCACTAGCTCTAAGGCTAACACCAAGACATAGCTCTAAGGCTAACACCAATGTCAAGGACCAACTCACACATAAGGACCAACTTGTCACATAAGGACTAAACCGACACCCACAAGAACTAAACGGTCACCTAAGGACTAAACAGTCACATAGGGACCAAAGCGACACAATAGAAGGACCAATAGTGCACAAGGACCAAAACAGCACTTTTAGGGACTAAACGGTGCAAAAGGACCAAAACAGCATTTTTAGGGACCAAACAGTGCAAAAGGACCAAAACAGCAACTTTGAGGATCAAACAGTGCAAAAGGGCCAAAACAGCAACTTTGAGGATCAAACAGTGCAAAACGACCAAAACAGCGTCTAAGACAGAAAACTGGCGCACAAAACTTAGACACGCGGTCTTTGGGGCTGGCGCGCGCGCGGCTCACACGCGACTTGCGCGCGCCAGCGCCGAGGAGCACGAGGGGACTAGCGCGCGCGCGCTGCCACTCACGCGACGACCTGCGCGCCAACAGACGATACCCCTTGCGCGTAGGATGCGCAAGCGCGCTAACTACGCGCGGACACAAATCAAAACATTTCAACACCAAATTCAATTTTCCCTGAGACATCGACACCAACCAACATCGATTTCCTAGACATCACACCTAGACACCCAAAACACCAACACACCAACAATTAACAAAGACTACAACAACAACCACATAGTGGCATAACCACCCAACATCACAACACCAATTTAACACCAATAATCATGGGAACATTGTAGCCCAACCACCAATCTCAATCATGCCACATTCAAACATATCATCAAACACCAAATATGCATCACAATTCATGTTCATTTTCATTGAAACAATTTATCAAACACCTTGCATACATAGCTCACATTATGTCAAATTCAACAAGCAATCACCATGAAATCACCAAATTGAAATCACCCATGATATTAACATAAAAACAACACCACAATCAATCAATTGAACATCCTAGAACCTAACCCACATACAAAACACACTCTACACACTATTATGGATGAAAAGACAGCCCCCTAACCTTAGAAATTGAGGAGACATTAGTACCCTCTCCTTCACAACTTCAAGAACCACCAAAAATAGCCACTCAACCAACTTTGAGCTTCAAACCCCTTCCATGGCAAAGTGAAAATGAGAGGGAATGAGAGGATGAAACTTACACTAATAGAAAGAGCAAGAAAAATGAGAAGGAATGAGACCAAAACCCAATTACCACAAGTCAAGATGAAAAGTTGCTCTCCCCCTCTTTCCCCTCCTTGAACCGTCGGCCTCCCCTCTTTCTCTCCCTCTCCTTTTCTTTTCTTTCTTTTCTTTGAATTGTGAGGAATGAGTTGAGCCCCTAACACTACTCCTACTCAAAGCACTTAAAATGGGCCTTGGGCCACTAATCCCATTGGGCCTATTATTCACACCTCCATTTTACTCAAATACCACCTGAACATAATTAAAACTCCAAATTAATTATTTGACTTAAATAAATGTTGTAACCCTTAAATAACTTAATTAAATGAATAATTAAATTATTTTGGGCGTTCTGATTAACTACTACGTGGAAGTAAAGAAAGAAGTTGTCATGAAATCTATACATTTATGGTAGGCGCCGAAATTTGCAAGTTGCATGTGCCTTTATGACTAAGCATGATGTCATTAGTTGAGTGCGCGCTGGTGTATTTTGATGGTCCAAGAATTCGCCATGCATTGTAGTCTGTTTCCAGTGCAGGTGCATCCAATGCAGGTGCATAGAATTGCATGCAAGTGCATCCAATGCAGGTGCATAGCATTACATGCAGGTGTACTGAACAAACACATCAAAATACCAAAATATATACTACATGCTATATCATAAGCATAACCCTTGTTAATTCTTTGAATGTTGTTATTCCATTTATATAACTATATTTACTATTTATTTTTACTTAGAACAAGGCAATTATTTAGGTTTAGATGCATAAATAACTCTATATAAAATAGAGTTATCAAGGGGCGACCTATGTACTTTGCTAGGCAGGAGGGGAGACCTCCGTACCTCACTGGGTAGGAGGGGTGACATCCGTACTTTGCCAGGCAGGACGGGGCGACCTTCGTATCTCACCAGGCTGGAGCGGCGACCTTCGTACCTCACGAGGTAGGAGGGGCGACCTCCGTACCATCATGGTCAGTCTCGTGGCGAATTTTCATTGTCTAAGTGTTTTTGGCTAAGTCTTTAGCATTTTTGTTCATTTCGGGGGTTGATGCCTCGCGACTTGCGTTAGTCCTAGATTGAACCCGTTCCAGGGGATTGCGTACTTGATGGTCAGCTTTGTTACCTTGACACGAGTTTATCGGAACACGTCCCGGATAGAACTCGTTTCAAGGGGTTGCAACCTCGAGGTCAGATTTGTTACCTTGGCAATAGTTTACCGGAACACGGCCCTGACAGAACTTGTTTCAAGGGGTTGCGACCTCAAGGTCACCTTTGCTACCTTGACAATAGTTTACTGGAACACGACCCGAACATAACTTGTTTCATGGGGTCTGAGGGGTGACCTCCATACCTTGCCTCTCATGGAGGTTATCTTTCTGAGGTCAAAAGGCAAAATCAAGGAGCCCGATTGCTCAATTGATTGCTTTCATCTAAGTTTCGAGTTTTGAAGGTGTCATTGGCGTTGGACCTCGGGGCTATTTTTTGCTTGATTACAGTTTCTCGGAGAGCAGCTTGGCTCCTCTGTTCTTTGACCATGTCCAGTTCCTCGCGGACTCTTGGCTCGTTGATTTCTGGCGGATTTGGATGTTCAGTTTTGTGACGCAACTCCCCTAACTCTACCGATATGATGGCCTTAGTTCTGTAGGCAAGACAGAATGAGGATTCTCCGATTGAAGAGTGGGGAGTTTTTCGATATGCACACAAGACATATGGTAGCTTATATGGCGATTGCCTTTTGGTTCATCGAGGCGTCGTTGGCGCCCCTCAAGATCACCTTATTGGCGCTTTCTACTTGGCGTTGGGTGGGGATGCTCTACGGGAGTGAAGTGGTGCTTGATGCTCAAGCCGTCTTCATGAGTTTTCTAAACCCATTGTTGGCGAAATGTGTTCCATTATGCGTGCGACTACATGTGGTATGCCGAATCCAGTAATGATGTTATATTTGAAAAACTTTATGCAGTTACTTGCGGTGATGGTGGCCAAGGGCTCTGCTCCAATCCACTCGGTGAAGTACTCGACAGCCACGATTAAGAATAATTGACTTGCCCTCGCCCAACTTGAAAGGGACCCAAGAGGTCTATCCCCCATGAGGCGAATGGCCTTGGGGGTGCTAGCGTAGTTAGCTCTGTCAAAGAGGTAGTGTGTACGTCATCGTGTCGCTGGAACTTATCACACTTCTGCACATATTTCTGGGCGTCTTCATTCATGAAAGGCAGGAGGGGCGACTTTCGTACCTTACTAGGCAGGAGGAGCGGCCTCCGTACCCTCATGGTCAGTCTCGTGGCGAATTTTCATTGTCTAAGTGTTTTTGGCTAAGTCTTTAGCATTTTTGTTTATTTCGGGGGTTGATGCCTCGCGACTTGCGTTAGTCCTAGACTAAACCCGTTCCAGGGGATTGCGTACTTGATGGTCAGCTTTGTTACCTTGACAAGAGTTTATCGGAACACATCCCGGATAGAACTCGTTTCAAGGAGTTGCGACCTCGAGGTCAGATTTGTTACCTTGGCAACAGTTTACCGGAACACGGCCCTGACAGAACTTGTTTCAAGGGGTTGCAACCTCAAGGTCACCTTTCTTACCTTGACAATAGTTTACTGGAACACGACCCGAACATAACTTGTTTCATGGGGTCTGAGGGGTGACCTCCATACCTTGCCTCTCATGGAGGTTATCTTTCTGAGGTCAAAAGGCGAAATCAAGGAGCCCGATTGCTCAATTGATTGCATTCATCTAAGTTTCGAGTTTTGAAGGTGTCATTGGCGTTGGACCTCGGGGCTATTTTTTGCTTGATTATAGTTTTTCGGAGAGCAGCTTGGCTCCTCAGTTCTTTGACCATGTCCAGTTCCTTGCGGACTCTTGGCTCGTTGACTTCTGGTGGATTTGGATGTTCAGTTTTGTGACGCAACTCCCCTACCTCTACCGATATGATAGCCTCAGTTCTGTAGGCAAGACAGAATGGGGATTCTCCGATTGAAGAGTGGGGAGTTTTTCGATATGCACACAAGACATATGGTAGCTTATATGGCCAGTTGCCTTTTGGTTCATCGAGACGTCGTTGAAGTCCCCTCAAGATCACCTTATCGGCCACCCGGCAGTCGTTGGTGCGGGGATGCTCTGGGCGTGAAGTGGTGCTTGATGCTCAAACTGTCTATGAGTTTTCTAAACCCATTGCTGGCGAAATGCTTTCCATTGTCTGTAACAACTACATGTGGTATGCCGAATCTAGTAATGATGTTATTTTTGAAAAACTTTATGCAGTTACTTGTGGTGATGGTGGCCAAGGGCTCTGCTCCAATCCACTCGGTGAAGTACTTGACAGCCACGATTAAGAATTTGACTTTCCCTCGCCCAACTTGAAAGGGACCCAAGAGGTCTATCCCCCATGAGGTGAATGGCCTTGGGGGTGCTAGCGTAGTTAGCTCTGTCGAAGAGGCAGTGTGTACGTCATCGTGTCGCTGGAACTTATCACACTTCTGCACATATTTCTGGGCGTCTTCATTCATGAAAGGCAGGAGGGGCGGCCTTCGTACCTTACTAGGCAGGAGCAGCGGCCTCCGTACCTTACTAGGCAGGAGGGGCGACCTCTGTACCTCACCAGGCAGAAGGGGCGACCTCCGTACTTCATATGCGGGCGGTTTGGCTTCCAGTACATAATTGGCTTCCAGTGACACCTTCGATTTTTGTTAATAAAAATACAAAAGCATTTTATTGTGTTCACATTATAGTCCGTCAATCGATTATATAAACAAACCCATAGTTTATTTGTGTCAGTTTAGTAATTGTTAGCATATATTGGTAATTGTGTTTGATCCTTGAGGACGATATTCAGTTCATCATATTTTATTTTTCACGACGATTTGGTACACTTGCCAATATCGCCATCAACTAAAAAAAAGTGGTGTCATAAAAAAAAAAGTGTTGTCATGAAAGCTTTACAAAACACATTTCTTTCACAATTGATTGATATCAGTTATGATAATTTAAATAATTTATAATTATTATACAAACATTCAATTATTAGTTTTTTTATTAATGAGTTCAAGTTTTATTTTTCATTTATATTTTTTAGAATAAAATTTACTCTAGATTTTGAATTTTCTAAAAAATATATTTAGTTTATTACAATAACTTTTATTAATGAGTTTATTTTTTTTCTTTTTGTTTAATTTCAAATATATTTAGTTTTAAACATAATATATTATGAATTTAAGTAAAATGTGAAAATTTAACCTAATACTAACCTTCTTATATATATTAGGTTTTGCTCATCACTTCGAGAATGCATGAAAGGATCGCCTATTGCCTCCTCAAAATTGTAAGGGTTTTCTTCTCTTTCTCCATCTGTCTCTTTTCACACTTAAAAGCTCATATCATTGAATTGATCATGTTGATATCTGAATAATCAATGTGATTTCATTCTTCTTAGATCGTTAACCCAATTCATTCATCATATTTTGTCATTTATATCGTTCATTTTTTGGCTGGCTTCTTTTCACTAATTTATTCTTGTGTTTTTTCCCAGTAGATCCATGAGGGAAGCAACAATACTCGATTTGTGGACCACCAATACAAGCTTGGTGAAAAGAGAATCACCAATGTTGTCTTACATTTCTACACCTTCTCTCTTGTGCTTTGCTCTTTTGTTCGTTTTAATATTTCCAACATAAATGTCCAACGACTGTGATTTTCTTGATTAAATATAGGTAAGCCAATACACATCGGAGAAGGTCATCCTTATGAAATTAATGCACACTTTACCCTATATCCACCATTATAGTTTATTATAAATTAGTTGATATTATTTTCATTGGTAAAAGGGGATTTTTATTTGAGTTTACCCTATATCTACACTTGAAATATTTTTGTGAAAATTTATAACTTGAATGCATTAAATTTCTAGATTTTTTAGATTCATACATAAATGGAATGACATTAAAAGGTTGGCAACTAGTCACACAACACAAAATATTATCAATAACTCAAACCAGATGTATCAAAATTGGTGAATATATAATAAGAGATTTCATTCAAAGAAATATCTCAAACAAATCACTTCTTATCATTTTTGATTTTCCTCTCGATGGCTAGGACAACAATTCTGCAAGGAGGGCAACTTACATCAAAAGGAAGAAGGGTCTACTGAAGAAGGTGGAAGAACTCAGCACCCTTTGTGGGATAGAAGCATGTGCTATAGTGTATAGCCCATATGATCCTCATCCTGTGGTTTGTCCATCTCTATTTGGAGTCCAAAGCGTGGTCTCAAAGTTCAGTATGATGATTGAACTTGAGAAAAGCAGAAAGATGATGAATCACGAAACAAAGGATTCTGAAGACGAAAGAGCCTCAAGAAACAAAGGAAGGAGAAGCAGGAGAAGGAGATGACCATGTTCACGCATCAATGTCTTTCTATAGGTAAGCTTGTGGATGACAATATGTCTATGGATGATTTGAATGATCTTTCACTTCGTTGATTAAGAAGAATTTGAAGAACATTGGCAGAAGGATGGAAACATTGAATATGTATGCTGATGTCATGGCTCCAAGCCCGTTCCACTTTGCTGCACCAGCAACAACACTAATGCCAACACCTACACCATCATTTTCGCACCCGCAATTTCCAATAATAAAGAAATGGATTTCATGGATCAAGCCTATGGACCGGTATGAATGGTGGCACGATGCAAAACACGATGGTCTATGGATTCGATGATCAGCGATAATGAAGTGCGGAAATTCCATTTGGAGAAGTAAATCTCCCATTGTGATATTAACCCAACGTATTACCTTGAACAAATAAAGTCATGTGATTGGATTGAAGTTCTTTGGGGGAGTATCTTTTAAGTCTCAAATCAATCTTATGATAATTTATTGTTTATTTTGCTTTTGGATCTAAAATAAAAGTAAAGTCATAATCTTATATTGCGATCTAATCTTCCAATCTTTATTTGATTTCTAAATTTTATGTGAAGGAGTTGTGTCACAAGTTTACTGCTTAACATGGTTGGATAAATTTTGAACTTATTTGCGTGGCTTTCAATAATTTTGAATTGCATGAAAAAGGAATACCATTACATTAAACCTTTGTCAAGAATGTTTATCTCATGTTATGAAATCCATTTAAAGTATCATTCTTCATTACAATAAGATTTAAAAAATATATAATCACACGATACTCGCTAAGATAGACTTTTGTGAAAATAAAATCACTGTCTAAGAAAAAAACATTTGTAATTTAATCTGTTTAAATGTTATAATTGAGTTTATTTTCATTTTCAAAATTGAAAATCAAATCGATGTTAAAATTGAGTTTATGTGTGTGTCCGCACGCCAACATGTGGAACTTTATTTTCAAAATAAAATTGTCTTTATGGTTTTTTTTACCAAAGTTTATGGTTTTTTTATATATTATATATTCATAAATATATTAACTACTATTTATTTTTCTTATGAATATTGTGACATCCTAGCATTTCAACCTTGGAAAAAATACCGAGAACTTTCACAATTAGTATAAATCTGAGTACTAAACCTACTTAAGAAATTGAACGTTCATAACTTGACGGAATAATCCATAAACCATCCATAACATTCCCCAGGAGATAAAAATTACCAAAAGGATAGCTTAATGACAAAAATGAATACAATCATAAGTCATTAATACACTCTATTGTTCAATATTCTAAAAGTAGAGCTCTCAAAATGATACTTAAACTTAGATTACAACATCATAAGTTAAAGTGTCAACATATATAAACATATTACCTAACATTATCCTAGGGTAGACAGAGAAAACATAAATCCTGATCCTTAAGGATCCTTTAAAACAATGAGATACAATCTCAATGATTTCCTTTGTGACCCCTCACCAATTTCCTCTTGGTGTTTCCATTATTTATCTTTCATTTCCTTTTTCGCTCTTAACACAACCCGAGAGACTAACTCACTTAATCTCAACTCTGAACCCAACTCATTATATTATACGGAGTAATTCTAGGCCTTGGGTTCGGGCTCATGACTTCCCTCCACTAAGTAAGCTATAAACCTCTTGGGATCGTCATCCCCTTCCTATAGTATGAATTTAATTAACCTCTTTTGTTGATCCTACTCGATCAACTTATCACTCCACAATATACATAACACCGTAAACCAACTTATAGTCATATAATTATCACCAAATGCATGCCTATTCAGTCAATGGACACTTATAACAACATTAATTAGGGTAAGAATAGGATTGAGTAAGCATTGACATCAATTTGGAATGATTTTGACATAGTTTGGAACGGTCCGTGCCTCCCAAGCGCACAGTCCAGGCCTCCTGGCGAGTGAGCCAATTTCACTTCCACTGTCAGGCGCATGGACCGAGCTCCAGGGCGCATGGACCATTAATCAATACCTATACTAACCTAACATTATTATCACATCCCAATCATTGAATTCATGCTTGATTTCATACCAGAAAGTTGATGCAACAACTACTTTGTAAATCCCACAATAAACACACATTTTCTAATTGTTTTTCCTACCAATTCAGCATGTCAACAGTACCCAAAAAACCAATTTAGGACGCAACTCATAAAGTTCACTGTCCTTAATATGCAATTTCATTTGGCACGCAAAAAAAAAGCTAAGGAACTCACATGTCACAATTGAAATTTAAATGTTAGCAATAATGTGACCCTTGAACCACACAAGCTCCCAATATCCCTCCAATTCAACCCGTACTCTTAAAGCTCGTATTTCATTCTCCAATCAACAATGTAACCCTTTTACAGCTCAAATGAACTCCAATATCCCACATGCTAGTTAAATCCCAGCTTCAGGAATCCCTTTCACTAACATTCAAACCCGTTGGTTGGGTATTGAGTAATGTGGATGAAACCCACTCTTCCTAGCCTTTGATGGTGATGATGAAGTGAAGCAAAACTGAGTTGTTGTTAGTAATGAAGGGGAAGGAGTGATCTCATAGTTGTGGTGAAGTGAGAGTATGGTGAATTTTTCTCGTTTCCATTCATTTATTCTCTCATTCGAATCTCTCTCTCTTCTCTCTTTCTCTAAGTTTTGAAAACTGAAAATAGTAGTGTGTGTGTGTGTGTGTGTGTGTGTTTGTGTTGAAATGACTAAGTGTTTTTAGTGGGAGTGAGTGGGTGTTGGAGTGAATCCCCTCACCTGATGTTCAAATGGGTTTCAAATGAAAATTGGTAATCCTTAAATTTTTGGACTCATCTTCATTAAATGATTAATAGGCGAAGCCCCCTATATTACTAGCTCCTAGTTAAAGGCCAATTCTTAATATCAATTTAGCAAACAAGCAAACGATGCATACAAATCTCATAATGTTCGGTACTGGATCTCGGAAAGTACCTAGATCTAGGGTACAAGTAGTGTTGCTTCGAGATGTTTGAAGATGGACTTCGGATTCTTTGAGATGGACGTGGCCAGTTCGAGGTAACTCGATTTTCCACGTCGGGTGGGGTGTACTTGCAGACACTTCGATGTTTAAGTCAGTAAGGGAGCTACAGAGGTGTGTATGAAATGAGAACCTACTTGGAATCAGATGGGTGCACCCTTATTTATAGACAAAGGGGTCGCGCCTGGAGCGTCAGATGCGGGCTTTGCGATCCTGGTCGTTGGATACAAACGCCCATAGCAGAGGCACAAGTTGGTCCGTTTCAAACATGGACTTGGGCCAGGCCCAATTCTTGTGGAACCTTGGCCCATTCTGGAACAGTGGCCCCCCAAGTCGAGTTCGAACTATGGGGATATCTCCGAGATTGGTGGTTCGGCCGACGTCTTTTGTTGGATATCTCGGAGTCAGAGGAGCTTATTTTCCCCTATCTTCTCAAATCTGTGGTGAACCTGAGACCTTAATCGGCTCCTTATAGATCAATGTTGGGACTGTTGTGCGTCTTTTACCTGAAAAAGCTTGACAGAGCTTTTAAGCTTGGAATCAAGTAGATCTTGACTGAGCATTTAAGCTCGGAGTCAATTATGTCTTGACTGAGCATTTAAGCTCGGAGTCAAGAATAGGCGAAACTGCTGTGGACTTCTTCCTCGGTCCCAACCTGAACATTGAAGTTCAAAGTTCGGGAGAACGCATGTGCTCGAAGGAGCTGGGGTCGAAGTCGCTGTGGACTTCTTCCTCCGGTCTTTGTCTCGACATTTAAGGAAATCCAAAGAGGAGGCTGGTTTGCGCCCTCCGGTCATTGTCTCGACATTTAAGGCAAGCCAAATAGGAGGTTTATTCACGCGAAGCGAAGGTCTTCGAAGTCGTTGTGGACTCGTTTCGCACCCGTGAACTGAGCATTTAAGCACAGAGTTAGAGAGTGTGGTCTTCGGAAGCCTCGCCTCATGCCGTCAACTGCCGAGTGGCCAGCTCGATGTCGGATTCGGGCGAGAGGGTCGTTGTTGCAAATCGAGAGTCGGTGTTGTCGCGTATCCTGTATGTCTTGAGACAAAATTTTTTGAAAAGATGATTTCATTTAGTATCTGGAATAGTTTGATTTGTTACATTCGATGGATAAATGCATAATCAGCTGAAATATATACTGAGTTTAGATGCATTCCATGTTCTAGGAATCAGTTCTTTGGAGAGAGTCTCCAGTTGGTAAGCTCCTTTGTTAGTCTTGGATACCATGCAGTAAGGCCTTTCCCAGTTTGGCGCAACTTTAACTTCTCGGGAGTTCTTGTTCCCTACGTCTGAGGACAAGGTCTCCTACGTTGAATTATCGGACGATGACCTTTTGGTTGTAGCGGCGTGTGATTCGTGCCATGACCACGACTTCAGCCAAATGTGCTTTATCTCGGACCTCTTAGACCAGGTCGAGTTCTTCACTCGTGGCTCTGTCGAGTTCTTCACTCGTGTCTCTGTCGTTCTCTTCCCTGTTGAGAGGATACAACGTTCTCCTTGTGAATTCCCTGACTTCCACGGGAATGAAGGCCTCAATACCGTATGTTAGCCAGAACGGTGGTAGAGTGTGGCGTTGTCCGATATGCCCAGAGGACATATGGCAGTTCGTCTGGCCATGCTCCTTTGGCACCCTTTAACCTCTTCTTCAGTCATTTGAGCATCAGCCTCTTGGCTGCCTTGGCCTGCCCATTAGTTTGAGGGTGCTCAATGGGCGTGAAGTGTTATTTGATGTTCGGTGCTCACAAGATCGTTAGAGAGCCCTTGCCGAATTTAATTTTGTTTCGTTGTCCATGATTAGGATGGCTGGTATGCCAAACCTGGATAGAAAGTTGTTTTTAACGGACTTGATGCAGTTATCTGCACGAGAGGTTCTGCCTCGATCCACTTAGTGAAGTAGTCGACTTCTACAATGAGGTACTTGACTCCACCTCGGGCCACTAGGAAAGATCCGAGTAGATCTATTCCCAAATTAGAGAAAGGCATTGGTACCGAAAAAGAAGTGAACTAAGTCGGGAGGACGTTATGCAAGTCGGTGTACCGTTGGCAAGTGTCACATTTTTTGACCAAGTCGGCAGATTCTTCTACCATTGTCAGCCAAAAGTAGCCAGCCTTGAGTGCTTTCTTGGCTAATGTCCGAGCTCCCAAGTGTTGTCCTCAATTACCTTCATGGATTTCTGCGAGTACATACTTTGCCTCCTCCCCTTCCACACATTTTCAACTATGGGGAGGAGAAACTTTGCTTGAACAGCTACCGTCGACCATGGAAAAAATGCAGCTCTTCGACGAACTGCGGTAGCTTTTTTGGCGTCGGATGGTTCGATGCCGGACTCGATGTAATCCTTTATGGGTTGTATCCATCTTTCAACCTCGGTTACGGCGTGAACATCAGACATTTGGAGTGGCGTGAGGTCGACGCTGGATTTTGTCAAGTTTTCCTGGATGATGCTTGTTGCGCGTTAAAAACACATTTAGAACAAGTGTACTCTTTCGCAGAAGTAGTATACAAGATTATCGTATCCACAAGGATTAATTAACAAGTACCAAACTAGTCGAGATTATATATTGTTTAGACGAACAAATAATTTGAAGGTTATAGAAACTAAAATAAAAAGAAATAAATAGCAAGCATTAAAATACAAGGTTTAATAAATGGTGAGAGACCTAGGGTCACAGTTTCACTTGCAAGCTTCGATTCCCCTATGTCTAATTCTACCTGAATTCCCTTATTCTATTTAATTATAAATCCCATTACTAAAACTATTAATCCGTTTGGTCATTCGCGATTAATATTCTTTTTCCAAATTAACCCTCGTTTGGTCATTCGAGATTTTAAATTTAGGAAAAGCATAAAGAG
Source organism: Oxytropis ochrocephala (assembly GCA_020916435.1). Classification (NCBI taxonomy): domain Eukaryota; kingdom Viridiplantae; phylum Streptophyta; class Magnoliopsida; order Fabales; family Fabaceae; genus Oxytropis; species Oxytropis ochrocephala. Next base: position 66,285,920 of record CM037091.1, on the reverse strand, counting down.
CAAAAAGTTGAATGATTGGAAGACTAAATTATGGTTTGGTCATGCCCTAATTATAGCCCCAATTATCCTATTGGCCCACCAACTAATTGCAGTACGGTCGCTGATCAATTAATCGATTAAGAACATGCAAATGGTAGCTAATCCTAAGAATGTGATTATATCAATAAGACAATACTAATTAAAATAAAAATAGGAATTCAAACCAAAAATTAGAACATAAAAAGGTCTCTAAGCAAGCAAGATTCACCTAAGACCCTAGAAGATGATTTAGATATCCATAGTAATTAATCACAATAAAATAGAAATAAGGTTCATGAAATTACAAAGATAAGAATAATAGAAAAATAGAAAGTCTTAATTTTTGTCTTCAATTTCCTTCTTCTGCTCCAAAACTCTCTTGCAGTGTCAAAAACGGTACCCAAACTCCTCACTCTCACCGTGTTGTGTACCGCCCTCCTTTTGAGAATGTTGCACTTCCTTTTATAAGACTTTTCTATAGGTTAAGTGCCTTGCAACAATTTGTTGCCACCTCACCAATTCGATCACGTGCTTCAGCCTTTGCAATTTCAATCATGCGCTGATTCCTTTCTCTTCAATTCATGAATGGTCCTTTTGTTTTTCAAGCCCATCTGCTTCCAAATTTGTGCGCCAAACAATAAAGCCTTAGCTTCTTCTTCTTCTTTTAATTAGGACGATTACCCGTGCGATGTACGGGGAGGTGATTAACAGACCTACAGATGTAGTTTCGAAAAAACATCAACATTTTATAAGGGGGGTATAAAAATACGCAACACATATATATAAGACGAAGAGGCAACAATAGCCCTTGGTGGGATGAGGCAACAATGTCGGTCCAAAAATATAGAGTGGGGGTATAATGGTAAACCGTGGGGGTACAAAATGAGTGGTACATTTTGATAATAAAAAAAAGTGTTGGACAAAAAAAAATTTGTCAGAGGTATGTCGGTCCAAAAATATACAGTGGGGGTATATTGGTAAACATTGAGGTACAAAATGAGGGGTATATTGGTAAATGATGTGGTACAAAATATAGAGTGGGGGTATATTGGTAAACAGTGGGGTACAAATGAGGGGTATATTGGTAAATGGTGGGAATAAAATTTTCCCACCAAAAGTGGATTAAAAAAGAGTGTTGAACAAATAAAAAATTTTCGAGAAGTCACGTCGATTAAAAATATAGAGTGGGGGTATATTGGTAAACAGTGAGGTACAAAATGAGGGGTATATTGGTAAATGGTGGGGTACAAAATATAGAGTGTAAGCATGTCGATCCAAAAATATAAAGTGGGGGTATATTGGTAAATAGTGGTGTAAAAAATGAGAGGTATATTGGTAAATGATGGGAATAAAATGTTCCCACCAAACTGGCTAAAAGATGCAATCTTGCCTTAATTTATATATATATATAATACATTCACGAATATACTCTTTAAATGACTCATCCTAACACTCACTTACTATTGGTCCACCTAATCAAATTTATCCTAATTGGACTAATAACATTGCCACCTAATTACATGACCTGAAAATTCAAAAATAAAAAAACTCAAAACAAAACATTAAAACCGAAAATTCAAAGAATCAGCGCATACAATTCAAAGGCAGAAGCAATACATGCATTTAGGGGTGTGCATGGTGCAGTTTTTGCACCAAACTGCACCATATAAACAATTCGGTTCAGTTCAGAAACCATTTTTAAAAATAACCGGTTATGTCACTAATTTGGTTTCAGTTTGGTTTCGAACCGGTTTTGAACCGGATTACATTAAAAAACTGATTTTTTGGGGTTACCTGTTCTTAAACCGGTTTTTTTAACTGAACCGGTTTTTGCCTAAACCTGTTTTCGCATATCTGTTGAAAAAAGGTTTTTAATTTGAATCGATTACCAAGCTATGAGAAAAACTAGTTTTATTACTTAAAAAACTGCTTATTTGTAAACAAATACCTTTGTTAAGTAGCAAGGAAATATAGAAATTACATCTAAATCGAACATTGATAAAATACATAAAATTGTCCCTTACATCATAATATTCAACCACTTAACCAAATTTTAATGCTAAAATTAAATTGCAATAAGCAATCCAATATGGAACTAGACGAAATACTCAAAAGTTTAACAAAGTTTGACATTGGAATTGGCTTGCAAATCCCAAACAAAAGCTGAAAAAATAAACCATATAAAGCTTAACAAAGTTCAGGTGCTGGCAGGACCTGCAGTTCCAATCTCCTGGCCTGCTCATGTTTACTTCTCTGCAAAATTACTGTTGCATTCAGAAATCTACATTAGAAGACTATGTATAAATTATGAAGCAAGTATCAAATATCAATACATTGTCCATTTGTTATATCATTACTCTAAAGAAACTAAATTTTCTGTTGATTAGAGACTCAAAGTTGATCATTGCTATTCTGCTAGACTAGACTATTAACAAAGAAATTCTCTCAGAAACCAGCAAAACATGAGAAATAGAGCTAGTTAAGACTTCAAACACTAAGCTTATTAGATATGATGAATTCCCGATGCAGAAGGAGATGCGCATGCTCTATTTATACTGGATACAACATTTGCATTTTATTTCATAAGAGATATGATCCCATACCATGATTTCCAAGGAACTCACGAATTGCTTGATGTATATAGGTAACAATTTCAACAAGCTTTTCGACTATCTGCAATTACCAAATACAGTACCAAAAAAATAAGTCTATTGTTGTAATTTGTAATATCTGCAGCCACAAAACATTCACTACTACCATAATAACCAAAATTCCATTCAAGTGAGGGAAGACTATTCTTTCATAATAATATACCTCCTCTAAACTTCTGGACCAAAGAGACTTCTTTTTCAAGTTCCTCACAAGCTTCTTTTGATGCTTTAGCTCACTTTGAAAAATTGTGATACTCTCCCTGCATTTATAAAGAGTGTCTATTTGTCAATCATAAGTTAATTTTTGCAGATTGGTGTCCCTCACGATAGTATGCAAGGCAGATTTGAAAATCCGAAGTGATTGTATGAAGCTATTTCTCGTGTCATCGATAATAAATCTATTACTGACCAAAAAAAAAAAAATATTTACTTGCTCGGACGTTGGATATGAGATATCGAAACTAAACTTTTAGAGATTATTATTACACGTGAAGAACAATTACAAATTACCATGTTTCTCACTTGAAGAACATCGATGCGTCTTCAAGTGCGATCAAATGCCTTGTATAGAACTAGCAACATCTTGCGTAGCAAGTACTTCTACAAAACAAAGAGATGCATTTCATTATGTATAACGTATAATAAATAATACCACACTATTAAATATATCTTTTGGCACTTTACCTAGTTCGATTCTCTCAAGTTCCTCAAGATCTTCATTAGTAAGAAGCGTTGAAGATGCTCCCTTGAGCCAATCTTGGCTACAAATAAGTGCTTCGACCATTGTAGGTGTTAGAGAACTCCGATAATCATCAAGCACTCTTCCTCGGTACTAAAAGGATTTAGAGGCAACAGTGAGATATAGAGTACGGCCAATACATCTCTTGCAATTTTAGCAAGAATTGGGAACCTACTCGAGTTAACTTTCCACCAATTTAATAGATCAAAATCTGGGCTACGCTTTTCCAAGCCTTCTTTAAAGTACTTTCGGTGATCGCGAGAATCAGCGAAGCGAACCACTGAGTAGCACGAGTATTCCTCGAAAATGGATTTCAAATGCAACTCTAGTTTGGACTTTAAAAAGAAGCCGCGTCAGCACTATTATAAATCTTAGTCGACATCCATACCACAAACCTCAATTTACGTCAAGGATCAAGTACCAAAGCAATCAACAACATCATGTTAAGGCTGTCAGGATTTCCCCAGTATTTATCATATTTTGTCTTCATCCTTTTAGCCATTGAGCTTGCCTTTTCATCTGTAGAATTACACATAAGCGCAATTTCTTTTCCGATACCAAAGACTTCATACATGTAGATGTTACTTGTCAGATATGAGGTCCCGGATATGCGTAATGTAGCTTCATAAAACATCTTTAAGAATGGAAGAAGAAACTGTACATGATCCCAATCTTCCTCAGTAATTATGCCCGTGTCCCTAATCACTTCCGTAACATACCTCTTATCTCTAAAATAAAGTTCAGTGAATGTTTGTTTATGTTTGAATGCGGCATCAAACATCAGGTACGTGGAATTCCACCGAGTTTCAGTATCTTGAGAAACATAACCTTTATACTCAATGTTTGCGGGAATGCATCTCTTAAATCTTGTAAACCTTAAATGAGAGCGTCTAACATACTTCACGACTCCACGAATTCTAGAGATAGAGTCATTGACATCTTTCATTCCCTCCTTACAATCAAGTTCGGAATGTGAGCACAACAGCGCACATGAATGCAAGCTCCTTTCAAAATCAAGCCATTCAGAGATAAAAGCGACTTTTCGGATGTTGAACTCAACATCATTTGAGGAGGCATTGTCGAGCGGTAACACCGAGCACATGAGATAGCCCCAAGAATTTAGACAACGCTCAATCGTCTTCGCCATAACTTCACGTGTAATCGAAACTTTAAGAAAGTCGAGAATCCTCTTACGCAATTTCGGTTGTTATCAATAAAATGAAATTTGTAAGGCACATGTAATTGAAATTTTGGTTGGAAGTCCAAGTGTCCGTCGTCAAACAAACACGGCGACAATCTTTGAGATAATATATTCTTCAACTTTGTTTTCTCTGTGTCCCAGTGCCTCAAAATATCACGTGCCAGTGTGGTGCGTGATGGGATATTAAACCTTGATTGTAAACCATTAATGAACTTGTGGAAATATGGATGTTCCACTAGTTTAAATGGAAGCTCCATTTTAATGAACATATTTACCAAATCGCTTCGGCTCATATCTTAGTCAAATTTTGAAACCGATGGGGATGAACTAACAACTCTTTCAACTTCCGACATTGAGCATGCAATCGATTCATTTCTCCCAAGATTCTCTGCATACTTCTTACATCTTAACAAATGTGCTCGCATTGCACTTGTTCCATTGTTGAACTTTATCATACTACCACAATAGTTGCACTTTGTCGACTTGGATGGACCTTCCTCGGAATGAAGTGATTCCAAGCCTCGGCGATTTCTACGCTTAGCGGCAACATATTGCTCGTGTTACATCGAAGGTGGAGAGTAGAAAACAAATGCTCAGATGTCTCGGATCTCATAATATTGTCATGATCCATAGTATCAAACACTTCACGCACATCAACAATCAATTCAAAATCACCAATGAAGCTAGCAAATGGATATTCCTGCTACCATGTTAACAAGAGACGAGAAGTTGTTGAACTGTTCACTTTGCTTCTCTTTATCCTTAGTCTGTTATCAAAAAGCACACAATGATTCTCACATAAAGTATAAACTTATTCGATGCTAAAATCATTCCTATCTATGATACATAAGGAAACAATCTGCATATATAGATTACGCTAGATTATAGATTCTATAGAGATGATTTCAAGCCATATATATAGTAAAAACTTAATTAATCATATATCAAAATTCAAGCATAAGAGTTCCATAGTATCAAACACTTCCTGCACATCAACAATCAATTCAAAGCTTTTCACATTACAATGAAGCTAACACAGAGACATTACAAATAAGCACCTAAACAAGCCAAACATCTAGATTCTAGCATAAGTAAAAACTAGGATCAAGCATCAAGCATAAATAAGCACCAAATCAAAACATGAAGCTAACACAAATAAGCACCAAATCAAGCTTTTCACATTACAATGAAGCTAACACGGAGACATTACAAATAAGCTAGCAAAAAGTAACATAAATAAGCATCAAATCACCAATGAAGCCAACACAGAGACATTTTTGCAATCACGAAACATGCTTTTCACATTACAAAACACATTACATGAAGCTTTTCACATTACAAAACACGAAACATGAAGCTAACATAAATAAACCCATTACATGGAAAAGAACAAAAAGCAACGAGAACTAGAATCGCAAAGAACGGACCTCAAATCGCAAAGAACAAACCGTAATCACAAAGAACAAACCTCAAAACGAAAATCGCGAGCACCAAAATTGCTAGAAGCTTGAATTTGAGGCTAGGGTTCCTCCATTTGGGGCTATGGGTTTTCGATTTGGGGCTAGGGTTGGAAGAGGAAGTGAAACGAAGAAGAAGTGAAAGGAAGAGAAAGTGAAACGAAGAAGAAGAAGTGAAACGAAGAAGAAACAAACGAAGAAGGAGTGAAAGTGTGAAACGAAGAAGAAAAGAAACGAAGAAGAACTGAGGAAGTGAACTAAGAGAGGGTTGGATCGGGTCACCTAATTAAATTCGGGTAGGTGGCCCAGTGTTATATTTTCAGTGTGGTCCATTAACCATTTAAATGGAGTGGGCTTTTTTGGTGTGGTTTGGTCCTTAATTTTTGCACACCCCTACATTTGATTGCAAGCCAAACAATTGGCGCATCATTATAATTGGCAGAAGCATTTTTCCAATTTTGAAATTTGAAATAAATAAATATTACAATTAATATTACAATTCTATTCTTCTTTATGCATTCACCTTCGGTTTTCAAAATTTTTAAAAAAATTGATATTTGAAAATATCACCTGCATAAATTAAAGCCTGTCAATTCATATAATCAATTCATTAAGAAAATAATTATTAATAATCAGAGACAACTTTGGTCAAACAAAAATAATCAGAGACAACTATTGCCACAAACCGTATCCTATGTTGGGAATAATAATAGGAATAATGAGAATAAGAGTCCAAACACCAAAACTGTCAATTAAAACAAATAACACCCTGTTTTTACACATGCTATAAATAGGAATTCAATTGGCCATTATTTCCACACCTTTTCGCTTCACCTTAAACGCATTTGGTTGTTACAACCTATACACACAATCACCCAATGGCCTCACTTCAAAAATCACTCACTCCCCTCCCCAAAAAAATCAAGTTGCCTCAGTCCGTTGAGTTGATGTTGGTTGATTCCCAGGTGCAATTGATATCTCCACTACCAGAGTGAGTGATTTGAAACCCACCGCATACAAACTCTGTAAATATTTCAATGTTTCAGGGCACTAAAATTCAGGCACACATCAAGCGACAATTTCTGTATAAGCTGGATAATAGCATTAACGAAGGATCTTAAAATGTGGTTTAACGCCTAACTCAACCCCACAAAATCGAACAGAAAGTAAAGTGAGGATCACCCACTTATAAAAAGTCTTTTAGTCGCGCCATATCACATCCGATGTGGGACTCTTAACACACCCCCCTCACGCCCAGGAATGGACAACTGGAGCGTGACCCGAGTGTGACCCGGTGGCCCAACATCTTATAATGTGGTTTAAGGCCTAACTCAACCCCACAAAACCGGCTTGTAAGGTGAGAGATGTCACCCACTTATAAACTTTTTTTCAGACCATATCACATCCGATGTGGGACTTTTAATAAAGGATGCGTGTATTATGTTTCCAAGTTTGAAATTGCTCAGAACCTGGGTGGGTATCATGCTTCAAGGCACGAGTTCAAGTTGAACTTTGTTCTGACCAACAGAATCCTGCAGGCACCAAATGAAAGTGTCCCAATTCCGGCATACATCTTCACCCCACCTATGGGCTGTTTTCAGGAAGGATTTGACCTTGAGTACCTTATAGGTGACCTCCGATCTATAGCAAATTTCAAATGAACTTTGTGTCTTCTTTTTAATGCGATTATATACACATAAAACAATTACTTGAATTCTATTCTATTTTTTAATCATATATTGTTGGTGTATTGACTGGTGTCAGTGCAACCCGTGACTTCTACAAGAATAACATGAAGCACACTGTCATCAAAGTTGAGTTGGATAACAGGGGGTGTGTCTTATTTTTCATATCAATTTTTACAAGGCTTAAATATCGTTTCTTTCACTGCAGAATATCAGCATAATCATTTACACTTGTAAAATAAAAAGTTTTAAGATGCCTCTGCAAATATTAATCATTTACGATTACCTACGAAGTGGCAATGTAAACGATATTTTTTGCGAGGGTAAGCAAATCTTGATTTATACCCATTATATACTTAACATCGATATAATCTAACGGCGGGAGTAGAAGTAAGCGATTTATATTTGCGAGGCATTTTAAAACTTTTTATTTTACAGAGGGTAAATGGATTATGGTGATATTTGCAGGGGTAAATGATATTTAAGCCTTTTGACAATTACATTATTATTTGTAGCTTTTACAAATTTTTAATTTTTATTATAGTTACTTCAATTATTAGGTATGCTTCGATGTGACGCTGTTTGGTTGTTTTGTGGAGGAGCTTACTTCGTTTGTCTCATCTTGCGAGACAAACAACGTCGTGATTGTGCTTCTTTTTTGAAAGGTCAAGCCATGGCAAGCTATCTTTAGACACCGAATATTCATTGTTTTTTTTTTCAAGTGCAGATTTTATTTTATAAAATATGTTAAATACATGATACAGGATTCACTTATTTGTTTATTTTGTCGCACTTCAAGGAAAATGTCCATTCACTGAAAACAACCGCTCTCATTGCCCAGCAGTTAATTATTCTTGAATTTAAATTCTTACATGATTTCAGTTGCTTTTTGGTATAAACTAACATCTGAAATATATTTGCTTTAATCCAGTATGGTCCGGGCTTCAAATTCACAAATACATTGATTATATCTATAATATCTGATAATATTATTATCCAACGGTTAATATAGATTTAGTGATAAATCACCAAGAAATGAAAAACAGTGATGTAAGCTCTAATATAACGATAATATTATTTTTGTCTGAAACATCAATTCATGTGTTTTAATGTACATAAGAATTAGTTGATTAATTTTTGTCTAGAATTACTCATATAAATATTACATCAACATTGACTTATATATATATATATATATATATATATATAATATTTCTTAGACTTGACTAAAGTGCAATGCATACCCGTGCATCGCACGGGTCATACGCACTAGTATATATATATATATATATATATATTATTTTAAGTACTAATTGGCTATAAATTGTACCTTTATTCTTTTTTCTATATTTTCTTCTTCTCTGCAAAATATAGAGTAGCTTAAGTCAATGATTTATATAATTATTAATAATTGTTCTAAAAATGACATATAAGTATCTCTAAAAATCCACTAAATTAGAGTTTATCAATGCTTTGAAGGTTGTCTGTTGGTTTTGTGTTGGCCAACTTTGCTAGGATGTCAGCTCTGGCATTTTCAGACTGACGTAAATGTTTAAATTCCACTTGCTAAAACTAAAGGAGCAGCTCCCGTACTAGTGCTAGGTATCGTTGTAGGATGGGGTCTTTTGCCACAAATTCCTCTTTAACTTGAGATATCACAAGTAGCGAGTCAGTGTTCAACTCGATGATTTTCGCCTCGAAGTCCAAGGCTAATTTCAACCCGGCAGTGCATGCTTCATATTCTGCTTGATTGTTTGTGGTTGTGAATGAAAAAATGAGGGAGACTTCGATCTTCAGCCCCTCGGTATTTTCCAGTATGAGTCTGGCCCCACTACCTTTCGAATTTGAAGATCCGTCGACGTGGAGTTTCCATAGTAAAGAGGCCGACTTGGAGGGAATCGATATCATATCTGTAACACCCCAAAATAGTTCAATTAATTATTAAATTGAGTTATTTAAGGTTTTTCAACATTTTTAATTAAAATTAAGCTTAAGGCTAACGTGTAGTGTTTATGTGTTAGGAGAGGTTTGAGTAATGGGAAGAGGTATTGAATAGAAGTCCATGAGTGATGGAAAGGCCCAAGTCCAATTAGAAGCCCAAGTCCCTTTCCATAAGAGGAATTAGCCGTAGGATCATTTCATTTCCATCAAAGTGAAGAAAAGTCTTAGAGAGAAGTAGAGAGAGAGAGAGTACATTAGGTGGAATAGTGATTAGAAGAAGAAGAAGAGAATCTGGGCGTGGAGAGTTCAAGAGGAGAGGAGAACTTGTTGCGGTGGTTATTGGAGAGTGAAGGGAGTGATCATCTGAAGTTGCTTAAGGTAAGGGGAGTCTCTTCCATTGCGTAATATAGTGTTTATGTTGAGTGTAATTGCCTGAATGATTTCGGATTGAGTTCTGAATGTGTGCTTATGTGTTTTTAAGTATTCCAGTTGTGTTACTTCACCTTGGTGAAGATTTTTTTCATGGTTGATTTACGAAGAGTGGTCACGTAAGTGACCATGGAGAAAAATGAATGAGAACTCTCGATCTCGGTGGCGTGAGAGTCTAAGAGTGTGTTTTGAGCTTAATCCTAGTCAGGAGCACCTAAAGAGAGGAAGGAGAAGTTAGGCGCATGTGATTCGTGGAGAAAGCTGAAGTGCATGAAGGGTAACGCACGACGTAAGTGTTGAACGTAGTTCCTAGGCTTGAAGAGGACGAGTTGAGCTGTACTTGATGGACGAAGGTGCGTAGGTGTAATTAGAACCCAGTGCGAGTATCGTCAAGTAGTTGCCGAGGTATAACATGGTTATACCGAGGTGTTTGGGTCAAGACGTAGGGCGTAGACAAGTCTGCGTATGATAGCCGAGGTGAAGGAGTCGACTTGTAGCTACCGAGCTGAAGTGGCCGAAGTGGAGTGTATATATATACTTAGGCGTAGTTGCTGAAGTGTCGACGTATGTCATAGCGTGTATCTACCGAGGTGAGTGTTAGAGGTGTGTTGTGTCGTGAGGTAGAGGTGAGGTGAGTGCTTAGGTGTATTGTGCCTAAGTGTAGTAATCAAAGTGAAGTTGTGTGGTTAGGTGTGAGATAACTGAGTGTAGATTGAGGAAGTGTGTGTGGACGCGTAGGTGTGTTGGAAGATAAGGTGGCGTGAGGTCCCAACACGAGGTGGAGAACCTTATGAGTGGAATGTCAAGTGAGGAGCCACCGAGTTGAGTATTGTTGACGTAATAAGTAGCGATACTCACGTCGACAGCGTCTTAGAGATGAGTAGGTGTGCCGAGGTGACGAGCGAGCATACCGAGAAGAGGGAAGGTGCCGAGGTGACTAAGAGTGCCGAGGTGACCTATTTTTGACGTATAACAGCGTAGAGCTGTTAGGCGCCACTGTGAGTGACGTTTAACGTCAAGAGTCGTTTAAAGGGACAGATTGGCCTAGTCCAGTTTAGTCCCTATGTGATGGTTCGACCCTAGGCGTTGTGAGGCCTTCATAGTGATGGAGTGGCTCACCGCTCGAGGAGCCGCTGGTGCCCGTGAGTGGGCAAATAGCCGTTGTGCTATGGTGGTTGTCTAAGAGGACTAGGCAGCGTAAAGCGACGGTGCGGTTTGCATAAAAGAGTTGTTTATTACGAGTGAATGCATTGTTCATTGAGTCTCATGAATTCATATGCATCGGCGACGGTTATAGACTTTGGTCTCGATACAAAAGACTTGATGCCCGAGTATCACTAGCGACGGATATGCGAGTGGCTTAAAAGAGATGGATCCTCATGCATTATACCGGAGTTAGGGTTGCATTGCATTGCATGCATAAACTCATTTGAATTATGTTGAGATCTTTGTTTAACATGCCGAGTTAACTATATGTCTTTGTGTTATTACTTGAGTTCTTTGTTTGACATGTGAATCAAGTGCTTAATGCATTCTATGTATTTACATTAGTCATGAACCTTTATTACAAATGTTTAGAAACTCACCTCTTGCTTTCCATGTTGCTCTAATGTGGCAACTTGCAGGTACCACGAGCAGAAGTCGACTTTGCTTTGGTTATGGAGTCGGTCCGCTCTGGTAGTTGTAACCTTTGAAGTCGAGTAGAGAGAGTAGTGTTTTGTTTTGAATTTGTTTGGTTGTAATATATATGTTGACTAATTTAAATGAGTGTCCATTGTGATATAAACAATTGAAAACATATTTTGAGGCGTAGTCCCTTTGGCCGAGTTGCCTATGTTGCATGTATGCTGTTGTTTTAATTCAAAGATATATGCTAAGGTGTTTGAGTGATAATGTAGCATCTTTCCACGAGAAATTTATTAAACTCTGATTTTAAATTAGTTAATTAATAGAGATAGGAGGGGTGTTACAATATCAGCAACAAAGTCAGCCAAGACTTGAGCTTTAAGAACAGACCGAACTTCGTACTTAATCCTAAAATTGGATAATTCGATGACTCACTTGATGATTCTACCTGCGAGATCGGGACAATGCAATACCTGGCGTATAGGTTGATCCGTCCTCACGACAATTTGATGTGGCACGAAGTAAGGTCTCAGTCTCCTGGCCGCTATGACTAGAGCTAATGCTACTTTTCTATTTTTTGGTATCTAGACTCGGCCCCCAGAAATACTTTGCTGATGAAGTGCACCGATCGTTGTCAGTCCTCAGTTTATCGAAACAGGACTTATCTGACAAGACTTATTGGAGGTCGGCCAGATGTCCCTTGTCCGGCTTACTTTTAACAATCATATCATCGAGATAAACTTCAATGACCCTGCCGATTTGATCGCGAAAGACCTTATTCATCATGAACTGGTAATTGGCCCTTGCATTCTTAAGGCCGAAAGGCATTACTTGTTACCAAGAGGTTCCAGTCTCAAGAGGGGGGGGGGGGGAATTGAAACTTTTAAAAACTTTTCCCCTTTTTAGCGACTTAGATTAATTTTTGCGCAGGTTGACTGGATGAACGAATTAGAAATAAAATAGTAAAGAACACAGGAGATTTATACTGGTTCAGCCACCTCCTAGTGACCTACTCTAGTCCTGACGAACCCTTAGTGAGATTTTCACTATCAAAACAAAGCTTAAAATAGGTGCTTTCAAACCCTTACAAAACTCAGGCACTCTTCAATTAGGATACCCCACCTTTGTGCAAGAGCCCTCAACAATTGACAAACAAGTGATACCCCACTCTTTTTACAATCAAAACCCTAGAGAGATACCCCACTCTCTAGTACAACCAATTGATAAACAAGAGATACCCCCACCCTTGTTGCAATCAAAACCCTAGAGAGATTCCCCACTTTCTTGTACAACCAATTACAAAAATTGAACAAATTAAAAGAAATAGAAAAACCTCTAAAGTAGGTGAATACAACAAATTGAAGCTTCCCAACCTAACCCTTGAGGGAGATCAACTCAAATTGATAGAAACAGTGAAGAACAAGTGCAATTATTAGTGCTTTAGGGTTTAATGGTATGCTCTTGATTCGAAGGTTGGATGTTTTTGGCAAGCCGTAGGCCCCAATTTATAGAATCTACCAAAATATAACCGTTAGGGCTGATTTATTACACTGTTAATCGATTAACACGTAAGTGGATAATCGACTAACATGCTTCTGGACCTATTTTATCAAAAAAACTTAGCTTTAATCGATTAACACGATTGCCTAATCGATTAACATTATCTGTTATCATAATCTATTAAGGTGATTCTGGTATTATTTCTGCACAGCTTTAATCTGTTAACTTAATAGATTAACATAACCTATTAGAATAACTATTAACACGATTCTGGTTCTATTATTGTATATCCTGCATAAACCTAATCTATTATCCTAATCTATTAAAGTGTCAATGATTTTCCTAAAATGGATGTTATTGCGTATAAACATTTTGGTGCTTGTGCCTAACTTACTTAGCATTCTTTTGGCATATGGAAGGCTTATGTTAGGTTCCTCATAGATCATGAAAAGAGGATTTGATTCATGAGTGTCTACCTATGTGAGTGATTGATTGTTTGAAGTGTTTTGAGCCAATCCTCAAAAGAGGATTACATTTATTTCCTAAGACACGACCGAACTTCCTATCATCTACCCTTGACACGAACATCTTTCTTGAGATGGTTGTATCTTGGATTTCCTTTTTGTCACTTCATTTAGAGATGCTTCATCATCAAAACTTAACGTGCAACACAAGATATCCACAATGTCCCCCTTTTTGATGATGTCAAAATTTCGATTCATCTTAGGTGGGAGGTTAGTTCATCAAGCAAAACAATGCACTATTATTAATGATATGTGTCTAGAATCCCCCTTACTTGATGCTCCCCCTATCTAAATGCATATCCCCCCCCTTTTCGTCTTGATCAAAAGGGTTAATGTGAGCCTTAGTAGGTGAGTCAAAAACGCAGCTAATAGTGAAAGTCAGTCCATTTCATTTGAAAGAAAATGATAGGCATAAACCACAAAATGGCATGAGAGTTGGGTTTCAACACAAGATAACCAACACAAGATTTTTACCAATCTTACCTTCATCGAGGATTCTTCCTCTATTGCTTTTATCACAAGTCACATGTCCGCTTTTTTTGGGGGTGAGTGTTAAGAGCTTTGTTACATCTCCAGTCATGTGCTTTGAGCATTTGCTATCAAGGTATTTATCTATCCCCCATACCTTGAAGCATACCTGCAATGAGATCAAGTTGAAAATTTTGGTACCCAAATATCTTTGGTCCTTGTGGATTAGTTCTTAGTAGAGTCCCTTTGGGAACTCACACCTTTTTCACAACTTGCCTGCTTCTAGCCATACAAATAGATGTTGTATGTCCTGGTTTGGCATAGTAATAACATCTAATATATGGACTAGCAATGAACTTAGGTCTATAATGCACATGTCTTTTCATGAAATTGTTTCTTGGAGACCTAGGATGCACATGTTGAATGTTAGACATTTTTCCTATTGTCCATTCAAGCTCATGAATTTTCTTTTAATATTCAACATACTTATCACATACATAATTTGCTTTAAAACAGCCAAGACTCTAATTTTCTTTTCTAATTTCTAACCTTTCTTTAGTTAAAGTAATAACATCATTTTGGAGATGAGCAACTGCTTCTTAGATTGACTTAATGCCTTACCTAGTTTTAAAGAATCATTATGCAATTCAAGAAATGCTTCATGTAATTCATCATATGCAATTTGTGAAGTTTTAGAGTTAGAATCTACCTCAGTTTCATTTTCACTGTCGTGGTAGGCCAAGAGAGCAACTTGAGCTTCTTCACTTTCTGAATCATCTAATGAGTCCATGTCATTGTCTTCCCATGGTATGTAGGCTTTTCTACCCTTGATTCCTTTGGGCCCATTTTTCTTAAGCTTTGACAGTTTTCTTTGTAAGTTTGGGAACTCCATCTTCATGTGTCCAGATTTGCCACATTCGTAGCAAGTTTGGTGGACTTGAGAAGTTTTCCTTTCTTGAGACTCTTTTGGGTGAAGAATTCTTCCTCAGAAAGCTTTTCCTTCTCATGAACTTTTTGAATTTTCTAACCATTAGATCCATGTTCTCATCATCTTCATCATCTTCATTTTCCGAATCATCACTAACATAAGATGGATTTGAACTAGAAGCCTTGACAGCTAAAATTTTCTTTTTCTTGTCTTTTTCTTCATGTTCTGCTAGACGAGTGAGCTCTAACTCGTGCTCTTGTAGTTTTCCAAAAAGAGTGGCGAGTTGCATAGTTGCTAAATTTATTGATTCAGCTATAACAGTTACTTTTGGTTGCCATTCTCTGTTTAGACATCTCAGCACTTTGTTGATCAAGTCTTCGGCAGAAAATGTTTTTCCTAATTAATGAGCTTAGTTGATTCACTATGTGAGTGAACCTCTTTTGCATTTCTCGTATAGTTTCTCCATGATTCATTCTGAATAGTTCATATTCCCGTATGAGAGTGTTTGTTCTTGCTCTTTTTACCTCACTAGTACCTTCATAAGTGACTTGAAGATTATCCCACATTTCTTGAGCAGTTTTGCTGTTTGACACTTTGAAGAACTCATCGGGGACTAAGTACGGAAGTAATGATGTTTTTAGCCCGGAGATTGTGTTGAACCTTCTTCTCATCATCATCAGTCCATTCAGATCTTTCTTTGGTAGTGACAATACCATTTACTATGTGAGTCCCGGAGGACAGGTAAGAGATGCACCCTCTTGTGTAGACCAACCTGAATCCATTTCTCTAGAAGCTGCTAGGCCCTTTAAAGAAGAGTCTAGCTCTGATACCACTTGTTACCAAGAGGCTTCAGTCTCAAGAGGGGGGGGGGTGAATTGAGACTTTTAAAAACTTTTCCCCTTTTTAACGACTTAGATTAATTTTTGTGAAGGTTGACGAGATGAACAAATTAGAAATTAAATAGTAAAGAACAGGAAATTTATCTTTGGTTCACCACCTCCTAGTGACCTAGTCCAAAACTCATGAACCCTTTGTGAGATTTTCACTATAAAAAGAAAGCTTAAAATAGGTGCTTTCAAACCCTTACAAAGAAGATTGTAGTTTGCTTATGCAAAATAAGATTCCTAGGAAGTTGAAGGATCCAGGTAGTTTTACAATTCCATTTTCCATTGGACAATCCTATACTGGTAAAGCTTTATGTGATTTAGGTGCAAGTATCAATTTGATGCCTAAAGCTATTTTTAACCAGTTAGAAATTGGAAGTGCAAAACCAACCACAATGACACTTCAATTAGCAGACAGATCAATAGTGTAACACCCCTTTTCTACCCCTCAATTTACACGTCATTATCAGAGTAATTTCCTTTTCAAAAATATTAATTTAATTGGTAGAAAAGAAATGCTACCTCGTCATAAAAACTCATCATTTGCACTCATTAAAGTTTGTGTAGCAAAACCATCGTCATAAAAATTAAACTCCAAAACAAAAGGAATTTTACGTCACAGCGGAATAAAAATCATCGCTCGCCAAAACCACTCAGACACGTCTCACATCAACCATAAAATCATTAAGCAGTTAATTAATAAACTAACAAACTTAAACTACGCCCCCTAGGTGCTACAGTATCAGAGAGCGACTCGACAGACATCCCAACGGCTATCAAAGAAGGCAGCAGGACCTTCATTCGGGGTTACCTGCAGCGTTGCCACAATAGAGCAACATTCCAAGAAGAAGGGTGAGAATTTCAATAAAACATAATCGGATACATAATAGAAAAATGAGAGCCAGGCAATCTGCGGTATCATCATCATCACCACATCATAATCACACAACACCAGCTCCAATCACAACAGCAACAATTCACAGTCATGCTACAACAACAATTCACAGTCGTGCTTATGTATGAAAATGCAACCCACACAAGGGCATATGCATGATGGTACCATATTCATCACAATTAAGAGGCCGAAGCCTATTCTTCACTGGAGGCCGAAGCCTATTCTTCACTGGAGGCCGAAGCCTATTCTTCACAATTATGCACATGCCATGAGATTCTACTTACACATGTGCATTTCATCCAAATACTCACCATCATCATCATCATCATAAAACACTCATAGAGTGTATTCTTCGCAATTCATCACAATCACACCACAACATTATTAAAACTATACTCATAGAGTATATTCTTCACAATTCATCACTCATAGATATCACATCGTCCTAATCACTCATAGAGTGAACTCGTCACATTTCACACAATTCATACTACAACATCATCATAATTATACTCATAGTGAACATTCACCGCAATTCATCATAATCGTACACACCAACATCATTATAGAGGATATATATATATTTCAGTTATCCTTTGGTTTAGGGTGCTATAAAATAGTGTCTTGATTGACTATGGGATTACTCAGTAAGCGATACTACTTGCAATGAGCATTGGCCACCTTTGCAAGACTCTCGATGATGCCCCTTGTAAATACACCAGTGAAAGAAATTACGACCTTAGTGGTAAACCACGGTCTAGCCATAGTCAATTAGCACACTAGTAGTATAACATTTCACCGAGACTCATTTATATAACATAGCATCACAAATTTTTTGTTAAGAATAAATCACGTTTCAATTCGGGAAAAACACCTAGGACGTTCAAAAGAGTAATCGATTTATAGCTACTTGTTTTCAAAAGAGGAATTGATTCATAGCTTTCATTTTTAAAATGGGAAATCGATTCATGGCTTTCATTTTCAAAGAGGGAAATCGATTCCTTGTTTTTAGTTTAAAGGGGGAATCGATTCCTTGCTTCCATTTTGAAGTGGGAAATTGATTCCTTACTTCGATTTTGAAGTGGGAAATCGATTCCTTACTTCCATTTTGAAGTGGGAAATCGATTCCTTACTTCCATTTTGAAGTGGAAAATCGATTTCTTGCTTCCATTTTCTAAAGAGGGAATCGATTTCTTGCTCATGTGTCTAAAGGAGGAAATCGATTTCTGGCTTCTGTATAGAGCCCAGAATCGATTTCAAGCTTCACTTTGGAGAAAAAGATAATCGATTCTTCTATTTGTTTGAGAATCACAATTACAAACATAACAGTTCAGAATCATCCAGACACACTCATCAATCAATCACATACAACGCATAGAAACATCATTTCATTATACATTTCAATCATACATCAAAACAACAATAAAATCACAATTAATTCAATCCTTCATCAATTTCGCACATATTCATCTCAAATTCACAACAACATCAAAATTCATTAACAACGTCAATAACCATCAAATCACCTCACAATAACATCAAAATTCATCGAACAACATCAATAATTCATCAACAACGATCAACAACGTCAATAACCATCAAATCACATCACAATAACATCAAAACCCCACAACCCACCACATACCCAATTATGTTTAACCGAAACGCTCACCCTTACCTCTTAACGTACGCTCCGTGGAAGATGATTGAAGACACCACCCGTAACCACAGCAACACACGAAGCAAAGCTTGAGAACTTGCGAAATTTCTCTTCTCCCTCCTTCTCTTAGCGCCGCGCCACCTCCTCCTCCCTTGCTCTCTCTAATTTTTTGTTTTTCTCCCTGAATGAATTGGGAATGAGGGTTTCGCATAACCCTTGGGGTTTAAGCTGTGGGCCTTTCACGCATTGGGATTACAGCTACACCCCCACTACTACTCGATCCCACTCCTACACAAACCATGATATTCCCCTTTAATTTTAATTATCTCACACTTCAACTAAAATTAATTATTCCACTAATCAATTTAATTAAACCAATTAAATTATTTTATTTTATTTTTCGGGGTGTTACAACTCTCCCCCCCTTAAAAGAATTTCGTCCTCGAAATTCCAACGATTCCTAGCCAACAACAAAAAAGGTATTCCTACACTAGAAGTCCTTGTTGTTCTAAAGGTTGTTATCCGTTATTCTATATTCTGTCTCGAATTCCCGAAATCAAATAGAGTTCCCTAGAGCAATGCACACATCTCTACACTCTAACTCTGTACTAAAACTGTTATCTCGAAGTCACCAAAGTTTAACTCGACTACCCAACACAATCAATCTGCTATTAGGATAAGATTCAGTGGCAATCACCATGAGTTCGTTCAATGAAAACCCCATAATCTAAAGCTCACTCTATAAGCTTGAAAGCCAAGTCGTATCTCATACAAATAATTAAGCTACTTTTCACAATTACTAATCATTATATAGTAGGCTTTATAGAAGCAACATTTTCGAATGTTCCCAACAAGGCATGGTTTACTCTGCTCCTAAGTCTCAACTTAAGGTATGTATTCTCATCTCTTACCTCACAAAACTACATTACTTTTAGTCTATGCACAAAAATTTTGCTAAAACTCCAATAAGAACATCGAGAACAAAGATTAGGTTGAGATGAATTCTCATTTTACAATACATGCAAGGTACATAAACATTTATAACAGACACAATTATCTAGGAGTTAGTAATCAACATACACATAATCATAATATAACAAGGAGGCTATAAAGCATATTGTCTCTAACCCTCTCATCCAATTAACATGTGGCTTTGCTATTTTTAAGAAAAATTAAAATGGAATGTGTAAATAAATCTACTAAGACAGTTAGTGGCACCCCACGAAATATAATTAAGCCACGCGTACAAAACACTCATAAATTATAACTTACTTTAGAAGTTCTTGACACATCAAGTTGATCCATGGTAAAAACCCAAGAAACGCTTTTAGACTCTCATTAGAAGGAACAACGATCATTCATATACACTTTTAAGTGCAATATTTAATTTATTTAACTCACTTAAAAAAAATCGGAAAATTAATTAAACAATTAATTTCGCTAGCATTCACTTAATATAATTTAAATTATATAGGATAAAACAAATTTCAAATGTTTTACGTGTGTAGTACACACTATTTCACAATCGACAAATTCACAACATAACATATAGAGAACAATTGATTAACATAAATAAAACCCATAAGTTAAAATTAAGGATGAGCACGCTTCTTATTTAATCCACTTAAACTTAGTGCATATCCAAAATCTAAAATAATAATAAATTATACAAGACTTAGTATTTATCCATCAAAACAAACTTAATACATAAGCATCCAACCTTAAAGCTAGTTAAATAGAAGTTTATAAGCAGTTTGAGTACATATTTATTTTTACACCACAAAACCACGTAACATCATTCTTTAGAAAATATTAGTATCACAATTAAATCATAAAACTTGAAGACTTTTCACGTTTGGAGTTCACGATGATACTATAGGATGAAAGTCATGAAACAGTTCTCAAAGACTTAGAGTTCGCAATGTTGAGAATAATTAGACAAATAGAACAACACAAATAAAAGAAATGAAAGTAGTAATGACATGACATGTTAGTCAACGGCTAGAATCATTATTAATTTGTAGAAAAGGGCAAGCTAGTTTCTTGTGATAAAAAATCTGAATACTATCTCTACATGGGTGAAATATTAAAATAAGCTCATTGACTACAAAGTACCAATAATTAACATTCAAAAACTTCATACTTCATACAACCCACTCAAAAATATTTAGGCTATATATTGTTTATCCGCCTTTTCCCATGTAAGCAAAACCGTAAAAGATACTAACTAATACCTACGCATCGTTTGATATATTAGGTGCGTGGTGTTTGTTCAACTCATATCAAAATGATTCCTCGGTATATATAGTGAGAGCACCAAGCACACAAAAGATCGCCACAACCAAAGAAGAGTGTTTACATAGGAATCGCACATCAACAAAGTCAACCCTTGAAGCCACCCTTATATATGTATGTTGAGACTCACCGCAACCCACTAAACCCGGTAACTCGATTGCTACCGATCTAAAATTCGTCATATCGAGAATCTAAAGAAATTTCATGGAAAGAGAAAGAAAAAATTTGTAAATGATATACTTACGACTATACGAATTAGAGAAAATGATCGTTCTAGCTTTTAAGCAAGAAAATTAATACTTAAGGATTAGCATGACGTCATGTTACTATTAAAGCAACAACTTAAAATAAGTGACAAAACGATCACCGCAAGGCACTCATTCAGAAGCATCAATACACAATTACAAACGTGCTATAGTGAATGTGTCAACACACAGCTTAGTATTAATTTAACACATAAAATCGACTAGTCAAATCCTCATCATCCTCAAATAAACTAGTTTTAACTGAAATTGACAAACGGTCTCAATCAACATTTTATTCTCAAATCACAAAATCAGATTACACAAGAAATTTGTTCACGAACAAAATTTTTTTAAAAAAAAAATAACTAGCAAAATACGAAGTTCGCAATCATGTACAGAGAAAATTCAGGCAAATTGAATAACAAGCTAAAACAAGTTAACACATTAATAATGACTGGCGAGACGCTCAACTTTGAATAAGACATAGTAATGTTACTTAAATAAGATAAACACATTTTGAGTATTCCATAAAATAGTGGTTTAACACAAGAGTACCCGTAGAGTCAATAAACATTTTAATTTTCACTCTCCAAAACAACATAATGCAACGAAACATTATGTTAGAATTCATAGAACAGTTACTAAACAAAATTACAGATTGTATGAATTCAAAGATCACGAAACAACAAAGTCACAAAATAAGGCCTAAATACAAGGTTCACACAGAAAACACTCGATTGGCCCACAATGTAACACCCCCTCACTTTCAATACTTTAATTTATAAAATCAGAGTTCAAAAATCATTTTTCTTTTCAAAGATACATTCTCAAGGGAATGCTACGTTTCTCAAACATCGCTTTCACTTTACCAATAATACTTTTCATTAATAAAATATAATTGCGTGATACATAGCACGACTTAAATGGGGCGAACCCTCAAATCCTAATACATAAATCTATTACAGTTCAACACTAAACTTAAACAGCTAATAGACTACCCGGCTTCCCAGTTTGACGTCACAGAGCAAGACGCCACAACTAAATTTGAGGAAAGAAAGGATCTTCACTCAGGATCACCTGCACATCACCTGTTTGTCGCCACGAGAGCAGGCAACATAAAAATGCTAGGGTGAGTCTCTTTTCATAAATAATAAAATGTATGATAAACATTATGCTAGAGAAAACACCTAGAAACACCAGAACAACTCGGCTCACACAGCAACACACTCTAACTCAGGAATAATCAGGGACATCACCAAAATCATGTGGCCTACCACAACACCAAAATCAACAACGTAATTCACATGAGTTATGCATGCAATGCAATGCAACCCCCTCCAGGGTATAATGCATGACGATCCATCTCTTTTAAGCCACTCAGGCATATCCGTCGCTAGTGATACTCAGACCGAAGTCCTTCGTATCGAGACCGAAGTCTATAACCGTCGCTGATGCATATGAATTCATGAGACTCAAATGAACAAATGCACACTACAACAGAAATTTGTACAAAGAACGCCAACATTAGTAGCACTTTTTAGATGAGCGCTCCTTATTCCCAACACGGAAGTCCAAAGAGTAGCGCTTTGTATACAAGCGCTCCTTAAGGCTAAACACGGGTGTTCAATAAGTAGCGCTTGGTACGCGAGCGCTCCCTATGCTGAGAACGCGCTACCCCAAAAGGAGCGCTTTCCTATTGAGCGCTCCCTATGTTGAAAACGCACTACCCCAAAAGGAGCGCTTCCCTAGTGAGCGCTCCCTATGCTCAATATAATTTTTAATTTTCTAATTTCCTATTTCCTATTTCCTCACGCGTTTCAGAACCCTCTCATGCAAACACTCTCAGTACGCACAAACACTCTATACGTCGTCTCCCAGATCTCTTAACCAGCTCGCCTCCTCCCTGCACTGCCGTCATCTCTACCACGCACGCTGTCGTCTCAACCACGCACGCCGTCTTCTCCACCATGCACGTCGTTGTCTCTCAACCAGAATCTCTCCGTACATCGTTTCCCTCTTTTCTTTTAGGTTTTAGGTTTTAGATTTTATGGGTTTGGTTCTGTGTTGTATGGCCTCTACGGCCTTTCCCTCTTTTCTTTTAGGTTTTAGGTTTTAGATTTAATGGATTTGGTTCTGTGTTGTATGGCCTCTGTGTTTTAGGTTTTAGATTTTAGGGGTTTGGAAGCATTGCGTTTTTAAACATTGAGTTTTCAACAGAGAGTGTCAAGCTTGAAGAAACATATGCACACATACACATACACAAGGTCATATCTCTTCTCCAATAATCTAATTTGTAGTATTATCTCTCACTAATTTCATCTAACAACTGTTCATGTATTCACTTTCAGACAAATATTTACTACTCCTGATGGTGGAACCCTTGCTTTGGATTGGCTTACGATTCGATGGTAACTATCAATCTATATATAGATTAGTACTAATAATTTGTGTTTTGAAATGGATATAGTTGATATGGTAATGGTTATCGAATTAGAAAGCCTCACAATCGACTAGTGTCCTGCTCATTTTGAGTTTTCGTGGTGTTTTCCATGTGGATGATGTTGTCCCTAAAGACGTTTCTACCCCATTGTCATGGCCATTCCGGTTAAGCGGTGACTCTTCATCCTGTAAGTTATTAATGTCATGCTTCTCTTAACAATACTAGAAGGGAGGGATTCAAGAGACATATCAGTTTAACATTTGATGCCTGCTGAAGTATTAATGCTAAAATGGAAAATTGTTTCTGTTAACAAAACTACTTATCAAAATGGATAAATTCTATTAGCCACTATTGTTTTCTTTATTTATTCTTTTGTAAGGATCGGGTCAGATATACTAGATGTTCCCTGGTACCCTTGTAAAGTGTCTATATGACTTCTTTTTTCAAGCACTGGTTCAGGTTTTGCATGTTTTAAAAAGTTAGGCCATATCTAAGCAAAGTGGTGGGTTAAGAAAAGGTTATGCACTAACTTGTTGGCCACTTGCAATTTTGGTTACTACCTAGGTGAGAAATCATGAATTGTTGTCATATTTGTTATATTTGTAGTTATATTTGGTTATTGTTAGTTATATTTGTATATTTAAATTGTTGGATACTTGTATTCTTATTGTTTCTATTGTGTGGTCTGCTATTTCACATGCTTGCTTACTGGCTAAGTGCAAATATAAAGGCATACTATTTTCATTGTTCAAATGGGTCTGTTTTAAAAATTCTGCATTGTTTAATTTATTCACAAGATTAGGTCTCATTTAGCATTTGCTTCAACTTACTCAAGTTTTGCTTATTGCAGTGAAAAAATTGTCACTGAAGAAACTGTGTCAGAGGTTGATGATATTCTTGCTGAAGCTTTTCTTAGTGATGAAACCATTTCAGCTGCTGATTTAGAGGTATGTAGGTAATGACAATAATTTGTCCTCTGAGTTTTGTATGATAATTATTTGATTCTTAGTGACATCATTTATTTGCTCCCAACATTTCTTGTAGAAACATGTTGATGGGAGATAGGGTGATAGGGTACTTTGTGCAGTTGAGATTTTGAAAGGTGGGTTTTGCTTGAATGATTGATATAGAGGGTTGATATATAATAGGATTGTAACTAGTGGATGGTTTGTTAGTAGTTGGTACTTCTTAATTGAGTTAATATTTTTTTAACGACTTTATCAACCTAACCTTTTGAACATAGAAAGAATGTAAAATAGAGGAGCATCTCCAGATCCAGTTTGGATAACCACCTTCGTGTACAAAGGACCAATTTCATTGATAACAATCTGTTAAAAGTTTGGACATTCAGTAATTGACTTCAATTATATTTTGAGCTATTGAACTCATGAGAAGTAGGCATCTTTGATTATCTTTCAACAGGTGGGAATTGGCTGAAGACATTCATCATCATTATTAGTATTATTTTTTATGGTTTTGGGATCATTTTGAGTTGTCCATCTATCCCTATATAAGGATTTATATGCAACATAATGCAGTTAATCCAAGTGGTGTTACTATGTTTCTTATTAGTTTGTGGGTTGTTTGTAGGAGAAAGTGGCAGACAGTTCTATATCATCAACACCATGCAAATTAATATACCTGCGTGAGCAACACTGTTCCCAGCCGTATACAGAACTCACCTACAAATATTATGGGCACTACTTGATTCCCCCTTTCTTCAATAGGAAACATGATTTCAATAGGAGATGTTATTGATTATGATAGTAATGACTGGTGTTAGTACATTAAGTTTTATTCATAAGTTATCTTAGCATAATGTAATTTTTGTTATGTAAGGTCATTGTGGCCCATTTCCTTCAACTTTACTCATCGACAAAGTTGTAATTTTTTTGGTTTTGGCTTGTCTTAAGCCTTTACCTAAATTCATTAATTTTTTTGGTTTTGGCTTATCTTAGCATAATGTATTTTTTTGATTTGGAATTTGTTGTTGGTTTGCTGGTATTGTTGCTTGATGATTATGAGCAGGGAGCTATAGGAAAAACAGAAGAAAAAAAATTAAAAAAAAAATAGGCATAGGTAGCGCTTCGTTTAAAAGGCGCTACCATTGGTACTAGCGCATATTAGGATAAGGAGCGCTTGTGCCCAGAAGCGCTACTCTTGAGTGTAGGAATAAGGATCGCTTTGTATAACAGGCGCTCCCTTTGGTCTAAGCGCATATCAAAATAAGGAGCGCTTAGTCTAAAAAGCGCTACTCTTTCCTGTTCATTGGTAGCGCTTTTGGAGCGCTACCTTTGGCTGTTTGGCAACAGGAGCGCACGGTTTAGGAGCGCTCATGAGCGCTACCAAAAGGCCAAAAAAAGCGCTACCTATTGCCTTTTCTGTTGTAGTGGTATTCACTCAGAATAAACAACTCTTTTGTGCAAACCGCACCGTCGCCTTACGTTGCCTAGTCCTCTTAGACAACCACCATAGCACAAAGGCTATTTGCCCACTCACAGGGCACCTTAGCTCCTCAGGCAGTGATCCACTCCATCACTACGAAGGCCTCACAACGCTAGGGGTGAACCATCACATAGGGACTAAACCGACTATGCCATTTCGTCCCCTTAAACGACTCTTGACGCTTAACGTCACTCACGGGCGCCAATGTGACTCTCGTACGTTATGCGTCACAAATAGGTCACCTCGGCACTCTCGTTACCTCGGCACCTTTACTCTTCTCGGCATGCTCACTCGTCACCTCAAGACGCTAAGTCGATGTAGTATCGCTACCCATTACGTCCACCGATACTCAACTCGGTGGCACCTCACTGGCATTCCACTCGTAAAGGTCTCCACCTCGTCCGGAACCTCACGCCTAGGATCTCTTCTAGGGTTCTCGACTACACCTTCTCCTCATCTCGTCTCACGTAATGCCTATTGTCCTCGACTATACATTCGCCTCATCTCGTCTTACCTTACGCCTATTGTCCTCGACTAGACACCACGCGTCACTTCGTCCCAGCTCACGCCTAGACTTAACGTATCATTTCGTAACTCTACGCTCGATTTCCGTCTCATCCGAGCTCACACCATCTCGTCACTATACTCGTTTACGCCTCTCGCCTAAGTCCACACCCTATCTCGGCACTCTCGCACCTCGGTATAACACGTTACAAGTCGACTCCTTCACCTCGGCTATCATACGCAGACTTGCATGCGCCCTACGTCTCGACCCAAACACCTCGGCATAACCATGTTATACCTCGGCACTACTTGACGACACTCGCACTGGGTTCTTATTACACCTACGCACCTTCGTCCATCAAGTACAGCTCAACTCGTCCTCTTCAAGCCTAGGAACTACGCTTTAACACTTACGCTCCTTGTAACATCTCACCCAAGACATACATCACGACACACCTTCCCTATACCTCGACAACCACCAACCGGCTCTACGCGTAACCTCAGATACACTTACTTCCTCACTTATACTTTGTCACACTCTTCGTCACCTTCAGACCTTCACTTACGCTTTGATACTTATACTCATTCACTTATGCTTCGTCCTTCTCATAGTTAGGCAACTACACCTCGGTTCCTATGCCTCTCTATACGCCTAGCCTACCTCTTCCTTCTCCTCTCTGGTCCTCACACTCTGATCAGACTTAGACGCAACTATTACACACTTATTCCTTCAAAGCCAGTTCGACACTCCTCAAGAACTCAACGAAGGTGACAACACCAACAATAACACACTGGGACTGAGGGTTCTCAGCTCCCATTCCTCTCCTAGGTCTCCCATACGACCAGCTCATCCACAATTTAACACATACACACACACCAGCGAGACACACAACACACCCAAGACATGGCTCACAACACAACTTCAACACAGGGAAGTAAACACAACAAGCAACACAAACAACTCCGAAATCACCCTAGAGTCTAACTCACGCACAACATTCATCATATAATCTATCATAGATGAAAGAGAGAGTCCCCTAACCTTTAATAGTTGAAGAAGCAGCACTCTCTTCACTCAAGCTCTCCGATCAATCACCAACAACAAGTTCCACTTCAAGGATTTTGAGTTCCTTCCACGCCCAGCTCTCCTCCTTCTCTCTAAAAGTACTATTCCACCTAACTCCTTCTCTCTCTCACTTTACCTTTGATCTTGATATTTTTGGTTGGAATGAATTCTCATTCTACGGTTACCTCCTTTAAGCCATGCGCAATGGGCTTCAAGGAGCATTGGGCCTCTTAATAACTCATGGGCCTCTAACCTCACCTTCTCCATTACTTAAATGCCTTCTAAATAAAATAAACACTCTACATTACTCACTTAGCTCAACTAAAATGTTGTAAACCTTAAATAACCCAATTAAATAAATAATTGAATTACTTTGGGGTGTTACAACTCTCCCCCACTTAGAACATTTTCGTCCTCGAAAATTTAGCTAATATAAACTTAGTTATGCTCTATCTAGTTCCTACCCGAGGTTGCATCTGACCCTACTCAATGACAACAAGTATAATTCACAGCAAGGTCCCTGTCGAATTGACAAGAGACACAGAAAGCACACCAAGCAATACAAGACTCAAGGTTCACAGCATTTCGACCTTAATAAGACAAGGAATAGCATCGGTATTGATAATAAATTCTAACAGATTACTGTTGTGCGAAAAGTAGTTGTGCAAGTGTACACAATCGCAACAAGTAATATACTGATAAGTAGAATTCGTCTCCACAGGGATTGGTATTAATTTTAGAGTTTAAAAAGGAATTACACTTTAGAGGAACAAGTAGCAAATAGGTTGAGTAACAAAGTTCGGCTTTAACAAAGGTTGAAAAGTAACAAGTTAACAAAGTGAGTTAAAATATAAGAGAAATAAGTTGGATTGCTTTCACTATGTAACTTCCCAGAAACAAGACGCTATAACGCCACACGCTATATAGCGTTAAGCGTATTGTGCAAATATTTCGTGCCTTTCGGTCACTAGCGCTGTGGTTTCACTACAAGATGCCTATGTCTAGGTTCTAAATAGGTTCACCCCTCAGTATAATCAAGATCCCACAACTTATGCTTTATAAACTATTGCATCTTCTATGTCTAGAGGAAGCAAAAATTGATTAAATGTCTTCAACCAACCTTATCATTTATATTAATCCTTGAGTTCTCTCTATGGTTCATGTCTGAATCCACAGAGGTACTAGTTTTACGTGGCCAAATATAAAACAAGTTTGGAAGAGTTATCACACAAGGATTAAAACACAAAACGTGAGAAATTATATACGAAGCATTAATGGTTCATTACAAGCTATAGCAACCCAACTCAAAGAGTTTAGCTCATGTTGAGCAACATCAAAATAACACAAATAAAACTACTTGTATTACCGTAGGTAAGAAGGAAAATACAAGTGCAAAAGATACAAGCTTGAAGTCCCCTAATCATCCACGCTAAGATGGCTCATCATCACCTTACACCATGAGAAAAGTATGAGAAAAATACAAAAGAAGAAAGTAAAATAGCAAAAGCTTCTAAGGTGTATCAATGGAGAAGAAGAAGTGTCACACTTTCTCTCTCTATCAATACTCTCCTATATCCGTTGGAAGTCCTAAGGTATATGGGAAGAGAAATCAGCAACTCTAGTATATCTAGCATGAGGTACAACTCTTCTTCCAAAAGTCAAGAAAGGTGATGTTTACTTTTTCACCAACTCCACTATTCCTTTACTCATGCAATGACAAGTGTCCACACAAATCCAATAAAATCCGCACATGTCAGCAAGGTACTGTGGACACAAGATATGGAACATGGATTAATGAGCTTGGCGCCAAAATTTCACTTTTCCTTTAGATGCTCAATCATGGCGCCCTCTTGACGTTATAGCGTTAGGACGCTATAGCGCTAAACACTGCACTACTTCACAAAATACATCAAAATAATCACAAGGGCACCAAATGTGTCAATTTCATAGCAAAGCAGTGTTTAGCCTTTCCTATCCTAATATTAATAGAAATGCAATAAATACTATACTAACATTACTTGAGAACTTACTTAATTTAATGATTAGAGGTATAAATAACTCATATAAATATGAGTTATCACACCCCCAAACTTAAACCATTGCTTGTCCCCAAGTAATGACACTTGCAAAGACAAACAAACTGACACACAATTACAACACACATGCCCTGATCAACACTTCATTTTCACGCACACTCATTTAAATATATTCTCAATGGGCTAATGATTCAGATTCACACTCACACCAACACACCAATGCATTTATTCAACTTCTAAGCTTATTACTGCTCAATAGTGTGTGTGTGATCTCTTGACTCATCTCAATTCCTAGCTAGATTTGGATTTCTCTTTAGCCTTAGAAAGAATGGTCTTCTTTTGGTAAAATCAAGAACTCTTTCAAAACAATGACTAGATTAACATTTTCACACAAGAATGGGGATTTTCAGGCATGACAAAGGGTTTAACTAGGCACTTCAAGTCTATGGTCAGTGTTCCTAACTTATTGAATCTAAACAGCTCACGCTATAACGTTTGGCGCTATAGCGCTTGGACAAAGATAACAGATTTATTTACTAGCTGTAGTCCCCTCGTTACTTGGCTCCTCAGCAATTATTATTATTTTTTATTTATTTATTTATTTATTTATTTATTTATTTTTATCATGAGGCTTTGCCTCTTTCTTTGCCTTTGGGACAGCCTAGCTTTTGTTTCGGGTAACTACAACTTTACAACATATTTACATTAAACTTCTAAGTCACTGACCACCCTAAGACCTTTGTACCTAACCTTTATATAGCCCAACACCCCCAAACTTTTGCTTCAAAAACTCTTCAAGTTTTTAGTCAAGCCTTGATCTCACCTTGGTTAACTCAGACTAGCCTAAACCTCAGATAGTCCTTGGCTAGCTAAGTTTCTTCTTAAGCACAGAGATTTACGTGTGAGAGCAATAATAAACAAAGATTTCATCTAAAAGCACGGCTCTCTTGCTTACTCACAAGTATCACTAAAATTAGCCCAAAGGGAACGCATTCAATGACTATACTTAAAAATGAGGCACTTGAAACAGAACATTTTTGAAAAACATTAACAAAAACATCAAAAACATTAACAACTTTAGGTCCTCCCCCCACAACAAAAGTGAGCAGTGTCCTCACTGCTCTTTAAAGAACTAGGGAGAGGCCTGAAATTAACACACAAACAAAGTAAACCAAGTCTTAAAACATTTGTGAAGCGCAAGACAGACGCTATAGCGCTTCACAATTTATTCTTGCCACAAAACAACTAAACTTCTACAGCAGAAAATTAAAATCACTTCTTAACTAGACCAGACCTGGTCCTTGAACTAACACGGGATGGTTGAGGAGGCTTTGCAGCCTTTTTCTTCTTTTTCTCTTCCTTCTGCCCTTCCTCAGACGCTATAGCATCAGACGCTATAGCGTTTCCACCAGGAGCTTCCTTCTCTTTTTCTGCCTTCATCTCTGCTAACTTGCTAGCAGCCTCCTTCTCCTGTTCAGACACTTCCTTTCCAGACTGCTGCGCTTCTTGCTACACATTTTCTTCATCATCTTCCTCAATCACAGTCAGCTTGGCTCCTGGGCTCCTTCTTGCAGATACATATGTTGGCCTCTTTGTTGCCACATGCTTCTCCTTCAGATTTCTGCTTGGAGTGCCAGATGGCACTGGGCCTTGGGCTACCTCCCTGGGAGGACTCTCAGCCATAGCCTGGGCTTCTTCTTCAGAACCTGCAATAATGTTAGTTTTTGATTGAGGGCTCCTTTGGGCTCTTTGTTTAAGCCTAGGAGACTTTGTTGCACTTGACACAGATGATACTGGGCTTGTGCTGAGCCTTGCAGCGCTATAGCCTCAGACGCTTATAGCGCTAGCAGGGCCCTCAGCAGGATTTTTGGGAAACAGTTCTTTGTGGTGAAACAGGTGGTGGACTTTGCTCTTTTGTGGGAATTGGGGATTGGGTGATGGTTACGGTTGTCTTTGGTTCATTTAGGTTTGGTGTTTGTTGAGCAGTGAGAGTGACTTTTCTTTTTCTTTGGGTTCTGGTGGAGGTATGGTTGGTTTCATTGTGGGGTTTCACGAATGATCCGGTCTTGGGCTTGTGGTGAGGGTATTTGTGGTGAGGGTAGTCTTGTGGGGCTAGGTGTGGGATCGTGATCACTTCTTCGTATTTTTACTTTCTCGATCCTTCCTCCTCTTCCGGGCTCTCTTCACGCACTTCTCTTCACTCTCGAATCCTCTTCCTCCTCGTAATCATTGACTTCTTTCATCACCCTCCTTGTCTCCTCTTCTTCTTCTTCTTCACCGAGTTCTTCTAAATCCTCGGTGTTGAGGACTCTTCACCGCTCACCTTTGGTTTCTTCTTAGCAGAGGCTCTTTACCTTCTTCTGCGGTGGCTCACGGCTCTCTTCTTGATTGGATCTGCAGCAGCCTTCTTACTCACCCTTTCTTTTGGTTGGGGTGGCTCCTTCACACCCTCATCTTCAATTAACCACTCTGGAAACACAGGGGGTTCCATTAACTCCTTGCCCCTAGATAACTTTTCCAGCACAGCCTTCTCCCATTCAAACTTAGCCTTGACAAACTTACACAGTGTTTGCTGATTCTTTTTCAACTGATTGAGCGCTATAGCATCAGACGCTATAGCGCTAGCACTTCTTTGTCTGGGCTTGAACACAGCAGGAATATCTCCTTGAGGAGTCCTCCTTTCATCACGAATCTCAATTTCTACCTCAGCACTTTTGCACAAATCAGTAATTAGACATGGAAAGTAAAGATTACCATCAGTCTTCAGCCTACTTTTCTCAATTTCCCTAGCAATGATCTTGCCCTTGTCAATGCTCTCACCTTCCAGAATAGCATCTAGCACTATCAACCTATCCTTCTCCACATTTGTTGTGTGGGAAGTAGGCATGAGTGAATGCCTGATGAAAGTAAACCACATTGCAGCCTCATCCACCAGAAATGCTTTCTTGACTTTAAACTCTGATCCAAACCTCTCCCATGTTGCTTCCTCCACACAGATCCTCTTCTTGACCTCCTCCATTTCATCACATCCCCACGTATCAAGCTTCTTCTCCAGGGCCTTTCCAGAATAACCCAACTTGAAGTGGTCATTGATAGCACTTGGGCTAAAATCAACCATTTCACCCCTAACCATAGAATAGGTTTGAGGCTTTCCCCCTTTTGGAGGAGGAATTCCTTTGTAAAACTCTCTCACCAGAGGCACTACAAATTCCCCTCTGTGCTTGATGAATTTCTGCCACCCTAACGCTATAACAGTGGATGTGAACACATCAGGAGCTTTTTCAGTTTTGAAACCCCTTTCTGCGATGAAGTTCATCTTCCAGTAGCGTGCAGGATCGTCCTTTGGGTCTATGGCTCTTGAGGAACTGGGTTCAGTGGTCTTGGCCTTTCTCTGGGGTTTTTCAATTGAATGTTTCTTCACCATTTTGAGATTTTTGAAGATTTGGGGGTGTTTTGTGAATTTTTGGAACAGATTGCAAGATTGATTTGCAGAGAAATCGGGTGGAAGTTATGAGGCGATGGGGTTATGGAAGAAGAAAAAAAAGAATCACAGGTTAGAAAGAGAGAAAGAGAAGGGAGTGGTTGAGTGAGAGGTTATGGGGAATTGAATGATGTGGCCCGTTGTTGATGGGCGGAGGATCAAGAAGATAGTAGAGGCGATCCACACGTGGGCGCATAGGACGCAGCAGCGGTTGAGCAGAAGTGCAGCGCGCGTGCCACGTCATTATAAGCTGCCCCATACTTTGAAATAAAAGCGATTCTTCTTGCCAGCTACCTCCTCTTGACGCTATAGCGTCAACATCACATTTCAGGCCTTCAAGTTCCCAAATTCCTCAACACAAAAATTTTCCCTCCTGCAAAATAAAATAAAGACAACAGAAATGTTAATTAAAATCTTGGGGTGCCTCCCAAGAGCGCTTGTTTTAAGAGTCATCAGCCTGACTTCTTCATTTGATGTTAGGGATCTTGAAGATCAATTGAGGTCTTGTCCCTCATCACAGTGTCACCATGGTATTGTTTTACTCTCTGTCCATTCACCTTGAAAGTGGTGTTGGTTGCTTGATCATATAAATCCACTGCACCATAAGGGTAGACCTTGACTAATTTAAAAGGGCCAGACCACCTTGATTTGAGCTTGCCAGGAAACAATTTTAATCTAGAATTGAAAAGGAGCACTTGGCCTCCTTCAATCAGCTCTCTGTTCTGTATCTTCCTGTCATGCCACATCTTTGTTTTTTCTTTGTAAATGGCTGAACTCTCATAGGCAGCATGCCTAATCTCATCAAGCTCATTTAATTGCAGTGAGCCTAGCCCTTACACCTCTATCACAATCAAAGTTGAGCTTTTTTATGGCCCAATGAGCTTTGTGTTGCAACTCAATAGGGAGGTGACATGCTTTCCCAAACACAAGTCTGTATGGAGACATTCCCAGAGGTGTCTTGAAGGCTGTCCTGTAAGCCCATAATGCATCATCCAGATGGATTGACCAGTCCTTTCTTGAAGGTTCCACCATTTTTTCAAGCATCCTTTTGATTTCTCTATTGGACAATTCAGCTTGCCCATTTGTTTGTGGGTGGTATGCGTTGGCAATTTTGTGCCTCACTCCATATTTTCCCAATAGAGACTCAATTAACTTGTTACAAAAGTGAGAACCCTCATCACTTATAATTGCTCTTGGTGTACCATATCCGGTGAATATGTTCTTCTGCAGAAACTTCTTGTCGATCGACTTGGCATCATTGTTGGGAAGAGCCACGGCTTCAACCCATTTGGAAACATAATCCCACGACCACCGGTATATACAAATTCCCATGAGAAGGAGGAAAGGGACCCATAAAATCCATGCCCCATACATCAAAGAGTTCAATCTCTAAGATGTTGGTTAAGGGCATTTCATGCTTGTTTGAAATGTTCCAGATCCTTTGACACCTTGCATGACTCTTTACCCATTCTTGAGCATCCTTGAATAATGTAGGCAATAATACCCA
This sequence comes from Oxytropis ochrocephala, assembly GCA_020916435.1. Lineage (NCBI taxonomy): Eukaryota > Viridiplantae > Streptophyta > Magnoliopsida > Fabales > Fabaceae > Oxytropis > Oxytropis ochrocephala. The sequence goes on along the minus strand of CM037091.1, from coordinate 66,251,295 downwards.
CATTGCGGTACTTTTGCAATTTGTTCTTGTTCCTCCAAAGTGTCCACCACACGGTGAAGCATGACAATGCTCTAACACTTGAGGTTGTTCTTCCTCGCAAGGCACCTTCTTATCACTTGATCTTGGCACTTCTTGTAGAGAAAAGGTTCATCCCAATAATAATCTTTCACTACATGGAAAAACCTTTTCTTTGCCGATAATTCAGATCTGCAGCACATTCACGCTTACCAAGTTATTCACGATATCGCCAAACCACGGGGCGGTGTCTTCAGCGCTATGGCGTCGGCGTTATAGCGGTAACGCTATAGCGTTACACTTTTTCACCGCTCATTGTCAACAACTTCTCATCCGGGAAGATTTCTTTAATCTCTCCCCTGCTCGTACTGCATTGTCTCCTTCAAGTCTAGACAAATGGTCAAGAACTTGGTTCTCCACCCCTTTTATCATGAATTTCCAAGTCAAATTCTTGGAGGAGGAGAACCCATCTTATTAGCCTTGGTTTTGCATCTTTCTTAGAGATCAAATACTTGATGGCTGAATGGTGCTGTAAAAACAATTACTTTTGTGCCAACCAAGTATGATCTAAATTTATCAAAGGCAAAAACCACGACTAATAGCTCTTTTCGATGCTTATTTAATTTAAGCGTGCTTCAATAAGTGTTTTGCTTGCATAGTAAATGGAATGAAAGATTTTATCATACCTTTGCCCAAGCACACTCCCACAAAGATAGTCACTTGCATCACACATGAGCTCGAATGGTTTACTCCAATCGGGGGCAACAATGATAGGTGCGATGTCGAGCTTTCTTTAACTTCCGGAAGGCTTCAAGGCATGCATCATCAAAGTTGAAAGTGGTGTCATCTTTGAAGGAGTTGACATAGAGGTTTTGAGATCTTTGAGAAGTCTTTAATGAATCTCCCCAGAGAAACCCGGCATGCCCAAGGAAACTTCTTATACCTTTGACACTTGAGGGGGTGGCAATTTCTCAATAACTTCAATCTTGGCCCTATCCACCTCTAAACCTTTCTTGGAGATCCTATGCCCTAGTACAATTCCTTCTTGCACCATGAAGTGACATTTCTCCCAATTGAGCACAAGATTTGTCTCTTCACATCTTATCATTATCTCTTCCAAGTTGTCCAAACACTTGAAAGCTATCCCCAAACACAGAGAAGTCATCCATAAAAACCTCCATAGATTTTTCAATGAAGTCGGAGAATATGGACATCATACATCTCGGAAAGTTGCGGGGGCATTACAGTCAAAGGGCATTCTCCTAAAAGCAAATGTGCCATAAGGACATGTGAATGTGGTCTTTCTTTGGTCTTCGGGAACTATTGCTATTTGATTATAGCCGAGTAGCCATCAAGAAAGCAAGTAATAGTCCTTACCAAAGCAAGTCCGTCCAACATTTGGTCAATAAAGGGAGAGGAAGTGGTCCTTCTTTGTGGCCTTGTTTAATTTCCTATAGTCCATGCAGATTCTCCAACGATCCACTGTTCTTGTGGGAATTAACTCATTTTTGTCATTTGTGATCACGGTGACACCACCTTTCTTGGGAACACATCGCATTGTGGCTCACCCATGCCTTTGTCGGAAATAGGATATACAATCCTCGCATCTAACCACTTGAGGATTTCCTTCTTCACCACTTCCTTCATTATGGGATTAAGCCTTCTTTGACCTTCAATGCTATGTTTAGCATTTTCCTCTAACACAAATCTGTGCATGCAGATTGTAGGACTTATCCCATGTATATCGGACATTTGCCAACCTATTGCCTTTTGTGCCTCTTGAGTTGTAATGAGCTCCACCTCTTGGTTTTGGTTCAAACTAGCAGAAATGATGTGGTAGAGTCTCATTCTCCCCAGATACGCATACTTGGTGCTTGGGTAACTCTTTCAACTCTAGATCGGTGGTTGAATAATAGAAGGAACACTCTTCTTGAGGTTTGAATTTTCTTGCTCTAGTGACTCATATCTCCTAGCCCAAACCTCATTCACAGCTTGCTTGCCTTCTTGAAATTCTTCTTCTTTCAACAATTCATGTTCCTCAGTATTGTCAAGCACCTTTCCCAAGTGGTTATTGGTTTTTTGAAAATGTTTTTGAACCACTTGGTCAAGAGAAACCACAAAGGAACACTCTTCAGTATTGACATCTGGAAGTTTTAATGCATTCAGAACATTAATCTTCACTTCTTGGTCATTAACCCTCATTGTCAATTCTCCTTTTTGTACATCTATGAGTGTCTTCCCTGTAGCCAAGAAGGGTCTACCTAAAATGATAGGTACCTCTGCATCTGCTTCAAAATCTAGAATAACAAAGTCAACAGGAAAAACAAATTTATCTACTTTAATTAAAACATCCTCCAGTATTCCTTCAGGATAGGCAAGTGACCTATCGCCTAACCGGAGGCTTACGTAAGTAGGCACGGCGGTTCCTATACCCAATTGTGTGTAAATGGACTTAGGCATTAAGTTAATACTTGCCCCTAAGTCACATAAAGCACGACGTAATAAAAATTTCCAATGGAGCAGGTATTGTGAAGCTACCGTGGTCCTTTAATTTTTCTGGGAGTTTATTTTGCATCAACATCTTTGCATTCCCAGTCATTGCCACAGTTTCAAATTCTCCCAACCTTCTTTTCTTTGTCAAAACATCTTTCATAAATTTGGCATAGTTGGGCATTTGTTGTAATGCCTCAACTAGAGGAACATTAATGTGCAATTGTTTTAACACCTCAAGAAATTTATTAAATTGTTTGTCCTCATGTGCCTTTTTTAACCTTTGAGGGTAAGGGGGAGCAGGATATTCAGGCACCAATTTAGGTTCAGGTGTTCTGTTTGCATTTGACGCTATAGCGTCAGGTGCTATAACGTCTGGAAAATTCTTTTCATTTCCAGCTACACTTGACTCTAAATTCTTGGGTGCAGAAGTTACCTCTTTACCACTTCTGGTGGTTATTGCTTTCACATGCTCCTTGCCTGGTGCATGAGATGGAGAAGGTTCAGTAGTAGAAGGGAGTCCACCATTCTGCCTTTGTGTGAGAGCAGATGCAATCTGTCCCACTTGATTCTCCAGAGTCTTGATTGATGCTTCATGAGTCTGCATTGTTGTTTTACAATCACTGATGAATGACCTTAGCAGAGACTCCATTGAATTGTCCATAGGAGGAGCAGGAGCATTACTGCCAGGAGGTTCTGCCGTTGTTGTTGTCATGGGAATCCGGGGGAATAGCGAGGAGCATTTGTGCTTGTGTTAGCATTATTTCCTCCCCACCACGAAGTTAGGATGATTCCTCCAACCGAGGTTGTATGTATTAGAATAAGGGTTGTTGCCCTTGTTGTAACCCACATAATTAACAAAAGCGAGGTTTGTTGTACATTCTTCATGCTGAGATGAGCCCATCCACAATATACACAACTAGCTTCTCCGGTGGAGCTTGTTCAATAGCCGCTGCTGATAGATTCTTTCGGCGCTATAGCATCGATGCTATAGCGTTGGCGGTGTTCACTCCTTTATCATATTAGTCGAGTAGCCACTTGGGTGAGAGCGAAACCTCACTCACTTCATGAACCCCACTACTTTCCTTGTAGAATTCAACCTTTCAAAGAGGCCATGAAGAGTCATTAATGGCAATGCGCTCTATAAGCTCACAAGCATCATTATATGATGAGTTGAATTACACCTCGGATGAGGCATCCAACATGGACCTAGTAGGTGCCTCTAGTCCATTATAAAAAGTCTCCATTTGAATTACAATAGGAATTCCATGATGTGGACACTTCCTAAGCAACTCCTTCCACCTTTCCCAAGCCTCATGTAATGATTCACCTCTTTTTGCTTGAAGGATGTGATGTCATTCCTCATCCTTGCATTTTTGTTTGGTGGGAAATACTTCTCCAGAAATTTCTTTGTTATGTCTTCCCAAGTAGTGATAGAATTAGACTCAAGGAATTCAACCAAGCTTTTGCTCTGTCTTTTTAAAGAATAAGGAAGCAGTTTTAGCTTTGAATGCATCCTCACTTACCCACAGGATAATGAAATTCGCGCACACTTCTAGAAAGTTTCTCGGATGGGCAAAAGGATCTTCTTGAGTGGAACCTCCAAATTGTCCAGTTGTTTGGAGCATTTGGAACATCATAAGCTTGAACTCAAAATGAGTAGCGATCCTACTGAGCCTAGTGATACTTGTTTCCATGGAATGTGGATCAAACACACGACATAATCTCTCATTGGCTTTGTCTCTGTCATTCACCATTTGATCAGTCCTTGATTAATGAATGCGTCTGCTGTGCGATGATTCGTTATCAACTTCGATATGGGTAAAAGGACCTTTCCTTCCACCTCTTGGACCTCTTCCTCCAATCTGTGAGGAGTTCTTCCCCAAGTGTGCCTCTACCAGTATGATGAGAGTGATCAGACATAGTTAGCCTGATTTGTTGTAACCTTTGTTGGCGTCTTAACCTTCCGAATCTTCTCTGCGGTTCGGGATCAAACTCAAAAGTGGGTGGTTACGATGCGGGCATACGCTATAGCATCGAGACGCTATAGCACTTCCCCGTAACACAACACGAAAATTGCCAAGGTAAAACCTCCCTAAGGATGTAATAATTTCTTAAACAATAAAAATTAAATGCAATCCCCGGCAACGGCGCCAAAAACTTGTTGTGCGAAAAGTAGTTGTGCAAGTGTACACAATCGCAACAAGTAATATACTGATAAGTAGAATTCGTCTCCACAGGGATTGGTATTAAATTTAGAGTTTAAAAAGGAATTACACTTTAGAGGAACAATAGCAAATAGGTTGAGTAACAAAGTTCAGTTTAACAAAGGTTGAAAAGTAACAAGTTAACGGTGAGTTAAAATATAAGAGAAATAAGTTGGATTGCTTTCACTATGTAACTTCCCAGAAACAAGACGCTATAACGTCACACGCTATAGCGTTAAGCTATCATTGCAAATATTTCGTGCCTTTCGGTCACTAGCGCCTGTGGTTTCACTACAAGATGCCTATGTCTAGGTTCTAAATAGGTTCACCCCTGTATAATCAAGATCTCATGACTTATGCTTTATAAACTATTGCAACTTCTATGTCTAGAGGAAGCAAAAATTGATTAAATGTCTTCAACCAACCTTATCATTTATATTAATCCTTGAGTTCTCTCTATGGTTCATATGCGAATCCACAGAGGTACTAGTTTTACGTGGCCAAATATAAAACAAGTTTGGAAGAGTTATCACACAAGGATTAAAACACAAAGCGTGAGAAATTATATACTGAAGCATTAATGGTTCATTACAAGCTATAGCAACCCAACTCAAAGAGTTTAGCTCATGTTGAGCAACATCAAAATAACACAAATAAAACTACTTGTATTACAGTAGGTAAGAAGGAAAATACAAGTGCAAAAGATACAAGCTTGAAGTCCCCTAATCATCCACGCTAAGATGGCTCATCATCATGACCTTACACCATGAGAAAAAGTCTGAGAAAAATACAAAAGAAGAAAGTAAAATAGCAAAAGCTTCTAAGGTGTATCAATGGAGAAGAAGAAGTGTCACACTTTCTCTCTCTATCAATACTCTCCTATATCCGTTGGAAGTCCTAAGGTATATGGGAAGAGAAATCAGCAACTCTAGTATATCTAGCATGAGGTACAACTCTTCTTCCAAAAGTCAAGAAAGGTGATGTTTACTTTTTCACCAACTCCACTATTCCTTTACTCATGCAATGACAAGTGTCCACACAAATCCAATAAAATCCGCACATGTCGGCAAGTCTTTGTGGACACAAGATATGGAACATGGATTAATGAGCTTGGCGCCAAAATTTCACTTTTCCTTTAGATGCTCAATCATGTTTGCCTCTTGGCGTTATAGCGTTAGGACGCTATAGCGCTAAACACTGCACTACTTCACAAAATACATCAAAATAATCACAAGGGCACCAAATGTGCCAATTTCATAGCAAAGCAGTGTTTAGCCTTTCCTATCCTAATATTAATAGAAATGCAATAAATACTATACTAACATTACTTGAGAACTTACTTAATTTAATGATTAGAGGTATAAATAACTCATATAAATATGAGTTATCAATTACCCTTAACGAAACGCTTACATTTCGTCACGTCTAAACGACGACACTTAAACTCCAATACCTCCACATCTCAACCCATACGCCTCGGTTCATCTTAGGGACAGCACCTTATCACTATTCAACTCGGCTACTACTCCTTGGTCACTCGTAACGACATCACCTCGCCACAACCCATCTCGGCTACTACCTCAGTTACTCTAGGAAGCCACATTTCCTTCGTCATTCATTTCTCCCATTCCACCTTTGGTTGCTGGCTACAACTGACACCACTCTTCTACGTACAGCGCCTTTGCGCCTAGGGTTTTCTCAAACACCTTTTGGATCCTCAAAATCCCACCTAATTTATCCAAACACCCTTACCCTACCATTAGGAAATCACACTATAGCAATTACTTAATGTACAAATGTTCCTCTCTTACATTAATCTATATCCAAGCTACAAATAATATCCTCCTCATCCCTTCATCCTATTTCTCATACTGAATTTTAATCCTTTAATCATCCAAAGTTACACTTAGGTATCTATACTTCATCATATACTTACAGTTCTATGACCATCTACTCTCCTCGGCACATAGCCACGACACCTTGCCTCAGCACTAAAACAGCATTTGGCGCACAGCAGTGGGGCTCCACTGTACGCAACACAGGCAGCTTGGGCACGGCATGGCGCCCTGCTCTGCGCCAAGACTTCGCTAGCACACACGCACGGCTACCCAACTCGGCACCCAGTACAAAGTGCGCGCAACATGCCACTAAAAACAAAACGCAAGGGGCATGCCATACTCGGCGCCCATTGCCTTACACGCCACGAGTCACACACCATACCGAGCACACACACTCACTCCTCTCCACCTCACCTCGGTATCCTCTTACCTACTTCTCGACGACATTAACTGTCCATACATACACTTCACATCAATACATCCATAACTCTACAACACTAGATTCGACATGCTTAAACTACACATACTTACAGTGCTACTCATTTATAGTTCAACATCCTTAATACCTCTTAACCTCGACAGTACATACCTCGACCAGTATACACTTCACTTAGATATCTACAAGTCGACTGTACGCTTAAACTCAGACACCCTTACACTATGTCAGTCACTATCTCTATGACTATGCACAACTCACCGAGCTCATCGCCACCAACAGTGGTGGACTTCAACACCACTTAAATCAATGGCACTACGGCCAAACTAAACTCACCAACACTTAGGGACCCACGCGTCACCTAAGGACCAAACGACTTCACCATTCGATAGCTTAGGCGTGCTCGGACGCAAACCAATCACCGGTCCAACAATGCGCTGAAGGCTACCCAAACTTCACGAGCACAACACCAAATAGACGAAGCCTTCTCACTCATCGAGAATGCCTAGAAGGCAACCCAAAACACCACGAGTACAACACGGACAAACGAGGTAATAGATCCAACACTCGGTCGGTCCCTTTGGGGCCTCACCACCTAAACACATCATCACTCACGGACTCTAAAGTCGACTTCGCACCTCGGACACACCCCATGGTTATCGTCCAACCTCCACTCAATACTCTCACAATCGTAGTTCTCACGCTATCTCAGCGCCCTCACACTAAGCGTAGTGGACTAAAGCGATCCTACGAGGACTACAACGTCACCTAGGACTAAAACGGACTATCCTATTTCAACCACTTAAGCTTTCTCAACACCCAACAAAGACTCCCGATTCGCTGGCGATTGCCTTGCTTGCGCGACTGTGGTTTCGAACGGAACCTCGGCACCATCCTCTGGCACCTCGGCGTACGTATCACTCACCTCGGTACACAGGCACTAAGCCTCCTCTCTGCACCATAATCAACTCGGTATCTATACTTATACCACAACTACCTTACTTATTTCACCTTAGTCTTAACACAACTGGGTTACACTACTTCGATTCACCCTCAATCACCTCAGTTCACCACCTCGGCTACGCCTCCACTTAGGCGCGCACTACACTTTCAATGGCGCCCTTGCACCTGACCTCGGTTTCCTAGTTACTTCACTTAGGCAACCTATCCTTCCTCACTTCTCTGCCACTCGCCTTAGTTCACTGAGGAATAAACCCATCTTCATCCACCTCGGTATACCTACGCTAAACGTAAACAAGGATTTTTGCTAACTTCACTTCGGCAACTACGAGTCGACTCTCATATTGGGTCTAAGCCACACCTACACCTCATCGTCATTTACCTCAATTTCTACCTCGCTTTGCCTCGGCTATACCACAACGCCTCGGCATACACACCTTACCCTTCGTTTCCACTACACAGCACCTTGGCGCACCATATTGCACCTCGGCAACTAGCTTAGGCGTCCATGCACTACACCTCCTCAACTACACATAGGCTTATTCACAACTCACTTCATCATCTACACTTAGTCACTTCACACCTAACCACACAATTTCACCTTGATTTACTACTCTTAGGCACAATACGCTTTAAGCCCTCACCTCGGCTCTACTTTATACGACACAATACCTCGCTTTCTCTCTACTCTGCGACAAGTTAAACTTCACTACACTTACTATTCAACGCACCTAAACCTCAGTACACTAAGTACTAGGACATCAATATATTACATCTCCAAAACTAAGTCAAAAGACTACTACTCTACATCAGCCCCCCAGTGTTACACTACCATACTTTTAAGAACAATTTTTCTACCTTAGGCTTTCTAGAAACCATATCTCTAAACTTTTTCCAAAAAGGGCATGCTCTAATTTCTTTGCATGAACTTCAAACTCAAAGTGTCAATCCTTATTTTGACATCTCCCTACTATCAACCCCCAAAAATCAACTCAACATCCATAAGGCACCTATTTATCTAAAAAAATTAATAGTCAATCAAACTTGCACACACCACTCAATCAATCAAGTTGAAATTAGTACATATTCAAAATTTATAATAATTACGAGTTATTGTCACCTCTTTAATTGGGAATGAGTTATCGGGGTGATCAGTCCCTCCTACTCACGCATCCAATTTAGTTAAGGTTACAAAACTACGTCCTTTCAAAAGTTACACCTTTCACATTGAAAGACTTTTAACGCAGTCCAGAGTACGAAGGCGTCGTCACGACTCCTACTCCTTTGACGTCGTTAAAATGCTCTTCTAATCTCACATACCTCACTTAATACAAACAACAGTCACAAGCAACTACAAGCAATGCTACAATCAACAGCTGCAAACAACCAAGCAAAATCTACAACAAAGTCTCTGTTGGAGATCGACAAGGGATCTCTGAGACACTACGACTGGACAAACTTGGCCGGACAGACCGAACTTTTGCTCTGATACCAACTTGTAACACCCCCTTGTAATACCCTAATTTTGTCCGTCTCTTAACTTAAGCCAATTTCAATCGTCGAACTCAACTAAATCGAAATACCGTTGTTTAAATTAAGCAGGCACGCGAATGATCAATCTTTTCGTGCGTTCTTCATTTTAAGCTTCGTATCTGGGTTTAGTCGTACATAAGTAGTGTTTTTAGTTAATGAGCTCATTTCTTCTATTTGAGTCTCGTTTTAGCGTATTCGTCTAGTCTGGCCCGTTCTCGTCTTTGTGTTTGGCCGGACTCTTTTTATTATTATTATTCTTTTTTGTGCAGTTAATTCATTTTGAGCATGTGTAATCCAAGATTTCAAAAATTCTATTTAGTGTTACTTACAATTTAAAAGTGTTTATATAATCCAAAAATGTCAAAAAAATGCTATTTAATTTTTATTACAACTTAGGAGAGTCCAAATGTCCAAATGTCTAAAAAATACAAAAAATAATAACACAAAATATACAAAAATAAATTAATTCGAAAATACAAAAATAAAAAATAAAATGCAGCAGCAGCAGATCTGGGGTTCCAGCAGCTGCTCTCCAACTGCTGATTTGGGCTGCAGATCTGAAAAACAAGGAGAGTCAAAGTTAGTCAAAGCCCAAGAAACACAAATTAAATGCTTAAACCTAATTTTTCAGAATAAAAAGGAGATCAGACAGTGGTCAAAGGGAGGGACACGAATTTCAAGGTAAACAAATCACCAGAAAACAGATTAGGGTTTACACTAAAACCCTAATCACACAAACACTGTTTTTTTTGAGATCTGAGCAGTGGAAAAAGGAAGAACTCGAAACCGAGAGAAGAGCGTGATAGACCACTAATAACCTCGATGCTGTAACTAATTTTCTTTCTCTCAGAAACGTAAAAAGCCCAGGTTGGTATTTCACAACTGATCTAAATAGTTGTTATTAGATGCTGAAATGTTTGAAAATATACTAGCCTGCGTTTTTAACTAATCAAGTTCTTAAAAAAAATATTGGTGCTTTTTTCTATCTGTATGCAATTAGTTTATGTTTTTTGCAAAAGAGGAAATTGTGATCATAGGTATAAGGATTTTAAAAAAACAGAAACTCAATTCAGAGATAACAAATGGTGTTGGGGTTTAAAAATCAAGAACTGAATAGAAGTATGAGAGAGGAATCGATTCTAAAAAATTTCTTCTACGGAGATGAAAATCGAGTATGAAAAATAACTAAAGAAACAGAAAATGGAAGAAGAAGAACAAGATCGGACGAAAAGATTGAACCTGGAAGTGTTAAGCCATCGCCGGCGAAGCTCCCACCGCCAGCTTCGTCTTCTCCGTCGCTCCTTCACCGTGAAACCTAAGCAACCACCCCAAAACCGAACCAGGAACCACCACGAAACCAAACCCCTCACCGTCGCCCTCTCCCTCTCCGTCGCGTCGTCTTCCTTCTTTCCTCTTGGTTTGCGTTCCATCTCTCTCTCTCTCTCTCTCTCTCTCTCTCTCTCTGCGTGCATCGCGTTTCTCTCTCTCAAGCCTCACTGTGCGGCGCGATTGGGGGGAAGGAAATGAATGCGACATTCCAAACCCTAAAAACACTTATAAGTCGATATGTTTTTATTTTATTTTAATTTTAAAACCTACAAAACACACCCTCAAAGCATTACTAATCGAACCCCCTAAGCCCACACGGTTTTTGGCACGAACACCCTCTTGTCCAATAAAACCAAGCGGGCCTTAATTCCTCGCACCTGTTTGTTAATACAACTTCCTGACAACTAGTAACACCCCCGTTTTGCGATTGTCACCCTTTTCTCATTTTTTTTTAATCCTTTCTAACTCAAACACTTTTCAATAAATAAAACTTTGTTAGTGGTCATGCGAAGCCTTTGCTTGCATGATCGTTAACAATGAGGACCTAGTGATGGTCACTTGGAGCCTTTGCTCAATTGATCATCATGAACGCCTAATTTATTTAAGGGCTTTCAATAAATTTATGTAAACTAAAAAAAACTTTGTTAATGGTTTTGCGAAGCCTCTGCTTGCCTAATCATTAACAATGAGGAACTAGTGGTGATCACTTGGAGCCTTTGCTCAATTGATCATCATGAACGCCTAATTTTTCTAAATATTTTCAATAAATCAAAAAACTTTGTTAATGGTTTTGCGAAGCCTTTGCTTGCATAATCATTAACAATGAGAAACTAGTGGTGATCACTTGGAGCCTTTGCTCAATTGATCATCATGAATGTCTAATTTTCCTAAAAAACTTTTCATTAAATCAAAAACTTTGTTATTGGTCCTGCGAAGCCTTTGCTTGCATGATCATTAACAATGGAGTGCTAATGGTGGTCACTTGGAGCCTTCGCTCAATTGGTCATCATGAAAGCTCAGTTTTCACAACTAAACAAATTAAAAATAAAACCTAGAACTACGTAGCTTTGAATTCTCCATCGCACCTGGAGATACGTAGGAGCGGATCCCCTCCGTCAAGCACAATAAACTAAAAACATTTTTCCTTTCAAAAAACCCAAAGCGGCTAACTCCCGCCAAACGCCGCAAATAAAAATTCATTAAATCTTTTCAAAAGAGGCAAATTTAAATATTTTTCAAATCAACACTTAAAATCAGCGTTTAATTAAAGGTTCCCTTTCAGTAGAAAGGAGGTGTGGGGTGCTAATACCTTCCCCATGCCTAACCGACCCCCGAACCCAAATCTTCCGGTTTTCCAAAAGACCATCCGCCTTCCAAAAAGGTTTTTCTTCAATATTTTCCTTATAAAAAATATTGGTGGCGACTTCATTGTTTTAAAAAGTTGTAAACGAAGAAAAACCCATCGGGGACTTTTTCGGGCGCAACAGTTGGCGACTCCACTGGGGACTTTTCTTTTTTTAAGTGGGTCGAGCCCAACTAATTAAATGTGTGGTTTAATGTGCTATTAATTTGATTTGGATACCTTGTTTGCCTCTATCCCTTTTTCGGTTTCCTTTTCTTTTTTATCATGTTGTATGCAGGTGCATTTGTTTCCTCTTCTTCCAGGTTTGTTTTTCCTTCCTCCTTTTTGCTTATGTGCTTAAATACCCTCATGCATTTCCCCAATCCCAATCATGTTCCCTTTTTCTTTGCTCCCTTTCTTCAAGGTAAGCTCATGTATTTCTCCCTAATTCTGTCATGATCCCCTCTCCTTGGCTCCCTCTCTTGAAGTAAGCAATGCACTTGATTGTTGTTGAAACCCTAGGCTAGCTTATTTGATATTGAACCCTAGGATAGACGACATGTTATTGCTTGCTCTTTATGCGGACTGCTCGGGTTTTCCATCGCGGTGAGGGTATATGTGGGTAGTTTTAGGTGTTATGTCATTGCTACACACACTCACACCTTATGCTTACTATGTTTTGAGTGGGGCCTAAAACCCAAGGTCCGAGCGAAAACCTAGGAGAGTGGGAGCGATTAGTAGGATCGCCATTCGTAGACCTTTGTCCGTATGGCTCTCATGAAAGTTCCGCCCAAGAGTGCGCTTTGTCATGATGCCTCACACTCGGTAGCTTTCTACGATTGTGGGTGTCATCATGAGAGAGACTTTAGCTCTTGGTTGCCATTGTGAGGAAGTGATCAGAACCTACATGGGAGGATTACCCTTTTCGTCGCCTTTAGACCCTAGGATTCCCACCCTTCGTAGGACACAAGGGGCATACCAAATTATGCCGTTGCAGCCTTTCTTTTGCCGGTCCGTACGGGGCAACGTGTGGTCCACCCTTTTCAAAAAAAAGAGAGAGAAAGAGCTGCCGTTGTAGCCTTTCCCTTACTAGGTCCATATGAAGCCACGTACGACCCGCATCTTCAAAAAAAAAAAAAAAAAAAACTTGAATCATTGCCAATAAAACCTCTTTCATTTATCTTGCATAGAGCATCATCATCATGCATACGTCATCATTTGCATTGCATAAAACAAAAACTCGATGAAATTCATACATGCATTTTTCTCTATCTCATTAAGGTTTGTGTCTTATTAGGGGCGCGTCTCATGCATTATTGTTTTCATTTTTCACGCATCATGAAAAAATAAACATTAACATCTCATTTCACATGCATCTCCATTCAATATCTCTCATACATTAGGAAAGTAATTGTAAGCATCACACATTTCATTTTCATTACATAAGAAAAATGAAAACCATAAGCAATCATCATCCGCATTGCATAAGCATCTCATTCATAATCATGAACAAAAATCATCATCAAATTCATTCAAAATATAGCATTCATGCATCATTTCATTATCCTCATCACTTTGTTCGAATACATCATTTCTCCTCGCATGCATCCTTTCAAACAAAGAAAAATATCCTCATGTGATGGTTTAATGGGTAGAAGTGCACCTTTGAACGACGAAGGGTAATATCTCAAATTTGTTTGTCGACTACAAATTTGAGATGTTACTCTACGATATCAGGGCACTTTGACCCAGTCACATGTGTTTTATTTTCAAGTAGGAAATTAAGTTGAGTCAACTAATTGTCGAAACATTTCAGTATATTGTGTGAAGTATTGGGTCAGGATCCACTCAATGTTTCATGCAGGTTACTCAGGGTAACGACAATCAGTTGCCTCATATCACCATTCTTGCATCTTTCATCCTTCAAAAGAAAAGGGGGCATCGGCATTTCATAACTTGTCTTGCCCCTATAAAAGTCATTTTGAAAAGAAGCATCATTCTTACATCATTCATCATCCAAAAATGCATTGGCATTCCATATTTCGTCTTGCATAAAAAAATAAAAAAAAATAAAAAAATAAAAAAACTTTTAGAATAATCACACTTTTCAAGTGAACATGCATTCATGCATTCCATTGTCATCATGTATGCATCATAGTATTTTCATCCATGCATTGCGTACAACAAAAACTTTGTGATGAAAGACGAGATGTTCTTGCAAAGTAATCTTTCCTTCTTTGGAAAAGTTTACCCTCACTCATTTGCAAATTCAAGGTGTTCTAAGGCCCTCAGTTTTTCACATCAATAACTCATCTGTATTTCCTTCAAAAAAAGCATTGCATCTCATCCACTCCATGATAAAAGACTGAAACAGTTTATCAAAAAGTTTTTATATCATGTTTTAACCAATGTTAACTCTCTGTGAAGCGTTCTTCTAGTAAGTATGCATGCCACGTGTAGTTTCTCTTGTTTGAGTCAGTCAATTTCCCTCATTTATCATCATTCCCCATCCAAGTCTAGCCCCGCCCCGTCCACCCATAAAGCGCATATTCTCTCCCATCAGTGCATACTTGACTTTTTGGTTCATTCTCGTTAACACTTTAAATCCTCCATGCTGGGGCAATTCTGTGATCACTAATTTTCCTTGTCAGTATCATATTCCATTAGTGCAAGTCTTTCTAAAAAAGGTATATAATAAATAAAAAAGATAAAATAAGCTCGCTAGGTTGAAAACCCGCAAAGGGCAGCCTAGGCAAAAAAAAGCGCCCGGTGGATTGAAAACTCGCAAAGAGCGGTCCAGGCAAAAACTAGGGCACACAAAAAAAAAAAAAAAAAAAAAGAGAAAAAAAAAGAGAGCAAACACATGAAGGTAGATAAATTATTGTCCTAAAGTTAAGTCTTACAGAAATAAGCAATCGGGATTTGAAATGAAGTTTGGTCATCTCTCCATACCCTCAAAAACCTAACATCCCAAAAAATTCCATTTCCTACCCCTCTTAAGCTAAAGATTCAAAATCACAAAAATACCCTTTGTTACCCATCTTAAGCCGAGAAAAGCCCAAGATATCCTCATCACTCTAGACGAAGGTCAATTCCACATCAAAGATGGTATATAATTTTCACCCAAGCTAAAAGGAAAGGAAATTCACGAAAGGAGGGGAATAACAAAGTCTCAAAAAGGAGAATCCCAAAAACAAAGAAAGGAAGACAAAGGGAGTATAAATGAAGAGTCAATACATTTTGCCATAAGAGCTCCCCTTCAAAAAGGCCCTCAAATTCAATGGGTTCAATCGTTTCCCCTTTCAAAAAGGCCCTCAATTCATTGGGTTTAACCATCTTTTCTTTCATAAAACCTTCAAACACCTCATCAAACCTAATAACCATTTCCTTCATAAACCATTGACCATCGGCCAACGCCGAACAAGACACATCCTCCCCATCAACCCCAAACACTTCATTAAGCTCAATCATCCCCTTCTCCACATCACAAACCTAAAAAGTCCATTCCGATCAATGACTGATTGCTTTCGTTATCTCAAGTTTTAATCTTAGGACAAATAAGTTTATCCATTTACGACGTGTTTGCTCAAAAAGAAAAAACAAACAAGCAGGAAAAAGAAAAAAAAAAAAAAAAAAAAAAAAAAAAAAAAAAAAAAAACAATCAAAGAAGGACTTGCACTCCAAGATGTATTCATGTTGCATTAAAACAAGGTCTAGTGGTCATCAAGTGGAGCCTCTCCTCATACCAGGAAGTCAAAACTTTCCTTGCATTTGAGTTGCCTTTAAAGAGAACCAAAAGTGTGTACTAGGGGGCATTCCCTTCACCTCTCACTCCGCTCAACTTTGGGGAGGTTTGTTCATTGCTCACCCCATTCATATATCACCCTCAGTTCATAACCATCACCATAACTCTGTCGCCTTTCACAACCTCACTCAAAGAAACTGTTTGAAATATCATTCGAGAGTGGGGCAAGTGCGTTCCCATTCCTTCACCTCATTCATTCCTATAAAACCTCACCGGGGCAATTTCTCAACTCACTATCCTAAACAAGGCCTTGTCATTCTAATTGGGGCAGCTTTGTCCTTGTTATGACTGGGGCAACATCAAACTTTATGGGTTGAGACAAAATCTCTTTTGCTCCACCCTTCATTTCAAAAGCCGAAGCATTCCCAATTCATCATCTTCTACACCCCTAGTTGTTGTCACCACTAGACAGGGGCAAGCTATTCATCAAAGACTTGAATTGGGGCAATCTTGTATCTCTTGATCCCTCATGAGCTTCGGCAATAACCATGTCTGTCATTCCTTCACTTGCCATAAATGTCCATGCCCTAAACCAATGCCAAGTTAACTGACTCATTCATTCACATCTGCACTCCTATGCATGCTTACTAGACAATGCTTCAAAAAGAGAGAACACAAGTTGTTTATGTGATATCTAAAATTCAGTCATCATGGAAAGAGAGAGAAAACAAGTGAGTTTGTTTGTAAATAAAAACCTTGAGGACACCGGAGTTTGAATCAAATTCAACAGAATGGTCAATAATCATCTCAAGTCTCGCATCTCATCATCACAAAAATGTACACCTCATGCATCTAGGCATTTCAATCTATTCATTATGGCATATGCATCAAAGCATTACATTTGCATCTTCACATTTTGTGCATTCATCACATAGCAAAAAGCAAAAAACGGTCCACGTCAGTTGCATCATACTAATACTTGCATTTCATAGAAAAAAATAGTAAAGAAGAAAAAGCAGAAATCTTTTCATTGCATTGACATCATATTAATGCTAGCATTTCCATAAAAGAAAAAGAACAAAAATCATTGCATCAAACATCAGAGCATTGCATCATATTAAGGTCTGCATTTCATAGAAGAAGCAAAAAAGAAACAAACAGAAGTTAGAATAGGAGCATTCCATTCATCAAAGCATCAATCACCGCATACACTTGCATTCAAACATCAAAGCATTATGTTGATATTTGCATCTCATAAACTACAAAGAAGAAGCAAACACAAAAGAACACAACATCTCCATATCATTCATCACTCCATGGCATCAAACAGTAGTGCATTACACTTTCAAATTCGCATCTCAAAAGAGCGAAGGAATAAACAAAACAAAAAAGCATCTCACCAAAATCAATCATTGCATTCATATGCACCCAAATACCCAAGTGCATGCATTTCATGCACCATCCAAGAGAAAATTTACTTCAGACCAGAGAGTCCCAAAAATCTCACTTTCAGAAAACCACCATTAATCCAGAGTTCGTAAACTCCATCAACCCAGAGTTCGTAAACTCCATCAATCCAGAGTTCGTAAACTCCATCAATCCAGAGTTCGTAAACTCCATTAATCCAGAGTTCGTAAACTCCATCAACCCAGAGTTAGTGAACTCCTTCAGAGTTAGTGAACTCCTTCCACAGATCACAACATCGTTATGCGCACGCGATGGATCCATCGACCGTTAAGTCGCCGGATTAGTTGTGTCAGCCTAAGGCACAGCGTAAATCCATTGATCAAATCAGTTCCGGACCTGATGTTGATCGGCCGCTCGAAAAGGCCACCCCCAGAGTTCGTAAACTCCATCAATCCAGAGTTCGTAAACTCCATCAACCCAGAGTTAGTGAACTCTTCGAGTTAGTGAACTCCTTCCACAGATCACAACATCGTTATGCGAGCACGCGATGGATCCATCAGACTTCGTTAAGTCCTTCGGATTAGTTGTGTCAGCCTAAGGCACAGCGTAAATCCATTGATCAAATCAGTTCCGGACTTGATATTGATCGGCCGCTCGAAAAGGCCACCCCCAGAGCTCGGACTCGACAAGAGTCCGTTAAAAGGTTTTAGGCAACCTCCGAATTCCCAATTTACCGCTTTTCCCAATTTATTGTTTTCTCGTTAATGCGACAAGTGTTAACCCCCTCTCTCAAAAGGAAAATAACAAAAAGATTTGAACTTTTCTGAAGCGGACAAAATTAGTGTTATTTCTATATCTTTATTTCCATTTCACCACCAAATATGAAAAGGCCAATTCATATTTTTTGGCGAAATGTGAAATAAAGAGGGGCAGCTGTAATACCCCAATTTTGTCCGCCCTTTTTAATTTAAGTCAATTTCAGTCGTCCAGCTCAACTAAATCAAAATACCACTGTTTAAACTAAGTAGGCACGCTGTTTAAATCGTGCGTTCTTCAAAATGTCAAAAAAAAAATACTATTTAATTCTTATTACAGACCAGAAGTGTTCAAATGTCCCAATGTCCAAAAAATACAAAAAAATAATAATACAAATATACAAAAATAAATAAATTCGAAAATTACAAAAAAAAAAAAAAAAAAAAAAAAAAAACAACAGAAGCGATAAAGTAAAGGGTTCCACGTTTGCTCTCCAAGTAGCTGGGCCGATCCGCTCCACTCCAAATCAGAAAAATCAAAGCCCGGTCAAACTAAATTAAATGCTCTGACCTAGTATTTTAATATAAAAGAGCTGTTAAGGCTCAGTAAAAGGGACACGGTTTTTCAAGGTAAACACAAAAAAAAAAAAACGATTAGGGTTTTACATTGAAACCCTAATCATCCATACACTGTCATAGGTAGTCAGAAAGTCCAGCAAGATGGAACAGGCATATCGGTCTAAAAAAAATTAAAGTAGAGAAGGGGAAGGCATCCAACAACCGTAACCAGCCACCATCAAACCCTCACAGCCACCACCACTCCACCCAAACCCACCTCCAACCACCACTGAAACCACCACAACTCACCCTCCAATCATCACAAACCATCGTCCTCCTCCCCAAACCGAAGTACCGCTTTCTCCAACCGCGCTTCCCTTCGTTTTTTATCACCATCACCGTAAACCGCCGCCTCCCCTCTCTCAACCGAGCCACCACTGTCACCTAACCCTTCCCATACCACCGTCGGCCTCCACTCAAACACCACAAACCGTAACCAGCCACCATACACCTCCCAAACCGATCCAAACAAACAGCAAGAAGAGAATCAAAGGAAGGAGAGGAAACCGAAACAAAAACCAACCAGAAACGAAAAAACGTGAAGAAACCAACCAGAGAGAAGTGTACCGGAGAGTCCCCATCGCCGGCGTCGTCTCCGGCGCGACGTTCATCAGTCCGGTGCGAGTCCCAACCGTGAGCTCTGGCCGATTCTCTCTCATGGCCGTCGCCTCTCTCTCTCACTCCTAAAAATCCGCCGAGCATCTCTCTCTCTCACCTCCCTGATTTCTCGTCTCTCTCTCTCCCTGGAATGGAGGAAGCCGCGCGGCGCAGCAAGGTAGATGGAGAGGGGGAATGAGTTTTCTTTAGGTTTTGAAATTAGGGTTTGGGCCTATCGGGCCTCCGAAATTAGTTATTCTTTTTTTAATTATCAGATTACTTCTTGCACTACTCTGATTAATGCGCACACCCCCATCTCACTTAAGCCCAGTTTCGCATACTGGGCCCTCCTATGCGAACTGGGCTTACGTTTTACACCCCCTGTTTAGTTATACCACCCCCCGTAACTAATGACACCCCCGTTTTGTAATTTTTCACCCTTTTCTCGTTTTTAATTCTTTTAACTCGAATATTTTTTTTTCTTTTGTTAAATTAAAACTTTGTTAATGGTCTTGCGAAGCCTTTGCTTGCATGAATCATTAACAATGAGGAACTAGTGGTGATCACTTGGAGCCTTTGCTCAATTGATCATCATGAATGCCTAATTTTTCTAAAAACTTTCAATAAATCAAACCAAACTTTGTTAGTAGTCTCGCGAAGCCTTTGCTTGCATGATTACTAACAATGAGGAACTAGTGGTGATCACTTGGGGCCTTTGCTCAATTGATCATCATGAATGCCTAATTTTTTTAAAAACTTTCAATAAATGAAAAAAAACTTTGTTGGCAATCTTGCGAAGCCTTTGCTTGCATGAATCATTAACAATGAGGAACTAGTGGTGATCACTTGGAGCCTTTGCTCAATTGATTATCATGAATGCCTAATTTTTCTAAAAACTTTCAATAAATCAAATCAAACTTTGTTAGTAGTCTTGCGAAGCCTTTGCTTGCATGATTACTAACAATGAGGAACTAGTGGTGGTCACTTGGAGCCTTTGCTCAATTGATTATCATGAATGCCTAATTTTTCTAAAAACTTTCAATAAATGAAAAAAACTTTGTTGGCAATCCTGCGAAGCCTTTGCTTGCATGGTTATTAACAATGGAGTGCTAATGATGGTCACTTGGAGCCTTCGCTCAATTGATCATCATGAAAGCTCAGTTTTCACAACTAAACAAGTTAAAAATAAAAACCTAGAACTACGTAGCTTTGAGTTCTCCATCGCACCTGGAGATACGTAGGAGCGGATCCCCTCCGTCAAGCACAATAAACTAAAAACAATTTTCCTTTCAAAACCCAAAGCGGCTAACCTCGCGTCTGGCCGTCGCACATAAAAAAATTTCATTAAGTCTTTTCAATCAAGAGGCAAATTTAAGTATTTTTCAAATCAACACTTAAAACCACACGTTTAATTAAAGGTTCCCTTTCAGTAGAAAGGAGGTGTGGGGTGCTAATACCTTCCCCATGCCTAACCGACCCCCGAACCCAAATCTCCCGGTTTTCCAAAAGACCATCTGCCCTCCAAAAAGGTTTTTCTTCAATATTTTCCTTATAAAAAATATTGGTGGCGACTTCATTGTTTTAAAAAGTTGTAAACGAAGAAAAACCCATCGGGGACTTTTTCGGGCGCAACAGCTGGCGACTTCACTGGGGACAAAAGAAAATCTTTTTCAAAAAGAGGGTCGAGCCTAATTAATTAAATATGTGATTTATGTGTTTGATTTGAATATCTTGTTTTGCCTCTATTCTTCTTCTTTTTCATACAAGCATTGTTCCATTCATATGCATTCGCTTCTTTCTCTTCTATGATTGTTTCATATCTACTTGATTGCATCTTTGCAATTCCATTGCATTCTCACATTGTCATGTTACATTCATGTGTAGTTATTTATTCTTCTTCTATGTTCGTTTCTTGCTTAAAATGGTAGATAGTCTCTCCTCTTATCCTCTTTGCTTGTATGCTTCTTTCTTTCGTGCATTCCCCCAATCTTATCATGCTCCCTCTTCTTTGCTCCCTTCCTTTGAGGTAAGCAATGCGTGCAATTACTGTTGACCCCTTAGGATAGTTTGTATATTGAAAATGATGTATGCATGTTGAACCTTAGGGTAGACGACTTTTTCTCAGATTGCTCGGGTTTTCATTTGCAGTGTGGGAAGGGTAGTTATTGCTAAATATCGTGCCCTCAAGACACACTTCACACCCTATACTTGTGAGCGTTGAGTGGGGCCTAAAACCAAAGGTCCGAACAAAAACCTAGGAGAGTGGGAATGACTAGTGAGCGCCATTCGTAGACCTTTGTGCTGTATGGCTCTCATGAAAGTTCCGCCAAGAGTGCGCTTTGTCATGATGCCTCACTTTCGGTAGCTTTCACGATTGTGGGTGTCATCATGAGAAAGACTTTAGCTCTTGGTTGCCATTGTGAGGAAGTGATTAGAGCCTACATGTGAGGATTACCCCTTTCGTCGACTTTAGACCCTAGGATTCCCACCCTTCGTAAGACACGGGGGCACGCCTTTGTTTGTTGCATTTAGCTTAAGCACTTTATTTCGAAAGTTATAATCTTTCTTTCATAAACACCTACATGAGGTGGCATGCAGCGTGTATCTTCGAAAATGTTCAAAGTACCACCAATTAAACCTCATTTTATTACCATTTTTCCATGTCATTTCGCATCCACATCATTTCGCATTCACTTCATTTTGCACCATTTCATTTGCATCTAACAAAATCCAAAAAATTTCGTCATTTGCATTCTTCATGCATTAAAGCATTGCATTGCATTCATTTATTCATTCATGTGTTCATAAGCGTGTTAAAGTCAACAGAGAAAATCGTGCAATTTGGTTAGACATCGCTATTTGACGCGTCTACAAGCGAGGAACATGAACAACAATCAAGGCGACGTTGATCAGGGCAATCCACTGCCACATCAGAATGCCGGAATTCCAGGAGATCCAAATCCTAATGGTCAGGGTCAGCAAGGTCAGAATCAAGGGAATCAAGTCCTTCAAGTTGAGATGGAGATCATGAAAGCTCAAATGGCAGAGGTCATAAGGGTGCTGAGTGCCTTAAGAAATGTTGGTACAGCTGAAGCTACTGCTGCTGGGGTAGACAATCCCCCTCCCCCTCTTGGGTCTGGGATCCCTCAAACCCTTCAAACAGTGCAATGGCCTCCCTATGGTGGTCTCCCGCTAGGCTATACGCCTCCTGCTGTTGACACAAATCCTGGAGGAGATCCTCCAAGAACCGCGGGGCAAGCTCTGCCTGACGTAGTTGCGAATGAAGTTGGAACGGGGACGCCTCAAGCCCAGATCCAGATCCCAATCCCTGCTACTGCTCCGGGAACTCCGGCGGGTTTCAATTGGCCAATGACGGTCCATCTCCAAGTTCAGGGACCAATCCCTGGGAATACAATTCACTCACGTGACCCACACGTGAACCCAGCCGTAATGTTGATGAATAATCCTCATTACGGCGTGAATGGTTTCCCTCAGAATTACCCTACTAAAACCAGGAGTCAGTATCGGATGCTAGAGGAAGAAATCAATGAAGTCGTAACAGTAGTGCCTATAAAAGAGGGATATTGGGATACCCTAGGGGAGCCCAGTGGAAGGTTTGATTACCTAGTCAGATATGATGCTCCTGCGAGTGCTCAAATCCGAATGAAGGACATCCAGCCTACAGGATGGGATGAGGAAGATGAGCAACACAACCAAGTTGCTGCCATCATGGATAGTTCTGAGTCTGAAGAGGGTGGGGCGAGTCTGGTTCGTCGGTGAAGAATTAAAGAATTGGAAGGCTGCTGATTCTCCTGTGACTTTTAATTAGTTGTAATGCAACCCTGTGGCTCTGCCCAAGGCCATAAGGACCAGTTGTTAGGGGCACACATGTTTTTATTTTCAGAATCATTATCATCAATAAAAACGTTGTTTTTGAATCTCCATCAATAAAAACCATTTCTCCATATTTCATGTGCCCTCTTTCCTGTTTTATTATTGTTTGCTTGTTCGGTTCGCTTTTCATTCTGCTTTTTCGCTTCGGTCGGACATCACTGTATATATACGCCATTCGCACATGGCATCAGGTACGTTCTCTAACCTTGTGCTATCTGCCCGAGCGACCTCTCACTAGATCGTCGGAGTGTCTTTGCAGGTACCACCCGAGGTGTTCAACGCGTGAAGCCAGGACCGGTCCTTTCAACCCTCTCAACGACCGGCCCATCAGACGAAGCAACAAACACTTCAACACTTCATTGGTCAAGGTACGATCAAATCCCTATTACGACTTTGATCATCCAATTAACCAAACTGAAGGGGATGTTGATGAAAACTGGGAAACTCCTCCGGAATTAATGAGATTAATAGAGCAAGAAGAAAAGATCATTCAACCTCATGGGGAGTCGATTGAGATCGTCAACTTGGGTACAGAAGAAGATAAAAGAGAAGTTAAGGTTGGTACCGCCATGGAAAATGGTGAACGCAAAAAGTTAATCCAGCTCTTGCATGATTATGCTGACGTCTTTGCATGGTCGTACAAAGATATGCCTGGGTTAGATACCGACATTGTTGAACACAAGTCGCCGGCCGCAAGCGCAGTGCCCACCAGTCAAGCAGAAATTAAGAAGAATGAAGCCAGATATGTCACTAAAATCAGGGATGAGGTCAAGAAACAGTTTGATGCAGGGTTCCTAGCAGTGGCCAAGTACCCACGATGGTTTGCCAATATTGTCCAGTTCCCAAGAAGGATGGGAAGGTCGAATGTGCGCGTCGACTCTGAGAGATCCGAATCGTGCTAGTCCCAAAGATGATTTTCTCCTTCAAAAAAATATATAAAAAAAGAGGGCAAATATATAGGAGTAAATAAATTATTGTCCTTGAGTTAATTTTTGAGAAAACGAGCAATCGTGATTTGAAATAGAGTTCAACCATCTCCCCATATTCTCGAAAAAAACTGTGCCACCCACTATAAGCCAAAAAATCCAAAAATCACCCTAGACAAGGATCACCTCAAATATCAAAAAAAAGATGCATCACTTTTTATCAAGCTCACCCGAGTCAAAGAAAAAAAATCAAAAAGAAAAATCAAAGAAAAAAGAGAAAAAGGGATCTAAAAATGAGAATCCCAAAAACACAAAAGAAATATAAGTGGTGAGCTGATACACAAAGCACAAGAGATCCTTGTCTCAATAAACTGCAAATACTTCCCTTTGACCTCGGCATCCCGCCTCCACCACCCCCAGCCAGAGTAAAACTTCCCAAACACCTCATCAAGCCAAGTAACCATCATAAATCATCAAACGTCCAACGCCGAATAAAAATCATCCTACCATTAGCTTCAAGCACTTCATTAAACCCACAATCTCCAAAAATCCATTCCGATCAATGATCGATTGCTTTTGTTTTTCTCGAGTTTTAGCTTTAGGACAAATAAGTTTATTTACTTAAATATGTTTGTCAAAAAAAAAAAAAAAAAAAAAAAAATCTCAAAAAAAAAGGGGAAAGAAAAATCAAAAGGCTGGCACGCCAAGATTCAGTCAAGTTACATGAGGGCAAAGTTCTAGAGATCACCAAGTGGGTTGAAGCTGCCTCATATTCAAGTATAACTAGTTCAGTGGTTGCCAAGTTTGTCAAGAAAGATCTGATCTGCCGTTACGGTCTTCCCAACAAAATCATCGTTGATAATGGCAACAACTTGAGCAATGAGAATGATGAAGGACCTATGTGCTGAGTTCAAGATTCAGCATCACAATTCATCCCCGTACCGTCCAAGATGAATGGGGCAGTTGAAGCGGCCAACAAGAATATCAAGAGAATAGTGCAGAAAATGGTGGTAACCTACAAAGACTGGCACGAAATGCTTCCTTTCACTTTGCATGGCTATCGTACCTCGGTGCGTACATCGATCGGGCAACCCCTACTCCCATCAGTTTACGGGTGGAGGCGATCCTCCCCATTGAAGTTGAAATACCATCTCGCACGTGTTAATGGAGACAGAACTTGATGAAGCGAGAATGAGTTGATCTCGTCTTGACCGATTGAACCTCATTGACGAAAACGGGTGGCGCAATGTGTCATGGACAGTTGTACCAACAGAGGATGATAAGGGCTTTTGACAAAAGAGTCCGTCCTCGTGAATTTCAAGGAGACCTTGTACTCAAGCGAGATCTTGCCAATACTGACGGACCCGAGGGCAAATGGGCTCCCAAATATGAAGGACCTTATGTGGTGAAGAAGGCATTCTCGGGAGGAGCTCTAATCTCGGCAAACATGGACGGAGATGAGATTCCAAATCCAAAGTGAACTCGGATGTGATCAAGAAGTATTATGCCTAGAAAAATAAACAAAAAGAGAAAGATAAGCCAAGGAAAAGTTAGCTCGCTAGGCTGAAAACCCGCAAAGGGCGGCCTAGGCAAAATCAGAGCGACCCGGTGGATTGAAAACTCGCAAAGAGCGATTCAGGCAAAAATTAGGGTCAGAAAACTTGGGCTCGAGAAAAGGAAAGGCAATCAGCATTCCCAAAGGTTTGGATAAGAGGGCGATCAGAGTTATGAGTATGGGCGGCACCGCTATTTACTTGAGAGATGAAATCACAAGATCTTCCTTTCTCTTGTATTTTCTCAGTTTAAAAGAAAGATTGCAATGTACTTTCAATTGGCGTGACTTTCTGCACGTCCAATTTCTATATCAATAAAAGTCCAACTTCTCTTTCATATATGTGCTTTTCGTGTCTCTGCTTTCACCTATTCAGTTTCTTTCAAAATAATAACTTTTATGATTGATGAAATTGATTTGCAAAACATGTGTACGTTCAGAACATTACAGGATCATTGCGAAATCTTTGAAAAATACAGAAAGAAATGATTTCTCAAGTGAATAAAATTGCAAAAAAAACAGTCGTGACGAACCAGTGCGCAATCCTCGCGTGATCATCGTCCTGGGGCAGCTTCCGTCCGGCAGATGGATTTAACCAGCAAAAAAAAAAACAACAAATAAGCAGAAAAAAGAAAGCTGCTTAAAGAAAAACAGAATAAGCCAAAAAAAAAAAAAAAAAAAAAAAACGAAAAAAGAGAAGAAAATCACAGAGGACGGAACACAAAAGAACACAACATCTTCATATCATTCATCATTCTCATGTCATCCATACCATTCATCACTCCATGGCATCAAATAGTAGTGCATTACACTTTCAAATTCGCATCTCAGAAGAGCGAAAGAATAATCAAACAGAAGAAACATCCCACCAAAATCAATCATTGCATCCACGTGCACCCAAATACCCAAGTGCATGCATTTCATGCACCATCCAAGAGAGAAGTTACTTCGGACCCGAGAGTCCCAAAAATCCCATTTTTAGAAAATCACCATCAGCACAGAGTTCGTAAACTCCATCAGCACAGAGTTCGTAAACTCCATCAGCACAGAGTTCGTAAACTCCATCCGGCACGCGAGTTCGTAAACTCCATCGGCCGCGAGTTCGTAAACTCCATCAACCCGAGTTCGTGAACTCCTTGAGTTAGTGAACTCCTTCCACGAGATCACAACATCGTTATGCGAGCACGCGATGGATCCATCGGACTTCGTTAAGTCGCCGGATTAGTTGTGTCAACCTAAGGCGCACGTAGAAATCCATTGATCAAATCGATTCGGACCGATGTTGATCGGCCGCTCGAAAAGGCCACCCCCGAGTTCGTAAACTCCATCAATCCGAGTTCGTAAACTCCATCAACCCGAGTTAGTGAACTCCTTCGAGTTAGTGAGCTCCTTCCACGCATCACAACATCGTATGCGAGCACGCGATGGATCCATCGACTTCGTTAAGTCGTCCCGGATTAGTTGTGTCACCTAAGGCACTGGCGTAAATCCATTGATCAAATCGATTCGGACTTGATATTGATCGGCCGCTTGAAAAGGCCACTCCGAGCTCGGACTCGACAAGAGTCCGTTAAAAGGTTTTAGGCAACCTCGAATTCCCCAATTTACCGCTTTTCCCGGTTTATTGCTTTCCGTTAATGCGACGTAGTGTTAACCCCCTCTCAAAAAAAGAAAATAACAAAAGATTTGAGTTTTCAGAAACGAACAAAATTAGTATTATTTCTATATCTTTATTTCCACTTCACCAACAAATATGAAAAGGCCAATTCATATTTTTTGGCGAAATGTGAAATAAAGAGGGGCAGCTGTAATACCCTAATTTTGTCCGTCTCTTAACTTAAGCCAATTTCAATCGTCGAACTCAACTAAATCGAAATACCGTTGTTTAAATTAAGCGAGCACTTGCGAATGATCAATCTTTTAAATGCGTTCTTCATTTTAAGCTTAAATATCGGGTTTAGTCATCGTACATAAGTAGTGTTTTTAGTTAATGAGCTCATTTCTTCTATTTGAGTCTCGTTTTAGCGTATTCGTCTAGTCTGGCCCGTTCTCGTCTTTGTGTTTGGCCGGACTCTTTTTATTATTATTATTCTTTTTTGTGCAGTTAATTCATTTTGAGCATGTGTAATCCAAGATTTCAAAAATTCTATTTAGTGTTACTTACAATTTAAAAGTGTTTATATAATCCAAAAATGTCAAAAAAATGCTATTTAATTTTTATTACAACTTAGGAGAGTCCAAATGTCCAAATGTCTAAAAAATACAAAAAATAATAACACAAAATATACAAAAATAAATTAATTCGAAAATACAAAAATAAAAAATAAAAGGCAGCAGCAGCAGATCTGGGGTTCAGAGTGCTTTCTCCAGCTCTTGATTTGAATGGCTGCAGATCTGAAAAACAAGGAGAGTCAAAGTTAGTCAAAGCCCAAGAAACACAAATTAAATGCTTAAACCTAATTTTTCAGAATAAAAAGGGGATCAGACAGTGGTCAAAGGGAGGGACACGAATTTCAAGGTAAACAAATCACCAGAAAACAGATTAGGGTTTACACTAAAACCCTAATCACACAAACACTTTTTTTTGAGATCTGAGCAGTGGAAAAAGGAAGAACTCGAAACCCGGCAGAAGAGCAAAAGAAGAGACCACTAATAACCTCGAAGCATGAACTAATTTTCTTTCTCTCAGAAACGTAAAAAGCCCAGGTTGGTATTTCACAACTGATCTAAATAGTTGTTATTAGATGCTGAAATGTTTGAAAATATACTAGCCTGCGTTTTTAACTAATCAAGTTCTTAAAAAAAATATTGGTGCTTTTTTCTATCTGTATGCAATTAGTTTATGTTTTTTGCAAAAGAGGAAATTGTGATCATAGGTATAAGGATTTTAAAAAAACAGAAACTCAATTCAGAGATAACAAATGGTGTTGGGGTTTAAAAATCAAGAACTGAATAGAAGTATGAGAGAGGAATCAGATTCCTAAAAACATTTCTTTCTGGAGATGAAAATCGAGTATGAAAAATAACTAAAGAAACCGAAAAATGGAAGAAGAAGAACAAGATCGGACGAAAAGATTGAACCTGGAAGTGTTAAGCCATCGCCGGCGAAGCTCCCACCGCCAGCTTCGTCTTCTCCGTCGCTCCTTCACCGTGAAACCTAAGCAACCACCCCAAAACCGAACCAGGAACCACCACGAAACCAAACCCCTCACCGCCGCTCTCTCCTCTCCGTCGCGTGCGTCTTCCTTCTTTCCTCTTGGTTTCGTTCCATCTCTCTCTCTCTCTCTCTCTCTCTCTCTCTGCGTGCATCGCGTTTCTCTCTCTCAAGCCTCAGCATGCGGCGCGATTGGGGAAGGAAATGAATCTGACATTCCAAACCCTAAAAACACTTATAAGTCGATATGTTTTATTTTATTTTAATTTTAAAAACCTACAAAACACACCTCGGCATTACTAATCGAACCCCCTAAGCCCACACGGTTTTTGGCCCGAACACCCTCTTGTCCAATAAAACCAAGCTGGGCCTTAATTCTGCACCCCTGTTTGTTAATACAACTTCCCACAACTAGTAACACCCCCGTTTTGCGATTGTCACCCTTTTCTCATTTTTTTTTAATCCTTTCTAACTCAAACACTTTTCAATAAATAAAACTTTGTTAGTGGTCATGCGAAGCCTTTGCTTGCATGATCGTTAACAATGAGGACCTAGTGATGGTCACTTGGAGCCTTTGCTCAATTGATCATCATGAACGCCTAATTTATTTAAGGGCTTTCAATAAATTTATGTAAACTAAAAAAACTTTGTTAATGGTTTTGCGAAGCCTCCGCTTGCCTAATCATTAACAATGAGGAACTAGTGGTGATCACTTGGAGCCTTTGCTCAATTGATCATCATGAGCGCCTAATTTTTCTAAATATTTTCAATAAATCAAAAAACTTTGTTAATGGTTTTGCGAAGCCTTTGCTTGCATAATCATTAACAATGAGAAAACTAGTGGTGATCACTTGGAGCCTTTGCTCAATTGATCATCATGAATGTCTAATTTTCCTAAAAACTTTTCATTAAATCAAAAACTTTGTTATTGGTCTGCGAAGCCTTTGCTTGCATGATCATTAACAATGGAGTGCTAATGGTGGTCACTTGGAGCCTTCGCTCAATTGGTCATCATGAAAGCTCAGTTTTCACAACTAAACAAATTAAAAATAAAAACCTAGAACTACGTAGCTTTGAATTCTCCATCGCACCTGGAGATACGTAGGAGCGGATCCCCTCCGTCAAGCACAATAAACTAAAAACATTTTTCCTTTCAAAAAACCCAAAGCGGCTAACTCCCGCCAAGCGCCGCAAATAAAAATTCATTAAATCTTTTCAAAAGAGGCAAATTTAAATATTTTTCAAATCAACACTTAAAATCACGCGTTTAATTAAAGGTTCCCTTCGGTAGAAAGGAGGTGTGGGGTGCTAATACCTTCCCCATGCCTAACCGCCCCCGAACCCAAATCTTTAGGTTTTCCAAAAGACCATCCGCCTTCCAAAAAGGTTTTTCTTCAATATTTTCCTTATAAAAAATATTGGTGGCGACTTCATTGTTTTAAAAAGTTGTAAACGAAGAAAAACCCATCGGGGACTTTTTCGGGCGCAACAACATACATTTAAATATTAAAAAAAGAAACATGTATATTGCATAAACATCCGTACAAATATTCATACAAAATAACGATAAATATCCATACTATTACCAGTTACTAATTAAGTACCAAATAAAACTGAATAACTAGAAAAACTAATTGGAATCCCATTCATTCTCAAAATCATCATCATCAGATGAGGGAATTCTTAATACACCAATATGGTCTTCTGCATCTTCATCAGCATCTTCTTCGTCATCAACTTCATCGTCGGTGTTTGGTTGATCACATTAACGAGTAATGGGTTCAACTTGAATCACTTCATTTACATTAGACATCTCATTCATTTGAAATGGGACATCTTCCAGTGTGTCATTTGTCTCAATCCGACCTCTTGGTTTTGTCTTAATTGTGACACACCAACCACGCCTATCAGTCCGCGTTGATGGATAAGGGACATAATAGACTTGTCTCACATTTTGAGCAATGATGAGCGGATCATACGATCGATATCTACTACTCATTTTAATGTCGATCAGTATTTGACTTTGATTCACCTTGTTCCTCGAGCGCACGGATCAAACCAATTACAATAAAAAGCACTACCGTCGACTATAGTCTAGATGGGGTACGCATGACCGTGATATGTGTTGAATCACACCATAAAAATCACCTTCACCACCTCCAGTGACACCCTTCATGCAAACTCCACTATTGATTGTTTCTCTGCCTTGTGTCCATTCATTATTGTGAAATTTGTATCCATTGACAAAGTATGTGTGCCATTCTTTAACACATCTTCGAGGACCGTCTGATAAGTTCCTCAAGTGTTGGTTGGGAGGAGTTGGTGGGAGGGCATAAACACGTTGCCTAAACCACATTGGAAAATGTGCATTAATATAAGCCGAAGATTGTTCTTCACTTACTTCCTCAGATGACAAGAATTCCCTAAAAAGAAATAATTAATTGTTACACATTTCTCTACTTTTATTAACTTAATTAAGATCGATATATATAGTTAATGTTGAGGAATACATACTCAATGAATGGTTGACCTCTGTACAATTTATCAACACATGAATATGTGCTGCATTGAACTCTTCCTCTGTCAGCCAGTGAATTGACTCCTTCCCAGATGGACGACCGGGTAGACAAAAGACAGACAAAGCTAATTCATGTCTAGGACATTCAACATCCATTTCATTTAGACTGCTTCTTGGAGCAAATTCATTCTTGAAATAATAAGAACAAAAGTTGGTTGTTTCATGGTGTAAGTATGAAGAACATTTCGATCCTTCAACTCTAGCTTTGTTTTTCACCGATCTTTTTGAATCACCCATGAACCTAGATAAAACGATATGTTAATTAATGTAATAATGTTATTTTTAAACTTTCTTTTATATTATAATAAATAAGCGACCTTTCAAACGGATACATCCATCGGTATTGGACAGTCCGCCAAGTTTAGCTTCAGATGCAAGATGCACCGGTAGATGCTCCATAGAATCAAAGAAACCAGACGGAAATACTCTCTCCAACTTGCATAAGATAAGTGGGATGTCTTGTTCCATTTTTGTAAGATCATCAACTTTTAGGGTTGTTGAACACAAATTCTTAAAGTATGTACTTATTTCAATTAGCGGGTTCAAAAGCGTGTGTTGGCAACGAACTAAAAGCGATGGGAAGTAAGCACTCCATGAATACATGACAATCATGACTCTTCATCCCATGCAACCTCCCATTATCCACATCCGCACATCTAGATAAATTGGAAGAATAACCGTCTGGCATTTTCAACTCTTTTATCCACCGATAAACTGCTTCGCTTCTTCCTTAGATAAAGTATAATTGGCTTTGGGTTTCAATGTCCTAGTACCTTGCCAACCAACAACAAATCCTTTCGTCTACAATAATGATGTATGTCCTTCCTAGCTTTCTCATTGTCCTTCGTTTTACCTTTCGTGTCCATAGTGATGTTAAATATGTTATCAAAAAAATTCTTCTCTATATGCATTACATCCAGATTGTGTCTCTCAAGAGATTATCTTTCCAATAGGAAGTTCCCAAAATATACTTCTCTTTGTCGGTTGTGCCATTACCCATAGCCTTACGGGACGAGAAACAACACCCGCTACGACTTCCATTGGAGGATGTCTTTAACACCGCCCCAAACATCCTCGGTGTCAAACTATGAGGAGGTCCACTTGTTTCAACATGTTCCTTGATGAATGCATATTTCTGCTTTCTAAATGGGTGATGTAAGAACCTACGATGCGAGTCAAACCACAAAGTTTTCCCTCCGTATTTAAGAGTAAAAGCCCTTGTGTCAACCATGCAAATTGGACACGTCATCTTACCATGTGTTCCTTATCCAGACAACAGGTAAAGTTTAACAGGTAAAGTTTCATTTTCTCCTAGAAAAACATACTTAAGGTGCTCAGGAAGTACCTTCAATTCTAACTTAGGAGGTTGTTCTATTGAGGGTAAGTTCTTCTTAAGAGTTGGATCCTCAAGATTGAGTGGTTCATAAGTTCTAGCCCATACCTCCTTACAAGAGTTTGCTATGGTTAGACTTTCGTTTTCTAGTATTTCATCATCTAGTAATCCTGCTGCATCTAATGCATCTGCATTAGCTAAATGATCATACCGTTTGTAAAACTGTTTTTCTACCAATTTATATAGAGAAACTAAGGATGAACACTTTTCTGTGTTTTCAGCAGGATACTTCATAGCATCACATTGAATTTTATCTCTTGATCATTCACTCTCATAGTGAGTTCACCTTTCTGCACATCAATTATGGTTTTGCCAGTGGTTAAGAATGGTCTACCTAGGTGTAATACCCCAATTTAGTCTGTCCTTTTTAACTTAAGTCAATTTCAATTATCCAGCTCAACTAAATCGAAATACCGTTGTTTAAATTAGGCAGGCACGCGAATGATCGATCTTTTAAATGCGTTCTTCAATTTAATCTTCGTATTTGGGTTTAGTCGTACATAAGTAGGTCTACCAAAAGTCATTCTTTCTAGAAATTTGGCTTGTCTTTTCAATTCGAAGCTTAAGAATGCAGTGCAGGTTAATTTTAGTGTTTTTAGTTAATGAGCCCATTTCTTCTATTTGGTTCTCGTTTTAGCGTATTTGTCTAGTCTGGCCCGTTCTCGTCTTTGTGTTTGGCCCGACTCTTTTTCTTATTATTATTCTTATTTTGTGCAGTTAATTTATTTTGAGCATATATATAGTCCAAAAATACCAAAAAATTCTATTTAATTTTTATTTACAATTTAAAAAGTGTTTAATAGTCCAAAAATGTCAAAAAAAAATCTATTTAGAAGTGTCCAAATGTCCAAATGTCCAAAAAATACAAAAAATAATAATATTAAAGGTACAAAAAGATGCAAATCCGAAAATAGGCTTCAAGTAGCAAATTAGGGTTTTCGGGCAGCACTCCAAGCAGCTACAGCTGCTGCTGGGCTTGGATCCAGACCTGAAAAGAGTCAAAGCCCAGTCAAAAACAATTAATGTAGAAACCTAGTATTTTAATATAAAAACAACATCAACAGCAAAGATGATTGGGAAAGCGATTTTTCGAGAAAAACAACACACACAAAAAAACGATTAGTGGTTTTACACTGAAACCCTAATCCCAAAACAGTGGTTTCTTTCTTTGAAGTTCTAAAAAAAATTTCAAAGGGTCCGTAGCTACAAATCTAGAACAGCAACAGTAAATCAAACATCTAGCAACAGATCGAGACTAGTTTCTTTTACTTTTCCGGGATAGATCGAGACTAAGGTTGGTAATCCTCCCTTTCCTCAGATCTGTAAATAATTTGTAAATATGTATGTTTCGTTTTTTTATTCGGTACTCCAAATGTGTTGAACTGAGTCCATTCGATGTGATGAAAGCAACTTCATTCAGATCAAAAATAGACTAGCATTTCGTTAATTGTAGGCTGGTTCGTTTTTTTTTTCAAAATAGGAGAAAAACAACCAAAATCCAAAAAAACTCAAACACAGAACCATTGACAAATTACCTGCAGATCAGCAACAAAAAAAGAGTGATATGAGTAGAGAAGAAGAGAGGGGAGGTCGAACAACAGTGAACCGAAACAAAAAAAATAAAAAGGCTGACCTTTAAAACGCCGCCGGAGACTTCGTCTTCTCCGGCGAAGCTCCGGCGAGACCCATTTTCGAGTCACCCCCAAAACCGAACCCCAGCCGTCGTCACCTCCACCATCACCGAAAACGACGCCGGCCAAAGGACGGTCGGACGTCGCGGTTCTGTCTCCTCGCCCTTCGTGTTCCCCTTCGCGAAGCTTCCTCTCCTCCTCCCACTCTCATCGGACCTCTCTCTCTCTCTTCCATGGATGACCAACGTTTTCTCTCTCTGGAATCTCTCTCTCGCCGAGGAGCAACCAAATTTTCGCCTGATTTCCCTCTGAATAATGAGGCAGCGACGCAGCTTGAAGGGGGAAGGGATTTTTAGGGTTTATGTTAGGTTTGGGCTTATATGGGTTTTAAAAATTATTTATTTTTTAATTTATCGATTACTAAAGCGCACCTACGAATTAACGAATGCAACCTCCTCACTTAAGCCCGGGTTCGCATACGGGCTCCCGTATATGGCTGCAAGACTTACGTTTTACACCCCTGTTTAGTTATACCACTCTCCGTAGCTAGTAACACCCCATTTTGCAATTTTCACTTTTTTCTCGTTTTTTTAATTCTTTCTAACTCAACTACTTTTCATTAAATCAAAAACTTTGTTAGTGGTCATGCGAAGCCTTTGCTTGCATGATCATTAACAATGGGGACCTAGTAATGATCACTTGGTGCCTTTTGCTCAATTGATCATCATGAATGCCTAATATTTCTAAAGACTTTCAATAAATCAAACTTTGTTAGTTGTATTGCGAAGCCTTTGCTTGCATGATTATTAACAATGAGGAACTAGTGGTGATCACTTGGAGCCTTTGCTCAATTGATCATCACGAATGCCTAATTTGTCTAAAAAAATTTCAATAAATCAAAAAAAAACTTTGTTAGTATTCCTGCGAAGCCTTTGCTTGCATGACTATTAACAATGGAGTGCTAATGGTGGTCACTTGGAGCCTTCGCTCAATTGATCATCATGAAAGCTCAGTTTTCACAATTAAACAAGATAACAAAAATAAAAAACCAGAACTACGTAGCTTTGAATTCTCCATCGCACCGGGAGATACGTAGGAGCGGATCCCCTCCGTCAAGCACAACGAACCAAAAACATTTTTTTCATTCAAAATAAACCAAATCGGTTAACTCTCGTCAAGCGCCGTAAATACAAAATTTCATTAAGTCTTTTCAATTAAGAGGCAAATTTAAGTATTTTCCAAATCAACACTTAAAACCACACGTTTAATTAAAGGTTCCCTTTCAGTAGAAAGGAGATGTGGGGTGCTAATACCTTCCCCATGCCTAACCGACCCCCGAACCCAAATCTCCCGGTTTTCCAAAAGACCATTAGCCCTCCAAAAATGTTTTTTTCTTCAATATTTTCCTTATAAAAAATATTGGTGGCGACTTCATTATTTTAAAAGGTTGTAAACGAATAAAAACCCCTCGGGGACTTTTTCGGGCGCAACAGCTGGCGACTTCACTGGGGACTAAAAATTTTTCAAAAGAGGGTTGAGCCTAATTAATTAAATATGTGATTTGTGTGTTTGATTTGAATATCTTTATTTTGCCTCTATTCTTCTTCTTTCTCATACAAGCATTGTTGCATTCATGTGCATTCGCTTCTTCCTCTGCTATGATTGTTTTCCCTCGTATCTTCTTTGCTTGTATGCTTAGTTCCTTCATGCATTCTGTAACACCCCGGAAATAATTTAATTAAATTATTTAATTGAATTATTGATTTTATTGGAAACGTGATTAAATTAATTAAAATGATGGGCGTGGTTCAGGAAGTGGAACGAGTATTGGGGGTGATGTTGGCAACTCGGGGGTGGTGAAGAATGGCCCAGGGAGCCAAGCCCAATAGCTAGGCGCTCCTGAGACTCCTGAAGCTAAGGGGGTTAGGGTTGGCACCTCACTCCTTGCATCAGAGAAAGAAAACAAAACCTGAGAGAGTGAGAAGAGAGAGAGCTCAGCGCTAAGAAGAAGAGGAAGGACTCAAGTTCGTTAGGTAAGAGCTCTCAATCGTTCATTATCGTTCTCTCTCCTTTTTCCTAATGATGTAGCCTTAATCTCTAATTTCCGTGGTGTTGATGTTTTCATTGATCATAGAGGAGAAGATCGTTCGATTGAGTTGCTGTAGTTTTGTGTACGTGTTCTCATTCATATTCCGGAGCGTTCATATTAAAGGTAAGGGGAGTATTTCAGTTTAACATAATTGAACATGTGATAGATTTTTGTGGGGATCCTTAGGTTGTTTGATGAATCGTTAATGTTATCGTGTGATTGATCGTTGAGATGATTGAGTGTGTGATGGTATCAATTGGTGATTTTGAGTGTTTTTGAGGTGATTGAGTATGTGATGATGAATCTTGATAATGTTGATGAATTTTGATAATGTTTGTAATTGTGATTCGTAAACAAATATAAGGATCGAGTAATTTTTCCCAAAGTGAAGCTTAAAAAATCGATTCTGGGCTCTATACAGAAGCCAGAAATCGATTCTTCCCCTTTTAGACATATGAGCAAGAAATCGATTCCCTCTTTAGAAAATGGAAGCAAGAAATCGATTTCCCACTTCAAAAGGGAAGTAAGGAATCGATTTCCCACTTCAAAAGGGAAGTAAGGAATCGATTTCCCACTTCAAAATGGAAGTAAGGAATCGATTTCCCACTTCAAAGTGGAAGCAAGGAATCGATTCCCCCTTTAAAATAAAAACAAGGAATCGATTTCCCATTTTAAAAATGATAGGTATGAATCAATTCCTCTTTTGAAAACAAGTAGCTATAAATCGATTACTCTTTTGAACATCCTAGGTGTTTTTCCCGAATTGAAACGTGACGATTCTTAACAAAAAAATTTGTGATGCTATGTTATATAAATGAGTCTCGGTGAACCGTTATACTACTAGTGTGCTAATTGACTATGGCTAGACTGTGGTTTACCACTAAGGTCAGAATTTCTTTCGCTGATGTATTTACAAGGGCATCACTGAGAGTCTTGCAAAGGTGGCCAATGCCTGTTGCAAGTAGTATCGATTACACCGAGTAATCCCATAGTCAATCGATTGCACTATTTTATAACACCCTAATCTAAAAGACAAATGAAGTATATATATATATATGTATTGAATGATGATGAGGATATGTGTGTTATGATGATGTAATATGAACAGCGATGTTTTGCGAAGAGTGTACTCTATGAGTACTTGCTTGATGATGATGTATTATGATTCGTGGTGATTGATGACGTGTAAACTCTATGAGTATAATTATAGTGATGATGTATAATGATTGTGATGATTTGCGAAGGAATACACTCTATGAGTGTTTTACAACGATGACGAGGCACTCTAGGTGAGTTTTGGTGAGTTGCACATGTGTTTCATAGAGTCTCATGGCATGTGCATTATTTTTGCGATGTTTAGGCTTCGCCACTTTTGCGATGTTTAGGCTTGGCCATTTTGCGATGATATGGTACCATCATGCATATGCCCACAGTGGGGTTGCATCTTCATGCATAATCATGGTGTAATCTTGTTGTTATGCGTGATTGGAGCTGGTGTTGCGTGATTGCGATGTAGTGATGATGTTAATATTGTGTGGTTGCCTGTGCCTACTTCCTCTAAATTATATATATTCGATTATGTTTATCTGAAATTCTCACCCCTTCTGCTTGGAATGTTGCTCTATCGTGGCAACGCTGCAGGTGATCGCGAATGAAGGAACTACTGCCTTCCTTGTTTAGCTGTTGGGAAGTCTTAGAGTCGCTCTCTGATACCGTAACACCTAGGGGGCGTACTTGGAGTTATTAATAGTTGAATAATTATCTTATGACCATGTTTATGTCATGATACGAGTTTGAGATTTAATTCTGCTGCGACCTCATTATTTGATGTTTGAAATTATGTTGATTGAGTATTCAGCATGAATTATAATGGTGCGAAAGTTGAGTTTTAACAATTGATGATGATGTGGCATTCCTTTCCTACTAACTAAATATTATTTTCGAAACGAAATTACTCTGATAATGATGTGTACGTTTCGGGGTAGAAAAGGGGTGTTACACATTCCCCCCACTCTTATCATGTTCCCCCCTTCTTGGCTCCCTTTCTTGAGGTAAGCAATGCAATTGGTTGCTGTTGGAACTCTAGGCTGGCTTATTTGTTATTAAACCCTAGGGTAGACAACATGTTATTGTTTCCATTTGTAGGTGGGGAAGGGTAGTTATTTCTAAGTATCGTGCCCTCAACACACACTTCACACCCTATACTTGTGAGTGTTGAGTTGGGCCTAAAACCCAAGGCTTGAACAAAAACCTAGGAGAGTGGGAACGACTAGTGACTGCCATTAAGTATTTTCCAAATCAACACTTAAAACCACACGTTTAATT
The DNA here is from genome assembly GCA_020916435.1 of Oxytropis ochrocephala. NCBI lineage: Eukaryota > Viridiplantae > Streptophyta > Magnoliopsida > Fabales > Fabaceae > Oxytropis > Oxytropis ochrocephala. The sequence continues at coordinate 66,212,481 of CM037091.1, read as the reverse complement.
AAAGGTTCCCTTTCAGTAGAAAGGAGATGTGGGGTGCTAATACCTTCCCCATGCCTAATCGACCCCCGAACCCAAATCTCCCGGTTTTCCAAAAGACCATCAGCCCTCCAAAAAGGTTTTTTTCTTCAATATTTTCCTTATAAAAAATATTGGTGGCGACTTCATTGTTTTAAAAGGTTGTAAACGAATAAAAACCCCTCGAGGACTTTTTCGGGCGCAATACTAGGATAATAGGTACTTCCTTATCTGCATCAAAGTCAAGGATAACAAAATCTGCAGGGAATACAAATTTATTTTTCTTAACTAGGATGTCTTCTATGATACCTTCAGGATAGGCTATTGATCTATCTGCTAATTGATATGTCACACTGGTTGGTCTTGCAATTCCAACTCCTAACTGGTTAAAAATAGATTTAGGCATCAAATTGATGTTTGCACCTAAGTCACATAAAGCTTTACCAGAATAAGTTTGTCCAATGGAAAATGGAATTGTAAAACTACCTGGATCCTTCAATTTCATAGGAATCTTATTTTGTACCAATAAACTACATTCTACTGTCATGGCAACTGTTTCAAACTCTCCTAATCTTCTTCTCTTAGTAAGCACATCCTTCATAAATTTTGCATAGTTTGACATTTGTTGGAGTGCTTCTACTAAGGGAACATTGATTGTAATTGTTTGAGTACCTCTAAGAATTTACCAAACTGTTTCTCCTCATGTGCTTTTTTCAATCTTTGAGGATAAGGAGGAGGAGGATACTCAGGTATTAACTTAGGTAATGGAACTTGAACGTCTTGTGATGCGGGAGCATTAGATGCTTCGCATGGCTTTCTTTTGATTTTCGGCTTTTTCTCCCTTTTCTACACTTTCCTTCTTAGTTGACTCTATAAGATCCTTACCACTTCTCAAAGAAATAGCCTTAAAACTTGTTCCTTTCCTTGTTTTCGAGAAGGAGTGGCTTCTGTATTTGAAGGTAAGGAACCTTGTGGCCTTTGATACAGAGTTGTGGCTAATGACCAACTTGATTCTCTAAGTTCTTAATGGAAGCATCTTGGGCTTGTCTAGCAGTTCTATATTCACCTATGAATGCTTTAAGCATGGATTCTAGAGAATTCTCAGTGGTAGGTTGAGAGTTTCTTTGGTTATTCTGAGGTGGGAATCCTGGTGGTGTAGTTGGTGCAGTTCTAGGTGCAGGTGCACTATTGTTGCTCCATCAAAAATTTGGGTGATCTTTCCAACCAGGATTATAAGTGTTGGAATAAGGGTTGTTATTCTTATTATAACCTACATAATTTACAGAGATAGGGTTGCTAGAACACTCCTCATACAAGTGACCTCCTCCACAGTACACACAACTAGGGGTGCTTGGAGGTACTTGTTCTCTTCTTTCTTTGCTTGATCTTTGTCAGTGATGCTGTTGCATTAGATGCAGTTGCATTGCCAGAAGTGAAGTTTTTCATCAAGTTAGCTAGAATGGCTACTTGAGCAGATAGGGCAGATATATCATTAATTTCATGTACCCCTGATGGTTTCTTTTGGGCACTCACCCTTTCAGTAAGCCAACTAGAGCTATTAGCTACTATTCTATCTATCAATTCATATGCTTCATTATATGACAGATTTAATAACACTCCACCAGATGATGCATCAAGCATTATTCTAGTTTGAGGTTCTAAATCATTATAAAATGTCCATTTGAATAATAACAGGTAAACCATGATGAGGGCATTTTCTTAAAAGTTCCTTCCATCTTTACCAATAATACTTTTCATTAATAAAATATAATTGCGTGATACATAGCACGACTTAAATGGGGCGAACCCTCAAATCCTAATACATAAATCTATTACAGTTCAACACTAAACTTAAACAGCTAATAGACTACCCGGCTTCCCAGTTTGACGTCACAGAGCAAGACGCCACAACTAGGCTGAGGAAAGAAAGGATCTTCACTCAGGATCACCTGCACATCACCTGTTTGTCGCCACGAGAGCAGGCAACATAAAAATGCTAGGGTGAGTCTCTTTTCATAAATAATAAAATGTATGATAAACATTATGCTAGAGAAAACACCTAGAAACACCGAACAACTCGGCCACACAAAGAACACACTCTAACTCAGGAATAATCAGGGACATCACCAAAATCATGTGGCCTACCACAACACCAAAATCAACAACGTAATTCACATGAGTTATGCATGCAATGCAATGCAACCCCCTCCAGGGTATAATGCATGACGATCCATCTCTTTTAAGCCACTCAGGCATATCCGTCGCTAGTGATACTCAGACCGAAGTCCTTCGTATCGAGACCGAAGTCTATAACCGTCGCTGATGCATATGAATTCATGAGACTCAAATGAACAAATGCATTCACTCAGAATAAACAACTCTTTTGTGCAAACCGCACCGTCGCCTTACGTTGCCTAGTCCTCTTAGACAACCACCCTAGCACAAAGGCTATTTGCCCACTCACAGGGCACCTCAGCTCCTCAGGCAGTGATCCACTCCATCACTACGAAGGCCTCACAACGCCTAGGACTGAACCATCACATAGGGACTAAACTGGACTATGCCATTTCGTCCCCTTAAACGACTCTTGACGTTTAACGTCACTCACGGTGGCGCCTAACAGCTCTACGCTGTTATGCGTCACAAATAGGTCACCTCGGCACTCTCAGTTACCTCGGCAAGAATATTGAAGTTTTGATGGTTGATTTTAAAGAATTTGTGTGGAGAAAGGGAGGAGAGGCCACGGCTAAACAAGGGAGAGGGAAGGAGAGTATTGTGTGCTAGGGTAAAAATGAGAGTCCTCTCTTCATGGTCTGTTATTTTGGGTTTTATATGAGGTGCAAAATTAAGGGTATATAGGACATTGTGCTTTTGCAAACCATTGAGATTTGAGATAGAATTTAAATCAAGGGCTAGGATTGCAATGCACATGGATTAGGGGCAATGAGAAAACACAAGTGAGTGGGGGAATGACTGGTCATACACCAAAATTAATAATTTTTGTTGCACAAAAATTGTTAAGGGCAATTAGGACTTTGTACACAAAGTTGTAGCCTAGGATTTGATCTAGAATTTTAATCAATGGCTAGGAATACAACTCTCATGGATCAAGGGCATGAAGAAGCACAAAAATGAGGTAAAAATAGGGCTGAAATTCTCAGCCATGAGTGGGTTGGCAATTTGCAAGTTGTCATTGTACTATTTGTCTCCCACTGCCTTTGTAATTTTCCTTTCTTTTTCTTGATTATTCTTTTCTAGATAATTCCCATGAAAATCTTACCATTTTGGGCCTCATCCTAGGAATCAATCATTGAGCCTAAAATTCAATGATATCACCATTCCCAAAATTGATTTGATACCTCACCTTGAGGGAAATTCCCATTTTACCATTTCCTTTAAATTTGAATTTTTATGCAAAAAATTAACATTCATGCGCATAAAATAAGATAATTAAGCACATTCTTCCTCAAATAATTCCCTTAAGATTTCCCAATGATTTGGGGCGAAAAACCGTTTTTATTGTGAAATGACCAAAATGCCCTTTCACCTTAAAAACCCTAGTTCTTTGCCCAAAGCACATTTTCACTTAAAAAATGACTTTTCACCCTAGGAATGACCTCTAATACCTTGAAATGCATGTTAAATGGCTCGTCCTGAGAAATTGTCCCTTATTTGCGAAATGACTAAAATACCCTTTTGTACTGAAAAACCCGAGTTTGTCCAAAAAGTGCATCCCAACTCCAAAAATGATTTTAGAAGCTTTGAAATGACTCTTAGAACCCTACATGCAATGCATGATGCTCTTTTCTCTTCTATTTATTTATTTTTGGGGAAAATTAGGGTTTTGACCTAAGCCGGACAAAATTGGGGCATGACAACCACCACAAACAACCCCTCCACCACCCTCTCCAATATATGAACCTGAGAAAACAACTCACACTGAACAAACCATCTCTAAACCAAGCCCTGCTATACCAGAAAAAGAACCAGAACAACAACTGCCTTCTAGCCCATGTAACATTACTACTAATGTTATTTCTGCTCTTGAGAAAGAGTTTGTGCAGGAAAGAGAAGAAGAAGGACTTGACAAAGAAGATAAAGAAGAAGAATCATCTGCAAAGGAGCCTGTAGCACAAATTGTGGAGATGCAGAGTGATGCACCTGCTTCACATGCTGCTGCATCACAGCAACCAACAACACAACATGATGAAGCAGCAATCAATCTTGTTCTGGAACAAATGGCTTAACAGAAAAGGAATGTTTTGCACAACACACAAAAATTCTTCAAGAAACCAGCAGGCAAGCAAGCAAAGTTAACACCAAAGAGGAAGATAACTGATGCACCTGCATCAGTGCCAGAAATAGTTCCTGCAACCACACCAGAGGGAGAAGGTGCATCTGAACCAGTTGAAGAAACACCAAAGAAGCAACCAAAAGAGAAAAAGCAGAAGGTGAAACACACTCCACACCAGAGGGAGAAGGTGCACCAGAACAAGGAGTGGAGCAAAGAAATAAGTATCTTTTATATGTTTTCATATGTTCACCTGCTATAGCTTATGTTTCTACTATCTAAACTATTTCCGTGGTTGTGTTTTTAATCCCTCTCCCCTATTTTGAACAAATTTGGTTTGTGTTTTGTGAACTAAATTAGCAGTGAGGTCACTGCTACCTCTTAAGTTTGGGGGATTTATCTATTAAGTATGTTTGTGTGTTTAATTAAATATGTTTGTTTGATTTTATTAAGTATGTGTCTTTTAAATATTTTAGTATTATATTTTGTTTAAATATTAGATGTACTTAACAAAGTAGTATCTAAATTCATGAAATTATTCTCCAAAGAATCTCTTTTGGAAATAGTGGAAATAGTGGTGCAACCCTATGAATGAAATTTTAATGATGAAAAGAGAAAAAGTAGTCTTATTTCTTAGAAAATAACCAAAATTATTCTTTCTTAAACACTTCAAAACTGAGTTTGTGAAAAGAACCTTGCTACTTAAAGATCAATCTGATGCAAGGGGAATTTTTTGTGAGCTTAGGTCAACAAAGTTTTACTAAAAAGATAGAAGAGCTTAAAGAATTAAGTTTGGGGGTGTTTTATGAAAACCAAGGCTGAATTTGAAAAGTGTAAAGAGTAAAAAATGCATTACAGAAATGTGGACAATTGAAACTATACCTGTGCCTAAGTACATGAATGAATCTGGAGGTCAAAGACCTGTGGCATGCAGGAATAAATGTATCTGGCGGATAGTTCAAAAACTGAACCTGTGCCAAAGTGCAAAGAAAAAAATATATGCATCTGGAGGTCAAAGACCCGTGCCAAAGTGCAATTGTATCTGGAGGACAGTGAGGAAGGCAATATGAGCTATCAAAAGAAAAAGCATCATCAGTGCAGAAGCATCAATGCAACTGCACTGAAGAAAAGCAAAATGCAGAAAAAAATCAATGCACAAATCACTTCAAAGAAGTATGCATCTGCACAAAAGGAACCACAAAAATAGAAAAAGTGCATTGGCTCAAAAGCTTTGAAAAAAATTCAAGCAAGTCCTTTGTTGTACTTATAACTCCCCAACACTTGAGAAAATTTTGTTAGTCTAAATTCTTTCTTTTGAAAAATCTTTTGGTGTGACCAAAGGTAAACCAATCGTTTCAAAGGCGAGGAGGAAGTTTTTCACTTAGTCTTGGAACCAATCTCAACTCAGTGGGTTCACACACACACACACAAAAGAGTTTGAATAACTTTGGTAGTTTTGAAGAAATAAAGGCATAAGAAAAATTCTTTGAAAAATGAAGTTCATAGGAAGCTCCTCATGAAAATCCAAAATATCAAGTCGATCTATCTTCTAGAATTATAGTATTAATAGTTTGTTTAGGTCATTACTTGCGGACAAGCAATGGTTTAAGTTTGGGGGTGTGATACTCTATTTTATATAGAGTTATTCATATGTTTAAACTTAGTAAATTGGTCTCTTTCAAGTAAAGATAAGGAGTTTATATAGTATTTTGTGTGATATATGATAACTTGAGTGATTGACATGGTTATAGTTGTTAATAGGTCATTTTGGATATATTGTGGTATGTTTGATGTTTTTGTTCAGTGCAGTCTACAGATCCTACATCAATGCCACTGCATTGATCCTGCACTAATTCTGCATCACTTGGAGAGAGCAGCTAGCCACTTGCACATCCACTTGCTCATCCACTTGCATGCTAACCTCCTGCTTGGTCCCCTAAAGAAAGACCACTTTATATTTCGGTGCCTACCATTCCCACATAGCCATAGAGATAGCTTTGAAGAGTCATCAACATAGGGACACATGTTCATACCTCATTGGACCTCCCTATACACTCTATCAAAGATCTCAACTTGGGGAACAACCTCTGAAAAGTAACTACAGCTCAATCCTCTCAAGATTACTTCAACATGAAGGAAGGAAACACCTTTCTTGAAGACTATAAAAGGACCTCACATCTTCATATGAAAATATATCACAATCCATAAGTTAGATTAAAATTTCAATATACATAGTTAGATTCTATTTTGTAAGAGGGAAAGGAAGGAATGAACAAATCCTCCTTACTTTGATTTCATAGTGTTTACATAGTGCTAAGGAGTAATGCTAGTGCATTGCTAGGAGACTTCATACAAAGAGCTTCAACTCGTGTAATTTCTCTCTTGTTGTCTCTCATTTATGATTTCAATTATATAAACATGTTCTATTCAGTTTATATTTGCTTTGCATTGTCTATGTTGAGCTAAATCTCTCTTAGTTGGAATGTTCTAATCATTTAATGAGCTTTTAAGTAAGTATGATGCAGGTATGTAATGTTTGCACTTTAGTTCTTGCTTGATAATATTTTCAACACTTATTTTAAGATTGATCACTTAGAATAAGTAGATTTGTAAGAGCAGACATGGATTACAATTAAGACCTAGACATAGGATAATATAGTCATAGGGTGAATCTGTGGGAACTTAATGCAAGAGTGAACTTATTTAACGATTCCTAGATATAGGAAGCTTGTAAGGAAACTCTGAAGAAAGTGGCTTAAAGGCACATAGCTAATGCAACAACATTCAGTGCAACTGCATCACATACTACATCAAACACTTAAAGGTAAATTACTTGGTGAAGACATTCCAACTAGCTTTTCTCATTTGCATTATAAACACTTGTACTTTGCTTTCTTATCTAACTTAGTTGTGATCACATCAACTCCACTATAAATTGTTATTTGGTTACTTTTGCACTATATTACTTTGTATTGAATTTAAAAGAGAGTTCATCAATCCCTGTGGGTTCGACCTGTTCTAAACACTATATTACTTGTTAAAGACTGTGTATACTTGCACATGCTTTCCTCACACCAGAGTCGTCCTATACGCTAAGAGGACTGACTGCTGTTCCTCGACCTAGTTTCCTTTGGCCTCGTCCAACCTCCTTCAATCCTCGCAGAATGACCCTATTGGCCGCTTCAGCTTGGCCGTTCGTTTGTGGGTGCTCTACTGAATTAAAACACTGGTTTATCCCTAGGCCGGCTAGCATTTCCCTAAATCTCTTATCAGCAAATTGAATCCCATTGTCCGTTACTAGCTGTTGGGGAACTCCGAATCGGGCTAGCACGTTTCAGCCGAAAAACTTGCTTACTTTTGCTGCGGTTATAGTCACTAGCGGCTCGGCCTCAATCCACTTGCTGAAATAATCTACTGCCACGATCAAAAATTTGAACTGACCTGGAGCAGGTGGGAAAGGTCCCAACAAATCCATTCCCCACCAGGCGAATGACCAAGGTGAGGCAAGACTTTGTAGTTCTGAAGAGGGTGCGACGTAAACATCTGCATGCACTTGACACTTGTTGCACTTCTCGACCAACTTCTTGGCGTCCTCATCTATAGTCGGCTAGTAATAACCGGCTCTAAGAGTTTCTTTGCTATGGAGCGACCGCCCTGATGGCTGCCACACACACATTCATGAATATCCCTTAAAACGTGGTCGGCTTCGATCGACCTTAGACACCTCAGCAGTGATAACTCTATTTTATAGAGTTATTCATATGTTTAAACTTAGTAAATTGCTCTCTTTCAAGTAAAGATAAGGAGTTTATATAGTATTTTGTGTGATATATGATAACTTGAGTGATTGACATGGTTATAGTTGTTATAGGCCATTTTGGATATATTGTGGTATGTTTGATGTTTTTGTTCACTGCAGTCTACAGATGCTTCTGCATCAATGCTCCTGCATCAATGCGCCTGTATTGATCCTGCACTAAATATGCATTACTTGGAGAGAGAAGCTAGCCACTTGCACATCCACTTGCTCATCCACTTGCATTGCTGACCTCCTGCTTGGTCCCCTAAAGCAAGACCACTTTATATTTCGGTGCCTACCATTCCCACATAGCCTTGAGCATAGCTTTGAAGAGTCATCAACATAGGGACACATGTTCATACCTCATTGGACCTCCCTATACGCTTGATCGAAGACCTCAACTTGGGGAACAAGCTCTGAAAAGTAACTACAGCTCAATCCTCTCAAGATTACTTCAACATGAAGGAAGGAAACACCTTTCTTGAAGACTATAAAAGGACCTCACATCTTCATATGAAAATATATCACAATCCATAAGTTAGATTAAAATTTCAATATACATAGTTAGATTCTATTTTGTAAGAGGGAAAGGAAGGAATGAACAAATCCTCCTTACTTTGATTTTGTAACACCCCCTTCTATTAGCACTATTTACTCAATAAAAATCAGAGTTTTTCAAAACATTTTCCAGGCACCTCAAATAAAATACTACATTTAATAAAAACCTCATCAAGGTATAATTAAAAATTTAAACGCATCTAGTGCGTGAAATGCATATCATAGTCACGTGGGTTAAAACCCTAAAACACATTTAATGTTTACAATAATCCAAAAGCTGTTTCACAAAGAATGAAAATAAAATTGAGTTCAACACACTCAATACATAATTTAAATCAGTTTAATCCATAACATAAGATAACAACGCTAAAACCCCAATCCCCAGGTGTTACTAGATCGAGCCGACTCAAAACCCCAAGAAGCCTAGAGATCTTCACTCAGAATCACCGCATGTCGCCACGAGAGCAGCAACATAAAAATGCTAGGGTGAGTCTCTTTACATAAATAATAACAAGTAAGATAAGCATTATATTCGGAAAACATCTAGCAACAACAATCCATAGTAATTAAGGCATTCACCATTCAATTAAAATACCAACAAGTCACAACAAAGGATTAATTAAGCATCAATGAAAATTCAAAGAATGCATGGTTGTATGCATGTGTGCAATATGCATGTGGATCCATAACCACCTCAAAACCCCGTCGGGTAACCACCACGTTTGGCCGAAGCCACCCACCATGTTTTGGCCGAAGCCACCTACCACTTTTGAAATGCATATGCTTTATGCGACACCATGACAATGCATCACAACATCACAGATTTATCACATCAAGCAATAACCCACCACTTTGGCCGAAGCCCACATCATTAATTAACCACCTTTTTGGCCGAAGCCCTCGTCATGTATTAACCACCTTTTTGGCCGAAGCCCTCGTCATTTATTAACCACCACTATCGATTTAGGGCTTTGATTTGGGGGTTTTATGTTCTTGATTGGTTTTTGCGCATGATTGAGTGCTATGGCCTGAAATTGAATGTGTTATAATGATTATAGAGTGAATTTGAATGATATATGGTAGTTAGAATTGGAAAGAATTAAGATTTGGGAGTTTTTGAGGTATAGGGCGCCATATGGCTAGCAATTATGCGCCCTCTGCATCTCTTAGTGATGAGGCTATAGGTTGTGTTCTTTGCTCGGGCGCCACTTTCTTTGAGGAATTGGCGCATGGGTTACTGTTCACGTGCTGGAATTGTGTCTGAGTGCAGGTGTGTCAGTGACTGGGCGCCAGAATGTGGGTGTTTTGGTGTCTGGGGAGTGAAACTTAGAGTTCTAGGCACATTTTCCCGTGCCAACTTTTGCATTCACCTGCCCAAATCCAATTTTAAGTGTTTTGGCTCGAATGGTTTTCTGGTTACAGGTGTTATTTTACAAATGTTCCGGTGGGGGTGGCTTTGTGTGTATAAATGGGGTGGGTTGAGTGAAACTTGCATTTCTGGGAATATTTCACCGTGCCATATTTTGTATCTACCTGCCCAAATCCAATTTTAAGTGTTTTGGCTCGAATGGTTTTCTGGTTACAGGTGTTATTTTACAAATGTCTCGGTGGGGGTGGCTTTGTGTGTGTAAATGGGGTGGGTTGAGTGAAACTTACATTTCTGGGCAAATTTCACCGTGCCATATTTTGTATTTACCGCCCAAAAACATTTTTAAACATTTTGGCTCGAGTGGTTTTCGGTTTGCAAGTGTTGTGTGTTTTCGGGTCGGTTGTGGGCGCCAAATTGTGCCGCCAGGCGCCTAGGCTGGTGCTCGTGTGCGAGACCGTGTGCGAATCGTGTCTTAGTTTGTGTCCAGGACTGTGGTGGGGGGCCAGATTGCTAGAAAAGTGGCGCCCGATGTACGTGTTGCCACGGGCGCCAAATTGCTTGAGTTCTGGCGCGCCGTCTTTGTGTTGCACCGGGCGCGAGAATGTGGGGAAAATGGCGCCCAGTCTTTGCCAAGTGCCTAAGCGTGTCTCGCTTTTGGTCCCTAGGTGACAGTTTGGTCCCTAGATAATTGTTTTGGTCCTAAATGGTGGTTTGGGTCCTTGAGTGAGGTTGAGTCCTCTAGATGAGATTAGTCCTTGGGACTTAATTATGTTGAGCTTGTATCTTGAGATGACCGAGGATGCCATGGGGCATGAGTAGGAGGGCCGTGCCATGGGGGCTATAAATGAGATTAGTGATGAGGTAAGAGTTAGTGCGTGAATTGAGCTACTATAAATGTGTATGTGTTGTATTCATGGAGTCTCATGCATACATTCTTTGCTGATCGTAGAGTTTATAAAGCGATTGTGAAGCTCGAGGCCGGGCGGAGGGCGAGTCATGAGGACTCCATTTGATAATGAGATCGCCGGAGGGCAAATATTGAGAATCTTGGGAGGGCAAATGGTACCATATGCATAACTACATTTCATACATTCACATGAATGCATGAACATTATTGAGTGATGATTGGTATGATTGATTGTCTTGTGAATCTGTGATTGTATATATTGCCTATTATCACTTTTATTATATAGTTCGAGACTCACCCTTTTTCGTTGTTGTTTACCACGGGTAGTCATGAGTGAGGGCTTACTACCTTCACTATTTCCCGAGTCGGTGCGCTCGATCACGTAGCACCTGGGGATGGGTTATGAAGCGTAGTTCGTTCTGTTTTGCTCCTTGTTGAGCCTCATATGTATTGTTTTGAGACTACTTGATTTATTCTGTTGAGATAGTGTTTTATTCCATTTGCGTGGCACTTATTTTCATAGTGCGTGGTTTTATTTGTTAAAGTTTGTGAGTTCTATCTTTGAGATGGTGTTAAGTATTTTTGAGTAAAGAGACGTTTAAGTTATTTGTTGTTGAGTTTGATGGAGTAGTTGTGTAACATTCCACTGGATGATTTTCAAACGAAAAATGATTTTTATACTCTGATTTTTACTATAAAGTACCGGGTAGAAATGGGGTGTTACACAACACACGCACCCAAACAGCACAACACTTCCCTCAGCACCAGGCGCCTAAATGCCTAGCATTTGGCGCCCCCCCTCACAAAACTCAGCCCCAGACGCCTAAATGCCTAGCATTTGGCGCCCCCTGCACACACTCAGCAACAGGCGCCTAAATACCTAGCATTTGGCGCCCCCCTGCACATGTCACGCCACACACTAGCCACAGGCGCCATATCCCTAAGGAATTGGCGCCCCTCCTGCCAGCCCCAGCCCAAACCGAGACAAAAACTCACAAAACAGTGAACTCGGCACCACTTTGCCTAGCAGATGGTGCCCCTGCCCTGCATAACCACACACCAACACCAATTCACTCCATCAGGCGCCATATTCATGGGATATTGGCGCCCTGCACACTGCCAAACCAACAGACAACATCCCTGGCGCCACTTTGCCTAGCAAATGGCGCCCCCCTCCCTGCACTTACACACACGCACACCAGAAACAGTAACATAGGCGCCATTTGCCTAGGCATTTGGCGCCCCTCACCCAAACACCTCCACCAAACCAACTTAAACCTAATTTTTATTCAACAACTTGGTTCTCACATAAACAACACACATATAGGTATCAAATCAACTTCATCAATTTATCATATTCACATACTTCTCTTCATGGAAACATTTCCTCAAACATATAACATGCATAATCCACAACACATAATTTTCCAACAACAAGCAACATGATATCAACAAATTAGGCATTTCATACATCAAGAAACATATAATCACCATCAAAATCACACAACAAGTCATTCCTAGAACTATTCCACCTATAATACATATCCTACAAATTATTATAGATGTAGTGGAGAATCCCCTAACCTTGGGTGAGCTAAATCTTTAACCAACCACCAAGAAACAACAAGTTGAAGCCTCCACCTCTGATTTCCAGCCAAGGCCGAAATATCCTCCTTCTTGGGTGAGAATGAAATTCAAAAATGGACACCAATGAGACCATAAAACTTAAGAAAATGGAATGGGAAAAAGAAATGATGAAGAAGGAGACCAAAACCTCACTTACCCAACCAAGAATCAAAGAAAAGTTGCTTCCTTTCCTTCCCCCCTCCTTCGCCGTCGGCTTCTCCCTCTCCTTCTCTCTATTCTTCTATTTTTCTTTCTTTCAAAGTGAGGGTAATGAGACCCCAGTGGGAAAACCCTAAGTTTTATGACTACTATTGGGCCTAAATAATGGCCCTTGGGCCTTATTCCCCACTCCTACAATTAATTCATTCCACCTCCCGAAATAAAATAAATCCCACTTAGTATCCTATTTAAAATGGATTAGACCCCTTTTGATAAAATAAACTTAACTTAAATTAATTACGTAGTTAAATGTTGCAAGCCTTAAATAACTTAATTAGTTAAATAATTAATTTATTTGGGCATCTGATTTCATAGTATTTACATAGTGCTAAGGAGTAATGCTAGTGCATTGCTAGGAGACTTCATACAAAGAGCTTCAACTCGTGTAATTTCTCTCTTGTAGTCTCTCATTTGTGATTTCAATTATATAAACATGTTCTATTCAGTTTATATTTGCTTTGCATTGTCTATGTTGAGCTAAATCTCTCTTAGTTGGAATGTTCTAATCATTTAATGAGCTTTTAAGTAAGTATGATGCAGGTATGTAATGTTTGCACTTTAGTTCTTGCTTGATAATATTTTCAACACTTATTTTAAGATTGATCACTTAGAATAAGTAGATTTGTAAGAGCAGACATGACTTACAATTAAGAACTCAAGAACTAATTTGGCTAAGTGTTTTACATAAAGGAAACTTTGTGAAAACCACGCTAAGACCTAGACATAGGATAATATAGTCCATAGGGTGAATCTATGGGAATTTAATGCAAGAGTGAACTTATTTAACGATTCCTAGATATAGGAAGCTTGTAAGGAAACTCTGAAGAAAGTGGCTTAAAGGCACATAGCTAATGCAACAACATTCAGTGCAACTGCATCACATACTACATCAAACACTTAAAGGTAAATTACTTGGTGAAGACATTCCAACTAGCTTTTCTCATTTGCATTATAAACACTTGTACTTTGCTTTCTTATCTAACTTAGTTGTGATCACATCAACTCCACTATAAATTGTTATTTGGTTACTTTTGCACTATATTACTTTGTATTGAATTTAAAAGAGAGTTCATCAATCCCTGTGGGTTCGACCTGTTCTAAACACTGTATTACTTGTTAAAGACTGTGTATACTTGCACATGCTTTCCTCACACCAGAGTCGTCCTATACGCCAAGAGGACTGACTGCTATTCCTCGACCTAGTTTCCTTTGGCCTCGTCCAACCTCCTTCAATCCTCGCAGAATGACCCTGTTGGCCGCTTCAGCTTGGCGTTCGTTTAATGGGTGCTCTCATCAAGTAAAACACTGTTTATCCCTAGGCCGGCTAGTATTTCCCTAAATCTCTTATCGCCAAATTGCATCCCATTGTCCGTTACTAGTGCTGGGAACTCGAATCGGGCTAGCACGTTTAAGAAAAACTTGCTTACTTTTCTTTGCGGTTATAGTCACTAGCGGCTCGGCCTCAATCCACTTGCTTTGAAATAATCTATCGCCACGATCAAAAATTTGAAGCGGCCCGGAGCGGTGGGAAAGGTCCCAACAAATCCATTCCCACCAAAGTAACGACCAAGGTGAGGCAAGACTTTGTAGTTTCAAGAGGTGTGACGTAAACATCCGCATGGACTTGACACTTGTTGCACTTCTCGACCAACTTCTTGGCGTCCTCATCTATAGTCGGCTAGTAATAACCAGGCTCTAAGAGTTTCTTTGCTATGGAGCGACCGCCCGATGGTCGCCACACACACATTCATGAATATCCTTAAAACGTGGTCGACTTCGACCGACCTTAAACACCTCAACAGTGATAACTCTATTTTATAGAGTTATTCATATGTTTAAACTTAGTAAATTGCTCTCTTTCAAGTAAAGATAAGGAGTTTATATAGTATTATGTGTGATATATGATAACTTGAGTGATTGACATGGTTATAGTTGTTATAGGCCATTTTGGATATATTGTGGTATGTTTGATGTTTTTGTTCATCTGCGATCTATGGATGCTTCGCATCGATGCTCCTGCATCAATGCGCCTGCATTGATCCTGCAGTAAATATGCATTACTTGGAGAGAGAAGCTAGCCACTTGCACATCCACTTGCTCATCCACTTGCATTGCTGACCTCCTGCTTGGTCCCCTAAAGCAAGACCACTTTATATTTCGGCGCCTACTATTCCCACATAGCCTTGAGCACAGCTTTGAAGAGTCATCAACATAGGGACACATGTTCATACCTCATTGGACCTCCCTATACGCTTGATCGAAGATCTCAACTTGGGGAACAAGCTCTGAAAAGTAACTACAGCTCAATCCTCTCAAGATTACTTCAACGTGAAGGAAGGAAGCACCTCTCTTGAAGACTATAAAAGGACCTCACATCTTCATTTGGAAATATATCACAATCCATAAGTTAGATTAAAATTTCAATATACATAGTTAGTTTCTATTTTGTAAGAGGGAAAGGAAGGAATTGACAAACCATCCTTACTTCGATTTCATAGTGTTTACATAGTGCTAAAGAGTAATGTTAGTGCATTTCTAGGAGACTTCATACAAAGAGCTTCAACTCGTGTAATTTCTCTCTTGTTGTCTCTCTTATGTGTTTCAATTATATAAACATGTTCTAATCATTTAATGAGCTTTTAAGTAAGTATGATGCATGTATGTAATGTGTGCACTTTAGTTCTTGCTTGATAATACTTTCAACACTTATTTTGAGATTGATCACTTAGAATAAGTAGATTTGTAAGAGCAGACATGGCTTACAATTAAGAAATCAAGACCTAATATGGGTGAGTGTTTTACATAAAGGAAACTTTGTGAAAACCATGCTAAGTCCTAGACATAATATATTATAGTCCATAGGGTGATACTTTGGGAACTTTAAAAGGCAATTGTGAACTTATTTAGCATGCCTAGACATATGAAGCTTGTAATGAAACTCTGAAGAAATGGACTGAAAGGCACATAGCTAATGCAACAACATTCAGTGCTACTGCATCACATACTGCATCAAACACTTAAAGGTAAATTACATGGTGAAGACATTCCAACTAGCTTTTCTCATTTGCATTATAAACACTTGTACTTTGCTTTCTTATCTAACTTAGTTTGTGATCACATCAACTCCACTATAAATTGTTATTTGGTTACTTTTGCACTATATTACTTTGTATTGAATTTAAAAGAGAGTTCATCAATCCCTATGGGTTCGACCTATTCTAAACACTGTATTACTTGTTAAGGATTGTGTATACTTGCACATGCTTTCCTCACACCAAGTTTTTGGCGCCGTTGCCGGGGATTGAAGTTAAATTCTTTAGAAAATTTGATATACTGTCATTTATTGTTTTATTACTCTGGTATATTTAGTTTTTGTCATGTAGGAGCACATGGTGCTTTAGCATATGTACATGACTGGAAACAGGACACCAGAATACAGCTTAGATCCAGAAATAGAAAGAAGATATAGGAGATTGTTAAGGCTCCAAAAGCAAAATCAACAAGCTTGCATCATGTCTCACAATGAAGGACAAAGTTCAAGGCCACACTCGGTAAGAGGAGGCCCTGGCTCACATCAAGCTACTGAAGAAGATCATAGAGAACAATTCATCCACCTGGATCACATAGATATGATTAATGGCAGAGATAAACCTATGAGGGATTATGCTCAATTTGATCATCAAAACATGCAAACTAGCATATCTAACCTCATATAGATACCATGCATTTTGAATTTAAACCTATGATGTTTCAAATGCTTCAAACTATTGGTCAATTTGGAGGATCTCCTCATGAGGATCCTCATTTGCATTTAAGACAATTTCTAGAAGTATGTAGTAACTTTATCATACCTGGTGTTAGTGAAGATGCATTTAGATTAAGGTTGTTTCCTTATTCTTTGAAAGATAGAGCTAATGCTTGGCTAAACTCTTTAGAGCCTAACTCTATCCATTCATGGAATGAAATGGCTGAAAAAATTTTAGGAAAATATTTCCCACCTATCAAAAATGCCAGGATGAGAACTGATATTACTTCTTTTAGACAAAAAGAATTTGAATCTTTATTTGAAGCATGGGAAAGATGGAAGGAACTTTTAAGAAAATGCCCTCATCATGGTTTACCTGTTATTATTCAAATGGACATTTTATAATGATTTAGAACCTCAAACTAGAATAATGCTTGATGCATCATCTGGTGGAGTGTTATTAAATCTGTCATATAATGAAGCATATGAATTGATAGATAGAATAGTAGCTAATAGCTCTAGTTGGCTTACTGAAAGGGTGAGTGCCCAAAAGAAACCATCAGGGGTACATGAAATTAATGATATATACGCTTCTATCTCGCTCAAGTAGCCATTCTAGCTAACTTGATGAAAACTTCATACGGCAATGCAATCGCATCTAATGCAAATTTGCATCACACGACAAAGATCTGCAGCAGGCAGAGAGAACAAGTACCTCCAAGCACCCCTAGTTGTGTGTACTGTGGAGGAGGTCACTTGTATGAGGAGTGTTCTAGCAACCCTATCTCTGTAAATTATGTAGGTTATAATAAGAATAACAACCCTTATTCCAACACTTATAATCCTGGTTGGAAAGATCACCCAAATTTTTGATGGAGCAACAATAGTGCACCTGCACCTAGAACTGCACCAACTACACCACCAGGATTCCCACCTCAGAATAACCAAAGAAACTCTCAACCTACCACTGAGAATTCTCTAGAATCCATGCTTAAAGCATTCATAGGTGAATATAGAACTGCTAGACAAGCCCAAGATGCTTCCATTAAGAACTTAGAGAATCAAGTTGGTCATTAGCCACAACTCTGTATCAAAGGCCACAAGGTTCCTTACCTTCAAATACAGAAGCCACTCCTTCTCGAAAACAAGGAAAGGAACAAGTTTTAAGGCTATTTCTTTGAGAAGTGGTAAGGATCTTATAGAGTCAACTAAGAAGGAAAGTGTAGAAAAGGGAGAAAAAGCCAGAAATCAAAAAGAAAGCCATGCAGAAGCATCTAATGCTCCTGCATCACAAGACGTTCAAGTTCCATTACCTAAGTTAATACCTGAGTATCCTCCTCCTCCTTATCCTCAAAGATTGAAAAAAGCACATGAGGAGAAACAGTTTGGTAAATTCTTAGAGGTACTCAAACAATTACAATCAATGTTCCCTTAGTAGAAGCACTCCAACAAATGTCAAACTATGCAAAATTTATGAAGGATGTGCTTACTAAGAGAAGAAGATTAGGAGAGTTTGAAACAGTTGCCATGACAGTAGAATGTAGTTTATTGGTACAAAATAAGATTCCTATGAAATTGAAGGATCCAGGTAGTTTTACAATTCCATTTTCCATTGGACAAACTTATTCTGGTAAAGCTTTATGTGACTTAGGTGCAAACATCAATTTGATGCCTAAATCTATTTTTAACCAGTTAGGAGTTGGAATTGCAAGACCAACCAGTGTGACATATCAATTAGCAGATAGATCAATAGCCTATCCTGAAGGTATCATAGAAGACATCCTAGTTAAGAAAAATAAATTTGTATTCCTGCAGATTTTGTTATCCTTGACTTTGATGCGAGATAAGGAAGTACCTATTATCCTAGTATTGCTAGAAAAAGTCCTCGAGGGGTTTTTATTCGTTTACAACCTTTTAAAACAATGAAGTCGCCACCAATATTTTTTATAAGGAAAATATTGAAGAAAAAAACCTTTTTGGAGGGCTGATGGTCTTTTGGAAAACCGGGAGATTTGGGTTCTGGGGTCGATTAGGCATGGGGAAGGTATTAGCACCCCACATCTCCTTTCTACCGAAAGGAACCTTTAATTAAACGTGTGGTTTTAAGTGTTGATTTGGAAAATACTTAATGGCAGTCACTAGTCGTTCCCACTCTCCTAGGTTTTTGTTCAAGCCTTGGGTTTTAGGCCCAACTCAACACTCACAAGTATAGGGTGTGAAGTGTGTGTTGAGGGCACGATACTTAGAAATAACTACCCTTCCCCACCTACAAATGGAAACAATAACATGTTGTCTACCCTAGGGTTTAATAACAAATAAGCCAGCCTAGAGTTCCAACAGCAACCAATTGCATTGCTTACCTCAAGAAAGGGAGCCAAGAAGGGGGGAACATGATAAGAGTGGGGGGAATGTGTAACACCCCTTTTCTACCCCGAAACGTACACATCATTATCAGAGTAATTTCGTTTCGAAAATAATATTTAGTTAGTAGGAAAGGAATGCCACATCATCATCAATTGTTAAAACTCAACTTTCGCACCATTATAATTCATGCTGAATACTCAATCAACATAATTTCAAACATCAAATAATGAGGTCGCAGCAGAATTAAATCTCAAACTCGTATCATGACATAAACATGGTCATAAGATAATTATTCAACTATTAATAACTCCAAGTACGCCCCCTAGGTGTTACGGTATCAGAGAGCGACTCTAAGACTTCCCAACAGCTAAACAAGGAAGGCAGTAGTTCCTTCATTCGCGATCACCTGCAGCGTTGCCACGATAGAGCAACATTCCAAGCGTAAGGGTGAGAATTTGAGATAAACATAATCGAATATATATAATTTAGAGGAAGTAGGCACAGGCAACCACACAATATTAACATCATCACTACATCGCAATCACGCAACACCAGCTCCAATCACAGACAACAACAGTACACAGTCATGATTATGCATGAAGATGCAACCCCACAGTGGCATATGCATGATGGTACCATATCATCGCAAAATGGCGAAGCCTAAACATCGCAAAAGTGGCGAAGCCTAAACATCGCAAAATAATGCACATGCCATGAGACTCTATGAAACACATGTGCAACTCACCAAAACTCACCTAGAGTGCCTCGTCATCGTTGTAAAACACTCATAGAGCGTATTCCTTCGCAAATCATCACAATCATTATACATCATCACTATAATTATACTCATAGAGTTTACACGTCATCAATCACCACGAATCATAATACATCATCATCAAGCAAGTACTCATAGAGTACACTCTTATAAAACATCATTGTTCATATTACATCATCATAACACACATATCCTCATCATCATTCAATACATATATATATATATACTTCATTTGTCTTTTAGATTAGGGTGTTATAAAATAGTGCAATCGATTGACTATGGGATTACTCGAGTAATCGATACTACTTGCAATGTGCATTGGCCACCTTTGCAAGACTCTCGATGATGCCCTTGTAAATACATCGTGAAAGAAATTTCGACCTTAGTGGTAAACCACGTCTAGCCATAGTCAATTAGCACACTAGTAGTATAACGGTTCACCGAGACTCATTTATATAACATAGCATCACAAATTTTTTGTTAAGAATCGTCACGTTTCAATTCGGGAAAAACACCTAGGATGTTCAAAAGAGTAATCGATTTATAGCTACTTGTTTTCAAAAGAGGAATTGATTCATACCTTTCATTTTTAAAATGGGAAATCGATTCCTTGTTTTTATTTTAAAGGGGGAATCGATTCCTTGCTTCCACTTTGAAGTGGGAAATCGATTCCTTACTTCCATTTTGAAGTGGGAAATCGATTCCTTACTTCCCTTTTGAAGTGGGAAATCGATTCCTTACTTCCCTTTTGAAGTGGGAAATCGATTTCTTGCTTCCATTTTCTAAAGAGGGAATCGATTTCTTGCTCATATGTCTAAAAGGGGAAGAATCGATTTCTGGCTTCTGTATAGAGCCCAGAATCGATTTTTTAAGCTTCACTTTGGGAAAAATTACTCGATCCTTATATTTGTTTACGAATCACAATTACAAACATTATCAAAATTCATCAACATTATCAAGATTCATCATCACATACTCAATCACCTCAAAAACACTCAAAATCACCAATTGATACCATCACACACTCAATCATCTCAACGATCAATCACACGATAACATTAACGATTCATCAAACAACCTAAGGATCCCCACAAAAATCTATCACATGTTCAATTATGTTAAACTGAAATACTCCCCTTACCTTTAATATGAACGCTCCGGAATATGAATGAGAACACGTACACAAAACTACAGCAACTCAATCGAACGATCTTCTCCTCTATGATCAATGAAAACATCAACACCACGTAAATTAGAGATTAAGGCTACATCATTAGGAAAAAGGAGAGAGAGCGATAATGAAGCGATTGAGAGCTCTTACCTAACGAACTTGAGTCCTTCCTCTCTTCTTCTTAGCTGAGCTCTCTCTCTTCTCTTCTCTCTCTCAGTTTTGTTTTCTTTCTCTCGATGCAAGGAGTGAGGTGCCAACCCTAACCCCTTAGCCCGGGAGTCTCGGGAGCGCCTAGCTATTGGGCTTGGCTCCTGGGCCATTCTTCACCACCCCGAGTTGCCAACATCACCCCCAATACTCGTTCCACTTACGAACCACGCCCATCATTTTAATTAATTTAATCACGTTTCCAATAAAATCAATAATTCAATTAAATAATTTAATTAAATTATTTAGAGGGTGTTCTGAGAATGCATGAAGGAACTAAGCATACAAGCAAAGAAGATACGAGGAAAACAATCATAGCAGAGAGGAAGAAGCGAATGCACATGAATGCAACAATGCTTGTATGAGAAAGAAGAAGAATAGAGGCAAAATAAAGATATTCAAATCAAACACACAAATCACATATTTAATTAATTAGGCTCAACCCTCTTTTGAAAAATTTTTAGTCCCCAGTGAAGTCGCCAGCTGTTGCGCCCGAAAAAGTCCCCGAGGGGTTTTTATTCGTTTACAACCTTTTAAAATAATGAAGTCGCCACCAATATTTTTTATAAGGAAAATATTGAAGAAAAAAACATTTTTGGAGGGCTAATGGTCTTTTGGAAACAGGAGATTTGGGTTCTGGGAAATTCGGTTAGGCATGGGGAAGGTATTAGCACCCCACATCTCCTTTCTACGAAAAGGAACCTTTAATTAAACGTGTGGTTTTAAGTGTTGATTTGGAAAATACTTAAATTTGCCTCTTAATTGAAAAGACTTAATGAAATTTTGTATTTACTGGCGCAGACGAGTTAACCGATTTGGTTTATTTTGAATGAAAAAATGTTTTTGGTTCGTTGTGCTTGACGGAGGATCCGCTCCTACGTATCTCGGTGCGATGGAGAATTCAAAGCTACGTAGTTACGGTTTTTATTTTTGTTATCTTGTTTAATTGTGAAAATCGAGCTTTCATGATGATCAATTGAGCGAAGGCTCCAAGTGACCACCATTAGCACTCCATTGTTAATAGTCATGCAAGCAAAGGCCGCGCAGAATACTAACAAAGTTTTTTTTTGATTTATTGAAATTTTTTTAGACAAATTAGGCATTCGTGATGATCAATTGAGCAAAGGCTCCAAGTGATCACCACTAGTTCCTCATTGTTAATAATCATGCAAGCAAAGGCTTCGCAATACAACTAACAAAGTTTGATTTATTGAAAGTCTTTAGAAATATTAGGCATTCATGATGATCAATTGAGCAAAAGGCACCAAGTGATCATTACTAGGTCCTCATTGTTAATGATCATGCAAGCAAAGGCTTCGCATGACCACTAACAAAGTTTTTGATTTAATGAAAAGTAGTTGAGTTAGAAAGAATTAAAAAAACGAGAAAAAAGTGAAAATTGCAAAATGGGGGTGTTACTAGCTACAGGGAGTGGTATAACTAAACAGGGGGTGTAAAACGTAAGCCCGGTTCGCATATGGGAGCCCAGTATGCGAACCTGGGCTTAAGTGAGGGAGGTTGCATTCGTTAATTCGTAGGGTGCGCTTAGTAATCTGATAAATTAAAAAATAAATAATTTTTAAAACCCATATAAGCCCAAACCTAACATAAACCCTAAAAATCCCTTCCCCCTTCAAGCTGCGTCGCTGCCTCATTATTCAGAGGGAAATCAGGCGAAAATTTGGTTGCTCCTCGGCGAGAGAGAGATTCCAGAGAGAGAAAACGTTGGTCATCCATGGAAGAGAGAGAGAGAGGTCCGATGAGAGTGGGAGGAGGAGAGGAAGCTTCGCGAAGGGGAACACGAAGGGCGAGGAGACAGAACCGCGACGTCCGACCGTCCTTTGGCCGGCGTCGTTTTCGGTGATGGTGGAGGTGACGACGGCTGGGGTTCGGTTTTGGGGGTGACTCGAAAATGGGTCTCGCCGGAGCTTCGACGGAGAAGACGAAGTCTCCGGCGGCGTTTTAAAGGTCAGCCTTTTTATTTTTTTGTTTCGGTTCCTTTGTTGTTCGACCTCTCCCTCTCTTCTTCTCTACTCATATCACTCTTTTTTTGTTCACGATCTGCAGTAATTTGTCAATGGTTCTGTGTTTGAGTTTTTTTGGATTTTGGTTGTTTTTCTCCTATTTTGAAAAAAAAAACGAACCAGCCTACAATTAACGAAATGCTAGTCTATTTTTGATCTGAATGAAGTTGCTTTCATCACATCGAATGGACTCAGTTCAACACATTTGGAGTACCGAATAAAAAAACGAAACATACATATTTACAAATTATTTACAGATCTGAGGAAAGGGAGGATTACCAACCTTAGTCTCGATCTATCCCGGAAAAGTAAAAGAAACTAGTCTCGATCTGTTGCTAGATGTTTGATTTACTGTTGCTGTTCTAGATTTGTAGCTACGGACCCTTTGAAATTTTTTTTAGAACTTCAAAGAAAGAAACCACTGTTTTGGGATTAGGGTTTCAGTGTAAAACCACTAATCGTTTTTTTGTGTGTGTTGTTTTTCTCGAAAATCGTGTCCCCGTACTGCTGCTGTTGACTGTTTTTTTATATTAAAATACTAGGTTTCTACATTAATTGTTTTTGACTGGGCTTTGACTCTTTTAGTGTCCTGGATCCAAGCCAAAGAAGGTATGTAGTCGCTGAGAGTCTTGCAAAAACCCTAATTTGCTACTTGAAGCCTATTTTCGGATTTGCATCTTTTTGTACCTTTAATATTATTATTTTTTGTATTTTTTGGACATTTGGACATTTGGACACTTCTAAATAGATTTTTTTTTGACATTTTTGGACTATTAAACACTTTTTAAATTGTAAATAAAAATTAAATAGAATTTTTTGGTATTTTTGGACTATATATATGCTCAAAATAAATTAACTGCACAAAATAAGAATAATAATAAGAAAAAGAGTCGGGCCAAACACAAAGACGAGAACGGGCCAGACTAGACAAATACGCTAAAACGAGAACCAAATAGAAGAAATGGGCTCATTAACTAAAAACACTAAAATTAACCCAGAATTGCATTCTTAAGCCTGAATTGAAAAGACAAGCCAAATTTCTAGAAAGAATGACTTTTGGTAGACCTACTTATGTACGACTAAACCCAAATACGAAGATTAAATTGAAGAACGCACGAAAAGATCGATCATTCGCGTGCCTGCCTAATTTAAACAACGGTATTTCGATTTAGTTGAGCTGGATAATTGAAATTGACTTAAGTTAAAAAGGACAGACTAAATTGGGGTATTACACCTAGGTAGACCATTCTTAACCACTGGCAAAACCATAATTGATGTGCAGAAAGGTGAACTCACTATGAGAGTGAATGATCAAGAGATAAAATTCAATGTGATGCTATGAAGTATCCTGCTGAAAACACAGAAAAGTGTTCATCCTTAGTTTCTCTATATAAATTGGTAGAAAAACAGTTTTACAAACGGTATGATCATTTAGCTAATGCAGATGCATTAGATGCAGCAGGATTACTAGATGATGAAATACTAGAAAACGAAAGTCTAACCATAGCAAACTCTTGTAAGGAGGTATGGGCTAGAACTTATGAACCACTCAATCTTGAGGATCCAACTCTTAAGAAGAACTTACCCTCAATAGAACAACCTCCTAAGTTAGAATTGAAGGTACTTCCTGAGCACCTTAAGTATGTTTTTCTAGGAGAAAATGAAACTTTACCTGTTAAACTTTACCTGTTGTCTGGATAAGGAACACATGGTAAGATGACGTGTCCAATTTGCATGGTTGACACAAGGGCTTTTACTCTTAAATACGGAGGGAAAACTTTGTGGTTTGACTCGCATCGTAGGTTCTTACATCACCCATTTAGAAAGCAGAAATATGCATTCATCAAGGAACATGTTGAAACAAGTGGACCTCCTCATAGTTTGACACCAGAGGATGTTTGGGACAGTGTTAAAGACATCCCTCCAGTGGAAGTCGTAGCGGGTGTTGTTTCTCGTCCAGAAGGCTATGGGTAATGGCACAACTGGACAAAGAGAAGTATATTTTGGGAACTTCCCTATTGGAAAGATAATCTACTGAGACACAATCTGGATGTAATGCATATAGAGAAGAATTTTTTTGATAACATATTTAACACTGTCATGGACCTGAAAGGTAAAACGAAGGACAATGAGAAAGCTAGGAAGGACATACATCATTATTGTAGACGAAAGGATTTGTTGTTGGTTGGCAAGGTACTAGGACATTGAAACCCAAAGCCAATTATACTTTATCTAAGGAAGAAGCGAAGCAGTTTATCGGTGGATAAAAGAGTTGAAAATGCCAGACGGTTATTCTTCCAATTTATCTAGATGTGCGGATGTGGATAATGGGAGGTTGCATGGGATGAAGAGTCATGATTGTCATGTATTCATGGAGTGCTTACTTCCCATCGCTTTTAGTTCGTTGCCAACACACGTTTTGAACCCGCTAATTGAAATAAGTACATACTTTAAGAATTTGTGTTCAACAACCCTAAAAGTTGATGATCTTACAAAAATGGAACAAGACATCCCACTTATCTTATGCAAGTTGGAGAGAGTATTTCCGCCTGGTTTCTTTGATTCTATGGAGCATCTACCGGTGCATCTTGCATCTGAAGCTAAACTTGGCGGACCTGTCCAATACCGATGGATGTATCCGTTTGAAAGGTCAGTTATTTATTATAATATAAAAGAAAGTTTAAAAAATAACATTATTACATTAATTAACATATCGTTTTATCTAGGTTCATGGGTGATTCAAAAAGATCGGTGAAAAACAAAGCTAGAGTTGAAGGATCGAAATGTTCTTCATACTTACACCATGAAACAACCAACTTTTGTTCTTATTATTTCAAGAATGAATTTGCTCCAAGAAGCAGTCTAAATGAAATGGATGTTGAATGTCCTAGACATGAATTAGCTTTGTCTGTCTTTTGTCTACCCGGTCGTCCATCTGGGAAGGAGTCAATTCACTGGCTGACAGAGGAAGAGTTCAATGCAGCACATATTCATGTGTTGATAAATTGTACAGAGGTCAACCATTCATTGAGTATGTATTCCTCAACATTAACTATATATATCGATCTTAATTAAGTTAATAAAAGTAGAGAAATGTGTAACAATTAATTATTTCTTTTTAGGGAATTCTTGTCATCTGAGGAAGTAAGTGAAGAACAATCTTCGGCTTATATTAATGCACATTTTCCAATGTGGTTTAGGCAACGTGTTTATGCCCTCCCACCAACTCCTCCCAACCAACACTTGAGGAACTTATCAGACGGTCCTCGAAGATGTGTTAAAGAATGGCACACATACTTTGTCAATGGATACAAATTTCACAATAATGAATGGACACAAGGCAGAGAAACAATCAATAGTGGAGTTTGCATGAAGGGTGTCACTGGAGGTGGTGAAGGTGATTTTTATGGTGTGATTCAACACATATACGAAGTTGCGTACCCCCATCTAGACTATAGTCAGACGGTAGTGCTTTTTTATTGTAATTGGTTTGATCCGTCTGCTCGAGGAACAAGGGTGAATCCAAAGTCAAATACAGTCGACATTAAAATGAGTAGTAGATATCGACTGTATGATCCGTTCGTCATTGCTCAAAATGTGAGACAAGTCTATTATGTCCCTTATCCATCAACGCGGACTGATAGGCGTGGTTGGTGTGTCACAATTAAGACAAAACCAAGAGGTCGGATTGAGACAAATGACACACTGGAAGATGTCCCATTTCAAATGAATGAGATGTCTAATGTAAATGAAGTGATTCAAGTTGAACCCATTACTCGTTAATGTGATCAACCAAACAAACGATGAAGTTGATGACGAAGAAGATCTTGATGAAGATGCAGAAGACCATATTGGTGTATTAAGAATTCCTCAATCGATGATGATGATTTTGAGAATGAATGGGATTCCAATTAGTTTTTCTAGTTATTCAGTTTTATTTGGTACTTAATTAGTAACTGGTAATAGTATGGATATTTATCGTTATTTTGTATGAATATTTGTACGGATGTTTATGCAATATACATGTTTCTTTTTTTAATATTTAAATGTATGTTGTTGCGCCCGAAAAAGTCCCCGATGGGTTTTTCTTCGTTTACAACTTTTTAAAACAATGAAGTCGCCACCAATATTTTTTATAAGGAAAATATTGAAGAAAAACCTTTTTGGAAGGCGGATGGTCTTTTGGAAAACCGGAAGATTTGGGTTCGGGGGTCGGTTAGGCATGGGGAAGGTATTAGCACCCCACACCTCCTTTCTACTGAAAGGGAACCTTTAATTAAACGCGTGATTTTAAGTGTTGATTTGAAAAATATTTAAATTTGCCTCTTTTGAAAAGATTTAATGAATTTTTATTTGCGGCGTTTGGCGGGAGTTAGCCGCTTTGGGTTTTTTGAAAGGAAAAATGTTTTTAGTTTATTGTGCTTGACGGAGGGGATCCGCTCCTACGTATCTCCAGGTGCGATGGAGAATTCAAAGCTACGTAGTTCTAGGTTTTTATTTTTAATTTGTTTAGTTGTGAAAACTGAGCTTTCATGATGACCAATTGAGCGAAGGCTCCAAGTGACCACCATTAGCACTCCATTGTTAATGATCATGCAAGCAAAGGCTTCGCAGGACCAATAACAAAGTTTTTGATTTAATGAAAAGTTTTTTAGGAAAATTAGACATTCATGATGATCAATTGAGCAAAGGCTCCAAGTGATCACCACTAGTTTCTCATTGTTAATGATTATGCAAGCAAAGGCTTCGCAAAACCATTAACAAAGTTTTTTGATTTATTGAAAATATTTAGAAAAATTAGGCGTTCATGATGATCAATTGAGCAAAGGCTCCAAGTGATCACCACTAGTTCCTCATTGTTAATGATTAGGCAAGCAGAGGCTTCGCAAAACCATTAACAAAGTTTTTTTTAGTTTACATAAATTTATTGAAAGCCCTTAAATAAATTAGGCGTTCATGATGATCAATTGAGCAAAGGCTCCAAGTGACCATCACTAGGTCCTCATTGTTAACGATCATGCAAGCAAAGGCTTCGCATGACCACTAACAAAGTTTTATTTATTGAAAAGTGTTTGAGTTAGAAAGGATTAAAAAAATGAGAAAAGGGTGACAATGCGCAAAACGGGGTGTTACTAGTTGTGGGAAGTTGTATTAACAAACAAGAGTGCGAGAATTAAGGCCCAGATTGGTTTTATTGGACGAAGAGGGTGTTCGGGCCAAAAACGTGTGGGCTTAGGGGGTTCGATTAGTAATCTTTGAGGTGTGTTTTGTAGGTTTTTAAAATTAAAATAAAATAAAAACATATCAGACTTATAAGTGTTTTTTAGGGTTTGGAATGCTGCATTCATTTCCTTCCCCCCAATCGCGCCGCACAGTGAGGCTTGAGAGAGAGAAACGCGATGCACGCAGAGAGAGAGAGAGAGAGAGAGAGGAGAGAGAGATGGAACGAAACTGAAGAGGAAAGAAGGAAGACGACGCGACGGAGAGGGAGAGGGCGACGGTGAGGGGTTTGGTTTCGTGGTGGTTCCTGGTTCGGTTTTGGGGTGGTTGCTTAGGTTTCACGGTGAAGGAGCGACGGAGAAGACGAAGCTGGCGGTGGGAGCTTCGCCGGCGATGGCTTAACACTTCCAGGTTCAATCTTTTCGTCCGATCTTGTTCTTCTTCTTCCATTTTTCGGTTTCTTTAGTTATTTTTCATACTCGATTTTCATCTCCAGAAAGAAATGTTTTTAGGAATCTGATTCCTCTCTCATACTTCTATTCAGTTCTTGATTTTTAAACCCCAACACCATTTGTTATCTCTGAATTGAGTTTCTGTTTTTTTAAAATCCTTATACCTATGATCACAATTTCCTCTTTTGCAAAAAACATAAACTAATTGCATACAGATAGAAAAAGCACCAATATTTTTTTAAGAACTTGATTAGTTAAAAACGCAGGCTAGTATATTTTCAAACATTTCAGCATCTAATAACAACTATTTAGATCAGTTGTGAAATACCAACCTGGGCTTTTTACGTTTCTGAGAGAAAGAAAATTAGTTCGCATCGAGGTTATTAGTGGTCTCTCTTTGCTCTTCTGTAGGGTTTGAGTTCTTCCTTTTTCCACCGCTCGGATCTCAAAAAAGCAGTGTTTGTGTGATTAGGGTTTTAGTGTAAACCCTAACTGCTTTCTCGTGATTTGTTTACCTTGAAATTCGTGTCCCTCCTTTGACCACTTTATCCGATCTCCTTTTTATTCGAAAAATTAGGTTTAAGCATTTAATTTGTGTTTCTTGGGCTTTGACTAACTTTGACTCTCCTTGTTTTTGGATCTGCATTCAAATCGGCGTGATTGGAGAGCATTCTTTGGAACCCCAGAATCTCTGCTTCGCTTTTTTTATTTTTATTTTTGTATTTTCGAATTAATTTATTTTTGTATATTTTGTGTTATTATTTTTGTATTTTTAGACATTTGGACATTTGGACTCTCCTAAGTTGTAATAAAAATTAAATAGCATTTTTTGACATTTTTGGATTATATAAACACTTTTAAATTGTAAGTAACACTAAATAGAATTTTTGAAATCTTGGATTACACATGCTCAAAATGAATTAAGCTGCACAAAAAGAATAATAATAATAAAAAGAGTCAGGCCAAACACAAAGACGAACGGGCGGACTAGGCGAATACGCTAAAACGAGACTCAAATAGAAGAAATGAGCTCATTAACTAAAAACACTACTTATGTGCGACTAAACCCGGATCTGAAGCTTAAAATGAAGAACGCACGAAAAGATTGATCATTCGCGTGCCTGCTTAATTTAAACAACGGTATTTCGATTTAGTTGAGTTCGACGATTGAAATTGGCTTAAGTTAAGAGACGGACAAAATTAGGGTATTACAATTTGCCTCTTTATTTCACATTTAGCGCCAAAAATATGAATTGGCCTTTTCATATTTGTTGGTGAAGTGGAAATAAAGATATAGAAATAATACTAATTTTGTTCGTTTCAGAAA
Source organism: Oxytropis ochrocephala (assembly GCA_020916435.1). Taxonomy (NCBI): domain Eukaryota; kingdom Viridiplantae; phylum Streptophyta; class Magnoliopsida; order Fabales; family Fabaceae; genus Oxytropis; species Oxytropis ochrocephala. The sequence continues at coordinate 66,182,412 of CM037091.1, read as the reverse complement.
AACTCAAATCTTTTTGTTATTTTCTTTTTGAGAGGGGGGTTAACACTTGTCGCATTAACGGGAAAGCAATAAACTGGGAAAAGCGGTAAATTGGGGAATTCGGAGGTTGCCTAAAACCTTTTAACGGACTCTTGTCGAGTCCGAGCTCTGGGGTGGCCTTTTCAAGCGGCCGATCAATATCAAGTCCGGAATCGATTTGATCAATGGATTTACGTTGTGCCTTAGGTCGACACAACTAATCCGGAAGGACTTAACGGTTCGATGGATCCATCGCGTGCTCGTACACGATGTTGTGATCTGTGGAAGGAGCTCACTAACTCTGAAGGAGTTCACTAACTCTGGGTTGATGGAGTTTACGAACTCTGGATTGATGGAGTTTACGAACTCTGGGGGTGGCCTTTTCGAGCGCCGATCAACATCGGTCCGAATCGATTTGATCAATGGATTTCTGTTGTGCCTTAGGTTGACACAACTAATCAGAAGGACTTAACGAAGTCGATGGATCCATCGCGTGCTCGTGCGATGTTGTGATTCGTGGAAGGAGTTCACTAACTCGAAGGAGTTCACGAACTCGGGTTGATGGAGTTTACGAACTCTGTGCGATGGAGTTTACGAACTCCGTGCCGATGGAGTTTACGAACTCGTCTGTGATGGAGTTTACGAACTCTGTCGCTGATGGAGTTTACGAACTCTGTGCTGATGGTGATTTTCTAAAAATGGGATTTTTGGGACTCTCGGGTCGAAGTAACTTCTCTCTTGGATGGTGCATGAAATGCATGCACTTGGGTATTTGGGTGCACGTGGATGCAATGATTGATTTTGGTGGGATGTTTCTTCTGTTTGATTATTCTTTCGCTCTTCTGAGATGCGAATTTGAAAGTGTAATGCACTACTATTTGATGCCATGGAGTGATGAATGGTATGGATGACATGAGAATGATGAATGATATGAAGATGTTGTGTTCTTTTGTGTTCCGTCCTCTGTGATTTTCTTCTCTTTTTCGCTTTTTTTTTTTTTTTTTTTTTTTTTGGCTTATTCTGTTTTTCTTTAAGCAGCTTTCTTTTTTCTGCTTATTTGTTGTTTTTTTTTTTTTGTGGTTAAATCCATCCGCAGGACGGAAGCGCCCGGGGCGATGATCACGCGAGGATTGCGACCGTTTGGCCACCATCGCTTTTTTTTGCAATTTTATTCACTTGAGAAATCATTTCTTTCTCGTATTTTTCAAAGATTTCGCAATGATCCTGTAATGTTCGAACGTACACATGTTTTGCAAATCAATTTCATCAATCATAAAAGTTATTATTTTGAAAGAAAGCGAATAGGTGAAAGCGAGAGACACGAAAAGCACATATATGAAAGAGAAGTTGGACTTTTATTGATATAGAAATTGGACGTGCAGAAAGTCACGCCAATTGAAAGTACATTGCAATCTTTCTTTTAAACTGAGAAAATACAAGAGAAAGGAACAGATCTTGTGATTTCATCTCTGGAAATAACGTGTTGCCGCCGTCCATACTCATAACTCGATCGCCTCTTATCCAAACCTTTGGGAATGCTGATTGCCTTTCCTTTTCTCGAGCCCAAGTTTTTCTGACCCTAATTTTTGCCTGAATCGCTCTTTGCGAGTTTTCAATCCACCGGGTCGCTCTGATTTTGCCTAGGCCGCCCTTTGCGGGTTTTCAGCCTAGCGAGCTAACTTTTCCTTGGCTTATCTTTCTCTTTTTTGTTTATTTTTCTAGGCATAATACTTCTTGATCACATCTGAGTTCACTGGATTTGGAATCTCATCTCCGTCCATGTTTGCCAGGATTAGAGCTCCTCCTGAGAATGCCTTCTTCACCACATAAGGTCCTTCATATTTGGGAGCCCATTTGCCCCCGGGTCCGTCTCTCATTGGCAAGATCTCGCTGAGTACAAGGTCTCCTTGAAATTCACGAGGACGGACTCTTTTGTCAAAAGCCCTTATCATCCTCTGTTGGTACAACTGTCCATGACACATTGCGGCCACCCGTTTTCGTCAATGAGGTTCAAACTGGTCAAGACGAGATGAACTCATTCTTGCTTCATCAAGTTCTGTCTCCATTAACACGTGCAGAGATGGTATTTCAACTTCAATGGGGAGGACTGCCTCCGACCCGTAAACCAGTGAGTAGGGGTTGCCCCAGTCGATGTACGCACCGAGGTACGATAGCCATGCAAAGTGAAAGGAAGCGTTTCGTGCCAGTCTTTGTAGGTTACCACCATTTTCTGCACTATTCTCTTGATATTCTTGTTGGCCGCTTCAACTGCCCCATTCATCTTGGGCTGAGTGCGGGGATGAATTGTGATGTTTGAATCTTGAACTCAAGACATAGGTCCTTCATCATTCTCATTGTTCAAGTTGTTGCCATTATCAACGATGATTTTGTTGGGAAGACCGTAGTGGCAGATCGGATCGGATCTTTCTTGACAAACTTGGCAACCATCGAATCAAGTTATACTTGAATATGAGGCAGCTTCAACCCACTTGGTGATCTCTAGAACTTTGCCCTCATGTAACTTGACTGAATCTTGGCGTGCCAGCCTTTTGATTTTTCTTTCCCCTTTTTTTTTGAGATTTTTTTTTTTTTTTTTTTTTTTTTTGACAAACATATTTAAGTAAATAAACTTATTTGTCCTAAAGCTAAAACTCTGAGAAAACAAAAGCAATCGATCATTGATCGGAATGGATTTTTGGAGATTGTGGGTTTAATGAAGTGCTTGAAGCTAATGGTAGGATGATTTTTATTCGGCGTTGGCTGACGTTTGATGATTTATGATGGTTACTTGGCTTGATGAGGTGTTTGGGAAGTTTTACTCCTGGCTAAGGGTTGGTGGAGGGCGGGATGCCGAGGTCAAAGGGAAGTATTTGCAGTTTATTGAGACAAGGATCTCTTGTGCTTTGTGTATCAGCTCACCACTTATATTTCTTTTGTGTTTTTGGGATTCTCATTTTTAGATCCCTTTTTCTCTTTTTTCTTTGATTTTTTCTTTTTTGATTTTTTTTCTTTGACTCGGGTGAGCTTGATAAAAAGTGATGCATCTTTTTTTTGATATTTGAGGTGATCCTTGTCTAGGGTGATTTTTGGATTTTTTGGCTTATAGTGGGTGGCACAGTTTTTTTCGAGAATATGGGGAGATGGTTGAACTCTATTTCAAATCACGATTGCTCGTTTTCTCAAAAAATTAACTCAAGGACAATAATTTATTTACTCCTATATATTTGCCCTCTTTTTTTTTATATATTTTTTTTGAAGGAGAAAATCATCTTTGGGACTAGCACGATTCGGATCTCTGTAGTCGACGCACATTCTGACCTTCCCATCCTTCTTGGGAACTGGGACAATATTGGCAAACCCTTTGTGGGTACCAGCCCTTTGCTAGGAACCCCTGCATCAAACTGTTTCTTGACCTCATCCCTGATTTTAGTGACATATCTGGCTTCATTCTTCTTAATTTCTGCTTGACTGGTGGGCACTCTGGCTTGACCGGCAGCTTGTGTTCAACAATGTCGGTATCTAACCCAGGCATATCTTTGTACGACCATGCAAAGACGTCAGCATAATCATGCAAGAGCTGGATTAACTTTTTGCGTTCACCATTTTCCATGGCGGTACCAACCTTAACTTCTCTTTTATCTTCTTACGTACCCAAGTTGCGATCTCAATCGACTCCCCATGAGGTTGAATGATCTTTTCTTCTTGCTCTATTAATCTCATTAATTAGGAGGAGTTTCCGATTTTCATCAACATCCCCTTCGGTTTGGTTAATTGGATGATCAAAGTCGTAATAGGGATTTGATCGTACCTTGACCAATGAAGTGTTGAAGTGTTTGTTGCTTCGTCGATGGGCCATGCCGTTGAGAGGTTGAAAGGACCGGCCCCGGCTTCACGCGTTGAACACCTCGGGTGGTACCGCAAAGACACTCCGACGATCTAGTGAGAGGTCGCCGCAGATAGCACAAGGTTAGAACGTACACGATGCCATGTGCGAATGGCGTATATATCTGATGATGTCCGACCGTTATGCGAGAATTTCGCCGGCGAGAAGTGCGCTCAAGCAGCGTGTTGGGCCGATCGTGATGGGTCGGGCGCGCAGTCCAATTGCTGCTGGCGATCCTCATAATTGGCGCCGATACACCCAGAACGATTGCCCCAAGCCTAGGTCGCTTAAGAGCGGCCGAGGCTTGAATCGATGCCCCTGAGAGTGAAGTTCCCTTGATGAAACGGACGCGCCGTTTGCTTTTTCGTCGGGCGGTGTCGACCGCTTCGCCAACCGTCGGCCGGGCTGCGCGACGGTTGGTCTTTCCGACATTGAAGACGCGACGTTTGGTGTTTCCGAGGTTGTCCGAGACAACCATTGGCTAGAAGATGAAACGTTGCGACGCCGTCTCCGGTCCCCCTTCGCGCCATGGGTCTTCACTATAAATACCTTCCGAGGCGAGGTCATATCTCACACTTTCTCGATTTGCTCGCGGCCGACTCGTCTCGTCGCCGACTCGCATCTCAGAATCGCTTCAATTCGCTGCGGACCGATCTTCAACACCGCTAAGGTACGAGTCGATCGCTCTCTTTTACTCTTTTAAACTTTAGTTTTTCTTCCAAGTATTTTGTGCTTTTCCACGCCTCGTGATAGGGGGTGTCAGTCGAGGATGGCGGCCGCCCCTCTCATGAGTGCTTCAAAGCCGCTCGATCGACGACTCGATCCCTTTATCACAGTGTTTGTGTATGCCACGGACAAAATTAATCGCCGTATTCGGAAAACCGCCGAGTCCTTCGCCACATACATGTCGCGTCGGGCGAGCCCCAAGACTCGAAGCGGACTCCAAGTCGTCTTCGGGTGACAAAAATGTCGATTCTTGAGCGGTGCTTCTACGAGCAAAGACCAACTCTAGCTCCCACTCTTCCGCTCACTCTGTTGTCCGGTCGAGTGTCTCTACACCACCATCGGCCGACCCCGTCGGCCGAACAAGACGAGTATGTCGAGGTGATCGACACGGATGATGATGAGGAACCAAGAGCCGTCCAGGTCGAGGACGAGGTTATGCCTGATGCCGGAGACGGCCGAGATGAAGCGGCTAATGAAGAGATCGTCCAGCCCGCTGCTAGTTTCTCAGGCCAGGAGGCCAACAACGAAGGAGGGTCGAATGAAGAAGCGGCCGATGTTCAACCTGATATAGCCCGAGACCCCTCTGATATGTCTTGGGTCTCCGACACTCTTGAGCGCACAGAGAGTATCGCGACGGTCGACCATTACGCCGCTCGACATTGGCGCCACGACTCACCATCTTTGGAGAGTGAGGGGTATGAAAGACGGCCAAGATATCGCCACCTACTCCCAGTTTCTGAAATTCACCATGTATCGGATCGTGGTCGAGAAAATGAAGATCGTTCCTCCTTTCACCGAGTTCCAACGGGACGTCCTGCGTCATATCGGGGTCGCCCCCTCTCAGCTTCATCCGAACGCATGGGCGTTTCTCAAAACCTTTGAAGTCTTGTTAACCCAGCTTGGTCGGCCGGTGTCGATCATGCTTTTCTTCACTCTCTTTGAGCTAAGCTGGCTCAGGGAGAAAGCAAACAAAGAGAAGAGGGAGCAGGTCTCCTTCAAAATGCAGAAGACTCATCATCGATTCTTCAAGGCTTTCCAAGAGTCGCTCGGTGCGGCCTGGAGAGGCCACTACTTCTGGGTCGTTCCGACCAAGGAGGCCGGGATGGCCATTTCTGAGATTCAGCCGGATGGGATGCTCGGTCCCCCATTCTTCCCAATCATGTGGAACGAAGCCCACTTCTTCAGAGGAGGGCGACTACATCTACTCTGTCCAACGATCCGGGGAGGCCGATCCGAGTCTTTGGAGATGATTAAGGCGCGCTATCGAGCATGATGCGTCCAGATCCTAAAGGCGACATACCTTGCCGACCCTTCGTCTTGTACGAAGGCGAAAAACTGGAGGCCGAGATTGGTCTGCCTTTGCACTTTTTCTTTATATTCTTGCTGTAGGCCTCGTGAACTTTTTATTCTAACCCATAGCTCGTTATTTTGCAGAAAGGATGTCCGCAAAAGCGGAACTCGCCGCTTAGTCCCGAAGCCCGAAGGAGGGGCTAAGGGACCTCGTTCTTCTCGGCCGGGGATAATCTCGAACCTTCCTCCGAGTGCCCCACACCCCTAAGAGCCAAGTGAAGAAACCGGCCTGGCGGGCCTCTGCCGCCTCCTCCCAGTCTTGCCGATCGCTCACCCAAGCGGGCCAAGCGTGATTGTCGGATCCCGGTCCCTGAAACGGAGCAGATTCCCATCATTCAGCTCGAACATTTGGGTGCGGCCGATCTGGAGCAGTACCGGAGGAAACCCATGGCGCTCTGCGCTTCTCTCTGCATGGGCGTTGAGAAAGTCATGGCCGAGCTGGTGGCCGAATCCGATGGTAATTTAATTTCTTAGTCTTGTACTCTTTTCCTTACCTTTATTCGACCGACTAACCAACCTTCGACCTGAATTTCGCAGGGAAGGGCAAGGCTTTGATTGAAGCGCAGTCAAAATACGACAAGCTCCTTCAGTCGAAGAAGGAGGCCCTGAAACGGGGGGAGGACGACCGTGCCAGGTTGTCAAAGAGGAACAAGGAGCTTGCCGGCCAGGTGAACACTCTGAAAACCGACCTCGAATCCGTCGAGAAAGAAAAGGCCAGGTTGGAGGCCGTGAATGCCGAGCTGGAGAAGAAGATCCTGGTGGTGGCCCAGGCCGGTCAGGAGGCTGCTATCGAGCAATTTTACAACGCTCTTGGCCAGGCGCGGGCGTTGAATGCCGATCTGCAGATCAATTTTGACGACAAGATGATCAAGCCCACGCACTACGTTGACAATAACAAGATCATGTCGCCTGCAGAATATGACGAGCAGGGCAACGTCATTCGCCCGGCCACCATTATCTTTTGAAGCCCGCCTGCGAGCGGTGTAACTTTGTAACTTCAACTTGCCTTCGGCTCGACAACTTTTACGCGCCGTGCGGTTTTTTTAATTCGTGGGCGCTCGGCTTCGGCCGGGCGTCCCATATTTGTAATGACAATCTTTATCTGCTTTTCATTTATGCCCGTTTGAATTTATGTTGCAATTTCTGCGTACTTCTTGCATTTATTCGCCTTGTTCATTTTGAACTTGTGGGCCGCTCGCGGCGCTTTCGCGCCGCCGATAGCGCTCGTTGTTGGTCGTTTTTCTTTGCGCGCCTTGTATGCTTATTTTTCTCTAAGTCTTTGAATTTTAAGACCGTTCGGTCGTCATTCGCGCTTATTTCGAAAGCATCCATTTTTTTGATAAGTTAATGTCCATACGGGGCCTTGGATCGCTCGGCGATCTCCGATCAGGCCCTTTCGATGGCATTTAAGTAGATCGTTTTCGGCGGCCTACCGTGACGGGTTATTACTTAACCTTTGGGCCATTTCCGATGGCACTCGACGTAGATCGTTTCGACGACCTAGCATTGTTGGGCCATTTTCGATGGCACTCGGTTGGGACCGTTTCGACGGTCGCTCGACTCAGATCGTTTCGACGATCTAAGGTTGTCGGGCCATTTCGATGGCAACCGTTGGGATCATTTCGATGATCGCTCGATTTGGATCGTTTCGACGATCTAAGGTTGTCGGGCCATTTCGATGGCAACCGTTGGGATCATTTCGATGATCTCTCGATTATGTAGACCGCGCTCGGGGCCTACTCTGTTTGTGGGTCCTTCGACCGCCGGGCCATTTCGATGGCGCTCGATTGGGACCATTTCGATGGTCGCTCGGTTAGATCGCCGGCGATCCGTATATGTTTGACAAGTTGATAATCTTCGATCGCTCCTTTGCGAGGCGATCTTGAAGCGACCGGTCATACATTCTTGCGAGAAAGTAAAGAACATGTTTCTAAAGGTCGCCTCTGTAAAAAACCCGGTGGGAAAAAGAGCGCTGCCGCTTTTCATTCATAGGTCGGTCATTCGTTACACTCAAATTGTTCATTACATTCAAACGTGGCACCGAGCATCCGGATCGATGGCATTGACTTGATGGCCATCACGGTCGCCGAACATTTGGGCCAAGGTCTACCTCATCACAAATTTCTTTGGTGCAGTCGTGGCTTCGTCTTGCGACCTCAAGGTCGGCCGCCGTGGTAACTACACCGGTCGTCCCTCTTTGTAGAATTTCATCTTGGTGTGTTGTTGATACCACGGCCTCTAGCTTGCCTGTGGTCGGCCTACCAATGATGCAGCGATAGCATGATTTGAGGGGAGTACGAGGAGCGTCGTGCGGACCGTCTGTGCAAAGTGCTATCTCCGATTGTCGTCACCAAATGTGACCATGAGTTCGATCGTTCCCAATGGGTAGGTGACCGCTCCATTGAAGCCCGTCGAGGCGTTGGCTCGGCACCGGGTATTATCTCGCTCCGGTCAACCTTGATCTTGTCAATTAAGCCTTCAAACATGATGTCGGCCGAGCTACCCCGGTCGACCGAGATTCTTTGAACTTCGTGATTGGCCATGATCGCCACGATTACCAACGGAACATAATGGTTTGGCTCGCCATCGTGCGGTCGCCGTCTCCCAAATGAGATGGAAGTGCATTCGAGACCGGTGGGATCTGTTGATGTTGAACCGACCATCGGGAGCTCGTCCCACTTCTTTTTGGTGGCTTTCTTTGATTCTCTACGGTCCCGAGGTTGCCACCGTGGATGACCATAGCAACGTTGCGACCTCTGGACCGCGGGGCTCCTCGATCTTCAGACCGGTCTTTCTCTTGGACGCTCGAAACGACTAGAGCGCCCTTCCCTCTGTCAGGATCAGTTTCCTTCTGCTTCTCTTGAGGTCGGTCGCCTTCCTCCGGCCTCACATACTTTCCCAACTTTCCTTCTCGAATGAGCTCTTCAATATCATCTTTGAGGGCCCACGATCGTTAGTATCATGACCCTTGCTTTTGTGGTAACGGCAAGATTTTAGTCGGTCGTGCCCCCTTCTTGAGCACGAGTGGATCGGGCCGCTTTACTCCCACAAATTCATTGTTTTGGCACTCGCTATAGATCTGTGCAATAGAGGCGTTTAGCCGAGTGCGATGATCGAACGTCTTATCTCGAAAGTCAGACCGATTGTCGCGGCGACCTTCATGCCCTCTGGCCGGCTTGCCATTTTCTTCTTTAGGCCGTGCGCGGACGGCCTTTCTTGCTGCCAGAGTTTCTTCGTACGCCATGTGGACGTTAGCCCTCGTTAAGAAGTGACTGAGATCTTGGTAATGATTCAGGGTGAATTCTTCTACGAACCGGTGGTCCGGTCGAATGCCACGCTTCAGATATTTCAACTTGTCCTTATCTGACAAGTCACGAACAGACTCGGCTTCAGTGTTAAACCGGTCGATGTACTGTCTCAACGTCTCATTATCTCCTTGAACAACAGAGTCCAAGTATTCTTCATACCGGTATTGGCAGCGGTTTGCAGTGTAGTGAGACAAGAATATTCTAGTCGTCGTCCCCACGAGGAGATGGTATTGGGCGCAAAGACTCCCACCATTCCAATGCTCGGCCGTCAACGACCGGGGAAAAAGCACGCATTTCATGGTCGGTCCCAATTCCAGAGTAAGCAGCAGTAATTATTGAAGTGCGCGGAGATGCTTATCCGGATCACCTCGGCCGTCAAACTTGTTGAGGTTGGGCGGTTTGCGGAGATCTCTCGGAATCTTATAACGCCGATCTCCGCCGAGAGCGGGCCATGTTCGCTCGAATGCCGTTCGACCCAAAGGGTTGCATTGCGAGGCATGCCTGCGTTGCCCCGGCATTCCATAGAATCCTCGGATGGGCGGTTGGCGGTAGGCAGAGAGAGACGGGCCGCCGCTTTGGCCTCCTAGGCCGATGCGAAACGCCCCTAATTCTTCCATTTACGTACTCTTCCCTTCTTCACGAGAATCCTCAGATCTACTTCTCGACCGACGTGGACCGGACGACTCATTAGAGGAGTATCGGGGCGCGGCGACGTGTCGGGGCGGTAGTTGGAATCTTCATAGTCATCGGACATTGAGCGGCGTCTCACGGCGTTTCTCGCTCGAGGCGACTGCGTGCCCCGCTTTTTCCGCGGGAGAATGATGAGTAGTGCTCTCGGCGAGAAATGCTCTCGCGAGGAGGGGCGGTGTCTTCGCACGCCGGTCGGCGGCGAGTGAAGGTTCTCCGTCTTCGCACGCCGAGCGCCCGAATCGAACCTCTTTCATCTTGGGAGATGAGTGCATCTCGATCTGCGATCACTTGATTCTTGTTTTGCAAGATCTCGCAAAACGGCTTGAGTAACATGGTCCGGCAGAGGTTCACGGATGCCCGCTTCAATCGGCTCGGGCGGTAGGTCTCCGTGAACGGCCGGATGGATCTGGCTGGAGGACCGGTCCACGCACCGTTGTGCCTACGAAGGTTCTTGTCGTGGAAGTCCTGAGATTCGTGGGATCAGAACGCCACGCCTTCCGGTCTCCGCTGCTGGTTCTCGCCGGAGGATTGAGTCGAGAAGTGGCCCGCGTGGGGGGGCGGCCGCGTGGAGCCATAAGAGGTAGGATAGCGCACGGGCCTCCCGCGTGGTCGCCAATTGATCGTACCTTGACCAATGAAGTGTTGAAGTGTTTGTTGCTTCGTCTGATGGGCCGGTCGTTGAGAGGGTTGAAAGGACCGGTCCTGGCTTCACGCGTTGAACACCTCGGGTGGTACCTGCAAAGACACTCCGACGATCTAGTGAGAGGTCGCTCGGGCAGATAGCACAAGGTTAGAGAACGTACCTGATGCCATGTGCGAATGGCGTATATATACAGTGATGTCCGACCGTTATGCGAGAATTTCGGCCGGCGAGAATTGCGCTCCAAGCAGCGTGTTGGGCCGATCGTGATGGGCTGGGCCGCAGGTCCAATTGCTGTTGGCAGTCCTCATAATTGCTGATACACCCAGGAACAGGATTGTTGGCACTGTTATTTTCAGAGACAATTGTTGTGGTTCTGCCTTTTGCCGAAGCGAAAAAGCAGAATGAAAAGCGAACCGAACAAGCAAACAATAATAAAACAGGAAAGAGGGCACATGAAATATGGAGAAATGGTTTTTATTGATGGAGATTCAAAAACAACGTTTTTATTGATGATAATGATTCTGAAAATAAAAACATGTGTGCCCCTAACAACTGGTCCTTATGGCCTTGGGCAGAGCCACAGGGTTGCATTACAACTAATTAAAAGTCACAGGAGAATCAGCAGCCTTCCAATTCTTTAATTCTTCACCGACGAGACGGACTCGCCCCACCCTCTTCAGACTCAGAACTATCCATGATGGCAGCAACTTGATTGTGTTGCTCATCTTCCTCATCCCATCCTGTAGGCTGGATGTCCTTCATTCGGATTTGAGCACTCGCAGGAGCATCATATCTGACTAGGTAATCAAACCTTCCACTGGGCTCCCCTAGGGTATCCCAATATCCCTCTTTTATAGGCACTACTTATTACGACTTCATTGATTTCTTCCTCAGCATCCGATCATCGACTCTCGGTTTTAGTAGGGTAATTCGAGGAAACCATTCACGCCAGTAATGAGGATTATTCATCAACATTACGGGTGGGTTCACGTGTGGGTCACGTGAGTGAATTGTATTCCCGTAGTGGATTGGTCCCCGAACTTGGAGATGGACCGTCATTGGCCAATTGAAACCCGCGGAGTTCCCGGAGCGAAAAGCGAGGATTGGGATCGGATCCGGGCTTGAGGCGTCCCTGTTCCAACTTCATTCGCAGAACCACGCGTCGGTGAGCTTGCCCCGCGGTTCTTGGAGGATCTCCTCCGTGATTTGTGTCAACGGCAGCAGAGGCGTATAGCCTAGCGCGGAGACCACCATAGGGAGGCCATTGCCTTTGTTTGAAGGGTTTGAGGATCCCTGGACCCAAGAGGGGAGGGGGATTGTCTACCCCAGTGATAGAAGAGCTTCATTTGTACCAACATTTCTTAAGGCACTCAAGACCTTATGACCTCGCCATTTGAGCTTTCATGATCTCCATCTCAACTTGAAGGACTTGATTCCCTTGATTCTCGACCTTGCGACCACGACCATTAGGATTTGGATCTCCGGAATTAGGCATTACGATGTGGCGATGGATTGCCCCGATCAACGTCGCCTTGATTGTTGTTCATGTTCCTCGCCTTGTACGCGTCAAATAGCGATGTCTAACCCGACTTGCTTGCTCGATTTTACGTTGTGGAACACGCTTATGAACACATGAATGAATAAATGAATGCAATGCAATGCTTTAATGCATGAAGAATGCAAATGACGAAATTTTTGGATTTTGTTAGATGCAAATGAAATGGTGCAAAATGAAGTGAATGCGAAATGATGTGGATGCGAAATGACATGGAAAAATGGTAATAAAATGAGGTTTAATTGGTGGTACTTTGAACATTTTGAAGATACACGCTGCATGCCACCTCATGTAGGTGTTTATGAAAGAAAGATTATAACTTTCGAAATAAAGTGCTTAAGCTAAATGCAACAAACAAAGGCGTGCCCCGTGTCTTACTGAAGGGTGGGAATCCTAGGGTCTAAAGTCGACGAAAGGGGTAATCCTCACATGTAGGCTCTAATCACTTCCTCACAATGGCAACCAAGAGCTAAAGTCTTTCTCATGATGACACCCACAATCGTAGAAAGCTACCGAGTGTGAGGCATCATGACAAAGCGTACTCTTGGGCGGAACTTTCATGAGAGCCATACAGACAAAGGTCTACGAATGGCAGTCACTAGTCATTCCCACTCTCCTAGGTTTTTGTTCAGACCTTTGGTTTTAGGCCCCACTCAACGCTCACAAGTATAGGGTGTGAAGTGTGTGCTGAGGGCACGATATTTAGCAATAACTACCCTTCCCCACCTGCAAATGAAAACCCAGAACAGTACAGAAAAAGTCGTCTACCCTAAGGTTCAACATGCATACATCATTTTCAATATACAAACTATCCTAAGGGGTCAACAGTAATTGCACGCATTGCTTACCTCAAAGGAAGGGAGCAAAGAAGAGGGAGCATGATAAGATTGGGGGAATGCACGAAAGAAAGAAGCATACAAGCAAAGAGGATAAGAGGAGAGACTATCTACCATTTTAAGCAAGAAACGAACATAGAAGAAGAATAAATAACTACACATGAATGTAACATGACAATGTGAGAATGCAATGGACTTGCAAAGATGCAATCAAGTAGATATGAAACAATCATAGAAGAGAAAGAAGCGAATGCATATGAATGGAACAATGCTTGTATGAAAAAGAAGAAGAATAGAGGCAAAACAAGATATTCAAATCAAACACATAAATCACATATTTAATTAATTAGGCTCGACCCTCTTTTGAAAAAGATTTTCTTTTGTCCCAAAGTGAAGTCGCGGTATTATACCGAAAAAGTCCCCGATGGGTTTTTCTTCGTTTACAACTTTTAAAACAATGAAGTCGCCACCAATATTTTTATAAGGAAAATATTGAAGAAAAAACCTTTTGGAGGCGGATGGTCTTTTTGGAAAAGGAGATTTGGGTTCTGGGGTCGGTTAGGCATGGGAAGGTATTAGCACCCCACACCTCCTTTCTCACCGAAAGGAACCTTTAATTAAACGTGTGGTTTTAAGTGTTGATTTGAAAAATACTTAAATTTGCCTCTTGATTGAAAAGACTTAATGAAATTTTTTTTATGTGCGACGACCGAAGCGAGGTTAGCCGCTTTGGGTTTTTGAAAGGAAAATTGTTTTTAGTTTATTGTGCTTGACGGAGGGGATCCGCTCCTACGTATCTCCAGGTGCGATGGAGAACTCAAAGCTACGTAGTTCTAGGTTTTTATTTTTAACTTGTTTAGTTGTGAAAACTGAGCTTTCATGATGATCAATTGAGCGAAGGCTCCAAGTGACCATCATTAGCACTCCATTGTTAATAATCATGCAAGCAAAGGCTTCGCAGGATTGCCAACAAAGTTTTTTTCATTTATTGAAAGTTTTTAGAAAAATTAGGCATTCATGATAATCAATTGAGCAAAGGCTCCAAGTGACCACCACTAGTTCCTCATTGTTAGTAATCATGCAAGCAAAGGCTTCGCAAGACTACTAACAAAGTTTGATTTGATTTATTGAAAGTTTTTAGAAAAATTAGGCATTCATGATAATCAATTGAGCAAAGGCTCCAAGTGATCACCACTAGTTCCTCATTGTTAATGATTCATGCAAGCAAAGGCTTCGCAAGATTGCCAACAAAGTTTTTTTTCATTTATTGAAAGTTTTTAAAAAAATTAGGCATTCATGATGATCAATTGAGCAAAGGCCCCAAGTGATCACCACTAGTTCCTCATTGTTAGTAATCATGCAAGCAAAGGCTTCGCGAGACTACTAACAAAGTTTGGTTTGATTTATTGAAAGTTTTTAGAAAAATTAGGCATTCATGATGATCAATTGAGCAAAGGCTCCAAGTGATCACCACTAGTTCCTCATTGTTAATGATTCATGCAAGCAAAGGCTTCGCAAGACCATTAACAAAGTTTTAATTTAACAAAAAGAAAAAAATATTCGAGTTAAAAGAATTAAAAACGAGAAAAGGGTGAAAAATTACAAAACGGGGGTGTCATTAGTTACGGGGGGTGGTATAACTAAACAGGGGGTGTAAAACGTAAGCCCGGTTCGCATAGGAGGCCCAAAGATGCGGCCCGGGCTTAAGTGAGATGGGGTGTGTGCGCATTATCGAGTAGTGCAAGAAGTAATCTGATAATTAAAAAAAGAATAACTAATTTCGGAGGCCCGATAGGCCCAAACCCTAATTTCAAAACCTAAAGAAAACTCATTCCCCCTCTCCATCTACCTTGCTGCGCTGCGCGGCTTCCTCCATTCCAGGGAGAGAGAGACGAAATCGGAGGAGGTGAGAGAGAGATGCTCGGCGGATTTTTAGGAGTGAGAGAGAGAGGCGACGGCCATGAGAGAGAATCGGCCAGAGCTCACGGTTGGGACTCGCACCGGACTGATGAACGTCGCGCCGGAGACGACGCCGGCGATGGGGACTCTCCGGTACACTTCTCTCAGTTCGTTTCTTCACGCTTTTTTCGTTTCGGTTGGTTTTGTTTGGTTTCCTCTCCTTCCTTTGATTCTCTTCTTGCTGTTTGTTTGGATCGGTTTGGGAGGTGTATGGTGGCTGGTTACGGTTTGTGGTGTTTGAGTGGAGGCCGACGGTGGTATGGGAAGGGTTAGGTGACAGTGGTGGCTCGGTTGAGAGAGAGGGGGAGGGCGGTTTCTGGTGATGGCTGATAAAAAAAACGAAGGGGAAGGCGGTTGGAGAAAGGGGTACTTCGGTTTGGGGAGGGAGGACGATGGTTTGTGATGATTGGAGGGTGAGTTGTGGTGGTTTCAGTGGTGGTTGGAGGTGGGTTTGGGTGGAGTGGTGGTGGCTGTGAGGGTTTGATGGTGGCTGGTTACGGTTGTTGGATGCCTTCCCCTTCTCTACTTTAATTTTTTTTAGACCGATATGCCTGTTCCATCTTGCTGGACTTTCTGACTACCTATGACAGTGTATGGATGATTAGGGTTTCAATGTAAAACCCTAATCGTTTTTTTTTTGTGCTGTTTACCTTGAAAAACCGTGTCCCTTTTACTGAGCCTTAACAGCTCTTTTATATTAAAATACTAGGTCAGAGCATTTAATTTAGTTTGACCAGGGCTTTGATTTTTCTCGATTTGGAGTGGAGCGGATCGGTGACTACTTGGAGAGCGGTGTTGGAACCCTAACTTTATCACGCTTCTTTGTTTTTTTTTTTTTTTTTTTTTTTTTTTTGTAATTTTCGAATTTATTTATTTTTGTATATTTGTATTATTATTTTTTGTATTTTTGGACATTGGGACATTTGAACACTTACAGTCCAGTAATAAGAATTAAATAGTATTTTTTTGACATTTTGAAGAGCATACGATTTAAGCAACGTGCTACTTAGTTTAAACGATTGCTATTTTGATTTAGTTGAGCTGGACGACTGAAATTGACTTAAATTAAAAAGGGCGGACAAAATTGGGGTATTACATATGTATATATATATGTATATAGGCATGTCATCCGGATCCTCATCTGATCGTGACGACACACACGATGTTCCTCCACCTGTCGCGGATACGGTAGGTGGGAGGAATAAGATTATTACTCGCCTAACGCTCCGTCACAGGGCACGTCGTTGTGTTGTTCCTCTTGGCCGTTATTTGCCAAAGCCAAACACAGCAGGTGCGAGTAGTAGTAGTGCACCTCTTCCAGTGACTGTTGGCTGGGAGGACTTACGCCCGACACATGTTGAAGATGGTCGTGTCATCGTGGTGCCTCAAGGAGATTCGTAAGTATATTATTTATTAATTTTTTTTTGTTGCCATTTATAAAACTTTCGTGGTCCAAAATTCAGCTTTTTTTATTTTTCAGGTTTCTTCCTTCAAAGCCTGCAGCCACCGCAATCATAAACTCAATTCAGCAGAATTTCAAAAAAGGTTGGAAAAATTGGACTGCAGTTAAAAAAGATAAAGAAGATAACAAAGACTATTTTAGGGCCATGCTCGATTTTTTCTTGGTAAGTACTACGAAATAATTAATTTTTAATTATTTTATTGATTTGTTTAATTTGTCTTTATTAACAATATTCTTCTAAATTTTTTAAATAGGAACAATGTACATGGTTACCAGAGCAACAGAAAGATGCTGAGCATGAGTTCAACAAGAGATGTACTGATAGATATTACGGAAATCTTTGCGGGGTGTACGGAAGATGAAGGCAAAACCTGATTTTATGGGACCAGAGGCTTATAAAGATCTGGAAGAGTATTGGAAGACAGATGAATTTAAAAATAAACAAGAGAAGGCTAAGAAGAACCGTGCTTCTGAAAATGGCTACGGCAATCACACAGGTGGATGTGTTAGTGCTGGAACTCATCACCAGCGCATGGTACGTAATTTTATAACTATTACTTCATCAATTAATTAAATTTATTAACTATGTGTTAAGTAGTTGTTAGTAAATAATAAAATTATGTATCTAGGTGGACGAACTTGGACGGGAGGTCAGTTTGTTCCTGAGTTGCATCGCAACTTGTATCTCATGAGAGGAGGATGATAAATTTATCCACGATAGAGGCGAGGATGATTCTGTAAAACTACATTATGTTATTAGTTATTAGTTATTTATATATACAATATATATATATATATATATATATATATATATATATATATTTTGTTTTTATTGTTTTTTTATTAATATTTATTTATTTATCTGTTGTTTTTTTTAGGATGCTTATGATGCTGGGATGGCCGAGTGGCGTGAGTCTCAGAAGCAGAGCAGTGGGAGCACATCAGTCGATCCTGTGGAGGAGGCTAGAGTGGCTCGCTCTATTTGGGATAGAGCAGTTGGCCCACAAAAGAGTGATCGTTTGACAGGATCGGGTAGCATGGTGTAACACCCAAAATAGTTCAATTAATTATTTAGTCGAGTTATTTAAGGTTTACAACTTTTTAATTAAGCCAAGTATTAATTAGGAGTTTATTTCTTTAGGAGATGCTTAAGTAAATGGAGAAGGTGGACGTAGAGGCCAAGAGCCATTGGAGGCCCATGAGTCATTAGAGGCCCCAGTATGTGCCTTAAATGAAAGTGTCGTAGGAGAGGGTGCATGTTTCCACCAAAAAGGAATCTAAGAAAAGTAAGAGAGAGAAGTTGGTAGGTGAGATCATTTTCTAGAGAGAAGGGGGAGCTTCCAGCGAAGAAGAAGCTCAAGTTCAAGGGAGAAGTTGTTGCTGCGACTGTTAACTAGAGGATTTCGGTGAAGAAAGAGTGTTCTACTCAACTGAACAAGGTTAGGGGGCTCTCTTTCACGTATAATCATGTATTATGATGAATGGTTATGTGTGAGTAGACTGTAGCTATGTTTGCTGAGTTGGTTTGCATGCCTGATGTGTTTTATGTTTTGATGTTGTGTTTGGCTCACTTCAGTGGAGTGGTGTAGAGTGAATGAGAGAGTTGGTCATACGAAGGAAGAAGGAGTGAAATGGGAGCTGAGGAAGCTCTCAGTCCCAGTGAGCGAGAGTGAGTGAGGGTGGGTGACAAAATCTTGGAGAGGTCCTTAAAGAATAGACTTAGGATAACGAAGGAGTAGCTGAAAACGTATAACATGAGGCGTCGAGTATGCGTTGAGTTAAATGGAGTAGTCGGTTTAGGATTGCCGAGGTGAAGTTACCTTCCCATACGTAAGCTGGAACTTAAGTGAATAGGTAAGCGCCGAGAGATGTGAGCGTCGAAGCATGTAAGTGTCGAGAGATGTGAGCGTCGAAGCATGTAAGTGTCGAGAGATGTGAGCGTCGAAGCATGTAAGTGTCGAGAGATGTGAGCGTCGAAGTATGTAAGTGTCGAAAGATTGAGTGTGTGCGTCGAGATGTGTAAGTGTCGAGAGATGTGTGTGTCGACATATACACATGAGTCGAAGGAGTGTACGTAGAAGTATAAGAGTGCGTTGGACTAAGTATAGGTATCGAATTGTACTTGTCGAAGTGAGGCGTATATGTGCCAATGCGTAAGTGTCGAATATAGGTGACGGAGCGTAAGGGATGATGTATAGGAGACGAAGGGTAAGGGAGTGTAAGCCGAGGTGCTTGGTGATGCTTGAGTGCTAAGTGCGTAAGGGGCTAAGTAGCGTAGTTATTTTAGTCCCTATTCGACATTTAGTCCTAAGTTGTAGGGTAGTCCTTGTGGGGACTCTTTGGTACGTAATTTTAGTCACACAGGTGGATGTGTTAGTGCTGGAACTCATCACCAGCGCATGGTACGTAATTTTATAACTATTACTTCATCAATTAATTAAATTTATTAACTATGTGTTAAGTAGTTGTTAGTAAATAATAAAATTATGTATCTAGGTGGGACGAACTTGGACGGGAGGTCGTTTTGCTGGAGTTGCATCGCAACTTGTATCTCGAGAGGAGGATGATAAATTTATCCACGATAGGGCGAGGATGATTCAGGTAAAACTACATTATGTTATTAGTTATTAGTTATTTATATATACAATATATATATATATATATATATATATATATATTTTGTTTTTATTGTTTTTTTATTAATATTTATTTATTTATCTGTTTTTTTTTAGGATGCTTATGATCTTTGGGATGGCCGAGTGGCGTGAGTCTCGAAGCTGAGCGGTGGGAGCACATCATCGATCTGTGGAGGAGGCTAGAGTGGCTCGCTCTATTTGGGATAGAGCGGTTGGCCCACAAAAGAGTGATCGTTTGCGAGGATCGGGTAGCATGGTGTAACACCCAAAATAGTTCAATTAATTATTTAGTCGAGTTATTTAAGGTTTACAACTTTTTAATTAAGCCAAGTATTAATTAGGAGTTTATTTCTTTAGGAGATGCTTAAGTAAATGGAGAAGGTGGACGTAGAGGCCAAGAGCCATTGGAGGCCCATGAGTCATTAGAGGCCCCGAGATGTGCCTTAAATGAAAGTGTCGTAGGAGAGGTGCATGTTTCCACAAAAAGGAATCTAAGAAAAGTAAGAGAGAGAAGTTGGTAGGTGAGATCATTTTCTAGAGAGAAGGGGGAGCTTCCAGCGAAGAAGAAGCTCAAGTTCAAGGGAGAAGTTGTTGTTGCGACTGTTAACTAGAGGATTTCGGTGAAGAAAGAGTGTTCTACTCAACTGAACAAGGTTAGGGGGCTCTCTTTCACGTATAATCATGTATTATGATGAATGGTTATGTGTGAGTAGACTGTAGCTATGTTTGCTGAGTTGGTTTGCATGCCTGATGTGTTTTATGTTTTGATGTTGTGTTTGGCTCACTTCAGTGGAGTGGTGTAGAGTGAATGAGAGAGTTGGTCATACGAAGGAAGAAGGAGTGAAATGGGAGCTGAGGAAGCTCTCAGTCCCAGTGAGCGAGAGTGAGTGAGGGTGGGTGACAAAATCTTGGAGAGGTCCTTAAAGAATAGACTTAGGATAACGAAGGAGTAGTGAAAACGTATAACATGAGGCGTCGAGTATGCGTTGAGTTAAATGGAGTAGTCGGTTTAGGATTGCCGAGGTGAAGTTACCTTCCCATCGAAGTTCGGAACTTAAGTGAATAGGTAAGTAGCGAGAGATGTGGCGTCGAAGCATGTAAGTGTCGAGAGATGTGAGCGCCGGCTATGTAAGTGTCGAGAGATGTGAGCGTCGAAGCATGTAAGTGTCGAGAGATGTGAGCGTCGAAGTATGTAAGTGTCGAAAGATTGAGTGTGTGCGTCGAGATGTGTAAGTGTCGAGAGATGTGTGTGTCGACATATACACATGAGTCGAAGGAGTGTACGTAGAAGTATAAGAGTGCGTTGGACTAAGTATAGGTATCGAATTGTACTTGTCGAAGTGAGGCGTATATGTGCCAATGCGTAAGTGTCGAATATAGGTGACGGAGCGTAAGGGATGATGTATAGGAGACGAAGGGTAAGGGAGTGTAAGCCGAGGTGCTTGGTGATGCTTGAGTGCTAAGTGCGTAAGGGGCTAAGTAGCGTAGTTATTTTAGTCCCTATTCGACATTTAGTCCTAAGTTGTAGGGTAGTCCTTGTGGGGACTCTTTGGTCCACCACTTGGAACCGAGGTGATCGGTGAGTTGAGGGAGACAGTCCTAGTGCTGTAGGCCGTTATGGGGACGTCGGCCTTAGTGCCGTAATGACGTATGAGAATTGTTTTGGCCGTAGGGCTACGAGTAGAGAATTAATTAAACGTTGAAGTCCCTGAAGGGCATTGAATAAATGAAAATGGTGAAAGCAGAGGACTTCGGTCCTAGAGGTGAGCAGAGGACTTGGGTCCTAGTATGAATAAAAGGCTGCGGTCTAATTGGTGAGTGACTGAAATGGTGTTATGATTTAATTGAATAATGTATATGTTGTGTGTTATGCATTGTTCATGGCGTCACATAAATCATAAGCATAAGGTGATAGCAGAAGACTTCGGTCTTGGACTTCGGTCCTAAGGACTTCGGTCCGAAGGTGATAGCAGAAGACTTCGGTCTTAATGGATCCATCATGCATATACCACTGGAAGTATGGGAGTGCATCATTCATATAACTCATGCACTAAACAATCGTGTTATTTGTGTCTTTGTCTTTGAGGTGTTTATATGTGTTTGCTTAGCATGATACTTGTCATAAACCTTATTATATGTGTTTAGAGACTCACCCTATTTGCTTTTATGTTGCTCTCATGTGGCAACTTGCGGTATCCACGAGTAGAGGTCGGTTCTCACTCGAGTCGTTGGCGTCGTCATTTTGCTCTGGTAGTGTAACTTTGGGGCCGAGTAGTGTAGTGTGGTGCGTATGTAGGTTATGTTGTGTTATAAACCTATGCCTTTTGAACTTGTATTATTTTGATTATGTTGTAATTGATAACTTATGACTTGTTGAGCTCGGTTCCTTCTTGGTCGAGGTAATGTGTATGTACACTACACTACCATTATTTTAATTTGCGCAAATGTAACTTGTTGTGTTTGATTGTTTTCCTTGGTTAAGTCCTTGTAGAAAAATGTAGCACTCCTTGAGTGGTTTTTGAAAACTCGATTTAATTGCTAAGTAGTATTAGAATTTAAGGGGTGTTACAATAGTGGTATCGAGCAAAAGTCCGGTCTTGTCCAGACCAAGTGTTGAGTCTTGAGTTCCCAAAATTTCGAGTTTATGGCTCGTTCTAAGTAGACTTGTTTATGTGTTTAGTGTAATGGTGGAAGAGTGTGGGAGGCATGATCTTTGCGTTAAGCTGCTTTGCTGGAAGCGATGGTCTTCGCTATAGGAATCGACCTCGTGTGAAACCGAGGATCTTTGGAGCGAGGAGGTTGGCTACATTTCGAGAGGAGAATCCTCCTACTTTCAAAGGGAGGTATGATCTCGACGAGCTATGGCCCAGTTAAAGGAAATAGAAAGGATCTTTCGAGTGATGGAGTGTTCGATGCAAGAAAAGGTGAGATTTGGAACTCACATGCTAGCCGAGGAGGCAGATGACTGGTGGCTTGAAAATCTTCAAAGGTTGGAGATTCCTTGAAGAAGAAATCACCGGGATATTTTCAAAAGGGAGTTCTGATGAAGTACTATCCCGAGGATGTCGGGAGGAAAGAAAGAAATGGAATTCTTAGAGTCGGGCGGGGAATAAGACGAAGAGCCGAGCACGCGACCAAGTTCACCGAAGTTGGTGAAGTTCTACCCCCATTTACTGGAGCTACTCTTTGAGTTCTCCAAGTGTATTAAGTTTGAGAATGGATTAAGGCCCAACATCAAGCGAGCCATTGGGTATCAGCAGAGATAAGTGGTGTTTGCTCGGTTGGTGAATAGCTGCAGAATCTTCGAGGGAGACAAGGTGGCTGCGACTGCTACCTATAAAGCTGGAAGGGAGAAGCAGAATTCTCAGTACCGTGCTAAGCCATACGAGGGTTCTGGTGGAAAGGGTAAAGGGAAGTGGAAAGTTTGGTTGGGCAAGGCGCAAGTGGGGAGATGCTCCTCCGAGTATTATATGTTTCAAATGTGGAAAACCGGGTCACAAAAGTTTTGTTGCTTGTAGTTAAGTGTTTTAAGTGTGGCAAGGAAGGCCACAAGGCTCCGCATCGTGAGAAGAAGGATATAATTTGCTACAACCGTGGGGAGGTAGGCATATCGATTCGAGGTGTTCCAGCCGAAGAAGGAAAGGAATGTTGGTAAAGTGTTCGCTACTGGCCGTTTCGAGGTGGTGAATGAGATAAAAGGTACGTGTTTTATAAATGGAATTCCTTTGATTGCAATCGTGGACACTGGTGCCACGCGCACTTTTATTTCTCGCATTGTGTGCTAAAAGATTGGATTTAGTGTTGTCTACTATGGTGAGGAGATGGTTATTGGCACTCCGGCAAAGCGGTCGATGACTACCTCTCGTTTGTTTGAAGTGTCCTCTGTTAGCCTTTGGCGAGAGACTTCATAGTTAATTTAATCTGTCTACCTTTGGAAGGGATGGACGTCATCCTGGGTATGGAGTGGTTAGTGGCTAACCGAGTTCATATCAATTGCGCTAGTAGGTCGCTAATTTTCCTTTCTTCCGAGGTGGAAGAATGCATTACGATGTTCACGAGCACATGTGCGGAAATTAAGGAAGGGGCTACGTTGTTTGCGTTGAGTGTGACGATGTCCAAGAGAGCGAGCTAAAATTGGTGAAGTACCGGTGGTGCGAGAGTTTGCGAAGTGTTTCCAGACGAGATTCCTGAGGTTCCACCAGAGAGAGAGGTCGAGTTCAGCATTGAGTTAGTACCAGGAACTAGGTCGGTGTCTATGGCACCCTATAGGATGTCTGCAGCTGAGCTAGCCGAGTTGAAAAAGCGATTGGAAGAGTTCTTTGGAGAAAAGGTTCATAAGGCCAAGTGTGTCGCCTTGGGCGCACACTGTATTATTAGTGAAAAGAAGGACGGAAGTATGAGATTATGCGTGGATTACAGACAGTTGAACAAGGTAACAATTAAGAACAAGTACCCACTCCCAAGAATTGATGATTTGATGGACCAATTGGTGGGTGCGCAAGTATTTTCAAAGATTGACACGAGGTCGTGGTACCATCGAGATCAAGGTGAAGGGCGAGGATATTCCTAAGATGGCATTTAGAACTCGGTATGGGCACTACGAGTATTCGGTGATGCCATTTTGTGTCACTAATGCTCCCGGGTATTCATGGAGTATATGAATCGTATCTTTCATGAATATTTGGATCGGTTTGTGGTAGTGTTCATTGACGACATTTTAGTCTACTCCAAGTCGAAGAAGAGAGCACGCCAAGCATCCGAGATTGGTATTAGAGGTATTGAAGGATAAGAAGATGTACGCCAAGTTGTCCAAGTGTGAATTTTGGTTGAGGGCAGTGAATTTCCTAGGTCATGTGATCTCCAGTGAAGGTATAGCAGTTGATCCTTCCAAAGTAGAAGCGGTGTTGCAATGGGAAGCACCAAGTCGCCTCACCGAGGTGAGAAGTTTTCAGGTTTGGTGGGTATTACGAGAAGGTTCATAGAGGGTTTTCCAAATTGGCGTTGCCAGCGACTCGATTGACTGTAAGGGTAAGGCTTTTGTGTGGGACGCACAGTGTGAAGAAAGTTTTCAAGAATTGAAGAAGAGGTTGACAACGTCTCTTGTCCTGACGTTGCCTAACCCAAATGAGCCGTTTGTGGTGTACTATGATGCGTCGAAGATGGGTTTAGGCAGGTGTCGATGATCTGAAGGTAAGGTAGTTGCTTACGCTTCAAGGCGCTTGAAAATTCATGAGAAGAACTACCCTACATACGATTTGGAGCTTCTTTGCTGTAGTGGTGTTCGCATTAAAGATATGGAGGCATTATCTATATGGCTCAAGGTTCGAAGTGTTTAGTGACCATAAGAGTCTTCAGTATCTATTTGATCAGAAGGAGCTGAACATGAGGCAGAGGAGATGGTTGGAGCTACTGAAGGACTATGATTTTGGGTTGAACTATCACCCCGGTAAGGCAAATTTGGTGGCTGATGCACTAAGTAGGAAATCGTTGCATGCATCAGCAATGATGGTAAAAGAGCTAGAGCTAATCGAGCAATTCAAGAGACCTAAGTTTAGTGTGTGAGCTAGCTCTCAAAGCATTAAGTTGGGAATGCTGAAAATCACAAATGAATTTCTCGAGTGACATCAAAGAGGCGTGGGCGTCAACGCTTGTGCAGCGTGGCAACAAGTATTGGCCGAAATGAGAACAAAGATTTCGAGTTGGATGTGCAAGGATTGCTAAGGTATAGAACTTCGGATTTGTGTCCACGATGACGAGAGGATCAAGCGAGCAATCTTAGAAGAGTGTCATAGAGAGTAAGTCGAGTATTCATCCAGCGCGACCAAGATGTATCAAGACTTGAAGGGGGTTGTTTTGGTGGCAAGGTATGAAGAGTGATGTAGCTCGGTTTGCACGCTTATGCGGTTTGTCGAAATCCAAGGTAGAACATCGAGGAAGCGCCAGCGGGGGTTGTTGCAACCATTGAAGATTCCAGTGGAAGTGGGACGAGATTGCGATGGACTTCCGAACCAGGTTTTTACGAAAGTACTGAAGGGAGGTTTGATACCATTTGGGTAGTGGTGGATAGATTGACGAAGTCGGCTCATTTCATTCCCATCAACATCACCTATCCGATGTCAAGGTTGGCGGAGATATACATCCAAGTGATCGTAAAGCTACGGGGTTCCTCGAAGTATTATTTCGCACAGAGATCCAAGATTTACTTGAGTGCAGGGAAGTTTGCAAGATGCGTTGGGTGCGAAATTACGCTGAGCTCGGCATATCACCCCTGCATCGATGGTCATCCGAGAGGACCATCCGATCGTTGGAGGACTTGGCCGAGAGCCCGTGTTCTTGAAAGCGCGGGGAGCGTGGGATTCGTATCTACCATTAATTGAGTTCACGACAACAACAATTTTCATTCTAGCATGGGATGGCACCCTTTGAGGCATTATATGGGAGGAGGTGCAGGACTCCATTGTGTTGGAGTGAGGGCAGGAGAAGGTGTGGTACGCGGACCCGAGGTCGCATGAGAGACCACCGAGAAGGTAAAGCAAATTCAAGAGAAAATGAAGGCTTCGCGAGTAAAGCGTAAGAGCTACCATGACAAAAGAAGGAAGGACTTAGAATTTCAAGTCGGTGAGCATGTGTTTCGAGAGTCAATCCAGGTGGATGGTGTGGGTCGAGCTTTGAAGGCTAAGAAGTTGTCCTCGTTTTATTGGTCCATATCGGATCCTAGAGAGAGTTGGGAAGGTGGCTTACCGAGTTGCGTTGCCACCTAATCATCAAATTTACATAATGTGTTCCATGTGTCTCGGTGAGGAAATATATTTGGACCCAGTCCCATGTAATTCAAGTGGACGACGTGCAAGTGAGGAGAATTTGGTGTGGAGACGGCTGGCGATTAGGATTGAAGACCGAGAAGTGAAAACTTTAAGAGGAAAAGAGATCAAGCTAGTGAAGGTGATTTGGTTTGGAGCTACCGGTGAGAATGCTACTTGGGAGCTGGAGAGCAAGATGCAGGAAGCCTATCCAGAGTTGTTTGCTTCAGGTAAGATTTCGAGGACGAAATATTCCAAGTGGGGGAGAGTTGTAACACCCAAAATAGTTCAATTAATTATTTAGTCGAGTTATTTAAGGTTTACAACTTTTTAATTAAGCCAAGTATTAATTAGGAGTTTATTTCTTTAGGAGATGGTTAAGTAAATGGAGAAGGTGGACGTAGAGGCCAAGAGCCATTGGAGGCCCATGAGTCATTAGAGGCCCAAGTATGTGCCTTAAATGAAAGTGTCGTAGGAGAGGGTGCATGTTTCCACCAAAAAGGAATCTAAGAAAAGTAAGAGAGAGAAGTTGGTAGGTGAGATCATTTTCTAGAGAGAAGGGGGAGCTTCCAGCGAAGAAGAAGCTCAAGTTCAAGGGAGAAGTTGTTGCTGCGAGTGTTAACTAGAGGATTTCGGTGAAGAAAGAGTGTTCTACTCAACCGAACAAGGTTAGGGGGCTCTCTTTCACGTATAATCATGTATTATGATGAATGGTTATGTGTGAGTAGACTGTAGCTATGTTTCACGAGTTGGTTTGCATGCCTGATGTGTTTTATGTTTTGATGTTGTGTTTGGCTCACTTGGTGGAGTGGTGTAGAGTGAATGAGAGAGTTGGTCATACGAAGGAAGAAGGAGTGAAATGGGAGTCGAGGAAGCTCTCACCCCCGATGAGCGTGAGAGTGAGTGAGGTGGGTGACAAAATCTTGGAGAGGTCCTTAAAGAATAGACTTAGGATAACGAAGGAGTAAATGGAAAACGTATAACATAAGGCGTCGAGTATGCGTTGAGTTAAATGGAGTAGTCGGTTTAGGATTGCCGAGGTGAAGTTACCTTCCCATACGTAAGGTGGAACTTAAGTGAATAGGTAAGCGCCGAGAGATGTGAGCGTCGAAGCATGTAAGTGTCGAGAGATGTGAGCGTCGAAGCATGTAAGTGTCGAGAGATGTGAGCGTCGAAGCATGTAAGTGTCGAGAGATGTGAGCGTCGAAGTATGTAAGTGTCGAAAGATTGAGTGTGTGCGTCGAGATGTGTAAGTGTCGAGAGATGTGTGTGTCGACATATACACATGAGTCGAAGGAGTGTACGTAGAAGTATAAGAGTGCGTTGGACTAAGTATAGGTATCGAATTGTACTTGTCGAAGTGAGGCGTATATGTGCCAATGCGTAAGTGTCGAATATAGGTGACGGAGCGTAAGGGATGATGTATAGGAGACGAAGGGTAAGGGAGTGTAAGCCGAGGTGCTTGGTGATGCTTGAGTGCTAAGTGCGTAAGGGGCTAAGTAGCGTAGTTATTTTAGTCCCTATTCGACATTTAGTCCTAAGTTGTAGGGTAGTCCTTGTGGGGACTCTTTGGTCCACCACTTGGAACCGAGGTGATCGGTGAGTTGAGGCGGCATGATCCTAGTGTCAGAGGTCGTTATGGGGACGTCGGCCTTAGTGTCGTAATGACGTATGAGAATTGTTTTGGCCGTAGGGCTACGAGTAGAGAATTAATTAAACGTTGAAGTCCCTGAAGGGCATTGAATAAATGAAAATGGTGAAAGCAGAGGACTTCGGTCCTAGAGGTGAGCAGAGGACTTGGGTCCTAGTATGAATAAAAGGTTGCGGTCTAATTGGTGAGTGACTGAAATGGTGTTATGATTTAATTGAATAATGTATATGTTGTGTGTTATGCATTGTTCATGGCGTCGCCTAAATCATAAGCATAAGGTGATAGCAGAAGACTTCGGTCTTGGACTTTGGTCCTAAGGTGATAGCAGAGGACTTCGGTCCTAAGGACTTCGGTCCGAAGGTGATAGCAGAAGACTTCGGTCTTAATGGATCCATCATGCATATACCCTGGAAGTATGGGTCTGCATCATTCATATAACTCATGCACTAAACAATCGTGTTATTTGTGTGCTGTGCTGAGGTGTTTATATGTGTTTGCTTAGCATGATACTTGTCATAAACCTTATTATATGTGTTTAGAGACTCACCCTAGCTGCTTTTATGTTGCTCTCATGTGGCAACTTGCAGGTATCCCTGAGTAGAGGTCGTTCTCTCGCAGTCGTTGGCGTCGTCATTTTGCTCTGGTAGTGTAACATGGGGCCGAGAGTAGTAGTAAGTGGTCTACGTATGTAGGTTCCTGTTGTGTTATAAACCTATGCCTTTTGAACTTGTATTATTTTGATTATGTTGTAATTGATAACTTATGACTTGTTGAGCTGGGTTCCTTCTTGGCCGAGGTACTGTATGTACACTACACTACCACTGTTTTAGCTGCGCAAATGTAACTTGTTGTGTTTGATTGTTTTCCTTGGTTAAGTCCTTGTAGAAAAATGTAGCACTCCTTGAGTGGTTTTTGAAAACTCTGATTTAATTGCTAAGTAGTATTAGAATTTAAGGGGGTGTTACACATGGGACCCAAGTTCTTCAAGGAAAGCATTCTGCCGAGTCGATCACATTCAGCAACAGAGAGTATTAGTCGTTCTTATGTTGCTCCCAACGCAGTGATAGAATTGACCGAGCAATTTAACCAGAGATTGAACGAGCAGGCGGAGCAACATGCACGACAATTGGAAGAGGTTACGGAGCGGCAGAGGATAAGTGAGGAGCCTTATTGCTTGAGCACGCTAGGATAATTGAGGAGCGCATTTCACGAGCAAGCTAGGAGAACTGAGGAGCGCATTCAACAGTTGATGGCTCAGATGAACCAGCCTTCGAGGCCATCATCATCATCATCATCACATATGGCTTCCTACCAGCCGCAGCAGGTTAATGGCAGTGCATTTCAGCCTTGGCCTCAGTCGTACCCTCAGCAGTATCCACATCTCCATTATTCTCACAAGATTCACCCCAAGAAGATCCACCCCAAATGACAAAGATATCCACCCCAAAGCAAAGATATCCTCCCAACACCGGGCCACCCCAAAGCAGATGTATCCACCCCAAGCAGAAAGAGATCCTCCACAAGAGTGCGGCCACCACCCAGCCAGCGGCCGTATCAACCCAAAGAAGAAGATCCTCCCCAAAGAGCGATCACCCCAGCTCTTCAATAATATTGATCTGAATTATAATGCGTTTGAGGCTGCTTTGTTCGGTGATGACATCCAACCACCACGAGGTGATAACTATTATCACAGAGATGACTCGGATGAGCACGCACCTTAGTAGCTTTATATTTGATTATGGATGTTTATTATTATGGATATTTGAGTGATTTGTTGGATTTTATTATCGATATTTGTGTATTTTGGATTTAGTTATTGATATTAAAGTATTTTATATTTGGTTGGTTATCACTATTTGAGTTATTTTATCCATTTATTTTTTAATTTAAATATGCTATTTTTTTTTTTTTATAATTCGATAATTTATATTATTAATTTAAATTTATTTATTTTTAAAAAACTTTTTTATAAAATTTTATGGTTTCTAATTTTTTTTTAAAAAAAAATTATTTTTTGGCGGAATATTTGGTGTTTCCGGCAGATTTAGGTGGAAAAAAAAATTATTTTCGGTGGAAAATATGGTATTTCCGACAGATTTTAGTTGAACAAAAAAATTATTTTTGGCGAAAAATAGGGTATTTCCGGCGGATTTAGTTAAAAAAAAATTATTTTCGGCGGAAAATCCCCCAAAAACACCAAAAATCCGCCGGAAAGTACCGGGGGAAATCCGCCGCAAATTCCCCCGCAAAAATCCGCTGGAAATTACGCCGGAAATACGTTGCGACGAGCCTTTTACCGGCGGAAAAATCCTCCTAAAATACCTATTTGTGGCGGAATTGGGTGTTTTTTGGCGGAAAAATCCGCCAAAAAAACCCATTTTTCTTGTAGTGTCATTGCTTCTGATTTAACATCAAAACAGGAGAGTGATCTCATCAGTACTCTAAAGAAACATACTCAAGCAATAGGTTGGAAAATGGCAGATATCACGGGAATTAGTCCTTCTATATGCATGCATAGAGTCATTTTGGAAGAAAATTCCAAAAATAGTATAGAAAGTCAAAGAAGACTAAATCCTATTATGAAAGAGATTGTGAAAAAGGAAATCATAAAGTGGCTAGATGCTGGAATCATATACCCCATATCAGACAGTGCTTGGGTAAGCCCGGTCCAATGTGTACCAAAGAAAGGGGGAGTGACAGTAATAGCCAATGAAAAGAATGAGTTGATACTAACTAGGACCAAATGTTAGATAGACTAGCAGGGAAAGAATTATATTCTTTCCTAGATGGCTACTCAGGCTATAATCAGATAGACATTGAGCCTAAGGATCAACACAAAACAACTTTTACATGCCCTTAAGGAACCTTTGCTTTTAGAAGGATGCCATTTGGATTATGTAATGCACCTGCTACATTCCAAAGATGCATGATGTCTATATTCTCAGATTTCATTGAGCAATCAATGGAAGTATTCGTGGATGATTTCTCTATCTTTGGAGAAACATTTCAAGTTTGTTTAGAAAACTTGGAACAAATTCTCAAGAGATGTGAAGAAACAAATTTAGTACTGAACTGGGAAAAATGCCATTTCATGGTAAAAGAGGGCTTTGTGCTAGGACATAGAATTTCAAAGAAAGGTCTAGAGGTAGACAAAGCTAAGGTTGATGTAATTGAGAATTTGCCACCACCAAATACAGTCAAAGGTATCCGGAGCTTCTTAGGTCATGCTGGTTTCTATAGAAGGTTTATCAAAGATTTCTCAAAAATATCAAAACCATTATGTATGCTTTTGCTACATGATGTATCATTCATCTTTGATGATTCCTGTATGGAAGCTTTTGAAAAGCTTAAAAAGGCATTGGTGACTGCACCAGTGATAGTAACACCAGATTGGAGCATGCCATTTGAATTAATGTGTGATGCTAGTGTCTTTGCACTAGGAGCAGTCCTGGGGCAAAGGTATGACAAGGTTTTTCATTCTATTTACTATTCTAACAAAACATTATTTGAAGCTCAAGTAAACTATACAGTCACAGAAAAAGAATTATTAGCTGTGGTATTTACATTTGAAAAATTTAGATCTTACTTAGTTGGCAGTAAAATTATTGTCTATACTGACCACTCTGCCATTAAGTATTTAATTTCAAAGAAAGATGCAAAACCAAGGCTGATAAGGTGGATTCTACTCCTACAAGAATTTGATCTTGAAATTAGAGACAAGAAAGGAGTAGAGAATCAAGTAGCAGACCATTTATCAAGGATTGAAGGAAAATCACTAGGTACACAAGAAGAAATCAAGGAGAGCTTTCCCGATGAGAAATTATTGGCAATCAAAGTCAATGCACAAAATGAAACTGCATTTGCTATAGGTAATGCAGGAGCATCTAATGCATCTGCACCATGGTATGCTGATATTGTAAATTTCCTTGAAGGCAAAGTAGTACTAGTGAATATGACATATCAACAAAGGAGAAGATTCTTCCACATAGGTAAGCAATACTATTGGGATGATCCATTCCTTTACAAGATGTGCCCTGATCAAATTAATGAGGAAATGCATCCCTAAAGAGGAGCAACAAGCAGTGCTACTGCATTACCATGTTGCACCTTATGGAGGACATTTTGGAAGCACTAGAACAACAAATGACTAAGGTATTACTGATCACAAGTTATTTTTGGCCTACTTTATTTAAAGATGCTTATTTTATGGTCAAGAACTGTGATAAATGTAAAAGGGCAGGAAATATCTCTGATAAACATGAAATGCGAAGAACCAATATTTTAGAAATTGAATTATTTGATGTTTGGGGAATGGATTTCATGGGACCTTTTCCACCTTCTTTTGGCAATTTATATATCTTAGTAGCTGTTGATTATGTGTCCAAATGGGTAGAGGCAGTAGCATTACCTAATAATGATGCTAAATCAGTGAGTAAGTTTCTTCAAAGAAACATATTCACTAGATTTGGAACTCCTAGAGCTATCATTAATGATGAAGGTTCACACTTTTGTAATAAAATCATTGAAAACCTTATAGCTAAGTATGGAGTTAAGCATAAGATAACTACAGCTTACTATCCTCAAACTAGTGGGCAAGCAAAATTATCCAATAGGGAAATTAAAAGAATGCTAGAAAAAATGGTGAGTCTAAATAAAAAAGATTGGTCTTTACATTTGGATGATGCCTTATGGGCATATAGAACAGCATTCAAAAGACCCTTAGGAATGTCTCCTTATAAATTAGTCTATGGAAAAGCATGCCATTTACCTGTAGAATTGGAAAACAAATCCTATTGGGCTATCAAGAAGCTCAATCTTAACCTAAACAAGGCAAGTAAACAAAGAATGATAGAACTTGATGAGCTAGAATAAATTAGGCAAACTTCTTATTAGAATGCTGAAATCTACAAAGCTAAAACTAAGGCATGGCATGACAAGAAAATTCACAGGAGAGAACTAAGAGAAGGAGGATTAGTTCTGCTATACAACTCTAGGTTGAAGCTATTTCCTGGAAAACTAAGATCAAGGTGGTTAGGACCATTTAAGTTGATAAAGGTTTATCCACATGGAGCAGTAGATTTATTTGATGAAACATCAAATACTGTCTTCAAAGTGAATGGTCAAAGAGTCAAAATGTACTATGGTGAACATGTTGTGAGAGACAAAATCACCACCCATTTGCAAAACCTCTAAGTAAAAAGAGGTAGTCAGGCTGACAAGTGTAACACCCCCTTACTTTTAATACTACTTAGCAAATTAAATCAGAGTTTTCAAAAATCACTCACAAGAGAGTGCTACATTTTCTACAAGACAAACAAACAAGCAGCAATGGCGCAAATCAACAGTTATCAGTGTGACATATAACACCTTGGCCAAATGGAACGAGTTCATAAAAACACATGTTTTAATTTACAACGCAGTCGGAATGAAACATGTTCCAAAATAACATCAAGTTACATTTCAAAAACCAACCCAAAACGACCTCTAAACTACTCATTTGATGTTACATATCGGAGCAATGACGACGCGTAAGCGACATCGAGTAAGGGCGGCACTCTACTCGGGCACACCTGCAAGTTGCCAACATGAGAAGCAACATAAAAGCAGTAGGGTGAGTCTCTAAACACATATAATTAGGTTTATGACAAGCATTATGTTAAGCAAACACATATAAACACCTCGGCACAACACACAAATAACACAATTATTTAGTGCATGAGTTATATGCATGATGCAGACCCAAAACACCAAGGGCATATGCATGATGGATCCATTAAGACCGAAGTCTTCTGTTATCACCTTAGGACCGAAGTCCTCTGCTTTCACCATAGGACCGAAGTCCTCTGCTTTCACCATTATGCTTATGATTTATGCGACACCATGAACCATGCATAACCCACAACATATACATCATTCAATTAAATCATAACACAATTCCAGTAACTCACCATTTAGACCGCAGCCTTCTGTTCATAAATAGGACCTAAGTCCTCTGCTCACCTCTAGGACCGAAGTCCTCTGCATTCACCCTTTTTCATTTATTTTAATGCCATTCAGGGACTTCATTATTTAATACTCCACTACTCGTAGCCATAAGGCCAATCAACACACATATGTCATTTTCTGTGCTAAGGCCGACGTCTCTACATCGGCCAACAGCTCTAGGGCTGTCGCCCTTAGCTCACCAAACACCTCGGCTCCAAGTAGTGGACTAAAAAGTCACCACGAAGGACTACCATGTCATTTAGGACTAAAACGCCAATTAGGGACCAAAATGACTACACCATTTAACCCCTCACGTACTTGGCACTCAAAACGACGCTCCCAGTTGCATCCAGCAACAACCTGCGCTACACTAGCGTTAAAACAACACCTCAGCACCTAGAGCACCTCGCGCGCTTGGCACCTCAAGACGCTTGGCGGCCTCGGCACGCCTACACTCTACTCCACTCATAGTCACTTCACTTCGCACGAAAACGTACTTCACTTCCTCTATAATACCCCCTGGTTACTCTACGCTTAAACACACCGCGCTTAAACGCAACATCTCACCTCGGCAAGTACACCTAGGTATGATATACTCTACATCTCAGCCATAACACCTCGGTTACTACACGCTATACGTTATCAACGGCACTTCAGCAGCTACGCCTAAGTACTCTATCTCGACCTAAGCATCTCGGCCTACTTACCCTACACCTCGGCAAGTACAAACCGATACTTATACCTAGTCTCAGGTACGCATACACGTAGTCACTTGTGCTCTATCACTCACCTCGACTCCTATGACATCGTTACTTACGTTCTTGACACTTACGATTATTCACTTAAGTTCCAGCTTACGCATGGAAAGTAACTTCACCTCGGCAATCCTAAACCGACTACTCCATTTAACTCAAACGCACATTCGTCACTTTATGATGTACGTTTTCAGCTACTCCTCTGTTATCCTAAGCCTATTCTTTAAGAACCTCTCCAGGATTATGTTGCTCACTCTCACTCACTCTAGCTCACTGGGACTGAGAGTTTCCTCAGCTCCCATTTCACTCCTTGATCCCTCGTATGATCAACTCTCCCATCCACTCCATACAACTCCACTGAAGTGAGCCAAAACACAACATCAAAAACACACCAAGCATGCAAAACAGCTCAGAAAACATAACTACAATCTACTCACACATAACAACTCATCATACTACAAAATTATACGTGAGAAGAGAGCCCCCTAACCTGATCAGTTGAGTAGAACACACTCTCTTCAACTGAAATCCTCCAGTTAACACTCGCAGCAACTCTTCTCCCTTGAGCTTGAGCTTCTTCCACGCCAAATGCTCTTCCTTCTCTCTAGAAAGTGATCTCACCTACCAACTTCTCTCTCTTACTTTTCCTTTGACTTTTCTTGATAATTTTTGGTAATGAATGCTCCCTCTCCTTCGACACTCTTCTATGAGTCAACAATTTGGGCTTCTAATGGCTCATGGGCCTCTCATGGCTCATGGGCCTCTACGCCCACCTTCCACATTCATCTAAGCATCTCCTAAATGAAATAAACTTCTAATTAATACTTGACTTAACTAAAATGTTGTAAACCTTAAATAACTCAATCAAATAATTAATTGAACTATTTTGGGGTGTTACAACAAGACTCTTAAAACAAGCGCTTAATGGGAGGCAACCCATCATTTTTAGAATTTTTGTTAAATTTTATGTTTTTAAGTGTTTTGTAGGAATGCAGGATAGTAATGCAGTTGCATCAGTGCACCTGCATTGCAGAAGAAAATGTGCCCTGCATCAAAATTTCAAAAATTTGAAGAATGTGATCAAGTGTGAGTTTTAATGCATCAGGAAGATCAAAAGGAGGTTAAGAAGGATAAATGTTGTGTTTAATAGTCAAGAAAGACACGTGGTGGCTTGATTGTACACCACATCTTACCTAACGGCTAGTTCCATCAAATCAAATCCCACTTAATCTTCCTTCACCCTCACAACCGTTACCCCTTCTTTACGAAACTCTCTCATCCCTCACATTCCATTCCAAAAACCCACTCAAAAAAAATTGAGAAATTGAACAATCGCGATGGTGAAAAAGCAATCAGCACAGAAATCACCAGGCAAATTTACTGATTCTTCGAAGAAAGGAAAGAAAGGCATGCATGCAGGATCATCATCAAGCAAGAAAGGCAAAGACAAAGAACCAGCATTAAGATCAGATGACAACGCACATCTATGGAGAATGCAAATGCTACCTGTAACACCCCATTTCTACCCGGTAATTTAAATCAAAAATCAGAGTGTACAAAAATCTTTTCTGAATCATTTTCTAGTTTAGTGTGTTATAAAATAGTGCACTGGCTGACTATGGGATTACTCGGTGTAATCGATACTACTTTGCAATGAGCATCGCCACCTTTGCAAGGCTCGATGATGCCCTTGTAAATACACCAGCGAAAGAAAATCTAGCCTTAGTGGCGAACCACAGTTTAGCCATAGTCATTCAAAGACACTAATAGTATAACAAAATTTAATAATCAACGAAATGGAGCGTCACGACTCTTTATCATAAACCAAAACCAAATACGTAACACCCAAAGCAGATAACTCATAGAAATATAGTTTCGCATAATGCGTGGAAAACAAATCATTATCTCAACGGCATAATCCAAAGAATATCAAAACAATACATAAAGGCTCAACAAGGAGCAAAACAGTAACAATCGTCTAAACCCCGACCCCTAGGTGCTACGATCGAAAGCGGACGACTCGGGAGTAGTGAAGGTGGAAAGCCCTCACTCCTCGACTACACCGTGGTAAATAACAACGAGAAAGGGTGAGTCTCGAACTACATAATAAAGGTGATAATAAGCAAGATACAAGCATAGTGTACAAAGACTCAAACACACTAATCACTAATCAATAATATTCATGCACTAATGAGGATGTATGCAATGTCATCATGCATGTGGTACCATTGGCCCACCGCCGCCTCGAGCTTCACAATCATCATACAAGGCCCCCGCCGCCCGCAGCTTCACAATCACTTTATAAGGCCCCCGCCGCCTCGAGCTTCACCAATCATATTATAAACACTACGATCCGCAGACCCAATGTATGCATGAGACTCCATGTACATCACAAACATCATTTCAAACAATTCAATACACCCAATTACTCTTACCTCAGATCAACTTCATTTTATAGCCCTCCCGGCTTGGCCCACCGCCCATGCCCCATGGCATGCTCAATCACCTCATTATAACCCTCAACACCATTATGTCCCACCTGATTGCCCTCCTAGGGTACTCAACCTTACTCGAGTCCTAAACCACCATTTAGGACCAAAACAATCATCTAGTGGACCAAGCTGTCACCTAGGGACCAAATAAAGACACCCTCTTAGGCACTTGGCGGCACCTTTAAGAACTTAGGAATTCAACAAAGACAAGGTTTTGGGAAAATCCTCACTTTGGAGGCGCACACACCGGGCGCGCTAGAAGAGAGGCGCGCAAGAAGCGCGCGCGGGTAGGTCGCCTAACTCTCAAAGTTTTCGTCTTCGCGTGCGAGGTGTGCGCACGAGGTTCTTACGCAGGAGCGTGGCACAAGAAGATGGCGCGATAGCCTTGATCAAGCCTTGGCTTTCTTGCGCGTAAGTTTGCGCCAAGACGCGCAAGATGGCGCGCGCAAAGACACCATTTCCAGACCACAAAGACACGGTTAGCGCCCCGCATTGACCCAAAATCACCCAAAGACCTTCAAACCAAAAACCACCCGAGCCAAAATGTTTAAAAATGAATTTGGGCGAGTAAACACAAAATTTGCATGTTGAAATATGCCTAGAAAAGTAAGTTTCACTCCCTGCTCCAAAACACACATAAAACGAGCCCATGGGACATTTTCAAAAATACACTTGAACTCGTGAAACCACTGAGCCAAAACACTTAAAATTGAAAGTTGGCAGTGAATGCAAAAGTTGTACGAGAAAATATGTTTAGAAATACAAGTTGCACTCAGGGCTCCAAAACACACCCAAAACGAGCCCTACACGGGACATTTTCAAAAATACACTTGCAATCGAAAACCACTCGAGCCAAAATGTTTAAAATTGAAAGTTGGCAGTGAATACAAAAGTTGCACGAGGAAATGTGCCCGAAATGCAAGTTTCACTCCCGGGCTCCAAAATACCCACATTCTCGCGCGCCCAGCAAAGAACTCACTCACCCAGACATCAAGCTAGTGGACACAGCGCCATTCTCGGGCACCCTGGGCAGCATTTGGCGCCCTGCCATCGCACACCCACACCCAAAGACACAAACAAAGGCATGTGGCGCCATTTTCCCAAAGAACTTGGCGCCCTGGCGAACACACCGCATTGAACACCTTCTCGCACATGAACGATTACCTGTGGCGCCATTTTCCCAAAGAATGTGGCGCCTGGCGAGAGCATTCCGCACAAACTCCAAATTTCACCGTGAACAGATACGTGGCGCCGAGAATCCTAGCATCTTGGCGCCCAAACACCAAAACCCCAATTTTTCCAAAATCTTCCAAACCAATTCACCCAATAATCCTTCTAACACTCCTAATTGCATAATCAAACAACCAATTGCATATTCAAATCATCAATTAACATCAAAATCACCAATTCATACATTACAAAACCCTAACTCACACTTAAATCAATTTTTACCAACAATTTCATCAAATTCAAGAATCAATCAACATGCAATCATCAATTACTATCAAAACAGCCCCTATGACACATATAATACCCATTATCTCCTCTATTATAGAGTGAGACTCCCCTTACCTCAAATTCACCGTAGAGAAACACCGGAATCGAGTCACGAACAAAACCACCGCAACAATCCAAGCTTCAAGCCACGAAATTGCTCTTCTCCTCCTCTTCTCCTAGGGTTTGCGCCGTGGCTCTCTCTTTTCTCTCCTCTCCTTCGCAACTTTCTTTCTTTCTTTCACAAATGAAAGAAAATTCCACTTTTGGGTATATGTATATTGGGCCAAGTGCACCTTGGGCCCTTTTTACACCCCTGGCCCATTTCTTCCACCACTCCCTTCAATTAAAATATTTGCAACTCTCCCCCACTTAGGAGATTTCGTCCTCGAAATTCGTACCTGAGTCAAATAACTCTGGATAGGACTCCCGCATCTTGCTTTCCGGCTCCCAAGTCATACTCTCCCCGCAGCCTCCCAACCACACTACCTTGACCAAGGCAATGTCTTTCCTCTCAACACCTTCACTTCTCTATCCTCAATCCTCACCGGCATAGTCTCCACAAAGGAGGTTCTCACGCACTCTACATCATCCATGTGAATCACATGAGACGGTCCGGAATATACTTCCAAGTCGTGACACGTGGAAGACATCGTGCAAGTTCGAAAGATTGGGTGGCAAGGCCACCCTATAAGCAACCTTTCCAACCTCTCGGTGATTTGGTACGGTCCAATAAACCTTGGAGTTAACTTCCTTGCTTCTTGAGCACGCCCAACGCCGGTCATCGGCGTGACCCTCAAGAACACATGCTCACCACTGAAACTCCAAGTCCTTCCTCCTCTTATCATGATAACTTTTTCTCGACGACGAGACTCTTTCATCTTCTCTCGGATCATTTTCACCTTCTCGTGAGTCTCCCTAACCAACTCGGTCCAAGGACAACACTCTCCCCGGATCATGCCAACACCAAGGAGGTCCTACCTCCGCCCATACAGTGCCTCAAAAGGAGCCATCCCAATGCTCGAATGGTAGCTGTTATTATAGGTGAACTCAATCAGTGGAAGATGTGTATCCCACGCACCTCCCTGCTCTAGTACACAAGCTCTCAAAAGATCCTCCAAAGACTGGATGGTTCTCTCTGTCTGACCATCAGTCTGAGGATGGTAAGCTGAACTCAACCTCAGCTTGGACCCCAACGCCTCCTGCAAGCTACCCCAAAACTCGGATGTAAACCGCGGATCTCTATCCGACACAATACTCTTCGGGACCCCATGAAGCTTCACAATCACCTGAATGTAAATTCTAGCCAACTTTGGCACAGGAAAGGTGATGTTGATAGGAATGAAATGAGCAGACTTGGTCAACCTATCCACAATCACCCAAATAGTGTCAGACCCCCTCACAGTACTTGGCAACCCAGTCACAAAGTCCATGGAAATGCTGTCCCACTTCCATTCTGGAATCTCTAAAGGTTGCATCAACCCCCCGCAGCTCTCGGTGCTCAATCTTTGACTTCCGCAAGTCAAGCATGCATATACAAATCGCGCAAGAACATCTCTTCATACTGTGCCACCAAAACAGCTTTCTTGAGATCATGATACATCTTAGTGGCACTGGATGAATGCTCAACTTACTCCTATGACTCTCCTCAAGTATCATCTTTTTCAACTCAACATCATCCGGAACACGATTCTCGTCCCCCGAATCTCAAAACACCCCAGGAATCCAACTGTAATCCTCCGCGCAGCCTTGCTCACCAAAGAACCAACAAATCTACCAACTTCACATCTAACTTCGGGCGCCTCGATACTAACCAAGAAGTCGCTCCCAATCCTCAAGATCCCCAATCGACACTCGAGGTGTCACCACGCAGACCAAACTCAAGTCACGGAATTGCTCAATCAATTCCAACTCCTCACCATCATAGCCGACATATGCAAAGTCTTCCGACTCAAAGCATCACCACGACATTAGCTTTGCCGGGGTGATAGTTCAAGCCGAAATCATAGTCCTTCAATAGCTCTAACCAACGCCCGCTCATATTCGACTCCTTCGGTCAAACAAGTACTTGACACTTGTGGTCACCGAACACTTCGAATCTAGTACCATAGAGATAGTGTCTCCGCATTTTCAACACAAACACAATCGCAGCCCAACTCTAAGTCATGGGTAGGGTAGTTCTTCTCATGGGTCCTCAATCCTGTCGGGACGCATAAGCAACCACCTTCCCATCCTCGCATCAAAACACCTCCCAAACCCATCTTGGAAGCATCACAAGACACAACAAATGGTTGCTCCGCATGTGCAACACTAACACTGAGACGTGGTCAACCTCTTCTTTAGCTCTTGGAAGCTCTCTTCACACTTTGCATCCCACACAAATGCCTTCCCCTTACAGTCAATCGGGTCAATGGAAGGGCTAGCTTAGAGAACCCTTCAATGAACCTCCTGTAATAACCACCAACCCCAAGAAACTCCCGATCTCGGTTGCGGACTTTGGGCTCTCCCATCTGTAACATCGCATCAACCTTGGCCGGATCCACAAAGAATACCATTACCGTAAATAATATGACCCAAGAAGCTCACCTCATGCAAAGCGTAACTCACACTTCGACAACTTGGCATACAACTTTCTCTCTTTCAAGACTTCTAGCACCAACCTCAAGTGCTCGCATGCTCTTCCTCCGATTTGGAGTACACCAAAATATCATCAATGAAGACCACCACAAACCGATCCGGATAACTATGGAAAATTCGGTTCATGTACTCCATAAACACCCCCGTGCATTGGTGACACCAAACGGCATTACAGAGTACTCATAGTGCCCATACCTTGTTCTCGAATGTCCGCTTCTTACGGATATCCTCATCCTTCACCTTAACTGGTGATACCCGGACCTCAAGTCAATCTTGCTAAACACTTTAGCACCCACCACCGATCCATTAGATCATCTATCCTCGGGAGAGGATACTTATTCTTGATAGTCACTTTATTCAAGCATGTCTGTAGTCTACGCGCATTGCACGCATACTTCCATCCTTCTTCTTCACCAACAAAATGGAGCTCCCATGGTGATACACTAGGCCTCACAAACTTCTTCTCAAGAAGCTCCTCTAATCGCTTCTTCAATTCAGCCAACTCTAAGCCGACATCCAGTGCGGTGCCATGCACACGTGCCTAGTACTGTGCACAAGCTCAATCCCGAACTCCACTTCCTCTCTGCGGGGCACACTAGGAATCTCATCCGGAAACACTTGGGGAACTCACATACCACCAGAACCCATCAATCACAAACTGTTCTCTGCAGACATGGACGCAATCAAAGCAAACAACCGACCACCCTCTTTCATTTACCCGCGCAATTGCTCACAGACAACAAAGCGCACTCTTCCTCTTCGTGAAGGAGAAAACTAATAGACTTATCGATCAGCTTGATGTGCACGTGGTTATCCACTAACCAATCCATGCCCGTAATCACATCTAACCCACCCAAAGGCAAACAAATCGATCAACGTAAAATCTCTGCCAAGACCGACAGAGGACACCTAGCACACATCGCAGAAGTAGTTACAGGACCGACTTTAGTGGAGTGTCGATAACCATCCTCTCTCCATAGTAGACATTACTAAATTTAACTTTTCAAAGACAAACAGATGCAATAAAAGAGTGCGTAGCACCCGTGTCAACAATAGCAACTAAAGGAGTATCGGAGAGATGAAACATGTACCTCGGATATCATTAGGTCCTCCGAACACCGCCAATGCAAACACCTCCCAAAGAGATCTTTCCTTCTTAGGCTTGGGACACTTGAAGCTAATGTGACCCGGCTTCACCACGCAGTTGAAACATACAGGTTCCTTGCGATCACACCTGGATGCCATGTGACCACTCTTTCCACACCTAAAACATCTCGCACTTCCACCCACGGTCAAAACTCTTGTGACTGGCTTGTCACATTTGAAACACACAATATCGGATGGGCGTCTCTCCCACTTGGCTTCTTGCCCTCATGGTGTCTCCTACCCTCAGCAGACTGCTCCCACCATTGTACTGTTACCACCCGAATACCTTTGCTTCCTCTGTCCGCCAGACTTCTCATAAGGCTTACCTCCGTGATGAAATTTCCCCTCCTGGTCTCTCATGACCCTAGAGCGGGCATTGCTATCACCTCATAGATCCTACAACGATACCAACGGATCAACGAACACTCGATCTTCGATACCCTACACACCGCTTGATATCACTCTCAAACCATTCTCAAATTTGATGCACTTTGAGAATTCAGCCCCGACCTCTCGAGTAATGTGGGTAGAACTTAGCAAGGTCAAGCAAATCTAGCAAAGATACTCGTGGATCGACATACTACCCCGTCACCCAAAAACTCTATCTCTTTTCGTCCTCTCGACGTCCTCTGGAAAATACTTTCTTAGGAACTCCTCCCGAATACCCGGGTAGCCTCCTCATGGGCAGCCCCTAGTCTCTCACTGGTCTCCAACCACCAGTCATCAGCCTCTTCAGATAGGGTATGAGTACCATACCTTACCTTCTGTTCATCATTACTGACCAATTACCGGAAGATCCTCTCGATCTCCTTCAACCAAGCCGATGCACCATCCGGATTGTACCTCTCCTGAAGGTGGGAGGGGTTCTCTCTCGAAAAGGTAGCCAAACTGCGGGCCTCCGCATTCTGCTGGGTACCCACAGTCTGCGCTATGGCTTGCAAGGCCTCAAGAAAAGCAGCATCGATCCTTCTGGCCATATCAACCTAACACTCAAATTAAACAACCGCCTGTAATTACTTTAAGACACCTAGTTGTCATACACACTATGAATGATCGACACACTTGGCCGGAGACAGACCGAATCGCTCGATACCACTAATGTAACACCCCATTTCTACCCGTAATTTAAATCAAAAATCGAGTGTACAAAAATCTTTTCGAATCATTTTCTAGTTTAGTGTGTTATAAAATAGTGCTTTGGTCGACTATGGGATTACTCGAGTAATCGATACTACTTGCAACGAGCATCGCCACCTTTGCAAGGCTCTCAATGATGCCCTTGTAAATACACCAAATAAAGAAAATCTAGCCTTAGTGGCGAACTACGGTTTAGCCATAGTCATTCAAAGACACTAATAGTATAACAAAATTTAATAATCAACGAAATGGAGCGTCACGACTTTTTATCATAAACCAAAACCAAATACGTAACACCAAAGCAGATAACTCATAGAAATATAGTTTCGCATAATGCAATGAAAACAAATCATTATCTCAACGGCATAATCCAAAGAATATCAAAACAATACATAAAGGCTCAACAAGGAGCAAAACAGCAACAATCGTCTAAACCCACCCTAGGTGCTACGTATCGATCGAAAGCGGGACGACTCGGGAGTAGTGAAGGTGGAAAGCCCTCACTCCCGACTACCGTGGTAAATAACAACGAGAAGGGTGAGTCTCGAACTACATAATAAAGGTGATAATAAGCGTGATACAAGCATAGTGTACAAAGACTCAAACACACTAATCACTAATCAATAATATTCATGCACTAATGAGGATGTATGCAATGTCATCATGCATGTGGTACCATTGGCCCACCGCCGCCTCAAAGCTTCACAATCATCATACAAGGCCCCCGCCGCCCCGCAGCTTCACAATCACTTTATAAGGCCCCCGCCGCCTCGAAGCTTCACCAATCATATTATAAACACTACGACCGCAGCCCAATGTATGCATGAGACTCCATGTACATCACAAACATCATTTCAAACAATTCAATACACCCAATTACTCTTACCTCGGTATCAACTTCATTTTATAGCCCTCCGGCTTGGCTCCACCGCCCATGCCCCCCATGGCATGCTCAATCACCTCATTATAACCCTCAACACCATTATGTCCCACCTGATCTGTCCTCCTCTAGGTACTCAACCTTACTCGAGTCCTAAACCACCATTTAGGACCAAAACAATCATCTAGTGGACCAAACTGTCACCTAGGGACCAAATAAAGACCTCTTAGGCACTTGGCAAAGACCTTTAAGAACTTAGGAATTCAACAAAGACAAGGTTTTGGGAAAATCTCACCGAGGCGCACACACCGGCGCGCGAAGAAGAGAGGCGCGCAAGAAGCGCGCGGGTAGTCGCTTCTAACTCTCAAAGTTTCGTCGCCCTTGCGAGGTGTGCGCGCATTTGACGAGGTTACGCTACAGGACGCGCGCGCAAGATGGCGCGCGCAGCCTTGATCAAGCCTTGGCTTTCTTGCGCAAGTTTGCGCGCAAGACGCGCAAGATGGCGCGCAAAGACACCATTTCAGACACAGCAGCCCTGATTGGCGCCCCGCTGACCAAACCACCCAAAGACCTTCAAACCAAAAACCACCCGAGCCAAAATGTTTAAAAATGAATTTGGGCGAGTAAACACAAAATTTGGCATGATGAAATATGCCTAGAAAAGTAAGTTTCACTCCTGCTCCA
The DNA here is from genome assembly GCA_020916435.1 of Oxytropis ochrocephala. Taxonomy (NCBI): domain Eukaryota; kingdom Viridiplantae; phylum Streptophyta; class Magnoliopsida; order Fabales; family Fabaceae; genus Oxytropis; species Oxytropis ochrocephala. The sequence goes on along the minus strand of CM037091.1, from coordinate 66,137,685 downwards.
AAACACACATAAAACGAGCCCTACGGGACATTTTCAAAAATACACTTGAACTCAGAAACCACTCGAGCCAAAACACTTAAAATTGAAAGTTGGCGGTGAATGCAAAAGTTGCACGAGAAAATATGTTTAGAAATACAAGTTGCACTCACCGGGCTCCAAACACACCCAAAACGAGAGCCTACGGGACATTTTCAAAAATACACTTGCAATCGAAGAAAACCACTCGAGCCAAAATGTTTAAAATTGAAAGTTGGCGGTGAATACAAAAGTTGGCACGAGGAAATGTGCCCAAAATGCAAGTGATCGCCGGTGCCCAAAAAGGTGGCATGGCAAAGAGCGGCTCTGGCGGCCAAAGCGGCGGGCGCGTGAATGAACCGAATACGCACCGGAATGAGAGGATCCCGAGGCCGTGCGGGTATGGGGACCTGCATACTGATTGAAGGAAGGCTTAAAAGAATTGATTTGAACTACCTATACCAACAAGGTGCATCTTCTTTTGTGTAGCTCATCCCATAAGAACTCCATAGTTAAGCGTGCTTGGCTTGGAGTAGTAGTGGGATGGGTGACCTTCTGGGAAGTTTCTCGGAAAGCATGCAAGTGAGGACAAAACATCTTTGAAAAGACTCGTGTTGGTTCGTGGGGCGATCGCAGCTCGAAGCGACCGGGATGTTACAAATGGTATCGAGCAACAGACCTCTCCCAGAAGACGGTGTGGTTCGAGGACGAACCAAGCTTAAGCCGGTGGGCATGTGACATCCGGGCCGAGGAGGCGGGAGTGATCGCGGTGCCCAAAAAGGTGGCATGGCAAAGAGCGGCTCTGGCGCCTTCAAAGCGGAAGGCGCGTGAATGAACCGAATACGCACCGGAATGAGAGGATCCCGAGGTATGCGGTGTGGGGGATCTGCATTGAAGGAAGGCTTAAAAGAATTGATTTGAACTACCTATACCAACAAGGTGCATCTTCTTTTCGGTAGCTCATCCCATAAGAACTCCATAGTTAAGCGTGCTTGGCTTGGAGTAGTAGTGGGATGGGTGACCTTCTGGGAAGTTTCTCGGAAAGCATGCAAGTGAGGACAAAACATGCTGAAAAGACTCGTGTTGGTTCGTGGGGGCAGTCGGCAGTTCTGGAAGCAGTCTGGGATGTTACACTACCCGAGAGAGGCTATGATTTGAAGAAGGCTAGCCCATCATTCATGTTAACAGTGGCCAATCTCAATTGGGATCACTTTGTTCCGCCAAGAGGAGGCTATATTGAAGATCTAGTAAAGAATTTTATGCTAGAGTCACACCACAAGAAGGAACAGAACACTCCTACACTTCTATGGTGAGAGGTAAACTTGTACACTTTCATGCAAAGAAACTGAATGAACATTATATGCTGAAGTATAATGGAATGGAATTGAATTTGAAAAGAAAGTGGCAAAGGCCTTTAGGATAGAAGTGGAAGAAGTGAAAAGTAGGATAGCAATACCAGAAGTTGTTTGGGAAAAATTCATACCTAATCAAACTTAGAAGCACATATTTGATTGATGCATTAGAAAATTGGCATTTGTTCATAGCAACTTCAATCCTACCTACATCACACACATATGCAATGACCAAAGAGAGATTGATCTTTCTAGATACAATTCTCTTTGAGGGGAATTTTGACATAGGTAGATTGATAGCTAGGGAAATTCTTGCATGCACAACTAAATACAAGGGATTTCTGTTTTTCCCTTGTCTCATTACTGAGTTGTGCATGAAAGAATGTGTTCCAATAGCCCCCCATGAACAAAGAGAATTCCCACCTGGAGATTTGAATGCTGAAATGAGTGAGAGATTGAGAAAAATGAGAGGCCCTGCACCTGCAATGCAAGAGCATCACATGCAAAAGCAACTTGCAGTCTGGAAATTTCTAAATGATCAACATGATTGGCTACAATTGGTTTTTGACAAGATGTTTGATATTTTGGGCCATGTTAATGCCCCTGAATTTCCAAGTTGGGTACTCAAGACTGAAGGAGAAGAAGAGGAACTTAAACAAGCTGAGGAAGAAGAGAAAGAAGAGGAGAAGGAGGAAGAATCTGTTGCAAAGAAGAAGGTGACAAGAAAACAAGAAAAAGGGAAGAAAAAAGTAGTGGTTCAGCCTGAAGTGGAAGAATTGTACGATTCAGACACTGAGGATGAATAATTGGAGAAAGAAATGGACAAAGAAGTTGAAAAGGAGGAAGCAAGTGAAGAAGAGGAACATGCTAGAGGAGTGATTATGGAAGAAATAGCTAGGCAAAAATAAGCCAAAACCTCAGCATCAGCCTAACAAGAAACCACTCATACTTCACCTATCACATAACCAATTCACTCACCAATCCAAGAATCATCTCCAATATTATCTCCTGCTATACAAGAAACAGAACCAGAACAACAAGTGCATTCTAGCCAAGTAACATTACTGCTAATGTTATTTCTGCTCTTGAGAAAGAGTTTGTGCAGGAAAGAGAAGAAGAAGGACTCGACAAAGAAAAAGAAGGAGAAGAATCATCTGCAAAGGAGCCTGTAGCACAAACTATGGAGATGCAGAGTGATGCACCTGCATCACATGCTGCTGCATCACAACAACAAACAACACAGCATGATGAGGCATCAATCAAACTTTGGAACAAATGGCTCAACAGAAAAGAGATGCATTGCACAACACACACAAATTCTTCAAGAAACCAGCAGGAAAGCAAGCAAAATTAACACCAAAAAGGAAGAAATCTGATGCAGTTAGCACTGATGCACCTGCATCACCAGAGGGAGAAGGTGCATCTGCACCAGTTAGAGAAACACCAAAGAAGCAACCAAAAGAGAAGAAGCAGAAGGTGAAACACACTCCTCATTTACAAGTTGTCATATGTTCACCTACTATTACTTGTGTTTCTGCTAACTAAAACTATTTCCCTGGTTGTTGTTTTTAATCCCTCTCCCCTATTTTGAACAAATTTGGTTTGTGTTGTGTGAATTAAATTAAGCAGTGATGTAACACCCCTTTTCTACCCCGAAACGTACACATCATTATCAGAGTAATTTCGTTTCGAAAATAATATTTAGTTAGTAGGAAAGGAATGCCACATCATCATCAATTGTTAAAACTCAACTTTCGCACCATTATAATTCATGCTGAATACTCAATCAACATAATTTCAAACTTCAAATAATGAGGTCCCAGCAGAATTAAACAACAATTCGCTATGTCTCTCAAACTCGTATCATGACATAAACATGGTCATAAGATAATTATTCAACTATTAATAACTCCAAGTACGCCCCTAGGTGTTACAGATCGAGAGCGACTCTAAGACTTCCCAACAAACTAAACAAGGAAGGCAGAGTTCCTTCATTCGCGATCACCTGCAGCGTTGCCACGATAGAGAAACATTCCAAGCAGAAGGGGTGAGAAATTCAGATAAACATAATCGAATATATATAATTTAGAGGAAGTAGGCACAGTCAACCACACAATATTAGCATCATCACTACATCGCAATCACGCAACACCAGCTCCAATCACATGACAACAACAAGACACGTACCATGATTATGCAAGAAGATGCAACCCCACTGTGGCATATGCATGATGGTACCATATCATTGCAAAATGGCCGAAGCCTAAACATCGCAAAAGTGGCCGAAGCCTAAACATCGCAAAATAATGCACATGCCATGAGACTTTATGAAACACATGTGCAACTCACCAAAACTCACCTAGAGTGCCTCGTCATCGTTGTAAAACACTCATAGAGTGTATTCCTTCGCAAATCATCACAATCATTATACATCATCACTATAATTATACTCATAGAGTTTACACGTCATCAATCATCACGAATCATAATACATCATCATCAAGCAAGTACTCATAGAGTACACTCTTCGCAAAACATCGCTGTTCATATTACATCACCATAACACACATATCCTCATCATCATTCAATACATATATATATATATATATATACTTCATTTGTCTTTTAGATTAGGGTGTTATAAAATAGTGCACTGATTGACTATGGGATTACTCAGGTAACTGATACTACTTGCAACAGGCATTGGCCACCTTTGCAAGACTCTCAGTGATGCCCTTGTAAATACATCAGCGAAAGAAATTCTGACCTTAGTGGTAAACCACAGTCTAGCCATAGTCAATTAGCACACTAGTAGTATAACGGTTCACCGAGACTCATTTATATAACATAGCATCACAAATTTTTTTGTTAAGAATCGTCACGTTTCAATTCGGGAAAAACACCTAGGATGTTCAAAAGAGCAAAAGGGAAAAAACACCTAGGAAAAACACCTAGGACGTTTCAATTCGGGAAATTATCCTTTGGTGAAAACTGACCAAAATACCCTTTTGCTCTAAAAACCTTGTTTTTTGCTCCAAAATACATTTTCACTCTAAAAATGACCCTAAAACCCTAGAATGACTTTTGAAACCCAAGAATGCATGCAAAATGCTCCTCACACTCTTCAAAAGGATGCCACAATTCACAAATTAATTTTTTTGGTGGAAAATTAGGGTTTTGACCCAAGCCAGACAAAATTAGGGTATGACATCCACCGGGAGACATCCCTGATTTCCCCATCACGATAGTCGTCGAGCTCATCGTAAGTAACTGGAGTCTGTGTTACCGTTCTCATAAGAGCGAGAGCGGCGACTGTGCATGTTCCTGCGAGCGGGTGATCTCCGCGCCCTAACTCTGTGTGCCGGAGATCAATAAGAGGTGCTTCCGCGGTGGCGGACGTTCCTTCGAGGAGGCATTGCATGTCTGCGAGAAGGATGCGCTTGAGTAGAGGGCTTTCCATTGGTCGCTCGCTGGCGGACTGGGATTGACCCTCGTTCGAAGCGTGAAATCATCTCATCTCGGTCAGCAATGAGTTGATTCTTGGTTTGGAGTATTTGCATGAATGCCTGAGTCACGTGCTCGAGCAAAGATACATCAATTCCTGCATCAGCCAGCTCGGCCGGTAGTTGCTGTGGTCGAGCCGGTTGTTGGATCTGTTCTAGGATCGGTCCTCGACCGCCTTGCACCAAAAGCTCTTGGCGAGGATTGTCTTGTGATTCGTGAATGGTTTGAGGCACGCCCTCTGGGGTTTGCTGTGGATGAGCGCTCTGCCCAGGGGGGGTTGGCCTGCGATGAAGCCCGCGTAGTGGGCCTCTTCGGCGGCATGATAAAGGTAGGATAGCGCTCGGGCCTCCCACTGTGGTCGCCAATTGATCGTACCTGACCAATAGAAGCGTGGTACTGATGTAGTCTTTCAGCTTGGTCGCTAGTTGCACCGAGGTTCTTGAGTCTTGGCCGCTCGCGGGTGGTACCTACAATAACACTCTGACGCTCTAGTCAGTAAAGTGCTAACGGGCGGGCCTCACAAAGTGTATTAATGACGTACCTGATTCCTTGTGATTCGTGCTGCATTTATAGCTACAGTATTGGGCCAGATTGGACCTATTGGACTGTATTGGGCCTCAAGCCCACTCCGGAACATGTAGTGTTTGGTGTATCCAACATCCAACATCATATCGTCACCCTAATAACATCCATTGCAAAAGAATTTTGATAATAGGGTATACAAAGGATGGGGTATCAATACATCAAAAGTCATGGAAATAAATTGATAGCATACGCCCTACCCTATCCCTATAGATGAAGCAACACCACGATAACCTCATAACCTGTCTGTTGTGTTTGAACCTCGTTCAATAGACAACTTTCCCTTAGATATAACTAGGGAAATGCGCCGCTGCAAGGGTTGTTATAATATTTTAAATTTTATTTTATTAAAATTTTGTATGATTATATAAATCACGTATAGTTAAAATATAGTATAATTTGAATATAATTTAAATTTTTTATATTAAATATAAAATTTAGACATATTCTTATATAGTGTACGTGTTTTGTAATATAAATAATTGTTTATAATTTTCAAGATATTATCTCTTTTAAAAGATTATTTTTAATAAAGTGAAGTGATTATAAAAGTTCATTTAGTAATTAATGGTTTATAAATTTTAAGCCATAAAATGTAGAGCAAACAAAAATCATGAAATTACCTAATGTTGTTTTTACAAATAAAATCAAAGAGTAGTTCTTTATTCTCAATTCTTTGAAGCTATCATTTCTGCACTATAGTTGGTGTATAAGACTTGTGTGTGTGGTTTGTCAAAAAAAAAAATTGTGTGTGGATTTAAAAAGAGTTGTGTGTGTGGAGGTTTAGGACTTATTTATATGTAGTTTAGCATATCAAACCAAACATTATATTTGGAGTGCATCAAATGATTTTTAAGAATATCATGTAATTTAGTGTTATAAATGAATAATTTGCGTTGTCAAAAAAAAATGAATAATTTGCCTCCAAAAAAATGAATAGTTATAATTTTTCTTAATACATTCCATTTAAATATAAAAAAACTTAAAAAACTTACCTGCTATTTTTATACCTAATAGGAAAAGAAAAAAGTTTGTAGTGGGTGAGTATATGATTAATTTATAAACTAAAATTAAAGTTACTACACAATTTATAATAAACAAAAACTGCAACTACAAAATTTAAAAGTTTACCCTTCCACATCCAAACATATGATCACTACCAAGTGTGATCCTCCAAATATTAAAATAGCAGAATATTTTGCAATAAAAATACTATTTTAGTTTTTATAATAAGTAAATCTATTTTAACAAACACTATATCATTATTTTTCATGTATTAATTGTTTTGGAAATAAATAAACGGTTAGCAATTTATCAATAGAAATATAATATTAGGACTGGATGAAATCATTTTTTAAGAATATCACTTTGAAATAAAACCACTATTTTAGTTTTTTTTATTGAGTACAACTATTACTACTTTTTAATATATTAGTTATGTTTTACAAATATGAATATATTGTTAAATTGAACAAACGAGAAAACTTAATAGCGAAGGTGGTAAAAACTTACTATTAAACTAAAACAAATTTTGATTATACATGTAAAATAGAACTCAATGAGCAACATGATGGTAAAGTTAATGAAAATCTAGGGGAGGGGAAAAAGTAAAATAAAGGAAAACAAAGTCCCATGTATCTATGACTAAATTAACTTTGAAAGCTACATGTCAACCACCAATGCATTTCATGAGAATCAACACATTCTTCTTTCAGCTCCAATCTTTATGATGTTACCAAGTGGCTTCAGTCTCAAGAGGGGAGGGGCGGGAGGGTGAATTGGGACTTTAAAAACTTTTCACCTTTTTAAATGACTTAGATTAATTTTTCGCGCAGGTTTATGGAATGAAAGAATTAGAAACAAAAACAGTAAAAAACACAGTATATTTATACTGGTTCAGCCACCTCCTAGTGACCTACTCAAGTCCTCACAAACCCTTTGTGATATTTTCACTATCAAAACAATGCTTAAGCCGAGTGCTTTAAAACCCTAATAGACTAGGATACCCCACCTTGTGCAAGAGCCCTTACCAGCAATTCACTAGTGCAGAAAAGACATTTAGCATCGGTTATTTTGCACATTTAGCATCGGTTATCTGTCAATGCTAATTCGACCGATGCTAAATGTCTGATGCTAAAGGTGACATTTAGCATCGATTTTCAAAAAACCGATGCTAAATTTCGTTTCGTTAGTATTATTTATGTCTTGCAAACATACTATTAGCATCGGTTGTGGATATCTTGTGTTGCAGGTTAAGTTTTTGATGATGAAGCATTCTAAACAAAGTGACAAATGGAACTCCAAGGCACAACCAACCCAAGAAGTAAGTCTGTGTTAAGGGTAGTTGCTAGGAAGTTGGGTCGTGTGTTAGGAATAAATGTAAACCGCTTTTGAGGATCGGCTCAAACCTCTCAACACACTAACACTCACACAATGAACCTAACTTATGTCTTCAATTGATAAAAGCATGCTAAATAGGTTAGGCACTTGTTTTTAAAGAAATAGATTCATGGCTTAGTGTTTTAAAAGAAATTGTTTTTGAAGTAAAGAATTGATTCTTGATTTGCAACTTTAAAGCTAGAAATCGATTTCACTCTTATGTTTAAGCTAGAAATTTCTTAAAATCGATTTGTTTCATGTTGTTAAAGATAGTAATCGATTTGTGTCATAGTTGGTTTTAAAAAGGAAATTGTTTTGGAAAGAAAACAATCGATTGATGGCTTGTTGTTCTTAAAGTGTAAAATTGATTTCTCTCTTGTTTTTAGAGTTAGAAATCGATTTCATTATTGTCTTTGAAGCTTGAAATCGATTTCACACTTGATTGGAAAGCAACAATCGATTGATGACTTTGTTTCTTAAAGCCAACAATCGATTCTTCTCTTATTTCTTAAAGCTCAAAATCGATTTGTATCTTTCCTTCCTAGTTTTTAGGAACTTGAATTTATAAAACAATCGATTATCTACTTCCTTTATTGAAGCACAAAATCAATTCCTCACTTGTTTCCCACAAGCAAGAAATCGATTTTCTACCTATTATTCTAGGAGCAACAAATCGATTTCTATGTTATGTTTTCCAAGCAACTAATCGATTTGTCACTTATTACATTAGTGTTAAAAATTGCTCCAACGGTCATATTTTTACAAACTCTATAAATAGGATTCAGGGCTTCACAGATCATTACAACCAACCAACGCATAACAAGACAAAATCAAATCCTATTACACAATCACACTTGCTCTTCACTGTTCCTATCAATTTGAGTTGATCTCTCTCAAGGGTTAGGTTGGGAATCTTCAAGTTGTTGTATTCACCTTCTTAGAGGTATTGTTATTTTTCTTGTAATTTGATTTTACTGTAATTGGTTTTTCAAGAGAGTGGGGAATCTCTCTAGGATTTTGACTGTAACAAGGGTGGGGTATCTCTTGTATGTCAATTGGTTGTACTAGAGAGTGGGGTATCTCTCTAGGGTTTTTGATTGTAACAAGGGTGGGGTATCTCTTGTTGTAATTGTTGTTAAGGGCTCTTGCACAAGGTGGGGTATCCTAGGTGAAGAGTGCCTGAGTCTGTAAGGGTTTTAAAGCACCCGTTTTAAGCTTTGTTTTGATAGTGAAAATCTCACAAAGGGTTTGTGAGGACTGGAGTAGGTCACTAAGAGGTGGCTGAACCAGTATAAATCTCTGGTGTTCTTTACTGTTTATATTTCAAATTCGTTCATTTCATAAACCTGCGCGAAAATTAATCTAAGTCATCAAAAAGGGGAAAAGTTTTTAAAGTCTCAATTCACCCCCCCTCTTGAGACTGAAGCCACTTGGTAACATCGGTTATATAAATAACCGATGTTAAAGGTCCATTTTGGTGACTTTTAGCATCGGTCATATTAAACAACCGATGCTAAATGTCCATTTGGTGACTTTTAGCATCAGTCATAATAAACAACCGATGCTAAATGTCCATTTTTGGTGACTTTTAGCATCGGTCATCTTAAATAACTGAAGCTAAAGGTCCAGTTTTGGTGACTTTTGGCACCGATCATAATAAATAACCGATGCTAAATGTCCATTTTTGGTGACTTTTAGCATCAGTCATCTTAAATAACCGATGCTAAATTCCTTTTTTTTGGGTTTTTTTTTTAATTCGCACTAGTAGACTTATTTATTAGAACCTGTTATACCGATTATTTCAGACAGCAACACATTATATATCAAAATATTTCGAATAACATTAAAATTAGTATCTTACATTTAGAAACTAAAAGAGCAACAATGTTTTATTCAAAATGTGATCATGTTTACCAAATTCTGTAACACCCCAAAATAATTCAATTAATTAACTTAGTTGAGTTATTAAGGGTTTGCAACATTTTACTTTAAGCCAAGTAATTAAGTGAGTGCTAAGCATGTATTACTATTTTAGGGAAATGTCTAAATTAGGAAGGGTGTGTGTAGTAGAAAGACCCACGGCCTAAATAGGGCCAAGGCCCGTTTGAGTCCTTTAAGGACATGTTAAATGGTACCTCCGTAGGGAAACATTCCCATTCATGTTCCAAATCAGTTAAGTTACCAATTTTAGAAAGAGAAAGAAGTGAGACTTAGAGAGAAGGCAGAGCACCGAAGAGAGAAGAGTGGAAACCGAGCGTGGAGAGTTCAAGAGGGGAGGAGAACTTGTTGCTGTGGTTACTAGGGAGTGAAGGATTCTCATCTTTCTCGAGTTATTAAGGTTAGGGGATCTTCTAAGACTTGTAATGTTTTGTGTTGTTTGCATTTTGGTGTGAGTGGTTTCTGAATCACCTTGCATGCATGTTTTATGTGTTGATCTTAACATGTTTTGCTGTGTTCTTGCCTTTTGATGTGATTTGTGGTGAGGAACGACGGTGGATCAACTTGGAAAGAGAGAGGAGTGTAACACTCTCTCTGTTCTGAGTGGTATGAAGAGAGAGCAGTGCATGGTGAGCTGAAAATGAGCTTGCATGTAGAGTTAGGGAAAGGATTGGAGAAATAGAGTGAGTATACGAGTGTGAGTGAGTGTGGTGAGCTAAAAATGAGCTTGCATGTTGAGTCTAACTTAAGAAACAGAGTAAAGGAGTGAAATGGGAGTTAAGCGCCTTATTTACGCGCGTAAAACCGAAGTGTTCTTCAACTAGAGTGAGAGAAACCGAGTTGAGGGAAGTCAACGTCTAGCTGTGTCTTAGTTGAGGGCCTATTGGTGAATTTGAGGGTGAGTATGTGTCTAAATACCATAAGCGAAGGGTAAGGACGCCTAAAACGAAGTGTAGGTGTTTCGCCTTAAGATTACCGAGCTGTAGAGATAGTGAACCGAGGTCCTTAGGCCGAGGTAGCGTCACCGAGGTGAAACGCCCAAGTGCCTAAGTATAGGTGAGCTGAACCAGGGAACACTAAGGAGTGAATTCCCATGACTTAGGTGATTTTGGTGTAAGGTAGTGCTTAACTGTGAGCACGATACCGAGTTGAGGGTTGAGTGTGTTTAGCCAAGGCACACACATAGTGTGCCGAGGTGATGTCGAGGGGTTTAGCCGAGGTACACATATAGTGTGCTGATGTGTTGATTTAGGCGCCAATGTTGTCTACCACATTGTGGAACGCCACTGTGAGTGCCATTTAGCACCAATGTGTATAAGTGTTGGAGCGATTAAGTCCATTTTGGTCCTTGGGGACAAGTTGGTCCCTAAGTGTAGTTGTGGTCCTCGGTGTGACACTTAGTCACTTTGTGAGTGCCGAGGTGATTAAGAGGTGCCGAGGTGACGAGAGAGGTCGGTTGTAGGTCCTAAGGTGATTCTACAGGTGTTGTAGGGTCGACCTTAGCACCGAGATAATGTCTAAGTGGGTGAGGCGTCGATGTGTGAGCGGCGGAGTAAAACGACGGAGTAAACGACGGTGAACGACGGTGTAAACTTTCACATACGCTATGATTTGATTTGTGTGTGATTGTATTTGTCATGAGTCACATGTTCATGTGCATATAACGACGGAGAAGGTCTCGGCCTCGGATATGGTAAGACTTCGGTCTCCATATCAAAATAACGACGGAGTTAACGACGGAGAATGCCGACGGGCTAAATAACGACGGTGGAGGTACCTCATTGCATAAGGCCCTGTGGTTGGGTTGCATTTCATGCATACATTACATGATTTAATGTATTTGAGCTGATTGATGATGTGTGTGATTGTTTGAGCTATCGGTGAGTGGCTTTGTTAGCTGAACCGAGGTGTTTTTAGTGCCATTTCTATCCTTAATGTTTTCCTTCACATTATATTACTTGTGTTAAGAGACTCACCCTAGCTGCTTTTGTTGCCTGCTCTCATGGCAACTTGCAGGTACGCATGAGTGATAGCTGTGCCTAGTTGATGTTGGTTGAGTCTGCTCTGGTCGTGTAACACTGGGTTGGGGCCGAGTAGTCTAGTTGTGCTTTTTATGCTGAACTTGTGTATAGTTTGCTAGATAGTCCTTGAACTGAAAGCTATTATTATTTTGTGTAACTATTACTATGTAATATGCCTTGATGTTTAATGGCCGAGGTGCCTTATATGATGGGCTGAGCCTTTTTGCCGCGGTGATGCGCATGACTGCATGTTTTGTAAATGCTGCGAAACTATTTTTGAACTTGATTGAATTCTGTTTTCACTTTTAATCACTAAATGTAGCACTCCTTTGAGTGGAATTTTGAAACTCTGATTTTAACTAAGTAGACCGAATTGATTAGAATAAGGGGGTGTTACAAATTCAGCCAAAGAGTTTTCCACTAAATGCAACAAAATATTTCTAATTAAAACACAAGTTAAACTAGTCAGAATATAATGTATCATGTTGCTCTGTATGCAACTTCAAGAAGAATTTCGCCCAAAGCTGGCGAATCTCAGTAAGTTCCTCTTGAGTGTATGCTTGTGGGTTTTCAAATACCTACAAGTTTCAAATTAGTTACCGATTAGAATCGACAATATCAACTAGTATAGCAGCAAAAAGAATATATTTAATTGAAATTGGCTATAAATAAGAATGAAAGGTTTCTCTTTGAGCCACAATGACAAGTTCAAGTGGTAGAGACTTTAACTAATTAGTTCCTTTTTAAGACAACAGTAGTAGGGCATGAAACATATAGGGGCTGAGGCTAAACTCTGACCATTTAGAAAGCTTAGTTGTTTCCATGATGACAAAGAATTTAAGTACACAAACAAACATGACTTTGCCTTACTTTCATTTATAGGCATATCATTTCAAAGTAAAGTAGTGAGCAAATATAGTTTCTATGAGCATTGACATTTACATAATCTAAAAATACAACACATGATGGCATAATATCCAGACTTGTATCAGTAAAAATAATTGTCTAATGGATTATTAATAACCTGTCTCAATAGGAAGATCTTACAATAATTGTACAGAGGGTGTTTTTATTTCAACCTCTTCATTAATAATTGAAGTACATTATTCTGGCAGAAATGCAAGCACCAAAATCTGTATACAAATTATCAAATTTCTTCCATTGCAAAGAATCGGCCTGATAGCGGAGTTGTCTGTCACACTTCCTCTCATCTGCATGCCATCTAACGCTCTTCGTGTAATTTGCATTAGCAAACATGCGTTTGAACCTAGGTATTATTGGAAGATACCATAAAACCTTCGCAGGGGGACCCTTTGTGTTGTTGCCGTCACAACAAGATTCACCCGACTTCACTTTGTACCGCGACCAATTACACGTAGGGCACTTATGCAACTCCTCAAAGTCTTTCCGATAAAATATGCAATCATTGGGACACACATGTATTTTTCCTTCTATAATAATAGTAATAATTCAATTTGCAGTTACACCTATTGTTATTATTATTTTTCCTTCTCTTGTGAATTATGAAATGGAATAATTTGGATAGCAGATAAGGTAGGTGCTAGTGTCTATATTATTACGTGTATAAAATAAAAAGGAAAACCATCTGAGAAATATGGATTTAGATTCTTTAAAAGTGAACAATTAATTTTACAGAGAATTACAAGTGATCTCAATTGTTGATGTACAAAATCATCAATTAATAAACACATCTATAAGAATTTATATTTAACACTAGTTTGAAAATTTAGGGTGGGGAAGTGTTCTATGTGGTCTATGGTGGACTAGAGTTTGAAAATTGCTCAAAGGAATGTCCTTGAAGTCACAAGTGTCACAAGGAAGGGGGGTTGGAATTGTGACCATTTTAAAATTATCCTGAAATAAAAGAACTTTGATTTACAAGTGTACTTGAGAATCGGGAGAGTGAGTGTTATGTGCTATGCAGAAACAATCATCTTAATGAATTAGATGAGTCAAGAAGGGTGATTGAATAGTCTTCACAGTTATGTAGAACAAAGAAGGATCATTCAAAACTTCCTTCACTCTTCTCACAGTTGTTTCCCCCAATTGTTTCAAGTAGAGTTTTACTGTGAAAGATATATTAAGTTTGTACACCACTTGTTAAGAGTTTCCAAAACATTTTATAGTCTTTGAAAAGCTCTGAGAAGGGTTGAAAAACTCTTGTTCTAGTTATAGCTGAGAAGGGTTGAAAAGCTCTCAAACCGTAAACTAAGTACTTAAAGCAGTAAATAACACATGGATTTATAGTGGTTTCCACTATTTTCCAAATAGTTTACACCCTTTCACACTTCAAACAAGTTGAAAGCTCTTGGTAGTTTTCTTCTCACAGCTCTACCTACTGTATACTCCACTAATAGACTTCTCCAAAGCTATTAGACTGCTTTTAACACAAAAACACTCACTTCTCAAGTCCTATAGCAACACATGCTACTTGAGAAGGTTCCCTATTCAAGGTTCTTTGATTACAAGGGTTTTGGGAATACTTAGAGCTTGGTTCACATATATAGGATATACATGAATGATTTACAACACAAGACTTAATACATACTCAGAGAAAGATGAATCCCTTCTGGTTTAAAAGTAGCTGAGTATGGAAGAGAGAAAACTTGAATGTGTGAGAAGGTTGATAGCTCAAAGTTTAATTCACTCTCTTGAAGATAAATGAAGACCAGAGCTATTGCTATATAGAGTTGTTGTAGCCCTTTAACTCCTAGTCCAAGAAATAGAGTTGTTGCATCAGAAACTATCCGTTTTAGAGCCGTTTAAAGACGCTCCTGTGCTGTCACTGTCACACTGCAGAATACAGCTGTCATCACCCTTCTCACGGTGACTCTTCTCATGACTTGTTAAGTTGAAGATGATGCTTCTCAAGATGAATCTTCTCATGTTGATGCAGTACTTTAAGGATGATGACTCTTCTTGTCATGACCCTTCTCAGGTCCATGACTCTTCTTAACATGATTCATATGATCATGACCCTTCTTGGGATCATGACTCTTCTTAGCTTGATTTTGCATTCCATCTTCTTCAATTTTCTTTGTCATGACTCTTCTCATGCTTGATCTTCTTAGATGTTCTTCTCATATTGCCATTTCACTTGATGAATCTTCTCAAGCAGAATTCTTCCAAGATTTCCAAGTGGTTCTTGACTTCAATCCTTTATGCTTGAAAAAGCTTCCTTTCTAGTAGTAGTGTAGGCAATGTTTCTTTTCTGTTTTCTCTTAAGATTGATGCTTCTCAAAAGCAATTAACTTGTTGAGGCTGATTTGAAGTCCTGTTATTTATGAAACACTCAACAAGAGCATTAGTAATACATATGATCAGAAACCTTAAGCTTCTCATCCTTGAGGTTTGTTGAACATCAAAACTTTATTAAGGATTTTGCCTCAACAGTCCTAAGGTTTTATCTGCACATGGTGCATCAGGCACATATTGTGGGAACAAAGACACTAGTGCCCTTGGCACAAATTATCTGCACATGGTGTGTTCACTGAAGTTTACATACTCAGGTGGCATTGCTAGCAGTTTATTTTAGATAAGTGCACACTAACATACATACTCACACAAATACAAGAATAAAAGACAGGACCAAACAGAGCACATGGAAGGTATGTTATAAAATATTTCAATCTGAGCAGATTATCCAAAAGATGATAGACTAAAGTTATTAGGTTAAGGCAACATACTCAATGGCTCCACCATGCACACCAATTGAATAAAGTTCCTCTGGCAGTCGTCCTTCTAATGAGGTGCCATTCAATAGCCTCGCTAGTATATTGTCTATGTTTTTAACATGCAATATCATCTTCGTTTATGACTATGGGAAAAAATTAACAGTTTTATCATTTCAATGCACTTTCAACATGCAATAAAAACACCAAATTTAATATTAAAAAACGATATGCAAGTATAATTTCAATGCACTTTTAACAATCTCAAAGGATTACAAGAGTGGTAATTTTGAAGCTGTAATGACATTTCAACGTCTCTACTACGAGTTCCTCCTCGAGAGGCTATGTTAAGACTTAGTTCCCGCCCAAGTCCTGGAGGGAAATGGTCATGGTAGTAAAGAGAAGGTCATCTCAAAGGTAATTATCGATAACACACTACGCCAGAATTGTAAAAAGAGATCGCCACCTTTAGTAGCGTTTATAAAAAAACGCTACCCATTTTAATAACACGCTACACCATTAGTAGCGTTTTACTTTAAAACGCTACCAATTAGGTAACACGCTAGACAGATCCTAGCGCTTTTACTTTAAAAGCGCTAGCAAATTAGAAAACACGCTAGACGGATCCTAGCGCTTTTATTCAAAAAAACGCTAGCCAATTAGAAAACACGCTAGATAGATCCTAGCGTTTTTATAAAGCGCTAGCTATTTAGAAAACACTCTAGACAGATCCCTAGCGCTTGTTTTCAAAACGCTAGCCAATTAGAAAACACGCTAGATAGATCCCCAGCGTTTTTATAAAACGCTAGGTATTTAGTAAACACTCTAGACAGATCCCTAGCGCTTTTATTCAAAACGCTAGGTATTTAGAAAACACGCTAGATAGATCCCTAGCGTTTTTTAGAAAACGCTAGGTATGGTTAAATAATATTTTTTTTGTTTCCCATTGAGCTACTTCCTTTCTCTAACTAACACTCTCACCCGTAAACGCAAAAATCACTCACCGTAAACGCAAAAACCCTAACACCCTAACTCAAATTAACATCATCTCTCTCAACGAAAATCATCTCTCTCTGAACATCATCTCTCTCACTCAGACAACATTGGTGAGTTTTTTGTTCCTTGCTCTGTTTCTTGTTAGATATTAATTATGGGTTCTAGTTTAGAAATATATTAGTTTTGTCACTTGTGCACACTAGACTCTTCTTCTTTTTTTTTACCACTAGCCTCTTCTTGTTAAACATAAATTAATTATTTGGAAGACTATAATATGATATAGATATAGCTTGGGAAAATATATAGGAGTGGATTTGAAAAAATTTTAAAAGAGGAATTTTTGTTTGTTTTTTATATGAATTGATTCTTCATTATATTCGAATTGCTTGATGGGTCATATGTTAAAGTTCTCTTCTCGGGATTTTATTATAAATATAATTTGGAAATTATGGATAGAAATTGGATGTCCGCCAATCGTCTGTCCAAGGAGTATGCATTTGGAGTGGATTATTTTGTAATTTGTCTTTGTTGAACGTTTAGGGACTTCTAGTGGTATGAAATGTCCTTGTTTAAGGTGTTGTTATGTAAAATCGCCATCGCAGAGGAGTTGTACGACATTTAAAGGCGAATGGAATTGATCAAAGTTACACTTGTTGGATAATGCACGGTGAGAAAAAGGTGAATCTTCAAATATGAATGATATTAGTAAGAGATATGCGCCGCCGGTTGACACGGAACACATTCATTTGATACTGAACGAATTTGAAGAGATGGCAAAGGTGGTTGAAGAGGATCTTAATGATTGTCCTGAAATATTTGAGAAGTTGATAATCGATGCACGAGAGACACCATTGTATGCGGGTTGTAATGAATTCACAAAATTATTGGTGTGATCAAGTTGTATAACTTGAAAACTCGCCACGGATGGACGGATAAGAGCTTTACCGATTTACTCTCACTTCGAAAGAAATGTTGCGAATGATAATGTGCTTCCTTTCGGACGTATGATGCAAAGCAAATGTTGGGAGTCTATTGGCTTGAACTATGAGAAGATACACGCTTGTCCGAATGATTGCATTTTATTTCGGAATGAACATGCGTTGTTAAAGTCGTGTCCTAAATGTAATGCACCATGCATATAAGAAGAAAGAGTCCGCTCCACAAAAGGTGTTGTGGTATTTTCCTATAATTCCTCGATTTAGGCGCATGTATCGTAGTTCGGAAGATGCAAAACACTTGACATGGCATGAGGATGAAAGGATTAAAGATGGTATGCTACGACACCCGGCAGATTCTCCGCAATGGAAAAAATCAATATTGAGTATCCTAATTTCGGGGATGACCCGAGAAACCTACGCCTTGCATTGTCTGCTGATGGATTTAACCCGCACGGTATCCAGAGTAGCTCCCACAGTACATGGCCCGTGATTTTGGCGATTTATAACTTACCGCCGTGGCTTTGCATGAAACGCAAATATATGATGCTGTCTTTGTTAATTTCTGGCCCAAACCACCCAGGAAATGATATTGATGTATACTTGGCTCCTTTAATTGAAGACTTGAAGCAAATGTGGGACTGGGGTAGAGGTGTATGATGGGTTCAGAGAAGAAAGTTTCACCCTGAGGGCTATGATCTTTGGCACAATTAACGACTTTCCTGCATACGGCAATCTATCTGGGTACAGAACAAAGGGCAGTGTGCATGCCCTATATGTGAAGACAACACAGATTGGATGTGGTTGGAACATGGTAAGAAGAATATCTATCTTGGTCATCGTAGATTTTTGCCATCAACTCATCACTATCGATTGTGGAGAAAGGCATTTGATGGGAATACAGAAACACGTAGAGCTCCCCCGCCTTTGACGGGCGAACAGGTATTTGAAAAGGTGGAAGATTTGAACATTAAATTTGGGAAGCCTTTTGCAGGAGAGATTGCCAAACGGGGGTGGAAGAAAAAGTCGATTTTCTTTGAGTTGCCATACTGGAAGTCATTATATGTAAGGCATTTCATTGATGTGATGCATGTTGAAAAGAATGTCTTGAAAGTGTCATTGGTACCTTACTCAATATGCCGGGTAAGACTAAAGATACCATCAACTCAAGGTTGGATTTGGTTAGTATGGGTTTGAGACCGAATTGGGTCCCAGAAAGAAGGGTACACGTACATATCTACCTCGTGACTCATACTCTATCTAGAAAGGAGAAGACTGTCTTTTGTGAGTTTCTTCATGGAGTTAAAGTTCCAGAGGATACTCTTCAAATGTGGCGACTCTTGTATCGATTAAAGACCTCAAGTTAAAGTCTCTAAAGTCCCACGATTGTCATGTTCTCATGGAGAATTTGCTACCCATTGGTATTCGATCCATTTTGCCTAAGAAAGTGCGTCGGACCTTAACCAAACTTTGTTTATTCTTTAAGGCGATTTGTAGTAGAGTGATTGACCCGAAAGTTGCCAACATTGCAAAGAGAAATTATCGTCACTTTGTGTGAGCTTGAGATGTATTTCCCACCTTCCTTTTTCGACATAATGATTCATCTAATAGTTCATCCGGTTAGAGAGACACAATTGTGTGGCCCATGTTACATGAGATGGATGTATCCGTTTGAGCGTTACATGAAGATATTAAAAGGATATGTGAAAAATCGATCACGACACGAGGGTTGTATTGTTGAGCGCTACATAGTTGAAGAGGCTATTGAGTTTTGCGGGCCATCTATCTAGTCTTGAATATTCTGTGGGACCGCCAAGGTCTCGTCATGCGGGAAGGATTAGTAAAGGGATGACAGAAATAAATTAGTGATGGTATCAAGGAAAGAACTAGAGCAAGCACACTTGCATGCGTTCTTCACAATGATAGTGAGGTTGATTCATATGTTGCCAAGCACAAGGAGATTCTTAAGAGTCAATTCGGGAAAGAAGCAAGTTTGGTTAGCAAAAGAACACAATAGGAGTTTCATAGTGTGGCTAAAACATCACATTGATGGTGAGTGTGTTTGAATCCTACTTGATTTCAAAAAGATTGAGATGGTTAGCAAAAGGTCCAAATATACATGTCTTCTCTTACAACAAACTATCTAATGAACGAGTGCACTTTCTATACAAAAGAACAAGATGATCAGAGTAAAATGCAAAATAGTGGGGTGACTCTTGTAGCTCATTCTATGCATGCATCCAGTGCCAAAGATAGAAATCCCATATATGCGAATATGTCTTACTTTGGCTTCATTGAACACATATGGGAGTTGGATTACAATATGTTTCAGGAGCCTGTGTTCAAATGTGAATGGGTTGACAATAAAACGCATGCCCTAGTAAAAGGTGCTATAGGATCCCTAGCGTTTTACATAAAACGCTAGGAATGCTAGTAAAAGGTGCTATAGCATCCCTAGCGTTTTTCTAAAAACGCTAGGAATGCTATAGCACCTTTACTAGCATTCCTAGCGTTTACGTAAAACGCTAGGAATGGTAAACACGCGCTAGTTGATCCTCAGCGTTTTATGTAAAAACGCTAGGAATGCTATTAAAATTTTTACAAAGCGCGCCTCTCATCTCCTCACACACTCACGCACAACCCATAACTCATCTACCTAACTTTTCTCCACGAACAACCCCGAACTCATCTTCGTTCATCTTCGTTCATCGTACTCTTCGCTCATCTTCGCTCATCACCGTTGCACATTTCGTTCATCTCCACGCACAACCCGTTACCCATTTCGTTCATCTCCACGCACAACCGGTTACCCATTTCGTTCATCTCCACGCACATTTCTCGGGTATGGATTTTCTTTTTCTCCGATTGTATTGTACATAGATTGCCACCGCTTGCATGTTAGTTATAACAATGTTCTGTTATTGGCATTTTGAACAAAAGATTTGATACTAGTCCGTACATGGCTTCTAGGTTACTCTTACTCTAGGTTTACTCTAGGTTACTTAGTGCATGTTAGTTATAACAATGTTCTCGTTATTGGCATTTTGAACAAAAGATGAACTCTTGATACTAGTGCGTACATATGGCTTCTAGGTTACTCTTACTCTAGGTTTACTCTAGGTTACTTAGTGCATGTTAGTTATAACAATGTTCTCGTTATTGGCATTTTGAACAAAAGATGAACTCTTGATACTAGTCTGTACATGGCTTCTAGGTTACTCTAGGTTTACTCTATGTATGTTTACTCTAGGTTACTTAGTGCATGGCTTTGATGTTACTTTGTGCATGGCTTCTTCTATATTTTGTTAAGTGTTTGTTGGTTCTAAACAATTAGAAAGCTAAAACTCACCGAGTCTTATTCATTTGGGTGATTGCAAGTCGATGGCATCACATAGTGATCACGATAGTAGTCGTGGTGGTGATGGGGTGATAGAAACACAAAGAAGTTCACTCCCGAGGAATTACATCGAAAAAGAATATCGTCAATCGGATAAGTAAAGGACACGAGAAATATAAGGTAAGTTAATTACTAATTATTAATGTTGTTCTCTACCTTTCCAAGTTATCTAATTATTTAATGATTTAATTATTTAAGGTCCGATGGAGTGTTAAAGGTTTGCCAATTGGAGACAACGGCACAAATTTAATTAGCTTTATTGGTACTAAGGTGAAGCAAATCTTTCCAATTTCAATTAAAAGTTGGAATGAGAAAGATAATCGAGTTTTGCCTAAACCGAAAGATGATTTTTGGGACTTAATACGGTATATAATTTTAGACCTCTTTAATAATCTTATTTAGTGATTTTTAGTTATATTTATTTAATCCATTTTTATGTATAACTAGAAACACTTTGATGTCGATGAGTCCCGAAGAGATTGGATCTTTGAAGGAAGCGGGAAGGTTGCATAGGGCTTACAGAATCGATGTGGGAAAAAGTATTCAAACGCCCCGATGGGACCATCGAGACAGAGCCTCAAAGATTGTATCTTTGGAATTATAACTAAGGAGGATTGGACCAAATTTGTAGATATACGCACTACGCATGCATCCGGATTTCTCGTTAGTATATTAATTATTTAAGTTATATATATATATTTCACAAGTAGATATCATTCATTAATGTATACTTATCTTTTTAAATAGAAAAAGAGCAAAGCGTATAAAGAAAGAGCTTCTAATCCCGAAAAGTCTTTATAGAGGAGGTTCTAGTGGATATCAAATTCTCGAAGAAAGATTGGTAAGACACAATTAGTTTAATTTATTATGATTTAATGAATCTTTTTATTTACTGATTGATTAACAATTATTAAACTTAAATAGTTATTGGAAGAGGGGAAAGATCCAACTCAAGAATCCCTTGATCGCATGCGATTGTCCAGTTAGAGGCCCGACAAAACAAGGATGGGGAGATTGTGGATCCGAAAACTAAGGAGGTCAAGGACAAAATTGTAAGTATTCCAAAATTCATGAAAAAATTGCAAGTTGGAATTTGTGTGACGACTATATTTTTTAATCCGTTACTCGATTTTTTTGACACGTGAACATATTTTTTATTGTCGATTAAATTTCTTTGACACTTGTTTATTATTTTTATCCGTTACTCGATTTTTTTGACACGTGGACATATTTTTTATTCTCGATTAAATTTCTTTGACACTTGTTTATTATTTTTATCCGTTACTCGATTTTTTTGACACGTGGACATATTTTTTATTCTCGATTAAATTTCTTTGACACTTGTTTATTATTTTTATCCGTTACTCGATTTTTTTGACACGTGGACATATTTTTTATTCTCGATTAAATTTCTTTGACACTTGTTTATTATTTTTATCCGTTACTCGATTTTTTTGACACGTGGACATATTTTTTATTGTCGATTAAATTTCACTTGACACTTGTTTATTAATTTTATCCGTTATTTATGTTTGTGCATCGCCAAAGCATATCACAATCAGTATCACAAGGAGATTTAACAGATTGTGATGGTCACCAAGATGTCCTTGCTCGTGCCTTGGGAAGGGAAGAGAGACAGGTCGGATTAGAGGTTATGGATATGGGATTCCTCCGACAACCGTGTTTGGGCCAAAGAAGAGCCAAAGCAAGGGGGTGCGGGATTGTAAAGTCATGGCGGAAAAGTATGACGAGCTATCCAAGAATGTTGCTGTGCTAATGGAAGAGAGACAGATGTTTAAGCAGCTCTTGGCACAAAGGATTGGTGCACCATCCCCTGCTGCACCACCCCCTGCTGAACCTATTGAGCCTGCTGCACCCCCCCATAGCGCCCGAGATAGTTGCACCATCCCTTCAACACAGGTATTTAACAAAACTCGACCGGTTTTTTGTACATATGTATTTGATAAAATTATCATGTATATTTATTTTTCTTTATAATTGATTTAGGATAAGCGTGAATGTGAGCTATATATTGCAAACCCACATCGAAAGGTTGCAGTGGGTTTGATATGTAACCAATTGAGTGCCACACTGCACAATCAGGCCATGCCTGAAAACCATTTGAGAGTTAGGGTAGACTATTCAATAGAGGGGTCTGCACCATTGCCTGTTCCAATTGCTAATGCGGATATATTTATCGTGGATCAAGCACTTAGTACTTTTTGTGGCATGGCCGAACAACTTGTCGTTGTAAGTGACAATATTTTTGTTAATAATTAAATGAATATAATGTGTGTTAACTAACTAGCTAATTAATCATTTTTTTAATATATACTAGGTACCCCATGTGTCCCGACCTTCCCCTTCCATGAAAGTTTCCCAACCTTCCCCTTCCACTACCAAACTCTCCGACCATCTTCTATACTACAACCAGTCAACATGTTGGTCAATTTCCCAATGATGAATTCCAGAACTACATCGATTCTCTAAAGGTCCACATTCAAAAAATGAACCAGGACGACCAAATTTATTTACCGCCCGATAACATTGTGGGCCTGGATCAGTTGGTAATGATCAACATCGAGGATATGAAAGCTATAGTTGAGATGGATTGGGCCACTGCCACTGATATCGAGTATACCAGAGGTATGTATTAAATTATTTGTACACAATAGTTGTTTATATTAGAGTATATATTAGAGTATATATATGAGGATCTGAAAGTTGTATATATATTATTTATAGGTTTTTGTACAATCGTCTTCTGGTCCCTTCTCAACGGACACGTAAGTATTTCTTCTTGTGTCCGGCTTGTATAGTTGTGTTTCATAAAGGTAACACAGAGGAACGATTACGGCTAAAAAGAGTGAAGTACAAAGTTATATCCATTCACGCTTCATGGAAGCCAAGCATTTGAAGGGCGACTCTTTATTTTTGGCACCACTCAATAATGGGTGAGAAATTTAGTCTTCAATCACTTGTTTAATTATTTTGAGGATTGTATTATAGTGTAAATTAATGTGTACTCATTCGTTTCTTCATTTACTTGCAGGCAACATTGGGTACTCTTTGCAATAAACCCTAAGCAAAATGTTGTCTATTATCCGGATTCACTTCAAGGCCATTACAACGTCTCACGAAGACTTCAGAGAATCGGTTGAGAGGTGTGTATGTGTAACCCTCTCATTTTAATTTGTATAATTTAATATATGTATTTTGTTCAACTTAACGTTATATATATATATGTATGACGTTACAGTGCTTTGAAAGAATACTTGGGATTATCTACGAGTAAAACAAGATGGCTACCCATAATCGTAAGCTTTTTAAGAATCATTCTTATAATTTTAATTGATTTTTGGTCATAAAAATGTGACAATTAAGTTATAATCTTTTGCTTTGTAGTGTCCTAAACAACCAAATAGCAATGATTGTGGGTACTATGTTATGAGGTATATGAAAGAGATTATCACTCATGACAAAGTAACAATCCCAACCAAGGTAACTACTTAGATTTATTTTTTATATTGATATTATAATACTTACTCACATTTAATAAACATTTTAATTCTAATTTTATTTCATTTTTTTCAAGATTTTCCGACTTCAAAAAACTCTGAATTACTCTCACAACAACTTACACAGCAGAAGGGGGAGTGGTGCCATTATGTTTCTAGCTTTTTGTAGCAAGTTTTGAGATTCATAATAGTTTAGTTATTATTTATGTTGTATATATTGGATTTATATTATGTTGTAAGTACTTCTTAGAATGATATATATTGGATTGGAAATATTATTTGATGAATTTTGTTGGTGAATTTTGTTTGAATGATATATTGGATTGGAATGTATTTTCTGAATTTGTTGAAAAGGGAATGAATTTATAGGTTGTAATTAAAATGGAGAACAAACCAAAATAAAAAAATATTTAAAAAAATTCAGTCAATAGGTAGCGTTTTAGAGTGAAAACGCTAGAAATGAAGTTAAAAATTCATTCAATACCTAGCGTTTTAAAGATAAAACGCTAGGAATTGTAAAAGAGGAGCTAGAGGATCCCTCAGCGTTTTTACGTAAAAACGCTAGGAATGCTAATAAAGGTGCTATAGCATTCCTAGCGTTTTATATAAAACGTTAGGAATGTTATAGCATCCCCTAGCGTTTTATATAAAACGCTAGGAATGCTAGTAAAAAAAAAGCTATAGCATCCCTAGCGTTTTATATAAAACGCTAGGAATGCTAGTAAAAGGTGCTATAGCATCCCCAGCGTTTTTATAAAACGCTAGGTATAGTAATAAAAGGGCTATAGTATCCCTAGCGTTTTAATTTAAAACGCTAGGAATGGTAGTAAAAGGAGCTATGGGATCCCTAGCGTTTTTATTTAAAACGCTAGGAATGGTAGTAAAATGAGCTATGGGATCCCTAGCGTTTTATAGAAAACGCTAGGAATTGTAAAAAAGGCTACTGGTCAATGGCTAGCGTTTTTATAAAACGCCACGTATGTCTAAAACACGCTGGGTAAATGGCTAGCGTTTCTTAAAACGCTACTAATGGGGTGTACGCATTAGTAGCGCCAGCTTCTCTAGCGTTTTAAAACGCTACCAATGCCCAAAAAAAACGCTGACAAACCTTGTACGCTGGCGTAGTGACATTATTCTTGTAAACTGATAGGTAGCAGAGATCATAAGTTAATTATCCAAAATAAACTGCTAGCAATGGCACATATTGTGGGAACAAATACACTAGTGCCCTTGGAACAAAGTTCACAAAGTGGACACTTCACCTTTCAATAGATTTGAAGATAAGTTAACAAAGTGAAGATCATCATTGCATGAAAAGTTCATTCACTGAAGTTTGTAAGTTGTCAAATAAAACACTAATCAAAACAACATGTTTCTAAAATCATAGTACTTCATAGCATTTCAATGGAACTAAAACAGAGCATTTAATGGAGACACAATTAGCAAGCTACATGGTAGCAGCCTATATCTTTAATTTAATAAACTGATGTTAAGCCAAATTCAGCAAGGAGGGAAGGACGAGGTTTACCGGCACTTGAATGACTTTTCTGTTTCTTCTAGACAAAAGTGGTTCTTCTCTTCTCGAGTCCAACTCGATAAAACAACAAAGGATTTACAAAGATAAATTTCATTACAATAACTTGAATTTGAGAGCTATCATTTTATTTTAGCCTTTTCTACCAAGACATAAAGGCTCAACAGAAGTAAAGTCATTTAATCAATATTCCTCAACAAATTAAGAGATGAGCAAACTTACTTCAAAGAACTTTATTCAAATTTTGTCCTCACATTCTCGCAATAAGCGGGAAAGGTCCAAATTCAATTTTCTAAACATTGAAGTAAAGCCATTTAATCAATATAGAAGATCAAAAATTTCGAATCATAGTCCAAATCCAAATACTGGTATACAAGCAAACTAACAATAATTTAGCAAGAATAATAATCCAAAACAAAAAAGCAACAACAAAATATAATGTGAAAAAAACAACTAGTCAAGTTTAATGCAAAAAGTACTTAGAAGGCAGTCACTTAATAAAATTTGACATATGTTACTGTTGTGTATCAAGCTATTAAAGACTAATTTGATAAAGTAGTACTCAAAGTTGCTGAAGTAAGTTTGCTCATCTCTTAATAAAGAAGAAACTTACATCCCATTTATAGAACTCCAAGGCTTTCTTGTTAAAAAACTGTTCAACAATCTGTAAGATCCAAAAACAAAGCTTGTTTCAGCTACTTTAGAAGGTATATCACCAAGTCTATCACTTCCTACAATCAATTTGCAAATCAATGTTACACTTAGGGTTTTTTGCTTTTAGTGAGTTAGGGTTTTTTTTTCTTTTGCAACAAATTGGAAGAACAATCAACACCACCACAGAGTTAGGGTTAGTTTCAGAAACTTACTAGCGATAAGAAGGGATTGAGGCGGAGTAGAGAAGAGCAAGAGAAGCACCCTATTGGAGCGATGGAGAGCCTATTGAGAGTGAGTGAGAACGAGCGATGGTGACTGAGAGAGAACGAGGGCGAAGGGCAGAGGGCGGAGCGTAGGGCGGAGCGTAGGGCGGAGGGCGGAGCGATGGTGACCGAGAGAGAATGAGAGAACGAGAGTGAAGAGAGAGCGTATTGTGAGTGAGAGAGAACAAGAAGAGAGAGCGTGATTTTCTTTCACGTGAGAGAACAAACTAAATGGGACCTTTAGTATCGGTTGTATAGACAACTGATGCTAAATGTATTTGACATACACATTTAGCATCGGTTGTAAAAATAACTGATGCTAAAGGTAGGCGCGAAAATTGAAAAGTTCTACTTAATTACAAAATTGCCCCCGCCTCTACATTTAGCATCGGCTTTTCAAACAACCGATGCTAAATGGTGCTTCCTAAAGTCAATTTTGCACTAGTGATTACAACAAGAGTTACCCCACCCTTGTTACAATCAACAACCCTAGAGAGATACCCCACTCTCTAGTAAAACTAATTGACATACAAGAGATACCCCACCCTTGTTACCGTCAAAACCAAATAACAGTAATTGAACAAATTACAATAAACAGAAATACCTCTATGAAGGCAGATACAACAACTTGAAGATTTTCCCAACCTAACCCTTGAGAGAAATCAGTTCAAAGTGATGAAGAACGTGAAGAACGAGTGTGACAGTGAATAGATCACATTCTGCTTTTGAGATTTGTAGGTTGTGTGTTTTGTGAAGCCCTAAGTCTCTATTTATAGAGATTGTAAAAATATGACCGTTGGAACAATTTCTAACATTGTTTTTATAAGTGGAAAATTGATTGTTTGCTTATGAAAACATAGTCTGAAATCGATTATATGCTTTGAGGAAAACACGATAAGAACCAATTGTGTGCTTTAAACAAATAGGCCAATAATCGATTGTTTGCTTCCAAAGTGAAGCTTAAAATCGATTTTGTGCTTTACACAACTAAGACAAGAATAAATTGTTTTCTTTAAAAACAAGAAGCCATGAATCGATTGTTTCCTTTAAAACAAGAAGCCATGAATCGTTTTTTCTTTTAAAGACAAGAAGCCATGA
This sequence comes from Oxytropis ochrocephala, assembly GCA_020916435.1. Taxonomy (NCBI): domain Eukaryota; kingdom Viridiplantae; phylum Streptophyta; class Magnoliopsida; order Fabales; family Fabaceae; genus Oxytropis; species Oxytropis ochrocephala. The sequence goes on along the minus strand of CM037091.1, from coordinate 66,109,807 downwards.
ATCGATTTTGTGCTTTAAATTGAGAAGCCATGAATCGATTGTTTGTTTTAAAACCATCAAGATATAAATCGATGTTTAGTTTTAAAAACACAAGTCATGAATCAAGAAGGTAATCGATTATGTGCTTGTCCATAAATCAAGAGGACAGGTCGATAATCTATTAGCATAATCTATTATGTGTCTGTGCCTGTGCCTAACATATTTAGCATGCTTTTACCAAATGAAGGCATATGTTAGATTAATTTTGTGAGTGCTAGTGTGTTGAGTGATTTGAGTCGATCCTCACAAGCGGTTTACATTCATTCCTAAGACACGACCCGACTTCCTAGCAACTACCCTTAACACAGACTTACTTCTTAGGTTGGTTGTGCCTTGGAGTTTCATTTGTCACTTTGTCTTAGATTACTTCTGTAACACCCCAATTCTACCCGGCAATTTAATTCAAAAATCAGAGTAATAAAATTATTTTCTCATTAAATGGAGTGTTACGCTCCTCTCGTAAAAATGCTCAACAGTCGGTTCAGCTCAGAAAAATGCATAGATACATAACACCATACAACACGTGGGATAAAATCTCATGTTACGCAGCGGAAATAAAACTACATCTCAAAATAAGTGCTCTGCAATCTCAAATAGTACACAATACACATGAAGGCTCACAATGAGCAAAATAAAATCAAATGACGGTCTAAACCCCAACCCCTAGGTGCTACGTATTAGAGCAGACCGACTCGGGGAGTAGTGAGAGTAGAAGGCCCTCACTCGTGACTACCTGTGGTAAACAACAACAGAAAGGGTGAGTCTCGAACTATATAATAAAAGTGATAATAGGCAATATATACAATCACAGTTCACAGCACAATCAATCATACCAATCATCACTCAATAATGTTCATGCACTCATGTGAATGTATGCAATGTAGTTATGCATGTGGTACCATTTGCCCTCCGGCATTCTCAATATTTGCCCTCCCGTAGCCTCATCATCAAATGGAGTCCTCATGACTGCGGCCTCCCTACCGCCCTCAAAGCTTCACAATCGGTTTATAAGCTCTACGATCGCAAATTAGAATGTATGCATGAGACTCCATGTAACAACACAAACACATTCTCAAACATCTCAATCCACGCACTAACTCTTACCTCATTATTAATCTCATTTATAGCCCTCATGGCTTGGCCCTCCGGCCATGCCCCCATGGCATCCTCGGTCATCTCAAGATACACGCTCAACACAATTAAGTCCCAAGGACTAATCTCATCTAGAGGACTCAACTCACTCAAGGTCCTAAACCACCCCCTCAGACTAAAACAATCATCTAGGGACCAAGCTGTCACCTAGGAATCAAAACAACACACGCTTAGGCACTTGGCAAAGACTAGGCGCCAACTTCCCCCACATTGGCGCGCGCCCGGTGCAACACAAAGACTAGCGCGCGAAACTCAAGAACTTGGCGCCTCGTGGCAACACACACCATCGGGCGCCACTTTTCTAGCAATGCGCGCCCTGGGCAAAGACAAATCCTAGACACAAACTAAGACACGCCTGCATACGCCTCGAACATTGAGCACCGGCCCAGCGCCTGGCAAAGACAATTTGGCGCCCCACAACCGACTCCAAAGACACACAACACTTGCAAACCGAAAACCACTCGAGCTAAAATGTTTAAAAATGTTTTTGGCGTGTAAATACAAAATATGGCACGGTGAAATATGCCCGTAAATGCAAGTTTCACTCAACCCACCCCATTTACACACAAAACCACCCCACCGGACATTTGTAAAATAACACCTGCAGACGAGAAAACCATTCGAGCCAAAACACTTAAAATTGGATTTGGGCGTGTGAATGCAAAAGTTGGCACAAGAAAATATGTTCGTAAATGTGAGTTTCACTCAACCCACCCCATTTACACACACAAAACCACCCCACCGGACATTTGTAAAATAACACCGCAAACGAGAAAACCATTCGAGCCAAAACACTTAAAATTGGATTGGGCAGGTGAATGCAAATGTTGGCACGGGAAAATGTGCCCAGAACTCTAAATTTCACTCCCCGGGCACCAAAACACCCACATTCTGGCGCCCAGTCACTGACACACCTGCACTCAGACACAATTCCAGCACGTGAAAAGTAACCCAGGCGCCAATTTCTCAGCAAAGTGGCGCCCAGAACAAAGAACACAAAGCACCATAGCCATCACAGCTACACGGCAATGTGGCGCTGAATCCTAGCCATATGGCGCCCTAAGCTCAAAACCCCCAAATTCTCCAATTTCTTCTAAAACAAACCACTCCATAATCACTCTAATACTCCTAATTTCATATTATGACAGTCAATTTCATACTCAATCATCAAACACATCACCAATCACGAAATCAATATGTTATAAACCCTAAGTTAAGCCCCAAATCGATTTCACATGCAATTTATTCAATTCAATGACTCAATTCACCAAACAATCATCAATTAACACAATTCAAGGCCTGTGATCTACATAAAACATATTATCTCCTCTATTATAGAGTGAGACTCCCCTTACCTCGAGTTAACCGTAGAAGTTCCTTCTCCTCGAGTCACGTGCAAAAACCACAGCAACTAGAGCCTTCTTCTCCCTTCCTAGCTTGGTGCGAAGCTCACTCTCTCCCTCTAGGGTTCTTGCGCCGATTCCTCTTCCTTTCTCTCTTCTCCCTTCGCAAGTTCTTTCTTTCTTCTCACAAATGAGAGCAAATTCCAATTTTGGGTATATGTACATTGGGCCAAGCGCACCTTGGGCCCTTTTTACACCCCCTCTCCATTTCTTCCACCATTCCCTTTAATTAAAAAGAATCACTAAGTTATAAAACACTATATTATATTCTAATATAATTAAAACAGTGTAACACTTTAAATAATTTAATCAATTGCTTAATTAAATCATTTAGGGTGTTACAACTCTCCCCCACTTAGGAAATTTCGTCCTCGAAATTGCACTGAGTCAAATAACTCTCGATAAGACTCCCGCATCTTGCTCCGGCTCCCAAGTCATACTCTTACCACCGCTCCCAACCACACTACCTTGACTAAGGCAATGTCTTTTCCTCTCAACACCTTCACTTCTCTATCATCAATCCTCACCGGCATAGTCTCCACCGTGAGGTTCTCACGCACTCCACATCATCCATGTGAATCACATGAGACGGTCCGGAATATACTCCAAGCCGTGACACGTGGAAGACATCGTGCAAGTTCGAAGATTAGGCGGCAAAGCCACCCTATAAGCAACCTTTCCAACCCTCTCGGTGATCCGCACGCCCAATAAACCTTGGAGTTAACTTCTTTGCCTTTGAGCACGCCCAACACCGCCATAGGCGTGACCTCAAGAACACATGCTCACCACTGAAACTCCAAGTCCTTCCTCCTCTTATCATGATAACTTTACGCCGGCCCGGGACTCTTTCATTTTCTCCCGATCATTTTCACTTTCTCCGTAGTCTCCCTAACCAACTCGGTCCAAGAACAACACTCTCCCTGACTCATGCCAACACAAAGGAGTCTCTACACCTCCGCCCATACAAAGGCCTCGAAAGGAGCCATCCCTATGCTCGAATGATAATCAGTATTATAAGTGAACTCAATCGCTGGGAGATGTGTATCCCACGCACCTCCTCGCTCTAGCACACAAGCTCTCGAAGATCCTCCAAAGACTGGATGGTTCTCTCTGTCTCGACATCGATCCCGAGGATGATAAGTCGAACTCAACCTCGGCTTGGACCCCAAAGCCTCCCCGCAAGCTTCCCCCAAAACTCGATGTAAACCTCGGGTCTCCGTCCGACACAATACTCTTCGGAACCTGTGAAGCTTCACAATCACCGAATATATATTCTAGCCAACTTTGTACAGGATAGGTGATGTTGATAGGAATAAAATGGGCGGACTTGGTCAACCTATCCACAATCACCCAAATAGTGTCGAACCTCTCTCACAAAGATTTGGCAACCCAAATATAAAGTCCATGGAAATGTTTGTCCCATTTCCATTCCGGAATCTCTAAAGGTTGCATCAGCCCCGCAGGTTTCAGTGCTCAATCTTTGACACGCAAGTCAAACATGCATATACAAATCGCGCGCAACATCTCTCTTCATACCTGTGCCACCAAAGCAGGTTTCTTCAGATCATGATACATCTTAGTAGCACTGGATGAATGCTCAACTTACTCCTATGGCTTTCCTCAAGTATCATCTTCTTCAACTCAAGATCATCGGAACACAAATCCCGCCTGAATCTCAACACACCACGGGAATCCAACTGTAATCCCCATCAACGACTTGCTCACCAAAGAACCAAAGAAGTCTACCACTTCACATCTAACTTCCGGGGCCTCGATACTAACCAAGAAGTCATTCCCAATCCTCAAGATACCCAATCGACACTCGTGGTGTCACCTCACAAACTGGACTCGAGATCACGGAATTGCTCAATCAACTCCAATTCCTCACCATCATAGTCGACATGTGCAAAGTTTTCCGACTTAAAGCATCACCACGACATTAGCTTTGCTTGGGGTGATAGTTCAAGCCGAAATCATAATCCTTTAGCAGCTCTAACCAACACCTCTGCCTCATATTCAGCTCCTTCTGGTCAAACAAGTACTTCAGACTCTTGTGATCACTGAACACTTCGAATCTGGTACCATAGAGATGTGTCTCCAAATCTTCAACACAAACACAATAGCAGCCAACTCTAAATCATGAGTAGGATAGTTCTTCTCATGCGTCCTCAACTGCCGAGACGCATAAGCCACTACCTTCCCATCCTGCATCAACACACCTCCCAAACCCATCTTGGAGGCGTCACAGTACACAACAAAAGGTTGCTGCTCCGCACAGCAACACCAACACCGAGACGTGGTCAACCTCCTCTTGAGCTCTTGGAAGCTCTCTTCACACTTTGCATCCCACACAAAGGCTCTTCCCTTACAGGTCAATTGAGTCAATGGAAGGGATAGCTTAGAGAAACCTTCAATAAACCTCTTGTAGTAACCAGCCAACCCCAAGAAACTCCTGATCTCAGTCACAGACTTTGGGCTCTCCCACCGCAACATCGCATCAACCTTGGTGGATCCACGGCTATACCATCACTGTAAATAATGTGACCCAAGAAGCTCACCTCACGCAAACTAACTCACACTTTGACAACTGGCATACAACTTCCTCTCTTTCAAGACCTCTAGCACCAACCTCAAGTGCTCTGCATGCTCTTCCTCAGATTTTGAGTACACCAGAATATCATCAATAAAAACAACCACAAACCGATCCAGATAGCTATGGAAGATTCGGTTCATGTACTCCATAAACACCCCGGTGCATTTCAGGACACCAAACGGCATTACAGAGTACTCATAATGCCCATACCTCGCTCGAACGCTGTTTTCGGATGTCTTCATCCTTCACCTTAACTGGTGATACCCCGACTCAAGTCAAACTTGCTAAACACTTTAGCACCCACCAGCTGATCCATCAGATCATCTATCCTCGGAAGAGGATACTTATTCTTGATAGTTACTTTGTTCAGTTGTCTGTAATCCACGCACAGACGCATACTCCCATCCTTCTTCTTAACCAACAAAATGGAGCTCCCCATGGTGACACACTAGGCCTCACAAATTTCTTCTCAAGAAGCTCCTCTAATCGCTTCTTCAATCTGCATAACTCCGGCCGACATCCCAGTGCGGTGCCATGAGACATGTGCCTAGTACTGTGCACAAGCTCAATCCCGAACTCAACTTCCTCTCTCGGTGGCACACTAGGAATCTCATCGAGGAACACTTCGTGGAACTCACACACCACCACCGCAACCCATCAACCACGGCTTGGTTCTCAGCAGACATAGACGCCATCAAAGCAAACAGCTGACCACCCTCTTTCATTACCCCGCGCAATTGCTCAGCAGACTGAAAGCAAAGCAGACTCTTCCTCTTCAAGAAGAAGAAAACTAACAGACTTGTTAGAACAGTTGATGTGCACATGGTTATCTACTAACCACCCATGCCCGTAATCACATCCAACCCACCCAAAGGCAAACAAATCGGATCAACTAAAATCTCTGCGAAGACCGACAGAGGACACCTAGCACACATTAGAGAAGTAGTTATCGGACCCTTAGCCGGAGAGTGTCGATAACCATCCTCTCTCCATAGTAGACAACACTAAATTCAACTTTTCAAAGACAAAATGAATAATAAAAGAGTGCGTAGCACCCGTGTCAATAATAGCAACTAAAGGTGTACCATAGATGAAACATGTACCTCTGATATCATTAGGTCCCTCCGAACCTGCCAATGCAAACACTCTCCCAGTGGATCTTTCCTTCTTAGGTTTGGTGCACTTGAAGCTAAGGTGACCAGCTTCACCACAGTTGAAACACACAGCTTCCTTGCGATCACCCTCGGATGCCATGTGACCATTCTTCCCACACTTAAAGCATCTCTTCACCTCCATCTTACAATCAAAGCTCTTGGACTGGCTTGTCACACTTGAAACACACAACATCGGATGGGGCGTCTCCCCACTTGGCTTCTTGCCCTCAAGATACCTCCTACCCTCGGCAGACTTGCTTCCACCAAAGATACTTGTTACTACCCGCATACCTCTGCTTTTCCCTTGTCGCCAGACGTCTCATATGGCTTACCCTCGTTATGAAATTTCCCCTCCGGTCTCTCATGACCCTAGAGCGGGCATTCATTGTCTTCCTCATAAATCATGCAAAGATCTACCAAATCAGAAATACTCTAATCTTACGATATCCCACACCGCTTGATATCGCTCTCGATCCATTCTCAAATTTAATGCACTTTGAGAATTCAAATTTCAACCTTCAAGATAGTGGGGATAGAACTTGCCAACTCCGTGAACTTGGCAAAGATACTCAAGAACAAACATACTTCCTCGCCTCGGTTCAAGGAATTCCACTCTTTCTTACCTCTAACGTCCTCCGGAAATACTTCCTCAAGAATTCCGCCGAACCACGACCCATGTGATCTCCTCTGGCAAAGACCCAACCTCTCACCGGGTCTCCACCACTACCATCGCCTCTTCGGATAAAGTATGAGTACCGTGCACGACTTTCTCGCTCATCGGTCAATGCTAATCACCCTCAAGATCCTCTCAATCTCCTTCACTAAGTCAATGCACCATCCGGTTGTACCTCCTCCTTGAAGGTAGGGGGTTCTCTCCGGAATGTTGTCGATCATGGTCTCATGATTCTCTGCTGCGCCCCCATAACTTGTGCTATGGCTTGCAGCGCCTCGCAAGTGCAAGATCAACTCTTACTCGCCATATCAACCTAACAACTGCAAAGATAAACAACCATTCGTAACTAATTCAAGACTCCTAAAATCGCATACACAACATGACAAACAGACACACACTAGTGGACAGACCGAACTTTTGCTCGATACCACTAATGTAACACCCCAATTCTACGGCTAGCTTTAATTCAAAAATCGAGTAATAAAATTATTTTCTCATTAAATGGAGTGTTACGCTCCTCTCGTAAAAATGCTCAATGATCGGTTCACTCGAGAAAAATGCATAGATACATAACACCATACAACATGTGGGATAAAATCTCATGTTACGCAGCGGAAATAAAACTACATCTCAAAATAAGTGCTCTGCAATCTCAAATAGTACACAATACACATGAAGGCTCACAATGAGCAAAATAAAATCAAATGACGGTCTAAACCCCAACCCCAGGTGCTACGATCGTGAGCAGCACCGACTCGGGAGTAGTGGAGAGTAGAAGGCCCTCACTCGTGACTACCCGTGGTAAACAACAATGTAAAGGGTGAGTCTCGAACTATATAATAAAAGTGATAATAGGCAATATATACAATCACGATTCACAAAGACAATCAATCATACCAATCATCACTCAATAATGTTCATGCACTCATGTGAATGTATGCAATGTAGTTATGCATGTGGTACCATTTGCCCTCCGGCATTCTCAATATTTGCCCTCCGGCAGTCTCATCATCAAATGGAGTCCTCATGACTCTGGCCCTCCGGCACCGCCCTCGAGCTTCACAATCGTTTATAAGCTCTACGACGACTCGGTAGAATGTATGCATGAGACTCCATGTAACAACACAAACACATTCTCAAACATCTCAATCCACGCACTAACTCTTACCTCATTATTAATCTCATTTATAGCCCTCATGGCTTGGCCCTCCGGCTCATGCCCCCATGGCATCCTCAGTCATCTCAAGATACACGCTCAACACAATTAAGTCCCAAGGACTAATCTCATCTAGAGGACTCAACCTCACTCAAGGTCCTAAACCACCCTTTAGGACTAAAACAATCATCTAGGGACCAAACTGTCACCTAGGAATCAAAACAACACGCTTAGGCACTTGGCAGCACTAGGCGCCAACTTCCCCACATTCTGGCGCCCCCTGGTGCAACACAGCACTAGGCGCCAGAAACTCAGCAACTTGGCGCCCCCTGTGGCAACACAGCCACTGGGCGCCACTTTTCTAGCAACTGCGCGCTCAGGCAAAGACAGCCCTAGACACAAACTAAGACACGATTCGCATACGATCTGACACGAGCACCGGCCAGCGCCTGGCGGCACAATTTGGCGCCCCACAACTGACCCAGCACACACAACACTTGCAAACCGAAAACCACTCGAGCCAAAATGTTTAAAAATGTTTTTGGGCAAGTAAATACAAAATATGGCACGGTGAAATATGCCCAGAAATGCAAGTTTCACTCAACCCACCCCATTTACACACAAAAACCACCCCCACCGGGACATTTGTAAAATAACACCTGCAGCCAGAAAACCATTCGAGCCAAAACACTTAAAATTGGATTTGGGCGGTGAATGCAAAAGTTGGCACAAGAAAATATGTTCGTAAATGTGAGTTTCACTCAACCCACCCCATTTACACACACAAAACCACCCCCACCGGGACATTTGTAAAATAACACCTGCAACCAGAAAACCATTCGAGCCAAAACACTTAAAATTGGATTTGGGCAGGTGAATGCAAAAGTTGGCATGGGAAAATGTGCCCAGAACTCTAAATTTCACTCCCCGGGCACCAAAACACCCACATTCGGCGCCAACACACCGACACACACCGCACTCGGACACAATTCCAAAGACGTGAAAAGTAACCCAGCGCCAATTTTTCGGCAAAGTGGCGCCAGAACAAAGAACACAAAGACCATAGCCTCATCGCTTTCACAAACGCCACATGGCGCGCTGAATCCTAGCCATATGGCGCCCTAAGCTCAAAACCCCCAAATTCTCCAATTTCTTCTAAAACAAACCACTCCATAATCACTCTAATACTCCTAATTTCATATTATGACAGTCAATTTCATACTCAATCATCAAACACATCACCAATCACGAAATCAATATGTTATAAACCCTAAGTTAAGCCCCAAATCGATTTCACATGCAATTTATTCAATTCAATGACTCAATTCACCAAACAATCATCAATTAACACAATTCAAGGCCTGTGATCTACATAAAACATATTATCTCCTCTATTGTAGAGTGAGACTCCCCTTACCTCGAATTAACCGTAGAAGTTCCTTCTCCTCCAGTCACGTGCAAAAACCACAGCAACTAGAGCCTTCTTCTCCCTTCCTAGCTTGGTGCGAAGCTCACTCTCTCCCTCTAGGGTTCTTGCGCGGATTCCTCTTCCTTTCTCTCTTCTCCCTTCGCAAGTTCTTTCTTTCTTCTCACAAATGAGAGCAAATTCCAATTTTGGGTATATGTACATTGGGTCAAGCGCACCTTGGGCCCTTTTTACACCCCCTCTCCATTTCTTCCACCATTCCCTTTAATTAAAAAGAATCACTAAGTTATAAAACACTATATTATATTCTAATATAATTAAAACAGTGTAACACTTTAAATAATTTAATCAATTGCTTAATTAAATCATTTAGGGTGTTACAAGTTCATCATCAAAACTTAACCTGCAACACAAGATATCCACATCCTCCCCCTTTTGATGATGACAAAACTTTTGATTCATCTTAGGTGGGAGGTTAGTTCATCAAGCAAAACAATGCACTAATATTAAAGATATGTATCTAGACTCCCCCTTACTTGATGATCCGCCTATCTAAATGCAAAGTGACAATCCTATATTTCTCCCCCTTTTTGTCATGATCGAAAGGGTTAATGCGAAACTTAGTTGGTAAGTCGAAAATGCAACGAATAGTAACAGTGAGTCCATTGCATTTACAAAAATAGGAATAAACAACAAAATGACATGAGAGTCAGGTTTCAACACAAGATAGCCAAACATAATTCAATCAACAGTTCATATTTCATTCAGATAAATGATAACTTAATGACTCCAAGTTTTCTTCGAATGAAAAATAAATTTTCTTTTTGCAATGGTTTTGTAATAATATCAGCTAGCGGTTTTGAATACTCAACTAAACAATCACATAATCACCTTTTTGAACATGATCTCAAAGAAAGTGATGTCTAAAATCTATATGCTTAGTCCTAGAATGTTGAACGGGGTTCTTCTATAGATTAATGTGATTTATATCGACACCATAATTGAGATGTTGTTGTTTACTCTATTTCCTATTATTCTAACTTGCTTATTGATTTTGTCTTCAATGGTGCAAAAATCAAAATCGAACAATGATAAGCACATATTTGTCTAATCACTACAAGAATTTAGTGTATTACTGGCTAACTCAATCCCCCAATAATGGTTAAAATCGGCCAGAAATTGCACTTTACTGGCGGATTTAGTCCGCCAAGAATCACCGAAAAAGCGATCGCAGTAATCATTATCGTTGATTTTCACCGAGAATTATCGGCGGATTTATTGGCGAACTTCACCAAGTAATTATCGGCGAACTTCATTTAGTAATTATCGGTGAAAATCACCAAAATCGCTTAAATTATCGGGTGAATATCTGCCACTAAACAACCAAATTTCGCCAGTAAAGTATTATATATTTTTTTAAAAAAATATTATTTAAATGCTTTTTTATATTTAAAATTTGTTGAATTAAATATTTAATTCGCTTTTCTTATTTAATTTTTTAAAAATAATTTTTTAATTCATTTATTTAATTCTTCTATGAACCACTCTTCTTCATCTGTAACTGCTTCTGCTAGTGCTGCTACCTCTAATGTTATTTTCAAGCGTAGCAAGTCAACTGCTACACCAAGAAGAACCCATTTCTTAGATGAGAATAATAATGCAGAATATTGAACAAAACTACCAGATCCACAAAAGAGAAGAAAAAGAGAAGAAAAATACAAAACTAAACAAAACTTCAACTTTCAGACTTCAGTAGCAAAAACTACCAGATCCACAAAACTCCAGAAATATACAATCTTTAACAAAGAAGGAAGAAAAAATCGATTAGAGAAGAAAACTCCAGAAATATACAATCTTTAATAAAACTCTCAGATTTGTCATTGATTTGTCTGATTGATGAGAGCATAGATAAGAAATGTGTAGAGAGAGAAGAGGAGAAACGAGTTGGTTTGTGGTTGATTTTCTGAATGAGAAAAGGAATTGAGATGAGAAAAGAATTGAGTGAGAGAGAGAGTATTGAGCGTTGATTTGAGAGAGAAATGAAAGATGAGAAACAGAGAGGTAGTGGAGTAATGAAAGGTGAGAAACAGAGAGAGAGGTAAAAAAATGATGAGAAACAAAGAGAAATGAAAGATGAAAGATGAGAAACAAAGAAATGAAAGTGGAGTAATGGAAGGGTCTCGAGACAAAGAGAGAGAAAGTAAAAAAAAAACAATCAATATTTTAATGAATAATGGGTCAAAGCGCGCTCGCTTGATGCTCTTATTGGCGGAAACTTTTTAAATCTTGGCGGACCCTGCATACGGTGACGCGACACTCACCGCGCTCTAGTGTCGGCGCCATCGCGAGAATATTGAGTTACTGGCCGAATATAATTACTGGCCGAATAATGGGTCAAAGCGCGTTTATTTATAATTTTTTTTTAATTTCCCAATCAAATTCCGCCAGAAATGAACAATAAATCCGCCAGTAAACATACTGGCTGTTTAAATCCACCAGAAATGTTATGGGATCCGCCAAAAACGTAATGGCAGACTAAATCCTCCAGAAATCGCCAAATTCCACCAGAAAATTTACTAGCTGACTGATTTCGCCAGAAATGTTTAGCCAGTAATGCAAGTAATTCTTGTAGTGAATGTTCACTAACTTTTGCTTAAGATATTCTACATAAAGCACATTATCAATAGAGGTGGATAAGTCTTTACAAATCTTACCTTCACCGAGGGTTCTTCCTCTATTGCTGTTATCACAATTCACATGACCGCTTTTTCTGGGGGTGAGTATTAAGAGCTTTGTCATATTTTCAGTCATGTGCTTTGAGCATTTGCTATCAAGGTATTGATTTTCCCCCATACCTTGAAGCATACCTGCAATAAGATCAAGTTGCAAATTTTGGTACCCAAATTTCTTTGGGTCCTTGTGGGTTAGTACTTTGGTAGAGTCCCTTTGGGAACCCACACCTTTTTGACAACTTGTCTTCTTCTAGCCATGCACACAGATGCAATATGTCCTAGTCCGCGTGATAATAACATCTAATATATGGACTAGTAGTGAACTTAGGTCTATAATATATGCACATGTCTATTGATGAAATTATTTCTTGGAGACCTAGGATGCACATGTTGTATGTTGGACATTTTTCCTATTGTCCATTAGAGCTCATGAATTTTCTTTTCATATTCAGCACACTTATCACATACATAATTTTCTTTAAAGCAACCAAGACTATGATTTTCATTTCTAAGTTCCAATCTTTCCTTAGTTAAAGCAATAACTTCATTTTGAAGATGAGCAACAGTTTTCTTTGATTGGGTTAATGCTTTAGCTAATTTCAAAGAATCATTATGCAATTCAAGAAATGCTTCATGTAATTCATCATATGCATTTTGTGAAGTTTCAGAGTTTGAATCTACCCCAATTTCATTTTCACTATCATGGTCGGCCATGAGAGCAACTTGAGCTTCTTTACTTTCTGAATCATCTGATGAGTCCATGTTATTGTCTTCCCATGCTATGTAGGCTTTACTACCCTTGTTTCCATTCAATCTCTTTTTCTTACACTTTGACACTTTTCTTTGTAAGTTCGGGCACTCCATCTTCTTGTGCCCGGATTTGCCACATTCGTAGCAAGTTGGTGGACTTGAGAAGTTTTCCTTGCTTGAGGCTCTTTTGGGTGAATAATTCTTCTTAGGGAAGATTTTCCTTCTCATGAACTTTTTGAATTTTCTAACCATTAGATCCATATTCTCCTCGTCTTCATCATCTTCATTTACCGAGTCATCACTATCATCTAATGGATTTGAACTGGAAGCCTTGAGAGCTAAGCTTTTCTTTTTCTTCGTGTTCTCCTAAACGAGCGAGCTCTAACTCGTGCCCTTGTAGTTTTCCAAAAAGGGTGGCATGTGTCATAGTAGCTAAATTTCTTGATTCAACTGTAGAAGTTACTTTTGGTTGCCATTCTCTGTTTAGACATCTCAGAACTTTGTTGATAAAGTCTTCAGCAGGAAATGATTTTCCTAAAGAGCCCAATTGATTAACTATGTGAGTGAACCTCTTTTGCATTTCTTGTATAGTTTCTCCTTGATTCATTCTGAATAGTTCATATTCCCAAATGAGAGTGTTTGTTCTTGCTTTTTTTACCTCACTAGTACCTTCATGAGTGACTTGAAGATTGTCCCACATTTCTTGGGCAGTTTTGCAATTCGACACCCTGAAGAACTCATCGGGGTTAAGTGCGAAAGTGATGATGTTATTGGCACAAAGATTATGTTGAACTTTTCTTTTATCATTATCCGGCCATTCATTTCTTTCCTTAACTATGAGTGCGCAATTAACCATGTGAGTGGGAACAAAAGGTCCATTTTCCACAGCATCCCATACATCTATATCTACCCCTTCTATGAATATTCTCATTCTTTCTTTCCAATATGCATAATCTTTTTCGTTGAATCCCGGAGGACGGGTAAGAGATGCACCCTCTTGCGTACACCAACCTGAAGCCATTTATCTTGAAGCTTCTAGGCCCTTTACACAAGAGTCTAGCTCTGATACCACTTGTTACCAAGTGGATTCAGTCTCAAGAGGGGGGGGGGGTCAATTGAGACTTTAAAAACTTTTCCCCTTTTTAAATGACTTAGATTAATTTTCACGCAGGTTTATGGAATGAACGAATTAGAAACAAAAACAGTAAATAACACAAGAGATTTATACTGGTTCTGTAACACCCCCTTACTTTTAATACTAGTTAGCGAATTAAATCTGAGTTTTCAAAAACCACTCAAGAAGTGCTACATTTTTCTATATGAATTTAACCAAGCAAAACAATAAAACAATTGTGCAGCTAAACAGTTGTAGTGTGATGCACATACAGCACCTCGGCCAAGAAGGAACCGAGCTCACAGTAACAGGTTATTAGTTACAACACAGTCAAAATAATACATGTTCCAAAAAGACATAGGTTCACAACTCAAAAAAAAACCTACATAATAGACCACTACGCTACTCGGCCCCCAGTGTTACACTACCAGAGCAAAATGACGCCAACTACACAGAGTGAGGACCGACTCTACTACTGGGGATACCGCAAGTTGCCAACATGAGAAGCAACATAAAAGCAGTAGGGTGAGTCTCTAAACACATATAATAAGGTTTATGACAAGCATTATGCTAAGCAAAACACATATAAACACCTCGGCACAACACACAAATAACACAATTATTTAGTGCATGAGTTATATGCATGATGCAGACCCAAAACACCAAGGGCATATGCATGATGGATCCATTAAGACCAAGTCTTCTGCTTACACCTTAGGACCAAGTCCTCTGCTTTCACCATTATGTTTATGATTTATGCGACACCATGAACAATGCATAACACACAAAGATATACATTATTCAATTAAATCATAACACAATCTCATGAACTCACCAATTAGACCGCAACCTTCTGTTTCATAAATAGGACCTAAGTCCTCTGCTCACCTCTAGGACCGAAGTCCTCTCTGCATTCACCCTTTTCATTTATTTTAATGCCCATCGAGGACTTCATCATATATTACTCCTCTACTACTCGTAGCCATAAGGCCAACAACACACATACGTCATTTTTCGTGCTAAGGCCGACGCCTCTCTACATCGGCCAACGGCTCTAAAGGTCGTCGCCGCCGACCACCAAACACCTCGGCACCTAGTAGTGGACCAAACAAATACTACGAGGTCTACCATGTCACTTAGGACTAAAACCGACTACACCATTCAGCCACTCACGAATCGCCGCTTAAAAACGACACTCTCGATTTGCGCAAAGAACAACAACGCGCTACACTAGCGTTAAAACAACACCTCGGCACCTATAGCACCTCGGCGCGTTTGGCACCCGGCAAGACGCTTGGCACCTCGGCACGCCTACACTCTACTCCACTCATGGTCACTTCACTTCGCACAAAACGTACTTCACTTCCTCTATAATACCACCTGGTTACACTACGCTTGAACACACTGCACTTAAACGCAACATCTCACCTCGGCAAGTACACCTAGATATGATATACTCTACATCTCGGCGATAACACCGGTTTACACGCTATACGTTATCAACTAAGACTTCAGCCAGCCTACGCCTAAGTACTTTATCTCGGCCTAAGCATCTCGGCCTACTTACCCTACACCTCGGCAAGTACAAACCGATACCTATACCTAGTCTCAGGTACTCATACACTTAGTCACTTGTGCTCTATCACTCACCTCGGTTCTTATGTTATCGTTATTACGTTTTGACTTACGATCATCACTTAAGTTTCGTTACACTGGTGGTAGGTAGATACACCTCGACAATCCCAAGTCAACCCCTTCGCTTAAGCCCAGACACACGTTCTCTTCGTTATGATCACTCAACTCCAAATCTACACCTCGGTAGTCCAACATTTTACTTCTTAAGAACTTCACACTCTCACGTCTCTCACTTTAGCTCACTAGGACTGAGAGTTTTCTCAGCTCCCATTTCACTCATTAGTCTCTCGTATGACCAACACCTCAACATCTCAACACAACCTCACTGAAACGAGCTAAAACATAACATCAAGCATAATCAGAAACACACAAAACATGCAACACAGCTCAGAAAAACACAACTACAAACTACTCACACATAACACTCATCATACTACAAAATTATACATGAGAAGAGATCCCCCTAACCTTGATCAGCTGAGCAAAAGACCCTCTCTTCAAATGATGCTCCCCGATTCTCCTCACAAAGAACAATTCTCCTTGAGCTTGAGCTTCTTCCACGCCAAATGCTCTTCCTTCTCTCTAGAAAATGATCTCACCTACCAACTTCTCTCTCTTACTTTCCCTTTGACTTTTTTTCTCAAAACACTTTGCATGCATGCTCCCTTTCCTTCGACACACTCCTTTATTGCATTAGTTTGGGCTTCAAATGGCTCATGGGCCTCTATTCCCACCTTCTCCATTTATTTAAACATCTCCTAAATGAAATAGACTTCTAATTAATACTTAACTTAACTAAAATGTTGTAAACCTTAAATAATTCAACTAAATAATTAATTGAACTATTTTGGGGTGTTACAGGTTCAGCCACCTCCTTGTGACTACTACTAGTCCTCTCACAAACCCTTTGTGAGATTTTCACTATCAAAACAAAGCTTAAGCTGGGTGCTTTAAAACCATTACAAACTCATGCGCTCTTCACCTAGGATACCCCACCTTATGCAAGAGCCCTTAACAAAAATTACAACAAGAGATATCACACCCTTGTTACAATCAACAACCCTAGAGAGATACTTGTTGCGCCCGAAAAAGTCCCCGAGGGGTGTTTCTTCGTTTACAACTTTTAAGACAATGAAGTCGCCACCAATATTTTTTATAAGGAAAATATTGAAGAAAAACCTTTTTGGAAGGCAAATGGTCTTTTGGAAAACCGGAAGATTTAGGTTCAGGGGTTGGTTAGGCATAGGGAAGGTATTAGCACCCCACACCTCCTTTCTACTGAAAGGGAACCTTTAATTAAACGTGTGGTTTTAAGTGTTGATTTGAAAAGTACTTAAATTTGCCTCTGATTGAAAAGACTTAATGAATTTTATTGGCGGCGCTCGACGAGAGTTAGCCGCTTTGGGTTTTATTTGAAAGGAAAAATGTTTTTAGTTTGTTGTGCTTGACGGAGGGGATCCACTCCTACGTATCTCCAGGTGCGATGGAGAATTCAAAGCTACATAGTTCTAGGTTTTTTGATTTTTTATCTTGCTTAATTATGAAAACTGAGCTTTCAGGATGATCAATCGAGCAAAGGCTCCAAGTGATCACCATTAGCACTCCATTGTTAATAGTCATGCAAGCAAAGGCTTCGCAGGACCGCTACCATAGTTTTTTGATTTATTGAAAGATTTTAGAAAAATTAGGCATTCATGATGATCAATTGAGCAAAGGCTCCAAGTGATCACCACTAGTTCCTCATTGTTAATAATCATGCAAGCAAAGGCTTCGCAAGACTATTAACAAAGTTTTTGATCTATTGAAAGTTTTTTAGAAAAATTAGGCATTCATAATGATCAATTGAGCAAAGGCTCCAAGTGATCACCACTAGTTCCTCATTGTTAGTGATCATGCAAGCAAAGGCTTCGCAAGACCGCTAACAAAGTTTTTGATATATTGAAAAATTTTAGAAAAATTAGGCGTTCGTGATGATCAATTGAGCAAAGGCTCCAAGTGATCATCACTAGTTCCTCATTGTTAATGATTATACAAGCAAAGGCTTCGCAAAACCATTAACAAAGTTTTTTTGATTTATTGAAAAATTTTTAGAAAAATTAGGCAATCATGATGATCAATTGAGCAAAGGCTCCAAGTGATCACCACTAGTTCCTCATTGTTAATGATCATGCAAGCAAAGGCTTCGCATGACCACTAACAAAGTTTTCTTTGATTTATCGAAAGTTTTTAGAAAAATTAGGCGTTCGTGATGATCAATTGAGCAAAGGCTCCAAGTGATCATCACTAGTTCCTCATTGTTAATGATTATACAAGCAAAGGCTTCGCAAAACCATTAACAAAGTTTTTTTGATTTATTGAGAAATTATTTGAGTTGAAAAAGAATTAAAACGAGAAAAAGGTGAAAATTGCAAAATGGGGGTGTTATTAGCTGCAGGGGGGTTGTGCAACTGAACAGGGGGTGTAAACAAGAAGCCCGGTTCAGATATGGAGCCCAGTAGATGCTAAACCGGGCTTAAGTAAGGTGGGTGCTTGCGCAGGAATACAGTGGTGTGAATATGAATCGAGTATTAAAAATAAATTAAAATAAAATGAATTTTAGGAGACACTATAAATGGGCCAACCCTAAAAACAAAAACCCTAATTTTTCATTTTCCTCCCTCCCCACTTACAGCTGCGCCGCAGCAGCCCTCATTTATGAGAGAGAGATATTCGCGGACCTGAGAGAGAGAGATTTACGGAGCTGGGTCGGGTTCCATGGAGAGAGAGAAAACGAAAACGGCGTGGATCAGTGAGAGGGAGAGGACGACGGTTGGGATCGGTTTTGGGGGGGTGGTTGCGACGGTGGTGGCGAGGTTTACGTTGGTGTTGGTGGTTGCGATGGAGGGAAGGCAGTGGTGGTCGCGATGGTGAGGTTTCCCCTATTCTATTTCAGTGGCGATGGTGGGGGTGACGGGTTTGAGAGAGAGATGATGCGAAGAAGGATGGTTCAGGAACGGAGGGTCACGGTGGTGGACTGTTGGTGAACGGCGAAGGGAAAGAAGTTCCACGGTGGTTCAGAGGCAATGACCACCGAGAGGCGGTGGCCGAATCGTGAGTTTTTCCTTCGATTCTGATTGTTGGATATTTCTTTTAGTATTTTTGTTCTCAATTTGGATGTTGTTTAATGGGATTCTCACCTTCTTCTACTCTCTCTTTGGATTCCTACTTCCCTCTTTTTTTTAAAAAAATTCTGATCAGAACCTATATAGTTCTAACCAAACTTCCTCTACATTTTATTTCAAAGCTTAACTTATCAATCTGTTTTGATGATTATTAACTGAATCTGATCTCTTTCAAAAAACAAATCACATTCTACTTAGAACATATATTTTCATGTCTGAGAAAACAAATATTACCAACCTGTTTTTTGATTACTCTAAGAGATAAGAAAACGAGCTCTATGCTGATGTTATTAGAGATCTACTGCTGCTCTTCTGCTGTGTTTCGAGTTCTTCCTTTTTTTCACTGCTCAGAACTTAAAAACAGTGTTTGTGTGATTAGGATTTTAGTGTAAAACCCTAATCTGTTTTTTGGTGGTTTTTACCTCGAAATTCGTGTCCCCCCTTTGACCACTGTCTGATCTCCTTTTTATTCTGAAAAACTAGGTTTAAGCATTTAATTTGTGTTTCTTGGGCTTTGACTAACTTTGACTCTTCCTTTTGCAGATCTGCACCCAAATCAATGATTGGAGAGCATTTCATTGGAACCCCAGATCTCTGCTCTTCTTTGTCTTTTATTAATTTTTTTGTATTTTCGGATTTATTTATTTTTGTATATTTTGTGTTATTATTTTTTGTATTTTTTGGACATTTGGACACTTGAACACTTCTAATTTGTAATAAAAATTAAATAGACTCTTTTTTGACATTTTTGGATTATATAACACTTTTAAATTGTAAATAACACTAAATAGAATTTTTGAAATCTTGGACTATATACATATGCTCAAAATGAATTAATCGCACAAAATAGGAATAATAATAATAATAAAAAGAGTCCGCCAAACACAAAGACGAGAACGGGCCAGACTAGACGAATACGCTAAAACGAGACTCAAATAGAAGAAATGAGCTCATTAACTAAAAAACACTACTTATGTACGACTAAACCTAAATACGAAGATTAAATTGAAGAACGCACGAAAAGATTGATCATTCGCGTGCCTGCTTAATTTAAACAACGGTATTTCGATTTAGTTGAGTTCGATGATTGAAATTTGCTTAAGTTAAGTGACGGACAAAATTAGGGTATTACAGCTGCCCCTCTTTATTTCACATTTCGCCAAAAAATATGAATTGGCCTTTTCATATTTGTTGGTGAAATGGAAATAAAGATATAGAAATAATACTAATTTTGTCCGTTTCAGGAAAACTCAAATCTTTTTGTTATTTTCTTTTTGAGAGAGGAGGTTAACACTTGTCGCATTAACGGGAAAGCAATAAATTGGGAAAAGCGGTAAATTGGGGAAAAGCGGTAAATTGGGAATTCAGAGGTTGCCTAAAACCTTTTAACGGACTCTTGTCGAGTCCGAGCCGGGTGGCCTTTTCGAGCGCCGATCAACATCGGTCCGAATCGATTTGATCAATGGATTTACGCTGTGCCTTAGGTCGACTACAACTAATCCGGAAGGACTTAACGGTTCGATGGATCCATCGCGTGCTCGCATAACGATGTTGTGATCTCGTGGAAGGAGTTCACTAACTCTGTGGGAGTTCATTAACTCTGGGTTGACGGATTTACGAACTCCGGATTGATGAAGTTTACGAACTCTGGATTGATGGAGTTTACGAACTCTGGGGGTGGCCTTTTCGAGCGGCCGATCAACATCGGTCCGAGCTGATTTGATCAATGGATTTACGCCGTGCCTTAGACCGACACAACTAATCGAAGGACTTAACGAAGTTCGATGGATCCATCGCGTGCGCATAACGATGTTGTGATTCGTGGAAGGAGTTCACTAACTCGTGGGAGTTCACTAACTCGGGTTGATGGAGTTTACGAACTCGTTTGATGGAGTTTACGAACTGCAGGTTGATGGAGTTTACGAACTCTGGTTTGATGGAGTTTACGAACTCGGGTTGATGGAGTTTACTTAACTCAGATTGGTGGAGTTTACGAACTCGTATTGATGGAGTTTACGAACTCGTATTGATTGTGACTTTCTAAAAATGAGATTTTGGGACTCCACGGTCCAAGTAACTTTTTCTTGAATGGTGCATGAAATGCATGCACTTGGGTATTTGGGTGCACATGGATGCAATGATTGATTTTGGTGGGATGTTTCTTCTGTTTGATTTTTCATCCTCTTTTTTCTTTTGTTATTCTTTCGCTCTTCTGAGATGCGAATTTGAAAGTGTAATATACTGTTTGATGCCATGAAGTGATGAATGGTATGGATGATATGAGAATGATGAATGATATGAAGATGTTGTGTTCTTTTGTATTCCGTCTTCTGTGATTTTTCTTCTCTTTTTTTTTCTTCTCTTTTTTTTTTTTTTTTTTATTCTGTTTTTTCTCTAAGCAGCTTTCTTTTTTCTGCTTATTTGTTTTTTCCTTTGGCACTTTTTGCTGGTTAAATCCATCTGCCGGACGGAAGCTGCTCCATGACGATAATCACGCGAGGATTGCGCACTGATTCGTTATGGCTGTTTGGTCTCCTCTTTTTTCACTTGGGAAATCGTTTCCTTCTGTATTTTTCAAAGATTTCATAATGATCCTGTAATGCTCTTGAATATGCACATGTTTTGCAAATCAATTTCATCAATCATAAAAATTATCATTTTGAAAGAGACTGAATAGATGAAAGCAAAGACACGAAAAGCACATATATGGAAGAAAAGTTGGACTTTTATTGATATGGAAATTGGACGCGCAGAAAGTCACGCCAATTGAAAGTGCATTATAATCTTTCTTTTAAACTGAGAAAATACAAGAGAAAGGAACAGATCTTGTGATTTCATCTCTGAAGTAACGGTGCCCGCCGTCCATACTCATAACTCTGATCACCCTCCTATCCAAACCTTTTGGGTCTGCCGATTGCCTTTCCTTTTCTCAAGCCCAAGTTTTTCGACCTAATTTTTGCTGGATCGCCTTTTGCGGGTTTTCGATCCACCGGTCGCTTCGATTTTGCCTAGGTCGCCCTTTGTGGGTTTTCAACCTAGCGAGCTGATTTTTCTTGGCTTCTCTTTCTTTTTCGTCTACCCTTTTTTTTTTTTTAGGCATAATACTTCTTGACCACATCCGAGTTCTTTGGATTTGGAATCTCATCTCTCCGTCCATGTTTGTCGGGATTAGAGCTCCTCCCGAGAATGCCTTCTTCACCACATAAGATCCTTCATATTTGGGAGCCCATTTGCCCTCGGGTCCGCTCAGTACGGCAAGATCCGCTTGGGTACAAGTTCTCCCTCTCGAATTCACGAGGACGGACTCTTTTGTCAAAAGCCCTTATCATCCTCTGTTGGTATAATCGTCCATGTCACATTGCGACTACCCGTTTCTCGTCAATGAGGTTCAACTGGTCAAGACGGGAATGAACCCACTCTGCATCATCAAGTTTTGTCTCCATTAACACCCGCAGAGATGGTATTTCAACTTCAATGGGGAGGATCGCCTCCACCCGTAAACCAGTGAATAGGGGTTGCCCTGGGATCGATGTACGCACCGAGGTACGATAGCCATGCAAAGCGAAAGGAAGCATTTCGTGCCAGTCTTTGTAGGTTACCACCATTTTCTGCACTATTTTCTTGATATTTTTTGTTGCGCGCTTCAACTGCCCCATTCATCTTGGGACGGTACGGGGATGAATTGTGATGTTTGAATTTTGAACTCAAAGACATAGGTCCTTCATCATTCTCATTGTTCAAGTTTGTCGCCATTATCGGTGATGATTTTGTTGGGAAGACCAGTAACGGCAGATCGATCTTTCTTGACAAACTTGGCAACCACCGAATCAAGTTATACTTGAATATGAGGCAACTTCAACCCACTTGGTGATCTCTAAAACTTTGCCTTGATATAATTGTAACTTGAATGAATCTTGGAGTGCCACCTTTTGATTTTTTCTCTCTCTTTTTTTTTGAGATTTTTTTTTTTTTGGACAAACATATTTAAGTAAATAAACTTATTTGTCCTAAAGCTAAAACTCTGAGAAAACAAGAGCAATCGATCATTGATCGGAATGGATTTTTGGAGATTGTGTGTTTTTGTGGAGGAAGGATGATTGGGTTTAATGAAGTGCTTGGAGCTAATGGTAGGATGATTTTTATTCGGCGTTGGCTGACGTTTGATGATTTATGATGGTTATTTGGCTTGATGAGGTGTTTGGAAGTTTTATTCCTGGCTAAGGGTTGGTGGAGGGCGGGATGCCAAGGTCAAAGGGAAATATTTGCAGTTTATTGAGACAAGGATCTCTTGTGTTTTGTGGTAACGTGTATCAGCTCACCACTTACATTTCTTTTGTATTTTTGGGATTTTCATTTTTAAATCCTTTTTTCTTTTTTTTTCTTTTCTTTGATTTTTTTCTTTGATTTTTTTTCTTTTTTTCTTTTTTTCCTTTTTGATTTTTTATTTATTTATTTTTTTTGACTCGGCTGAGCTTGATAAAGAGTGATGCATCTTTTTTGATATTTGAGGTGATCCTTGTCTAGGGTGATTTTTGGATTTTTGGCTTACAGTGGGTAGCATAGTTTTTTTCGAGAATATGGGAAGATGGTCGAACTTTATTTCAAATCACGATTGCTCGTTTTCTCAAAAAATTAACTCAAGGACAATAATTTATTTACTCCTATATATTTGCCCTCTTCCTTTTTTTTTTTTTTTTTTTTTTTTTTATATATTTTTTTTTTTGTTTTTTTTTTTTTTTTTGAAGGAGAAAATCATCTTTGAGACTAGCACGATTCGGATCTCTCAGTAGTCGACGCACATTCTCGACCTTCCCATCCTTCTTGGGAACCGGGACAATATTGGCAACCCATTGTGGGTACTTGGCCACCGCTAGGACCCCGTGCATCAAACCGCTTTACCTCATCCTGCATTTTCGGTGACACCTCCGCTTCATTCTTCTTAATTTACTCGCTTGGTGGTGGGCACTCGGCTTCGACCGCAACTTGTGTTCAACAATGTCAGTATCTATCCCCGGCATATCTTTTATGCGACCATGCAAAGACGTCAAGATAATCATGCAAGAGTTGGATTAACTTTTTGCGTTCACGGCTTCCATGGCTGTATCGACCTTAACTTCTCTTTTATCTTCTTCTGCACTCAAAGTTGACAATCTCAATCGACTCCCCATGAGGTTGAATGATCTTTTCTTCTTGCTCTATTAATCTCATTAATTAGGAGGAGTTTCCGATTTTCATCAACATCCCTTCCGGTTTGGTTAATTGGATGATCAAAGTCGTAATAAGGATTGTTGGCAATCGTTATTTTCAGAGACAATTCTTTGTGGTTCGCGCTTTTGCGGAAGCAAAAAGCGAGAATGAAAAGCTAAACAAACAAGCAAACAATAATAGAACAGGAAAGAGGACACATGAAATATGGAGAAATGATTTTTATTGATGGAGATTCAAAAACAACGTTTTTATTGATGATAATGATTCTGAAAATAAAAACATGCGTGCCCCTAACAACTGGTCCTTATGGCCTTGGGGCAGAGCCACGTGGTTGCATTACAACTAATTACTTTAAATTAAAAGTCACGGGAGAATCAAGACCTTCCAATTCTTTAATTCTTCACCGACGAACCAGACTGGCCCCACCCTCTTCAGACTCAGAACTAACCATGATGGCAGGAACTTGGTTGTGTTGCTCATCTTCCTCATCCCATCCCGTAGACCGGATGTCTTCCAATCGGATTTGAGCACTCTCAGGAACATCATATCTGACCAAGTAATCGAACTTTCCACTGGGCTCCCCTAGGGTATCCCAACATCCCTCTTTTGCCATGTTGACAACCACTTGGTTGTGTTGCTCATCTTCCTCATCCCATCCTGTAGGCTGGATGTCCTTCATTCGGATTTGAGCACTTGCAGAGCATCATATCGACTAAGTAATCAAACCTTCCTTTGGGCTCCCCTAGGCATCCCAACATCCCTCTTTTATAGGCACCACTTATTACGTCTTCATTGATTTCTTCCTCCAGCATCCGATCATCGACTCTGGTTTTAGTAGGGTAATTCGGAGGGGAAACCATTCACGCCAGTAATGAGGATTATTCATCGTCCACTACGGTACCGGGTTCACGTGTGGGTCACGTGAGTGAATTGTATTCGTGGATTGGTCCTCGAACTTGGGGATGGATCATCATTGGCCAATTGAAACCACGGAGTTCCCGGAGCAATAGCGAGGAGATTGGGATCTGGATCTGGGCTTGAGGCGTCCCCGTTCCAACTTCATTCGCAACTACGTCAGGCTGAGCTTGCCCCGCGGTTCTTGGAGGATCTCCCCCAGGATTTGTGTCAACAGCAGGAGGCGTGTAGCCTAGTGAGAGACCAAAGCGAGGCCATTGCACTGTTTGAAGGGCTTGAGGGATCCCCGACCCAGGAGGGGGAGGAGTATTGTCTACCCCAGCAGCAGTAGCTTCAGCTGTACCAACATTTCTTAAGGCACTCAGCACTCTTATGACCTCTGCCATTTGAGCTTTCATGATTTCCATCTCAGCTTGGAGGACTTGATTCCCTTGATTCTGACCTTGCTGACCCTGACCATTAGGATTTGGATCTCCCGGAATTCCGGCATTCTGATGTGGCAGTGGATTGCTCTGATCAGCGTCGCCTTGATTATTGTCCATGTTCCTTGCTTGCGCAGCGTCAAATAGCGATGTTTAACCGACTTGCACGGTTTTTACGCTGATTTAACACGCTTATGAACACAAGAATGACTAAATGAATGCAATGCGATATGTATGATTATAACTTTAATGCATGAAGAGTGCAAATGACAAATTTTTTCAAGATTTTGTTAGATGCAAATGCAATGGTGCAAAATGATGTGAATGCGAAATGATGTGGATGCGAAATGACATGAAAAAAAATAGTAATAAAAGGAGGTTTAATTGGTGGTACTTTGAACATTTCCGAAGATACACGCTGCATGCCACCTCATGTAGGTGTTTATGAAAGAGAATTTACAAATTTTGAAATAAAGTTTGAGAAAAGGGATGCTTAAAGTTTGAATGCAACAAACAAAGGCGTGCCCCGTGTCCTACGAATGGTGGGAATCCTAGGGTCTAAGGTCGATTTAAAAGGGTAATCCTCCCATGTAAGTTCTAATCACTTCCTCACAATGGCAACCAAGAGCTAAAGTCTTCCTCATGATAACACCCACAATCGTAGAAAGCTACCGAGTGTGAGGCATCATGACAAATCATACTCTTGGGCGGAACTTTCATGAGAGCCATACAGACAAAGGTCTACGAATGGCAGTCACTAGTCGTTCCCACTCTCCTAGGTTTTTGTTCAGACCTTGGGTTTTAGGCCCCACTCAACGCTCACAAGTATAGGGTGTGAAGTGTGTGTTGAGGGCACAACACCTAGAAATAGCTACCCTTCCCCACACCGCAAATGAAAACCCGCAAGCACCCGTAAAAGTCGTCTACCCTAAGGTTCAACATGCATACATCATTTCGATATTCAAACCACCCTAATGAGTCACCAATAATTGCCCGTATTGCTTACCTCAAAGAAAGGGAGCAAAGAAGAGGGAGCATGATTAGATTGGGGGGAATGCATAAAAAGAAAGAAGCATACAAGCAAAGAAGATAAGAGGAGAGACTATCTACAATGTAACATGACAATGTGAGAATGCAGTGGAATTGCAAAGATGCAATCAAGTAGAATTGAAACAATCATAGATGAGAAAGAAGCGAATGCATATGAATGCAACAATGCTTGTATGAAAAAGAAGAAGAATAGAGGCAAAACAAGATATTCAAATCAAACACATAAATCACATATTTAATTAATTAGGCTCGACCCTCTTTTTGAAAAAGATTTTCTTTTGTCCCCAGTGAAGTCGCCAGCTGTTGCGCCCGAAAAAGTCCCCGAGGGGTGTTTCTTCGTTTACAACTTTTAAGACAATGAAGTCGCCACCAATATTTTTTATAAGGAAAATATTGAAGAAAAACCTTTTTGGAAGGCAAATGGTCTTTTGGAAAACCGGAAGATTTAGGTTCGGGGGTCGGTTAGGCATAGGGAAGGTATTAGCACCCACACCTCCTTTCTACTGAAAGGGAACCTTTAATTAAACGTGTGGTTTTAAGTGTTGATTTGAAAAGTACTTAAATTTGCCTCTGATTGAAAAGACTTAATGAATTTTATTGGCGGCGCTCGACGAGAGTTAGCCGCTTTGGGTTTTATTTGAAAGGAAAAATGTTTTTAGTTTGTTGTGCTTGACGGAGGGGATCCGCTCCTACGTATCTCCAGGTGCGATGGAGAATTCAAAGGTACGTAGTTCTAGGTTTTTTGATTTTTTATCTTGCTTAATTATGAAAACTGAGCTTTCAGGATGATCAATCGAGCAAAGGCTCCAAGTGATCACCATTAGCACTCCATTGTTAATAGTCATGCAAGCAAAGGCTTCGCAGGACCGCTACCAAAGTTTTTTGATTTATTGAAAGATTTTAGAAAAATTAGGCATTCATGATGATCAATTGAGCAAAGGCTCCAAGTGATCACCACTAGTTCCTCATTGTTAATAATCATGCAAGCAAAGGCTTCGCAAGACTATTAACAAAGTTTTTGATCTATTGAAAGTTTTTTAGAAAAATTAGGCATTCATAATGATCAATTGAGCAAAGGCTCCAAGTGATCACCACTAGTTCCTCATTGTTAGTGATCATGCAAGCAAAGGCTTCGCAAGACCGCTAACAAAGTTTTTGATTTATTGAAAAATTTTAGAAAAATTAGGCGTTCGTGATGATCAATTGAGCAAAGGCTCCAAGTGATCATCACTAGTTCCTCATTGTTAATGATTATACAAGCAAAGGCTTCGCAAAACCATTAACAAAGTTTTTTTGATTTATTGAAAATTTTTTAGAAAAATTAGGCAATCATGATGATCAATTGAGCAAAGGCTCCAAGTGATCACCACTAGTTCCTCATTGTTAATGATCATGCAAGCAAAGGCTTCGCATGACCACTAACAAAGTTTTCTTTGATTTATCGAAAGTTTTTAGAAAAATTAGGCGTTCGTGATGATCAATTGAGCAAAGGCTCCAAGTGATCATCACTAGTTCCTCATTGTTAATGATTATACAAGCAAAGGCTTCGCAAAACCATTAACAAAGTTTTTTTGATTTATTGAGAAATTATTTGAGTTGAAAAAGAATTAAAACGAGAAAAAGGTGAAAATTGCAAAATGGGGTGTTATTAGCTGCAGGGGTTGTGTAACCGAACAGGGGTGTAAGCAAAGCAAGCCTGGGCCAGATATGGGAGCCAGTAAGATAAACAGGCTTAAGTAAGGTGGGGTGCGCGGAGGAATACAGGTGGTGTGAATATGAATCTGAGTATTAAAAATAAATTAAAATAAAATGAATTTTAGGAGACACTATAAATGGGCCAACCCTAAAAACAAAAACCCTAATTTTTCATTTTAGGAGACACTAATTTTAGGAGAGATATTCGCGGACCTGAGAGAGAGAGAGATTTACGGAGCTGGGTCGGGTTCCATGGAGAGAGAGAAAACGAAAACGGCGTGGATCGGTGAGAGGGAGAGGACGACGGTTGGGATCAGTTTTGGGGGGGTGGTTGCGACGGTGGTGGCGAGGTTTACGTTGGTGTTGGTGGTTGCGATGGAGGGAAGGCAGTGGTGGTCGCGATGGTGAGGTTTCCCCTATTCTATTTCTGTGGCGATGGTGGGGGTGACGGGTTTGAGAGAGAGATGATGCGAAGAAGGATGGTTCAGGAACGGAGGGTCACGGTGGTGGACTGTTGGTGAACGGCGAAGGGAAAGAAGTTCCACGGTGGTTCGAGGGCAACAGCCACCGTAGACGGTGGCCGGAACTGTGAGTTTTTCCTTCGATTTTGATTGTTGGATATTTCTGTTAGTATTTTTGTTCTCTGGCTGGATGTTGTTTAATGGGCTTCTCACCTTCTTCTACTCTCTCTTTGGATTCCTACTTCCCTCTTTTTTTTTAAAAAAATTCTGATCAGAACCTATATAGTTCTAACCAAACTTCCTCTACATTTTATTTCAAAGCTTAACTTATCAATCTGTTTTGATGATTATTAACTGAATCTGATCTCTTTCAAAAAACAAATCACATTCTACTTAGAACATATATTTTCATGTCTGAGAAAACAAATATTACCAACCTGTTTTTTGATTACTCTGAGAGGTAAGAAAACGAGCTCTATGCTGATGTTATTAGAGATCTCTCGCCGCTTCTTCCATTGTGTTTGAGTTCTTCCTTTTTTCACCGCTCGTAACTCAAAAATAAAGTGTTTGTGTGATTAGGATTTTAGTGTAAAACCCTAATCTGTTTTTTGGTGGTTTTTACCTCGAAATTCGTGTCCCCCCTTTGACCACTGTCTGATCTCCTTTTTATTCTGAAAAACTAGGTTTAAGCATTTAATTTGTGTTTCTTGGGCTTTGACTAACTTTGACTCTTCCTTTTTGCAGATCTGCGACCCAAATCAAGATTGGAGAGCAAACTTGGACCCCAGAATCTCTGCTGCTTTGTCTTTTATTATTTTTTTTTGTATTTTTGGATTTATTTATTTTTGTATATTTTGTGTTATTATTTTTTGTATTTTTTGGACATTTGGACACTTGAACACTTCTAATTTGTAATAAAAATTAAATAGACTCTTTTTTGACATTTTTGGATTATATAACACTTTTAAATTGTAAATAACACTAAATAGAATTTTTGAAATCTTGGACTATATACATATGCTCAAAATGAATTAACTGCACAAAATAGGAATAATAATAATAATAAAAAGAGTGTGGCCAAACACAAAGACGAGAACGGGCCAGACTAGACGAATACGCTAAAACGAGACTCAAATAGAAGAAATGAGCTCATTAACTAAAAAACACTACTTATGTACGACTAAACCTAAATACGAAGATTAAATTGAAGAACGCACGAAAAGATTGATCATTCGCGTGCCTGCTTAATTTAAACAACGGTATTTCGATTTAGTTGAGTTCGATGATTGAAATTGGCTTAAGTTAAGGGACGGACAAAATTAGGGTATTACAATACCCCACTCTCTAGTAAAAGTAATTGACATACAAGAGATACCCCACCCTTGTTACCGTAAAAACCCTAGAGAGATTCCGAACTCTCTAGTAAAACCAAATAACAGTAATTGAACAAATTACAATAAACAGAGATACCTCTAAGAAGGCAGATACAACAACTAGAAGATTTTCCCAACCTAACCCTTGAGAGAAATCAGCTCAAAGTTATGAAGAACGTGAAGAACGAGTGTGACAGTGAATAGATCACGTTCTGCTTTTGAGATTTGTAGATTGTGTGTTTTGTGAAGCCCTAAGTCCCTATTTATAGATAATGTAAAAATATGACCGTTGGAACAATTTCTAACATTGTTTTGATGAGTGGAAAATCGATTGTTTGCTTATGAAAACATAGTCTGAAATCGATTATATGCTTTGAGGAAAACAAGATAAGAATCGATTGTGTGCTTTAAACAAATAGGCCAAGAATCGATTGTTTGCTTCCAAAGTGAAGCTTAAAATCGATTTTGTACTTTACACAACTAAGACAAGAATCAATTGTTTTCTTTAAAAATAAGAAGTCATGAATCGATTGTTTCCTTTAAAACAAGAAGCCATGAATCGATTTTTCTTTTAAAGACAAGAAGCCATGAATCGATTTTGTGCTTTAAAATGAGAAGCCATGAATCGATTGTTTGTTTTAAATCCATCAAGACATAAATCGATTGTTAGCTTTAAAACCACAAGTCATGAATCAAGAAGATAATCGATTATGTGCTTGTCCATAGTTCAAGAGGACATGTCGATAATCTATTATCATAATCTATTATGTGCCTGTGCTTGTGCCTAACATATTTAGCATGCTTTTATCAAATGAAGGCATATGTTAGATTAATTTTGTGAGTGCTAGTGTGTTGAGTGATTTGAGCCGATCCTCACAAGCGGTTTACATTCATTCCTAAGACACGGCCCGACTTCCTAGCAACTACCCTTAACACAGACTCATTTCTTAGGTTGGTTGTGCCTTGGAGTTTCATTTGTCACTTTGTCTTAGATTACTTCATCATCAAAACTTTAACCTACAACACAAAATATCCACATATGACTTCCATGGAATATTTTTTATCAAATGTAAGAAAACTATAATAATATGTAGTGGAAGAATAAATCCCTTAGACCCTCAACTTTTCTTAAAATGGAAATTATGTAGAAGGCTAAGGGAAGTATAGGAGCCAAAACAATCATATCAACCAACATTGTTCCTTAGAGCATTATATACAATGAAATTCAAGCAAGTGAAAAAAATGTAAGTGATCAAATTAAACTATACAGTTAAATCTTTACATGCATAAATTTCAATTACCACCAAATAACGGTTGAGAATATGAATCAATTAATTGTCATAAAAAACATGAATCTTTATAAGGAAATTTTATTTTACTATTATTATTTTATATTACAATATATATATATATATATATATATATATATATATATATATATATATAACTATATGTTTCTTGGAATTTCTTGGAACCTAAAAATACAACATAAGAAAAAGACTATACATTTCTTGGGATTTCACTTTTTTCCTTTTCTTGCATATTACTTATTCTCCATGAGTCTGCAACCTGAAAAATTAAAGATTTTTTAGTCAACTTACATTATTTTTAACAAAATGCATATGAAGATATCCTCCACTTCACCTTAATCTTCCCATCTTTAGTGACACTTTTGGAGTTTTAATCATGGGAGACACACACACAAAAAATTTATACAAATATTGATATTAAAATGATATCAATACCCGTGTTTTGGATAGTTTGAAAACTCCTAATAATATTCACACTCATTTTTAACTGTGGTAGAAATCATTTTTTACAATTGTGGGAAAAAACACCATAGTTGAATTGTTCGTTTTATCGATGTATGTTCAAAGTGCCCCACAATCTTGAAATACTCATTTTGATATATATATATATATATATATATATATATATATATATATATATATATATATATATATATATATATATATATATATATAGTGCATCCTCCAACGATGCCAAATAATTTGATTAGAAAACTAAGAACAACAACATTATCAAATAGGCAATAAAACAAATATAAGATAAAGTGATTTACTTACTTGTTGTCATTGCTCAGAATAGCAGTTATGGTAGGATGTATCTAAATCAAAATATAATAAAAGGTGAAATTGGGTAAAGATGTAAAATTTGGAGCTATGAAAAAAATGCATGGTTTGTTTTGGTTATATTAAAGACTATGAACTAAGAGAGAAATAAAGAATTTGAAAGGTCACATTTGCTTTTGATATTCAATAACTGATATTTTTATTTTCATATTATTTACTTTTCTTTTGACTCACCTTATTAATTACTATTGAAACTTTTAAAATTTTGTCTTTTTATGTACTTTGAATAATTTTATATATAATTTCTATGAACTATAACCATAATGGAAATTGTAAGTTTAACTTTTCAATACACAACTTAAATAACAGTAAACATTTCTAGTCAAAAAAATAATTTTATGTTTTCATTTTGAGAAAGAATATATGTTTATTCTTGTTAGTCATAACCATATGATTTTATTTTGAGAATACCCGTAGGTTTTTTCTTTTTTTCATTACTTCTTTATTTCTTTATTTTCTCATTATATGTTGTGTACCAATTATTTATATGGCTTGACTTTTAATGCATTGTCCTCTCACGTTTTCTTTTAATGGTTGCTTTTTTATTTCTTTGAAAAGCCTAAATTAAAATTTAATAATAATAAAATATATAAAAAGGTTAAAAGTTAACTGA
The DNA here is from genome assembly GCA_020916435.1 of Oxytropis ochrocephala. Classification (NCBI taxonomy): domain Eukaryota; kingdom Viridiplantae; phylum Streptophyta; class Magnoliopsida; order Fabales; family Fabaceae; genus Oxytropis; species Oxytropis ochrocephala. The sequence continues at coordinate 66,076,929 of CM037091.1, read as the reverse complement.
AGTGTTGAATAAAAAATAGTGAGAATCATTTTGTAATATATTATACATACTACATATATAAGTGAATTTATCATTTAGCAAGGATCAAATTGGGAAGAGGAAACTTGGTGCAATTTTGGAATGATAGGTGGTTGGGGAGGGATAGATTTGCCGATTTATTTCCCACAATTTTTAATAGTTGTAATAACAAATACGTTGTGGTGGAGGAATGTTAGAATTCTGTTGAGACAGTTTGTGAGTGAAGATTGAAATCGTGCATTCATTCATTTCATTGTGTATTTCTGTACATATAGTGTAGTAGAATTAGTTACAATCTAACTGCAGGTAATCAACTGAAAATAGACCTAGAGGGTAACTTGCTATTCTAGGTTACCACTCAACTATTACCTGTCACAGCAGGTTACAAAAAAAATCAATACAAGTGTAAAATTTCTCAACAAAACTCTCCCTTAAACTAGACTCACTCAAAGATCTAGTTTACATTTGAAATTTTACACACTCCCATCATTTCTCTGAATTTGATGAATGCTTCCTTGCTAAGTGCCTTTGTGAAGCCATCTGCAAGTTGAGTCTTTGTGCCACAGAAAGTCATTTTAATGCTGCCATTCTTCACTAATTCACTGAGGTAATGAAACATCACTTGTATATGTTTGCTTCTGCCATGTAGTATAGGGTTTTGTGACAGCTTTATTGCTGAGCTATTGTCACAAAACAACTCAATTTCTTCACTGCTGTATAGCTTCAACTCTGTCATGATTTTCTGCAACCATATAGCTTGGCATGCTACAAATTCAGCCACTATGGGTTGCTTTTTAGAGCTCCATGCAATAGCTCCACTGCTCAATAGGAATACATAGCCTGATGTGCTCTTCCTTTCCTCCAAATCCCCTGCATAGTCAGAGTCTGTGAACCCCAGCAACTTATCTTGATTTCCTCTTTTATACTGTATTCCATATTCAATAGTCCCTTGAATATATCTCAAAGTTCTTTTTGCAGCCATCATATGAGTTTGTTTAGGCTTACTCATAAACCTGTTGAGTAAGCTAATTGTGAACATGATATCGGGCCTGGTTTCAGTGATATAAATCAAGCTGCCAATCAATTGTTTATACACAATTTCATCAGCATTTTTTCCACTGTCATCTCTATCAATCTTTGTTCCAGGTACCATTGGAACTATTACTGGATTACATGAATACATCAAATCTTTTTAATATCTCCAAAGCATATTTTCTTTGGCAGATATGAATGTAATCATCTGTCTGCAACACTTCAATTCCTAGAAAGAATTTCATCTTTCCATGGTCTGTCATAGCAAATTCACGGTTCATGGATTGTTTAAACCCATCCATCAGTACTGTGTCATTGCCAGTGTATCTAAGATCATCAACATATACACTGACAATGAGAATTCCACCCTTATTGCTTCTCTTTAAAAACAGGGTGTGCTGACTCTTGCTGGCAGTGAAGCCTTCATGAAGAAAGTAGGATTCTATGCGGCTAAACCAAGCTCGAGGTGCTTGTTTTAGTCCATAGAGTGCCTTGTGTAATTTGTAGACTTTAGTTTCACTACCTTTCACAATGTACCCTTTAGGTTGCTCCACATAAACCTCTTCATTCAACTTGCCATAGAGAAATGCTGACTTCACAACAAGCTGGTAGAGAGTCCACTTGTGTTGTGCTGTAGTGGCAATGATGAGTCTGATTGTACCTAGTCTGCTGACAGGGGCAAAGACCTTAGTATAGTCAATCCCATGCTTCTGGTTGTATCCTTTTTCCACGAGTCTGGCTTTGTATTTATCTACCTTCCGAGCCTCATTAAGCTTAGTCTTGTAGATCCACTTCACCCCAATCACCTTTGCTCCTCTAGGTTCCTCAACTGGTTCCCATGTCTCATTCTTCACAATGGAGTCTATTTCAATGTCCATAACTTGTTTCCACTTACCATCTTTCACTGCAGCTTCAAAATGATCAGGATCAGAATGTTCAACGCCTGCCATATTCAATTCATCAAGGTATGCTTCAAAGTTTGTCTTATAATCATTGAACCAAGCTGGTGGCCTTCAGTTCTTCCTTCATTGTTAGTGTCACCGCCATCATCTTCTTGAGTATCAATTTCTGTCTCTATCTCTTTAGTTGAATCCTCTCTATCAATGTTTTGAGGAAATTGGTTATCAGCACTATCACTTTCATTTGTTTCATTCTCTACCCTACCTTCTGCTTCACTTTCTACTTCTTCTTCATCAGTTACTTCTGTTTCTCCCCAATCCAGCTTGTCAGTGATTTCTTGATGATGCACTTCACCCAATTCCACTTTTCTTCTTCCTCAAACACTACATCTCTACTCACTATAATTAGTTTATAAATTTGATCATACATTCTGTATCCTTTAGACTCATCACTTAGCCCAAGGAATACACATTTTTTTCTTTTATCTTGAAGTTTACTTCTTTTTGCATCTGGCACATGAACATGTCCAATGCATCCAAATATTCTCAAGTGTTCTACTGAAGGTTTGTGTCCTGTCCATGCCTCTTCTGGTGTCTTATTCATTAAGGATAGTGTAGGACATCTATTGAACACATATACACTATATCTAACAGCCTCTGGCCAAAATTTCTTAGGAATATCTCTAATGCTAAGAATTGACCTCACCATGTTCATAACAGTTCTATTATTTCTCTCTACAACCCCATTTTGTTGAGGGGTGTAGGCTGTGGTCAAGTTTCTCTTTATGCCAGCATTGGTACAATAGTTATCAAACTCATTAGACACAAACTCTCCACCCCTATCAGTCCTAAGGCATTTTATTTTTAAATTGTTTTCTACTTCTACCATGTTTTTGAATGCCTTAAAGCAAGTAAAAGCATCTGACTTTTCATTCATAAAGTAAACCCAAGCTTTCCTAGAGTAATCATCAATAAAACATAGGATATACCTCTTGTTGCTATTTTATGAGGGTGATATAGGGCCACATACATCAACATGAATCAATTCCAGCTTTGTCTTTGCTCTCCATTTGCTCTTCTTAGGGATAGGATCCCTATGTTGCTTCCCCTTCATGCAATCAGTGCATACTCTGCTATCATTCGTGAATTTAGGTAACCCTGTCACCATATCATGCCTCTACAATGAATGACACATGTAATGCAAACATATGCCATGATTGATGTCTTGAATATTATGGAATGCTTTTGTTCTTTTGTATTTGCTTCTTCTTTGTAGTTTATGAAATGCAAATATCAACATAATGCTTTGATGTTTGAATGCAAGTGTATGCGGTGATTGATGCTTTGATGAATGGAATGCTCTGTTCTTACTTGCATTTGTTTCTTTTTTGCTTCTTCTATGAAATGCAAACATTAATATGATGCAATGCTCTGATGTTTGATGCTATGATTTTGTTATTTTTCTTTGCTGGAAATGCTAACATTAATATGATGCCAATGCAATGAAAAGATTTCTGCTTTTTCTTCTTTACTATTTTCCTCTATGAAATGCAAGTATTAATATGGTGCAACTGACGTGGACCGTTTTTCTTTTTGCTATGTGATGAATGCACAAAATGTGAAGATGCAAATGTAATGCTTTGATGCATATGCCATAATGAATAGATTGAAATGCCTAGATGCATGAGGTAAACATTTTTGTGATGATGAGATGCGATACTTTGGATGCAAGGAATTGAGATGATTATTGACCATTCTGTTGAAAAATTGAATTTGATTCAAACTCCGGTGGTCTCAAGGTTTTTATTTACAAACAACCTCACTTGTTTTTTGTTTCTTTCCATGATGACTGAATTTTAGATATCACGTAAACAACTTGTGTTCTCTCTTTTTGAAGCATTTTCTAGTAAAGGAATGACAGACATGGTTATTGCCGAAGCTCATGAGGGATCAAGAGACACAAGATTGCCCCAATTCAGGTCTTTGATGAGTGAATAGCTTGCCCCTGTCTAGTGGTGACAACAACTAGGGGTGTAGAAGATGATGAATTGGTAATGCTTCGGCTTTTGAAATGAAGGGTGGAGCAAAACAGAATTTGTCTCAACCCATGACGTTTGATGCTGCCCCAGTCATAACAAGGACAAAGCTGCCCCAATTAGAATGACAAGGCCTTGTTTAGGATAGTGAGTTGAGAGATTGCCCCGATGAGGTTTTATAGGAATGAATGAGGTGAAGGAATGGGAACGCACTTGCCCTACTTTCGAATGACATTTCAAATGGTTTCTTTGAGTGAGGTTGTGAAAGGCGACAGAGTTACGGTGATGGTTATGAACTGAGGGTAATATATGAATGGGGTGGGCAATGAACAAACCTCCCCAGAGTTGAGTGGAGTGAGAGGTGAAGGGAATGCCCCCTAGTACACACTTTTGGTTCTTTTTAAGAACAACTCAAATGCAATCAAAGTTTTGACTTTTTAGTATGAGGAGAGGCTCCACTTGGTGACCACTAGACCTTGTTTTAATGCAACATGAATGCATCTTGGAGTGCAAGTCCTTCTCCTTTTTTACCAACTTTCTTTTTTGATTGTTTGTTTTTTCTTTTTGAGCAGCTTTCTTTTTTCTGCTTGTTTGTTTTTTCTTTTTGAGCAAACACGCCGTAATAAGATAAATTTGTTTGTCCTAAGATTAAAACTTAAGAAAACGAAAGCAATTAGTCATTGATCGGAATGGACTTTTTAGGGTTGTGATGTGGAGAAGGAGATGATTGAGCTTAATGAAGTGTTTGGGGTTGATGGGGAGGATGGGTCTTATTCGGTGTTTGCCGATGGTCAATGGTTTATGAAGGAAATGGTTATTAGGTTTGTTGAGGTGTTTGAAGGTTTTATGAAAGAAAAGATGGTTAAACCCAATGAATTGAGGGCTTTTTTTTTTGAAAGGGGAAATGATTGAACCCATTGAATTTGAGGGCCTTTTTGGAAGGGGAAATGATTGAACCCATTGAATTTGAGGGCCTTTCTGAAGGGGAGCTCTTATGCTTCATGGCAAAATGTATTGACTCTTAATTATACTCCCTTTGTCTTCCTTTCTTTGTTTTGGGATTCTCCTTTTGAAACTTTGTTATTCCCCTCCTTTTGTGAATTTCGTTTCCTTTTGACTTGGGTGAAAATGATATACTATCTTTGATGTGGAATTAACCCTCGTCTAGGGTGATGGGAATATCTTGGGCTTTTCTCGGCTTAAGATGGGTAACAAAGGGTATTTTTGTGATTTTGAATCTTTGGCTTAAGAGGGGTAGGAAATGGACTTTCTGGGATTTTAGGTTTTTGAGGGTATGGAGAGATGACCAAATTTCATTTCAAATCCTGATTGCTTATTTCTGTAAGACTTAACTTTAGGACAATAATTTATCTATCTTCATGTGTTGGCTCTTTTCTTTTCCCCTTTTTTTTGCCCTAATTTTTGCCTGGACCGCTCTTTGCGAGTTTTCAATCCACCGAGCGCTTTTTTTTGACTAGGCCGCCCTTTGCGGGTTTTCAACCTAGCGAGCTTATTTTATCTTTTTTATTTATTATATATTTTTTTTAGAAAGACTTGCACTAAAGGAATATGATACTGACAAGGAAAATTAGTGATCACAGAATTGCCCCAGCATGGAGGACTTAAAGTGTTAGCGAGAATGAACCAAAAAGTCAAGTATGCACTGATGGGAGAGAATATGTGCTTTATGGGTGGACGGGGCGGGGTTAGACTTGGGGAATGATGATAAATGAAGGAAATTGACTGACTCAAACAAGAGAAACTGCACGTGGCATGCATACTTACTAGAAGAACGCTTCACATAGAGTTAACATTGGTTAAAACTTGATATAAAAACTTTTTTGATGAACTGTTTCAGTCTTTTATCATTGAATGGATGAGATGCAATGCTCTTTTGACGGAAATACAAATGAGCTATTGATGTGAAAAACTGAGGGCCTTGGAACACCTTGAGTTTGCAAATGAGTGAGGGTAAACTTTTCCAAAAAAGAAAGATTACTTTGCAAGAACATCTCGTCTCTCATCACAACATTCTTGTTGTATGCAATGCATGGATGAAAACATTACGATGTATACATTATGAAAATGAAATGCATGAAAGCATGTTCACTTGAAAAATGTGATTATTCTAAAAGTTTTTTCTTTTTGATGTTTTCTTTTTATGCAAGACGAAATATGAAATGCCAATGCATTTTTGGATGATGAATGATGCTTCTTGTCAAACTAATTTTTATAGAGGCAAGACAAGATATGAAATGCCGATTCCCCCTTTTCTTTTGAATGATGAAAGATGCAGGAATGATGCTTTTTTTCTAAATGATGATTTTTTTTAAAAGGCAAGGCAAAGTATGAAATGCCAATGCCCCTTCCTTTTTTGAAAGATGCATGTATGGAAGAATGATGTATTTGAACTAAAGTGATGAGGTTAATGAAATGATGCATGAATGCTACACTTTGAATAAATTTGATGATGATTTTTGTTCATGATGATGAATGAGATGCTTTCTTGTTTTTTTTTTTTTTTGTGCAATGAAATGCATGATACTCACAATGATTTTTTTTTTAAAAAAAAATGCATGGAAAGACATGATTTTTTTATGTAATTGCATGCAAAATGAGAGGTTAATGTATTATTTTTTCATGATGTGTGAAAAAGGAAAACAATAATGCATGAGACACGCCCCTAATAAGACACGATTTTTGGATCTTTCGAGAAAATTAGGGGAAAAAGCCTTAGTGAATGGAAACACACACGTGCGGAGAATGCACTCCTGACAAACCTTAATGAGATAGAGAAAAATGCATGTATGAATTTTATCAAGTTTTTGTTTTATGCAATGCAAATGATGTCTTTATATGAAAATAACGGCGATAATGCGACTTGACATGCATGTGAAAAATAAGATGAAAACATTTTTTTCGAGTTTGGTGACTGAAATTTTGGGAACATCGCCTCATATGGCCCGATAAAAGAAAAGACTATGATGATTTTTTTTGAAAGTTTTCCTTTTTGCCCCTTTTTTTTTGAAAATTTTGTTTTATGTAATGCAAGGATGTATGCAAATGATGATGATGATGCTTTTTCATGTTATTTACATAAAGAAAGATATTTACAGGTGGTGGTTTGAAAATTTAGGGCAGTATACCCTATATGCCACCTCATATAGGTATTTATGAAAAAGAAGGAAAAATATATTATTTTTGATTTTGTTTTTTTTTTCGAAAATTGTTGAAGGAAAAGAACTAAGCTAGATGTAATAAAGCAACACACAATTTTGGAAAAGCCCTTGTGACCTAAAAAGAGGTGAGACCTATAATCTAGGGCAATTTAAAGGGCAATCCTCCCATGTAGCTCTATTCACTCCCTCACACGGCTACCAGAGCCACAGTCCCTTTTACAAAACTCCCCACAAATGCAGCAAACTGCTAGGTGTGAGGCATCATGAAAGAGCACAACTCTAGTTGAAACTTTCGCAAGTAGCCAAACGGGCAAAGGTCCTGATGGGCTCTCACTACTCAAATCCACTCTCTTAAGTTTCTGCAGACCTGGGTTATGGTCCTACTCAAAACATGTAATCACAAGGTATAAGTGTAGTGTGTGTCAAGGGCATTTTCCCTAGCACTACCCACACGAAATGAAAACTAGAGCAATCTGCATAATAGCAAGCAATAACATGTTGTCTACCCTAGGTTCAATATCAATCCAATATAAACTAGCCTAAGGTGCCAACAACAATTCACTTTTACCTTAAGAAAGGGAGCGAAGAAGAGGGGACATACAAGATGAGGGGGATATGATGCATGAGCTTACCTTTAAAGAAAGGGAGCAAAGAAAAAGGGATCATGGAGATTGGAAGAATGCATGGGAATAAGCAATAAAAGAAAAGGAGTAGAAGAAGAGATAGGGAATAAACATAGAAGAAGACAAATGCATATGCCTACAATCAATGATAAGAAAGAAAAGAAAAAAAAGAATGAAGGCAAACAAGGTATTAGTCAAATCAACAATACATTAAACCACACATTTTAATTAGTTAGGCTTGACCCTCGTCTTTTAAAAAAAAAATCCCCAGTGAAGTCGCCAGCTGTTGCACCCCGAAAAATCTGGTTTGGGTTTGTCAATGTACAACGTGGAAAATTTTTGAAGGCACCACCAATATTTTAATTTCAAGACCAAAACATTGAAAAAAAGTCTTTTGAACAAGGCGGATGGTCTTTTGAAAACTAGAGATATAGGTTCGGGGGTCGATTATGTGTGAGGAAGGTACTAGCACCACACACGTCCTTTCTACCGAAAAGGAACCTCTAACTAAATGTGTGGTTTTAACGTTTGATTTGAAAAATACTTAGATTTGCCTATTTATTTCTTGTTTGAAGATGAATGGGAAAACTTAATGAAATTTTTTATTTTTGACGCTTGACGAGAGTTGGCCTCTCGCTCCTACGTATCTTTTGGTGCAATGAAGAATTCAAAGCTACGTAGTTCTTGGTTGTCATGAAATTTTTGTTTTTTTTTATCTTTTTAGTGAGTTTTCGAAATAGGACGAGTATTGAGTGAATGATTAAACTAACAAAGGTCACTACGCCAGAATGGCTAAAAAAGAGTGCCACCATGAGCAGCGTTTTGTCTTAAAACGCCACCTATACCAAAACACGCTAACCCCATACCCATCGTTTTTTAACAAACGCCACCTATACCCAAACACGCTAACCCCATACCCAGCGTTTTTTAGCAAACGTTGCGTATTTTGAACAACAGATAGCCACATACCCAGCGTTTTTTAGCAAAACGCTGCGTATTTTGAACACGAGATAGATGAATACCCAACGTTTTTTTAGCAAACGCTGCGTATTTGAAAACGCGCACCACATATCCAGCGTTTTTAGAAACGCTGCGTATTGGTTTAATTTTATTCCCCGTTCGTGTTTCTTCTCCACTCTCACCTCTCATTTCCCTTGCGTGCTTAGCTTCTTCTCCCCTCTTAGCTCTCCCTCACGGTTGCGTTCTTCTCCCTGTCTCTCTCTCTCAACAAAAACCCACAAACCCGCGAGCTCTCCCTCACTCTCAGCGAGCTCCCACAACCCAGAAAACCCCCAAACCCACAAACCCACAAACCCCCAAAACCCGCAATAACCCCCAAACCCACATTGCTTGTCTTGTGAATCCTCTCAATCCCTCACTCTCGTGAATCCTCTCCAGCACCCATAGTCCTCATTGCTTGTCTTCATCTTCTCTCAAAGGTTAGTTCTCTATTTTGTTTTTTGTTTTTTTAAGTTTTTTTATAGGATGGAGATGAATGTAGTTTGATTGGAGAGGAATATGTTGAATGTGTGAAAAAAAATATTTGATAGGAGAGGAATATGTTGAATGTACTTGTATGTGTTTGATATGTGTAAAATTAGTTGAATGTGTTTGATAGGAGAGAAATTAAGTGTCTCTTTTAATATGTTCATTTTCATCTACATTTTTGAAGTGTATACAATTTAAATTGAATTGCTTTGAATAGGAGTACTTATTCATGTGATGAATATCTATCAATTGCTATGAAAGATTGTTTGTTGTTTTTTTTTACAAATAAGAAAGATTGTTGTTGTTGTTGACTAAAAATTTTAAGTGTTTGTTGCTTGGTTTTGTTGAGATTTGGATTCTGAAAGAATCGATTTTTTTAAGCAAGTGTGTGTCATCTATATTAGTAAAATCAAATATGCCTAAATCGAATATGCGAATTGTTTGTTAGGTTTTGGGAGTTTTTTTTGTCGGAGCTTCGCGATCGTTGTTCGAGTTTGTCCTGGTTCGAGAGTTCATTCTAGTTTGAGTTCACAGCTGGTTGGAGATTTTGTCAGTGTTGCTTCCACTTGTTCAGGTACTTTTTTTGTTCTTTTGTTTTTTTATATGAAGAAATAATGACTATATAGAAGACATCAAAGTCTTTGATTTGTTTAGTTGAAACTACTAGCTAGTTGATCGAATGTCTTAGCTTCAATAAAATTGTAAATTATTTGTTTTTCATCTATATATAATAAGTTTAAGTTCTCTTATCTGGAATTTATTATAGATATTGGGACATTATGGATAGAAAGTTGATGTCTGCCAATCGTCTATCCAAGGAATATAGAGATGGAGTGGATTATTTTGTGAATTGTGATGTTAAACGTTTAGGGAGATCTAGTAATATGAAATGTCGACCCTGTTTAAGTTGTTGCTATGTAAAATCAGTTAATGCAGACGAGTTGACAAGACATTTAAAGGGTAATGGAATTGATCAAACTTACACTTGTTGGACAATGCATGGTGAGGAAAGAGTTGAATCTTCGAATATGGGTAATAGTACTGAGAGATGTGCACCGGTTGACACCGAAATACCTACATTTGTTGGGGACGAATTTGAAGAGATGGCAAAGGCTTTTGAAGACGATCTTAATGACCGTCCTCAAATGTTTGAGAAGTTGATAACGGATGCAGAGACGCCGTTGTATGAGGGTTGTACTGAATTCACAAAATTATTGGCTGTGATAAAATTGTATAACTTGAAAACTTGCCACGAGATGGACGGATAAGAGCTTTCTTGAATTACTCACACTATTGAAAGAAATGTTCAGAAGGATAATGTGCCCTTCTCGGACGTATGATGCAAAACAAATGTTATGGTCCATTGGCTTGAACTATGAGAAGATACACGCATGTCCCAATGATTGCATTCTATTTTGGAATGAACATGTATTTTTAAAGTCGTGTCCTAAATGTAATGCATCACGGTATAAAAAGAAAGATTCTGCTCCAGAAAAGGTGTTGTGGTATTTTCCCATAATTCCTCGATTTAGGCGTATGTACCGTAGTTCAGAAGATGGAAAACACTTGACATGGCATGAGGATGAAAGGATTAAAGATGGCATGTTACGACACCCGGCGGATTCTCCGCAATGGAAAAAATTTGATATTGATTATCCTGATTTCGGGTTGGATCCAAGAAACCTACGACTGGCATTGTCTGCCGATGGTTTTAACTCGCACGGTATTCAGAGTAATCAGTGCTAAGTACTCTTGAAAAATGGGAGTCACCGCCACTAGTCAGACGAACAAAGGTTCTGATTGACCGTTAGTAGCGACTCGTTTTTTATTTGATCTTTTGAAAATGGTTTTCGAAAGAGATTAATTGGCACGAATGATCAAACTAACCAAAGTTATGGGTGACCATCGCTTATTGTTCTTTGGAAAAAGACATTGCCACCAATGGCTAGACGAACAAAGGTTCTGATTAGCCACTAGCAATAATGGGTTTGAAAATGATTCTTTTTTGTTATGAAAAATGCTAATGTTTATGGTTGCGAAAAGGATTTTTATTTGGTGCACTTGACGAGAACGTGGCTCGCTCCTACGTATCCCAAATGGGAATCAAAGCGACGTAGTTCTAATTTGAAGATGAAAATGTTTTTGAAAGGGGTTTTGGAAAGGGGAAGAGCTTTCATAATGACCAAGCAAGCAAAGGCTTTGAGTGATCATTACTAATAACTCTTGATAGCGTTCATGACAATCAAACAAGTCAAGGCTTTGGGTGATAGTCACTAATAACTTGCATTAATTAGAAAAGAGTTTGAAAGATTTTTGGGAAAAGGGTAAAGTTATTATCAATGATTGGTTACAAAATTCAAACACATTCAATAATCAAGTAATCATGCATATGTCAAACATCAACTAAGACTAAACATGCCGATACAATCAAAAGATTTAATTGTCAAAGATGCAAGATAAAGTTCTCAAAACAATTGTGCGTGTGTGTGAGAATTGCTACGGGACGGGAAACAATCTCAAAGGGTATGCATTTATCTTAATGACTCTATGCTACAACAAGTAAGTAGGCTTACGTCTTCATATAAGAGTACATGCATGGGGGAGGAATTGCACACAATTAAATCAAGACATTTAAATGGCATCATGAACAAGAGAATACTATTAATTATAGACACAGAATGATCTAGGTTAGATGAATGAACATGCAAGCAATGATGTGCATGATTAGGTAAATGCATGGATATGTAATTGTCAAAACTAGTTACAAGTTGCAATAAGAATGGTCACACAAAAATGAGACATTGATCAATTACAAAAGGGTAGTTCATTGAATCAATTTAAGAATAAAACAAACACAAGAATTAAATTCCTTTTGGTAATCCTTGACACTTGTTCTGGGGTGTATAAACAACACCAAGAGGTGCCAACAGAAAGGGACCAGTGGCCCAACACACAGGAAATGGCCCAAACGGCCCAAACCGGCGAGCCTTGCAGCGCAAACTTCGCTCTCGGCCGTTGCGCATATTTCGGCCGAGATACTCCATCCCACTAGTATAAATACGCCACTCGCATGTGGTTTCAGGTGCGTTATCATTACCTTGTGATACCCTGCCAGGCGATCACTGACTTGAGCGTTGGAGTGTCTTTGCAGGTATCACCCGAGGCGTTCAGCGTGCAGCCAAGACCGGTCCTTTCCCTCACTCAACGACCGGCCAATCCGGCAGACAACAACTACACTTCATTGGTCTAAGGTACGATCAATTGGCGACCACAGTGGGAGGCCCGAGCGCTATCCTACTTCATCCATGGCTCCACGCGACTAGCCCCAGACGCGGGCCTCATCTCGACTGAACCCCTCCGGGCAGCAGCAGCCCCAGCAACAGACTCCAGAGGGCGTAGCATTCACCGTCCATGAATTGCAAGGAAACCCTCACCAAGCCCTCCCGTGTGGCGGCCGAGGACCGATTCGCATCAGTGCGGTTGCTCGCTCCTCAACGGCCTACACGGTCAAGTTGATCGAGGCAGGGATTGCAGAACCATTGCCAGAGCATATCACTCATGTCATCCTTCAAGTGCTACAAAACAAGAATCAGCTCATTGCAGATCGAGACAAGTTGATCGCTCGCTACGAAAGAGAGTCGACCTCAGTCCTCCAGCGAGTGGCCAACGGAGAACCCTCTGCTCAAGGTCGTCCTTCTCGCAGACGCCGTACGCCTCCTCGAAGGAGCGCCCCTCGCCGAGGAAGTACTTCTCGCCGATCCCCGGCACGCCGAAACGAGGCACACAGGTCGCCCCCTAGCAGGAACGTGCGCAAACGCCGTTCCCCCTCTTATGATTATGGATATGAAGACCCCAACTATCGTCCTGAGTCAGGTCGCTCGTCTAACAGGTATTCTTCCCACGATTCCTCCGGTTCTCGAAGGTCGAGAAGTCAATCATGGGACTCGTACAAAGAGTTTGATGACTATCGTGATGGAGAAATCAGGGGTGTCCCCCAGCGACCGAGGAGACACCATTCCGGGCGACCTAGGAGACAATCTCCTCAAATGCCATCGTTGTTATGCGGCCCGCGTGAGCGGTGTGTTCTACCAAATGCCGAGCAATGAGGCATACCTTCCCATGCGACCTTTTGGGACGAGAGGTATCTCGGACCAGGCCATGGACCTTTGGTTAGAGAGATACGCTGCGTATCACCAGTATCCCAAGAGACTGAGAAACCCCCAATTTGAATAAATTCAACGGCCGTGGGGATCCGCACGGACACTTAAGGTACTTCAACAATTACTACAAACTATAGGAGCTAGGAGCGACCATGAAGTCTGCACTCTTCCACGCGATCGCCGAGGAGCGAGCACCGGAGTGGTGGGAGAGCTCGCCGACCAACACCATCTCGTCTTGGGATGGCACGGTCGTAACATTCTTGGCCAACTACACACCAACGGATGCCCAGAGCGGTATGAAGAGAGCACTTGGATACGATTATCCAAGGGGACAACGAATCATTGAGACAGTACATAGAGCGATTCAACGCCGAGGCCGATCAGGTGCACGACCTGACTGATGTAGACAAGCTGAAGTATCTCAAACGTGGGATCAGACCGGACCACAGCTTTGTAGAAGAGTTCGGCCTAAATCGTTACATGGATCTGACCATGTTCCTACGAAGGGCCAACGATCATATGGCCTATGAAGAAGCACTGTTCGCTAGAAAGGTCGCCCGTGCACGGCCTAGAGAAGAGCAGAATAGGTCGCTTGAAGAACAAGACAGTCCTCGTGATAACAGGACAGACTAGCAATCTGTGAATAAATGTCGGGCGGGCGCTTTTTTCCTCCACCAAGGTTTTTTACTGAGGCCCGACCTTTAAAAGTCGTATTTTGTAATTTATTTTGCATGCAAGAATGTATGATTGGTTGCTCGCCATGCGAGTAGCAGCAGAGCGGCCATAGGTTCCGCCGATTGCCATCGAAATGGTCCAAGGGTTAAGTAATAACCCACAAGCAATAGTAGGCCGTCGAAACGATCTACGTCGAGTTCCGTCGAACGACCCCGAAACGAGTGTCATCGAAGGACTGAGGTCAAGCAATGACCCACTAACGAGTATAGACTGCCGAGCGGTCTACAATGAATGCTTCCGAGAAGCACGAATTGGTCAATCGCACCTCCCAAGACGAACGAGATCCAAGAAGACTTCGGGGGTCGGCTGAGTCCCGATCAACTGAATCACGTCCTCGGCAGTGGCAGCGTCCACGTGCTCGGCTGTGGCAGCGACCACAAGAACTCAGTGGCAACGTCCACACCTCGGCAGTGGCAGCGTCCACGTGCTCGGCTGTGGCAGCGACCACATGCTCTCAGTGGCAGCGTCCACACCTCGCCAGTGGCAGCGTCCACGTGCTTCTACCGCGTGGCGGCGACCACAAGCACTCGATGGCGGCGTCCACATGCTCTACCGTGGTGGTAGCGACCACAAGCACTCGATGGCGGCGTCCACACCTCAGCGATGGCGGCGTGCCCACATGCTCTCGGCCGTTGCGCATATTTCGGCCGAGATACTCCATCCCACTAGTATAAATACGCCACTCGCATGTGGCTTCAGGTACGTTATCTTTACCTTGTGATACCTTGCCCGAGCGACCACTTACTTGAGCGTCGGAGTGTCTTTGCAGGTATCACCCGAGGTGCTCAGCGTGCAGCCAAGACCTGTCCTTTCCCTCACTCAACGACCGGCCAATCCAGCGAACGACAACACCACTTTATTGGTCTAAGGTACGATCAACACTTATTAACAATGCACAAATGCATAAGCGTCTAGTCATTTTACCAAATACTCAACACCAAAATATATAGAAGAGTTGAATCATTTTAAAGTAATCCTCAACGTTTAAAATTATGCTTGAAAGCATGTGTTGGATCCTCTTACCAATCATCAACATTTTAAAGTAATCCCCAATTGCAAGCCAAGTAGCCAAGAAATAACAAAACCCTAATTATTGGTCATGATTTGCGAAGCCAATACATAGCCAAGCAACAAATTTATTCATCAAACTCACAAAATCAAGCAAGCACAAGATATTAGCAAGACTTAGGAACAATTAATCACATGATTCAAACACTAAAACTTCAAATCAACATTTATTCTTCATTTCTTTTATTTTTGCGAAACATATATGAGTAAGAAAAGGAGATTTGCAAACCTAACCAAAGGATCTAAACATGAAAACACCAAAATCAAGTATCCACAACAAGACTAAGCATCATCAAGCAAAGAAAAACAACAAAATCTCATTAAAACCAATTTTAACATGATATGCGAACCCAAAATCAAGGCAAACAATATTTTATTTCAACTAAAACACAAAATCATGCATATAACCCCAAAATCAAAGCATAACAACAAAGATTCATAGGATTAAAATATGTACAAGAAAAAAAATGATGCTCAAAGTAAGTATCTACATTTTTGCAATTGAAACTTCACAAATATGCAAAATATGATGAGATTGTGCAAGAAAACACAAGAACAACTCCTCCAAAGCCAAGGAACCACCTCAAACCCCCAAGCCTCCTCAAAGCAACAACAATATGAAGGAGTTGAGATGAGGTGAAGAGAGATTATGCAAGAATAAGGTCTAGATGCACTTACAATGAGTGAGGCTTTCAAAATAATTGATTAGAAGCAAGAGAAACCAAGAAATAGAGCAAGACCCTTGAAATCTACACTTGAACCCTTGAAAATGAGACTTGGTGATGCTCCTTTACTAGGATTTGTTGAAGATTGATGGTTGAAATGATGGCTTGTGTATAGGAAAATGAGTTTGGATTTTTTTGGGAGATGAAATTTCAAAGAAAATTGTAGAGAGAGGGGAGAGGTGGTTTTTACCAAAGGGCTAGAGAGAGGAAGGAAAATGTGCAAAATGAGACACCTCCTTTTATTTTGGGAGTGGAGGCTTATATATGGTGTGAAGTAAAATTAGGGTAAAGGGTAGAATAGGAATGGGGTGTTCTATAAGAGGGAAGTTTGCATTTTCTTGTGAAGAGGTGAGTGTAAATGGGTGGGGTAATTTACAAAAGGGGGCATAAATCTATGTGGGAGTGAGTGATTGTCTCCAAAAAGGGAAAAGTTAAGAATAGTACAAAGCATATTCTTAGGGAATAAGGAATAGAAGAATGTGGAAGAAATTGAGGGAAGAGAGAGAGAGGGGGCGAAAATTGTAACACCCCTCCTATTTCTATTAATGAACTAATTTAAATCAGAGTTGAATAAAATTCTCGTGGAAAGATGCTACATTATCACTCAAACATCTTAGCATATATCTTTGAATTAAAACAACAGCATACATGCAAAGATAGGCAACTCGGCCAAAGGGACTACGCCCATCAAAATATGTTTTCAATTGTTTACATCACAGCGGACACTCATATAAATTAGTCAACATATATATTACAACCGAGCAGTCCAAAACAAAACACTACTCGCTCTACTCGACTTCAAAGTTGTTACAACTACAGAGCGCACCGACTCAAAAACAAAAGCAAAGTCGACCTCTACTCGGGGTACTGCAAGTTGCCACATTAGAGCAACATGGAAAGCAAAGAGGTGAGTTTCTAAACATTTGTAATAAAGGTTCATGACTAATGTAAATACATAGAATGCATTAAGCACCTCGGTTCACATATCGATAAAGACACAAATATAACCCTAACACATATAGCTAGCTAACTCGGTGATAAAAAACATTTCAACATAATTCACATGAGTTATGCATGCAATGCAATGCAACCCAAACTCTGTGGTATAATGCATGAGGATCCATCTCTTTTAAGCCACTCGTGCATGTCCGTCGCTAGTGATACTAAGACCAAGTCTTTCGTGATCGAGACCAAGTCTATAACCGTCGTCGATGCATATGAATTCATGAGACTCAATGAACAAATGCATTCACTCGTAAATTACAACTCTTTTGTGCAAACCGCATCGTCCGCCTTTACGTTGCCTAGTCCTCTTAGGCAACCACCATAGCACAAAGCTACTCGCCCACTCACGGGCATCTCAAATTTCTTAGGCGTGAGCCACTCCATCACTACGAAGGCCTCACAACGCCTAGGATCGAACCGTCACATAAGGACTAAACCGGACTATGCCAATTCGTCCCTTAACCGACTCTCTGGCGTTAAACGTCACTCACGGTGGCGCCTAACAGCACTACGCTATTATGCGTCAAAAATAGGTCACCTCGGGACTCTTAGTCACCTCGGCACCTTCACTCTCCTCGGTATGCTCGCTCGTCACCTCGGCACACCTACTCATCGACTCCCATATACTTCGACACATCTACTCGTCGACTCCCATATACTTCGACACCTCTACTCGTCGACTCCCATACACTTCGACACCTACACTTCGGTATATATACACTATACCTCGACCACACTGACTTCGACAACACTGGATTCGACATACCTATACTACACTTCGATACATCCACACTTCGACAACACTTGCTTCGACATACCTACTTTACACTTCGATACATCCACACTTCGACAACACTTGCTTCGACATACCTACACTTCGACAACACACGCTTCGATATACATACACTACACTTGATTTCTACACTTATGCACAATACACCTAAGCACTCACCTCACCTCGGCTATCATACGCAGACTTGCTTACGCACTACGTCTCGACCCAAACACCTCGGCATAACCATTATACCTCGGCAACTACTTGACGACACTCGCACTGGGTTCTAATTACACCTACGCACCTTCGTCCATCAAGTACAGCTCAACTCATCCTCTTCAAGCCTTGGAGCTACGCTTTAACACTTACGTCGTGCATTAACCTTCATGCACTTCAGTCTTCTCTACGATCACGTGCGCCTAACTTCTCCTTCCTCTCTTTAGGTACTCCTGACTAGGATTAAGCTCAAGAACACACTCTCAGGCTCTCACGCTCACTGAGACTGAGAGTTCTTAGCTCTCATTTCCTCTCCATGGTCACTTACGTGACCAGCTCAGAAATCAACCATGAAAATCTTCATCAAGATGAAGTAACACAACCAGAATACTTAAAAACACATAAGCACACATTCAGAACTCAATCCGAAATCATGCATGCAATTACACTTAACATAAACACTATATTACGCAATGGAAGAGACTCCCCTTACCTTAAGCAACTTCTGGATGATCACCCTTCACTCTCCAATAACCACAGCAACAAGTTCTCCTCTCCTCTTGAACTCTCCACGCCCAGATTCTCTTCTTCTTCTTCTAATCACTATTCCACCTAACAGCTCTCTCTCTCTTACTTCTCTCTAAGACTTTTCTTCACTTTGATGGAAATGAGATGATCCTACGGCTAATTCCTCTTATGGAATGGGACTTGGGCTTCTAATTGGACTTGGGCCTTTCCATCACTCATGGACCTCTATTCAATACCTCTTCCCATTACTTAAACCTCTCCTAACACATAAACACTACACGTTAGCCTTAAGCTTAATTTAATTAAAAATGTTGAAAAACCTTAAATAACTCAATTTAATAATTAATTGAACTATTTTAGGGTGTTACAACTCTCCCCCACTTAGAATATTTCGTCCTCGAAATCTTACCTGAAACAAATAATTCTGGGTAGGCATCTCGCATCTTACTTTCCAACTCCCAAGTTGCATTCTCACCAGCTGCTCCTACCCAAATCACTTTCACCAATTTGATCTCCTTTCCTCTTAGAGTCTTCACCTCTCTGTCATCAATTCGAATTGGCCTTGTTTCCACAGTGAGGTTGTCTCTCACTTGCACATCATCTACTTGAATTACGTGAGACGGGTCTGGCACATACTTCCTCAGCTGAGATACGTGGAACACGTCGTGTAAATTAGACAAATTGGGTGGCAAAGCAACTCGGTAAGCCACCCTCCCAACTCTCTCCAAAATTTGATATGGTCCAATGAAACGAGAAGACAACTTCTTTGACTTCAATGCTCGCCCAACACCGGTTACTGGATTGACCCTTAGAAACACATGATCCCCGACCTGAAATTCTAAGTCCTTTCTTCTCTTGTCATGGTAGCTCTTCTGCCTACTCTGAGAAGCCTTCATTTTCTCCTGAATTTGCTTTACCTTCTCGGTGGTCTCTCGCACGACCCTGGTCCGAGTACCACACCTTCTCCGACTCACCCAACACAATGGAGTCCCGCACCTCCTCCCATACAATGCCTCAAAGGGTGCCATCCCTATGCTAGAATGAAAACTGTTGTTGTACGTGAACTCAATCAGTGGTAAATATGAATCCCACGCTCCTCCTTGCTCAAAAACACGCGCTCTCAACAAGTCCTCCAACGATCGGATGGTCTCTCGGGACCGACCATCATCCGTGGGTGATATGCCGAGCTCAGCGCAACTGCACTCCAACGCGTCTTGCAAACTTTCCCAGAATTCTGAAGTAAACCTTGGGTCTCTATCTGAAATAATAGATCGAGGAACTCCGTGCAACTTTACGATCACGTGAATGTATATCTCTGCCAATCTTGACATCGGATAGGTGAGGTTGATGGGAATGAAATGAGCAGACTTCGTCAATCTATCCACTACTACCCAAATGGTATCAAACCTCCCATCTGTACTTTAAGCAAACCAGGTTACAAAATCCATAGCAATCTTGCCCCACTTCCACTGGAATCTTCAATGGTTGCAATAACCCGTTGGCTTCGATGTTCTACTTTGGACTTTCGACAAACCGCATAAAGCGTACACAAACCGGGCTACATCACTCTTCATACCTCGCCACCAAAACAACCCCTTCAAGTCTTGATACATCTTGGTCGCGCTCGGGTGAATACTCACTTACTCCTATGACACTCTTCCAAGATTGCTCTCTTGATCTTCTCGTCATCAGGGACACAAATCCGAGTTCTATACCTTAGCAATCCTTGCGCATCCAACTCAAAATCTTCGTTCTCAGCTCGGCTAATACCTGCTGCCACGTCTACAACTTTGACGTCCCACCTGCGCCTCTTTGATGTCACTCGAGAAATTCATTTGTGATTTTCAAAGATTCCCAACTTAATGCTTGAGGAGTTAGCTCACACACTAAACTTAGGTCTCGAATTGCTCAATTAGCTCTAGCTCTTTTACCATCATTGCTGATGCATGCAACGATTTCCTACTCAGCGCATCAGCCACCAAATTCGCCTTCCTGGGGTGATAGTTCAACCCAAAATCATAGTCCTTAAGTAGCTCCAACCATCTCCTCTGCCTCATGTTCAGCTCCTTCTGATCAAACAGATACTGCAAATTCTTATGGTCACTAAACACTTCGAACCTTGAGCCATATAGATAATGCCTCCATATCTTCAATGCAAACACCACGGCAGCAAGCTCTAAATCGTGTGTAGGGTAGTTCTTCTCATGAATTTCAATTGCCTTGAAGCGTAAGCAACTACCTTACCTTCTTGCATCAGTACGCAGCCCAAACCCAACTTAGACGCATCACAGTACACCACAAAAGACTCATTTGGATTAGGCAACGTCAGATGAGACGCGTTGTCAATCTCTTCTTCAATTCTTGGAAATTCTCTTCGCACTGCTCGTCCCACACAAATGCCTTCCCTTTACACGTCAACCGAGTTAATGGCAGCGCCAACTTGGAAAACCCCTCAATGAACCTTCTGTAATACCCAACCAAACCTAGAAAACTTCTCACCTCGTTGGCCGACTTGGGTGCTTCCCATTGCAACACAGCTTCGACTTTGGAAGGATCAACGGCTATACCTTCACTGGAGATCACATGACCTAGGAAATTCACTGCCCTCAACCAGAATTCACACTTGGACAACTTGGCGTACATCTTCTTATCCTTCAATACCTCTAACACCAATCTCAGGTGCTTGGCGTGCTCCTCCTCTGACTTGGAGTAGACTAAAATGTCATCTATGAACACTACTACAAACCGATCCAAATATTCATGAAAGATACGATTCATATACTCCATGAATACTCCAGGAGCATTAGTAACACCAAACGGCATCACTGAATACTCGTAGTGCCCATACCGAGTTCTAAATGTTGTCTTAGGAATATCCTCGTCCTTCACCTTGATCTGATGGTACCCTGACCTCAGGTCAATCTTCGAAAATTCTTGTGCACCCATCAATTGGTCCATCAAATCATCAATCCTTGGGAGTGGGTACTTGTTCTTAATTGTTACCTTGTTCAACTGTCTGTAATCCACCCATAATCTCATACCTCCATCCTTCTTTTTCACCAATAACACAGGTGCGCCCCAAGGCGACACGCTTGGCCTTATGAACCTCTTCTCTAGCAACTCTTCCAACTGCTTCTTCAACTCGGCTAGCTCAGTTGCAGACATCCTATATGGTGCCATAGACACCGGCCTAGTCCCTGGTACTAACTCAATGCTGAACTCGACCTCTCTTTCTGGTGGAACCTCAGGAATCTCATCTGGGAACACTTCTGCGAACTCTCGCACCACTGGCACTTCACCAATTTTAGCTCGGCTCTCTACAGACATTGTCACACTCAACGCAAACAACGTAGCCCCTTCCTTCATTACTGCTGCCGTTTGCTCGGCAGACATCGTAATGCATTCTTCCACCTCGGAAGAAGGGAAACTTAACGACCTACTAGCGCAATTGATATGAACTCGGTTAGCCACTAACCAGTCCATACCCAGGATGACGTCCATCCCTTCCAAAGGTAGACAGATCAGATTAACTACGAAGTCTCTGCCGAAGGCTAACAGAGGACACTTCGAACAAACGAGAGAGGTCATCGCGGCCCATTCTTTGGAGTGTCAATAACCATCTCCCTCACCATAGTAGACAAAACTAAATCCAACCTCTTAGCACACAATGCAGAAATAAAAGAGTGCGTGGCACCAGTGTCCACGATTGCAATCAAAGGAATTCCATTAATGAAGCACGTACCTTTTATCTCGTTCACCACTTCAGACCCAGCTAGCGCGAACACCTTCCCACTTTCTCTCTCCTTCTTGGGCTTGGGACACTTAGGACTGATGTGCCCCACTTCTCCACAATTAAAGCAGACGTTATAACGTGTACTCCAAAAAGACCAAAAAGACCAAAAAGAGTGTGTTGTTGTAAATAAGTGGAAAATCCACAGGTGCTTTGTGTTTTGCTGCAATACCCTGAAACAAATACTGGGCAACCCAATATATAATGTTAAAAAAAAAAAAGAGAAGAAAGAAAAAAAAAGAATTCCAAGTGGAATGAATCAAAGGAAGCTGCTCAGTAATGAGGGGGTTGCAGTCATTTGCGTGTGTGAGTCAGAAAAATAGTTGCACTAATCTAGTCCTAGCACCCAATTAAGACCCTTTGTCATGCTTTAAATTAACCTCATTTCTTATGTGAAATTGTTAGCCTACTCTTTGTTTTGAAAGATGTTTTGCTCTCACCAAATGGAAACCAATCTTTCATAGGCTAGAATAGCTTCTGAACCTAGCTAGGAATAGAATTAATGCAGAGGTCACATACTCACTTTGGGCAGTAATGAATCTAGAATTTAATTGTGCATTGGTGCGTGAGTGTGTAGAGAATTAGCCCCTTGAGAATAATTTTTGATCAAATGATTGAGTAGAATGCAACCTGCTGGTGTAGTTGATTTCATGCATTTCTGTTAATTTTGTTTTGTCTTGATTGCTTGAGGACAAGCAATGATTTAAGTTTGGGGGTGTGATAACTCATATTTATATGAGTTATTTATACTTATTCAAAGATAAATCATGCAAGTTCTCTAGCAATAGTAGGTTGATTCTATTAGTTTTCTCGTTAGTTTATTGTTTCTTAGTTAGCAGGGGCTAAATTACAAGTTCTGTGCATTTTGGCACCAATTGGTGCTTTTGTGAGCGTTTGATGCTTCTTGTGTTTGTGCAAGATAAAAAGCCGAACGCCGCAACGCCCCTCACCACGCCCTGTAGAAGGGCAAAGCAGAGCAAGAGTGAAATATCTCAGTTATGGCGCACTAGCAATGATGGTTAAAGATTCAGAAAGTCAGAAGATCTTCTATTCCCCATGTGCTGACAAGGATGACGCATCGTAGTAACCGCATCTGATGTCGGATTCGTAGTGCAAACAAGCTTGGTAGGTGGGCAAATGACATCAGCAAAGACATGTGACCCATTTGGCTATTTAATTGAAGACTTGTCTCTCTCTAAAAAAGATACACACACCTGCATCATACCAGTCCATACATTCATCATCTACCTTCCTCCATTGTTCAGAAAGAGTTCTCAAAACGAAGTTCTGGACACAGACTTCGGTTTTTGAACTCTACTCAACTCCATTTCCAGTCATAACCACTCTTTTGTGAAGCTCGGACGTGGTAACGTCTCTCTGATCGCATGCAGAAAGTTACTTAGGCGTATCTGTTGCACTCCGTATCTTTTCCTCTATGTATGGTATTTGGATTTTAACTCCTTATCTTTCAGAAAGATGCTCAAGCATGAGCTAAACATTTTGTAGTTGGGTTGTTGTTTTGCATGTAATGAATTTCTAGATAAATGTTATGAAGTATTGACACTTATATGTCTTAAATCTTTGCGTGATAATATTTCCAAACTTGTTTTGAGACCGATCACTTAAAATAGGTAGCTTCATAGGTACTGGACATGGTCTATGAAAAGAACTCAAAGATTTATATGAACGAAAAGGTGTACTAAAGACATTTAGGCATTTTTATCTAAGTCTAGACATAGAATGGATAATAGTTCATAGGACATTCTTTGTGGGTGCTTAAAATACGGGAGGAGCAGCCTACTTAGAACCTAGACATAGGACATTCTAGTACTTGAAGCTCGACGTTTTGTCTTTGAAAAGCACGACTCTTTTACAATGGCGTTGGGACGTGGTAACGTCTATACAGTAACAACATTTGTGCGTAATAACGTGTAAACGTTATAACGCCCGACTAGAAAGGATTTATTTGTATGCAACAACTCAACTCATCTCTCATCCATATTCACAACCTACATTTGTTTACTTGCTTTATTTATCTTCTTAGCATTAAGATCAACCATTATTGCCGATTTGTTACTTGATTCTCTTGTGTTTTGAGACTTGAGCTTTGAAAGTAAAACCAATCCTCGTGGGAACGATCTCTTACTTTTATCCACTTTATTACTTGTATGACGTGTATACTTGCACTATATTTGCGAATACCACACTTAACGCAACAAGTTTTTGGCGCCGCTTCGGGATTGTAGTAACTTTTATTGTTCAAAAGTATTGAAACACAAGTTGAAAGAATTTTCTTTGTGTAGTTTGTTGTTTGATTGTGTGAACAGTAGAGCGTTATAACAGCGTATGCTTAGTTCCAACTCAAGCTCTAGTTCGATTGAACCGTGGAGTGAATCTGCATACTGAGTTTGATCCGTAACACGAAAGAACTTCGTGCAACTAAGGAGACAACAAAGGGTAAGAAGGCAAAGAACAACAACAAAGAACATCAACAACCAATCATGTCCGAACATGGTACCATTGGAAGAAGTTCTAGAGGTGGACATGCTCCAAGAGGAGGTAGAGGACATGGTCGTGGACCACGAGACCCATACTGAGAGACACTTGTTGATGATGAACTATGGCGAGACAACAACTCATCAATGCAGGACCACAAGACATGGTTAATGACGGGGGCAGCCTATGCGCGACTATACGCTTGTGCTCAATCCCGCTCATCTACAAACAGCATTGCAAGACCAACCCTTTGTAATTGGTCACTTTGAATTCAAGCCAATGATGTTCCAAATGCCGCAAAGCCGCAGGGCAATTTGGGGTTTTCTCAAGAAGATCCATATGCACACCTA
This sequence comes from Oxytropis ochrocephala, assembly GCA_020916435.1. NCBI lineage: Eukaryota > Viridiplantae > Streptophyta > Magnoliopsida > Fabales > Fabaceae > Oxytropis > Oxytropis ochrocephala. The sequence continues at coordinate 66,051,806 of CM037091.1, read as the reverse complement.
AGGCAATTTTCGGATGTATGCAAAGAACTTTATCATCCCCGAGTCTCGAGAGGATGCTTTGCATCAAGCTCTTTCCATATTCTCTTAAGGATAAGGCCAAAAGTTGGTTTAACTCCTTGGAACCAAATTCAATTCACACTTGGGATGAGCTAGTGAGAAGTTTCTTGCAAAATACTTCCTCCCAACAAAAATGCTAAGTGAGAAATGATATCACTTCCTTCAAACAAAGGAAGGGAATCATTATTTGAAGCTTGGGAGAGATGGAAGGAGTTACTAAGAATGTGCCCACACCATGGCATTCCTGTGGTGATTCAAATGGAGACTTTCTATAATGGTCTAGATCAACCCACTAGGTTGATACTTGATGCTTCATCAGGTGGTGTCATTCTGAACATGTCCTTTTCTGAGGCATGCAAGCTTATTGATGACATAGCCACTCATAACTCTCATTGGCCATCTGATAGATTTACTCCTGGAAAGAAGGCAGGTGTCCATGAAATAAGTGAAAAATCGCTCTTTCTCGCTCAAGTGGCTACTTTAACCAACATGATCAAAACTTTAAGTACACCAAACGTGGCCACGCCTCGAGAGACAGATCAGCAAAGAAATTGTTGAACCAACACCATCTCGGGGAGTAGTGTGTGTCTATTGTGAAGAAGGGCATGTCTACGAAGAGTGTCCCTACAACCCTCAGTCTGTAAAATTTGTATCTCAGAACATAGGTAACAGTCCTTACTCCAACTCTTACAACTCAAATTGGGGAAATCATCCAAACTTTGGTTGGAGAAACAACAATGCTTTGAATGCTAGCACATATCGCTCCGCAATACCTCCGTGATTTCCCCTCAACAACAACAACAGAGGCAAGTATGTGCGAGAATAACTACAATAGCAACTTGGAAGCCATGATAAAAGCTTCATAAGTGATTGTAAGACAACTTTGAAAACTCATGAGTCTTCAATCAAAACTCGAAAACCAAATTGGGCGGATAGGCTTCGGCTCTTACTCAAAGGCGAATGGATCTCTCCCATCTACAATGAAACACCATCATCCAATCCAAATGGTAATAATGGGGTGAATGCACAGGTAAATGCTATCTCATTGAGAAGTGGTACTGAATACCCTGAACCAACTATGCCTGTGGAGAAAGAGGTGCCAGAGAAGGAAAAAGAGAAAGGGAAGGTGACGAGCACAAGTGGAGAAAAAGAGAAGGATACTTCAGATATTGTGATGTCTAAACCGGGACGTTACAACGTCTACTTTTGAACCAAAGAATCAAGGTGTGCCTAGGCTTGTACCTGAATATCCTCCTCCACCCTATCCTCAAAGATTAAAGAAAGCACATGAAGACAAGCAATTCAACAAGTTCATGGAGATGCTCAAGAAGCTACACATCAACCTTCCTTTGGTAGAAGCTCTACAGCAGATGCCAAACTATGCCAAGTTCTTGAAGGACATCATCACCAAGAGAAGAAGGCTAGGGGAGTTCGAAACTGTTGCTTTAACTGAGGAATGTAGCTTAATTATGCAGAATAAACTCCCTAGAAAACTCAAGGATCCTGGCAGTTTTACTATACCATGCTCCATTGGAGATTTTTACATTGGCAAAGCTTTATGTGACTTGGGAGCAAGTATCAACTTGATGCCCAAATCCATATATGATAAACTTGGTATAGGAACTGCCAGACCTACTTCTTTAAGTCTTACTTTAGCTGATAAAAGTAGAGTCTATCCTGAGGGCATATTAGAAGATGTTTTAATTAAGGTTGACAAATTTGTTTTTCCAGTGGACTTTGTTATTTTGGATTTTGATGCAGATAAAGAGGTTCCTATCATCTTGGGGCGACCATTTCTAGCCACTGGAAGGACACTCATTGATGTGCAGAAAGGAGAATTGATCATGAGGGTCAATGACCAAGAAGTCAAGTTCAACGTCCTCAACGCGACTTTGAATATCGAGCCTCACACGTAAGAATGTTCTTATGTTGTTGCCTCTTGACCATGTGGTTCAAAAACAATCCAAAGCAGCCAAGCCCAAACCACCATCACCAAAAGCCAAACAACCCCAACCCTCACCTAAAGAACCATCCTCTCATGACCAAAATACCCCCAAAACACCACAAGACCAACCCATTCCACAACCACCCCACACTCAACCTGAACCAGAAAAAGAACCATTACAACAACATCGGCAAAAAGAAAGGCAGACTACTGACGTTATAACATCTGCCGTTGTAACGTCTTCTAAGCAGTTGGTTCCAAATGAAGAGGTGGTTGCAGTTGGTAATTCACCAAGACGCAAGCGTAAGGCTAAGAAAACCTAAGTCCGCAATCTTCACCTCGGCCCATTGCCACCAAACCACCAAAATTCACCAAAACAGTTCAAAGAAGAAAGCTCATTGAATGGGGACAAGTTTTATCATCCACCTCAAGGCTTAAATCTTTACCTAAGAAGCTCAAATCTAGGAGATCAATACCTTTCAAGTTGGTGAAGGTGTATCCTAACAAGATAGTGAATCTGTTTGAAGAAACCACTTGTTCCACACTGAAGATCAATGATGAAAGGGTGAAGAAATATTGTGGAGCACATGTGGTGAGGGACAAAGTCTCCACCGAGCTTTAAGTCCTCTAACACTAAAGAGGAAGTCTGGCTGAAGAATCTTAAAGCAAGCGCTCTTGGGAGGCAACCCAATGATTTTTGATTAACCAACACTTTTTGTGTCTTTTAATTTTTGTTTTGTAGGAATGAAGGCTGAAGAAAGGAGAAAGTAAAAGGTGGTAGACGTTATAACGTCTCAGTGTATACTAGACGTTGGCACGTCTGTTGTCTAGGCAAGGTTTAAATAAAAAAGAAGAAGGAAAAGAAGAAGGCGGCCGGTCAAGCAGGCATCCCCACTCGGCAGAGTGGAAGGCTCAGGTTTGGTGCTTTGAACAAGTAATATAGCCCTTTTAGCAGTAGAGTAATTTTAGTTTTTAATTTTAGTAAGAATAAACACAATCGCCCAACGTGATAACGTCTCCGTTTCAACGTTGGATGGTTAGAAGATAGTAGTTGTTTGTTTGTTTGTGTTCTGTTTGATTGTTCTTCCCCCATTTAAAAAAAAACACAAAAGCTTTTTATCATTAAGCAGTGAGGACACTGCTTAACTCTAAGTGTGGGGGGGAGAATTCCAATGTTCTAAGTTTTTGTTTCTGTTTTGTACAAGCATGAAATCAAATGCAAAATCAGTTTGTGTTCTCACTCTGTTAAGCATTAAAAATATTTCTCTTTGGGCTAAATCTGGTGATGACTGTGTGTGAATATGTGTGAGTAGCTGATGCATGTTTAGATGAATAGAATTGATTGCTGCTCCCACACAAACTCTGTTTTAAGGAAAAATCTAGTTAGCTAGGGAATATTTTATGCTGAAGCTAGTTTTGGTGAGCTATGTTGATTGTAAAACTTGATTAAAAACCTAGAGTAGCAGGAGAAGCTAAGTTTGGGGGTGTATCGGGTTGTACAAAGGTGGGTGCGAAGATTGTAGGATGGTAGTGCAGGCGTAGTGTGAGTGCAACGTTGTAACGTCTACCCGTAACGTTATAACGTATGCCGTGTGTGTTGTGTTCTGTGTTCAAACGTTATAACGTCTCACCTATAAACGTTATAACGTCTACTCCAAAAAGACCAAAAAGAGTGTGTTGTTGTAAATAAGTGGAAAATCCACAGTGCTTTGTGTTTCTTTGCAATACCACAGAAACAAATCTTTGGGCAACCCAATATATAATGTTAAAAAAAAAAAAAAAAAAGAGAAGAAAGAAAAAAAGAATTCCAAGTGGAATGAATCAAAGGAAGTCGCCAAGAATGATGGGGGTTGCGATCATTTCATGTGTGAGTCGAGAAAAATAGTTGCACTAATCTAGTCCTAGCACCCAATTAAGACCCTTTGTCATGCTTTAAATTAACCTCATTTCTTATGTGAAATTGTTAGCCTACTCTTTGTTTTGAAAGATGTTTTGCTCTCACCAAATGGAAACCAATCTTTCATAGGCTAGAATAGCTTCGAACCTAGCTAGGAATAGAATTAATGCTGAGAGGTCACATACTCACTTTGGGCGAGAATGAATCTAGAATTTAATTGTGCATTGGTGCGTGAGTGTGTAGAGAATTAGCCCTTGAGAATAATTTTTGATCAAATGATTGAGTAGAATGCAACTTTCTTTGGTGTAGTTGATTTCATGCATTTCGTTAATTTTGTTTTGTCTTGATTGCTTGAGGACAAGCAATGATTTAAGTTTGGGGGTGTGATAACTCATATTTATATGAGTTATTTATACTTATTCAAAGATAAATCATGCAAGTTCTCTAGCAATAGTAGGTTGATTCTATTAGTTTTCGTTAGTTTATTGTTTCTTAGTTAGCTAGGGGCTAAATTACAAGTTCTCGTGCATTTTGGCACCAATTGGTGCTTTTGTGAGCGTTTTGATGCTTCTTGTGTTTGTGCGGTAAAAAGCCGAACGCCGCAACGTCCCCTCACCACGCCTCGTAGAAGGGCAGCAGAGCAAGAGTGAAATATCTCGATTATGGCGCACTAGCAATGATGGTTAAAGATTGAGAAAGTCGAAGATCTTCTATTCCCATGTGCGCGACAAGGATGACGACGACAGAGCAATCGCATGTCGGATTCGAAGTGCAAACAAGCTTGGTAGGTGGGCAAATGACATCGCAGACATGTGACCCATTTGGCTATTTAATTGAAGACTTGTCTCTCTCTAAAAAAGATACACAGACTGCATCATACCATCCATACATTCATCATCTACCTTCCTCCATTGTTGGAAAGAGTTCTCAAAACGAAGTTCGGACACGCACTTCGTTTTTGAACTCTACTCAACTCCATTTCGGTCATAACCACTCTTGTGAAGCTCGGGACGTGGTAACGTCTCTACAGATCGCATGCGGGAAAGTTACTTAGGCGTATTCGTTGCACTCGGTATCTTTTCCTCTATGTATGGTATTTGGATTTTAACTCCTTATCTTTTCAGAAAGATGCTCAAAGCATGAGCTAAACATTTTGTAGTTGGGTTGTTGTTTTGCATGTAATGAATTTCTAGTTAAATGTTATGAAGTATTGACACTTATATGTCTTAAATCTTTGCGTGATAATATTTCCAAACTTGTTTTGAGACTGATCACTTAAAATAGGTAGATTCATAGGTACAGACATGGTCTATGAAAAGAACTCAAAGATTTATATGAACGAAAAGGTGTACTAAAGACATTTAGGCATTTTTATCTAAGTCTAGACATAGAATGGATAATAGTTCATAGGACATTGATGTGGGTGCTTAAAATACAGGAGCAGGCCTACTTAGAACCTAGACATAGGACATTCTAGTACTTGAAGCTCTGACGTTTTGTGCTGAAAAGCACAGCTCTTTTGCAACAGCGTTCAGACGTGGTAACGTCTATACAGAACAACATTTGTACGTAATAAAGTGTAAACGTTATAACGTCTGACTAGAAAGGATTTATTTGTATGCAACAACTCAACTCATCTCTCATCCATATTCACAACCTACATTTGTTTACTTGCTTTATTTATCTTCTTAGCATTAAGATCAACCATTATTGCCGATTTGTTACTTGATTCTCTTGTGTTTTGAGACTTGAGCTTTGAAAGTAAAACCAATCCTCGTGGGAACGATCTCTTACTTTTATCCACTTTATTACTTGTACGACGTGTATACTTGCACTATATTTGCGAATACCACACGAACGCAACAATCAGCAGCTCGGTGGCCCTCTTCGCCACATTGATAGCACCTCTTTTCTCCACTCTTGCACTCGTTCTTCTTATGTCCAGGCTTCCCACACTGGAAACACACCACATTTGCAGGGGCGTCTCCCCCACTTGGCCTCTTGCCATACCCAGCCTTCCACTTGCCTTTGCTGCCAGAAACCTCATAGGGCTTTCCCCTAAACTGAGAGGTCTTCTTCTCTTTACCAACCCTGTACCTTGCCTCAGTGTTTTCCTCATATATCCTGCAACTATCCACCAAGTCAGCAAATGCCCTGATCTTCTGATGCCCAATTGCCTGCTTAACCTCAGGCCTCAAACCGTTCTCGAATTTCACGCACTTGGAGAACTCAGATGTAGCTTCCTCATAGTAGGGGTGGAATTTCACCAGCTCTTCAAACTTTGCAGCGTACTCTACCACTGACTTACTTCCTTGCTTCAGGAAAGTATTTCCTCAGAAATTCCCTCTTGAATACCTCCCACGTAATCACCTCTCCAGCAGCTTCTAACCTCGGCATGACTCCCAGCCACCAATCATCTGCCTCCTCGGCCAGCATATGTGTCCCATACCTTACTTTCTGAGCCATAGTACAGTCCATCACCCTAAAAATCCTCTCTATGTCCTTCACCCACGCCAACGCCCCATCCGGATTGTACTTCCCTTTGAACGTTGGAGGGTTTTCCCTCTGAAATGTAGCTAGGCTACGAGCTCCTGCGTCCTCGGCAACTTGATGAGGCTGATTACCCATAGCAGCAGCCATTGCTTCCAGGGCAGCAGCTATTGCAGCGTTGTTTCTTCCAGCACGTCCAGCCATTTCTACTTACTCTCTGAGACAAGACAATTAAAACGAGCATTAATACTCGGGGACTGTGAACTCAAGACTCAATACTTGATCGGACAGACCGAACTTTTGCTCTGATACCACTTAATGTAACACCCCTCCTATTTCTATTAATGAACTAATTTAAATCAGAGTTGAATAAAATTCTCGTGGAAAGATGCTACATTATCACTCAAACATCTTAGCATATATCTTTGAATTAAAACAACAGCATACATGCAAAGATAGGCAACTCGGCCAAAGAGACTACGCCCATCAAAATATGTTTTCAATTGTTTACATCACAGCGGACACTCATATAAATTAGTCAACATATATATTACAACTGGAACAGTCCAAAACAAAACACTACTCTACTCTACTCGACTCCCCCAGTGTTACAACTACCAGAGCAGCCGACTCCAAAAACCAAAGCAAAGCTGACCTCTACTCAGGGGTACCTGCAAGTTGCCACATTAGAGCAACATGGAAAGCAGTAGGGTGAGTTTCTAAACATTTGTAATAAAGGTTCATGACTAATGTAAATACATAGAATGCATTAAGCACCTCAGTTCACATATCAGACAGCACACAAGTATAACCCGGCACATATAGCTAACTCAGCTGATAAACAGCATTTCAACATAATCCACATGAGTTATGCATGCAATGCAATGCAACCCAAACTCCAGGGTATAATGCATGAGGATCCATCTCTTTTAAGCCACTCAGGCATGTCCGTCGCTAGTGATACTAAGACCGAAGTCTTTCGTATCGAGACCGAAGTCTATAACCGTCGCTGATGCATATGAATTCATGAGACTCAATGAACAAATGCATTCACTCAGAAATTACAACTCTTTTGTGCAAACCGCACCGTCGCCTTACGTTGCCTAGTCCTCTTAGACAACCACCATAGCACAAAGCTACTCGTCCACTCACAGGCATCTCAGCCCCTTAGGCAGTGAGCCACTCCATCACTACGAAGGCCTCACAACGCCTAGGACTGAACCGTCACATAGGGACTAAACTGGACTATGCCAATTCGTCCCCTTAACCGACTCTTGACGTTAAACGTCACTCACGGTGGCGCCTAACAGCACTACGCTATTATGCGTCAAAAATAGGTCACCTCGGCACTCTTAGTCACCTCGGCACCTTCACTCTCCTCGGTATGCTCGCTCGTCACCTCGGCACACCTACTCATCGACTCCCATATACTTCGATACATCTACTCGTCGACTCCCATATACTTCGACACCTCTACTCGTCGACTCCCATACACTTCGACACCTACACTTCGGTATATATACACTATACCTCGACCACACTGACTTCAACAACACTGGATTCGACATACCTATACTACACTTCGATACATCCACACTTCGACAACACTTGCTTCGACATACCTACACTACACTTCGATACATCCACACTTCGACAACACTTGCTTCGACATACCTACACTTCGACAACACACGCTTCGATATACATACACACTACTTGATTTCTACACTTATGCACAATACACCTAAGCACTCACCTCACCTCGGCTATCATACGCAGACTTGCTTACGCACTACGTCTCGACCCAAACACCTCGGCATAACCATTATACCTCAGCAACTACTTGACGACACTCGCACTGGGTTCTAATTACACCTACGCACCTTCGTCCATCAAGTACAGCTCAACTCATCCTCTTCAAGCCTAGGAGCTACGCTTTATCACTTACGTCGTGCATTAACCTTCATGCACTTCAGTCTTCTCTACGATCACGTGCGCCTAACTTCTCCTTCCTCTCTTTAGGTACTCCTGACTAGGATTAAGCTCAAGAACACACTCTCAGGCTCTCACGCTCACTGAGACTGAGAGTTCTCAGCTCTCATTTCCTCTCCATGGTCACTTACGTGACCAGCTCAGAAATCAACCATGAAAATCTTCATCAAGATGAAGTAACACAACCAGAATACTTAAAAACACATAAGCACACATTCAGAACTCAATCCGAAATCATGCATGCAATTACACTTAACATAAACACTATATTACGCAATGGAAGAGACTCCCCTTACCTTAAGCAACTTCAGATGATCACTCCCTTCACTCTCCAATAACCACAGCAACAAGTTCTCCTCTCCTCTTGAACTCTCCACGCCCAGATTCTCTTCTTCTTCTTCTAATCACTATTCCACCTAATGACTCTCTCTCTCTCTTTACTCTCTAAGACTTTTCTTCACTTTGATGGAAATGAGATGATCCTACGGCTAATTCCTCTTATGGAATGGGACTTGGGCTTCTAATTGGACTTGGGCCTTTCCATCACTCATGGACCTCTATTCAATACCTCTTCCCATTATTTAAACCTCTCCTAACACATAAACACTACATGTTAGCCTTAAGCTTAATTTAATTAAAAATGTTGAAAAACCTTAAATAACTCAATTTAATAATTAATTGAACTATTTTAGGGTGTTACAAAAACGAGAGAAGGAAGGAGGGAAAAGAAACTTGTTTTTGGTCTTTTGTCTTATTGGAGATGTAACGCCCCAAAATAATTTAATTATTCATTTAATTAAGTTATTTAAGGCTTACAACATTTATTTAAGTCAATTAGTTAATTTGGAGTTTTATTTTATTCAGGAGGTGTTTAAGTAACTAGGGGGTGCAAATAAAGGGCCCATGGACCATTAGTAGGCCCATATCCAAAGAAACAAACTTAGGGTGTAGGGTTTTCTCCCCATTTTGAAAAAAAGAAAAGAAATAGAAGGAGGATAGAGAGAGGGAGGCCGACGGCCTGTTGTGGGAAGAACGGGGTGAGCAATTCTTCATCTTGGCTTGTGGTAAGTGGGTTTTGGTCCCATTATTCCTCATTTTTCTTGCTCTTTCTATTAATGTAAGTTTCATCCTCTCATTCCGTCTCATTTTCACTTTGCCATGGAAGGGGTTTGAAGCTCAAAGTTGGTTGAGTGGCTATTTTTGGTGGTTCTTGAAGTTGTGAAGGAGAAGGTACTAGTGTCTCCTCAATTTCTAAGGTTAGGGGGCTCTCTTTCACTACGCCAGAATGGCTAAAAAAGAGCGCCACATACCCAGTGTTTTTTAATAAATGCTGCGTATAGAGAGGAAGAGATTGCACATAACCAGCGTTTTTTAATAAACGCTGCGTATAGAGAGGACGAGATAGGAAAATACCCAGCGTTTTTCAGCAAACGCTGCGTATAGAGAGGACGAGAAAGCCAAATAATCAGCGTTTTTGAGGAAACGCTACATATAGAGAGGAGGAGAAAGCCAAATAATCAGCGTTTTTGAGGAAACGCTGCGTATAGAGAGGACGAGAAAGCCAAATAATCAGCGTTTTTTAGAAAACGCTGCGTATATTAGAACGAAAAACCACATATTCAGCGTTTTTTTAGAAACGCTGAGTATTTGTTTTAATTTTTTTTTGGCCCGTTTCCTCTCTCACAACGCATCTCTCTCTCTCTCTCACACAACCGATCTATCTTCTCTTCTTTTAACACAGCTCCGTCTTCTCCCTCTCCCTCTCTTCCCCCTCTTCGTCTTCCATCCTCGCGAATCCATCGTCTTCCATCCTCGCGAATCCATCGTCCTCCGTCGCCGCCTCTTTTTTAGCCTGCACGCCATTTCCACCCTCCTCGCGAATCCATCGTCCGACTCTTCATCGAGATCTTCCTGCGATCGTTGTTCAAGTTCTCGATCTCAAGCAGATGGTAGCGAATACATGTATAATTTCTTTTCATTCTTTATTATTACGTTTTCGATTTTATCTTCAAGATCTCAAATCTTAGGGTATTTGTTATTTATTAATTATTTGTTTGATGTTGGAATAGGTTCGGTGCAAGCGATGGGAAGAAGAAAGTCGAACCGCCAGTGCAATAACATGTACTCAATGTCGTGGTAATGGAGTTAATTTGGTAGATCACTTCAATGGACGATTTAAAGCGGTGGATTATGTTGGCTATGCGCAGTAACCGATATTCTCAGGTTGTATGGTCACTAACTCACTATATGCTATGCTATTGATAATGTGTATCCATTTTTATCACTCTACCAATAATAAAATGATGGTATATGCATCAATAGTTCTAGTGTTGCAAACCCAATGTATATGATTGGCAAAGTGTCTTAATGGTTAAATATGTTTGTTTTTCAGGGGTAAAAAGGATATTTTGTGTGGTTCTTGTAATGTATATGATTGGGGGCATTATGTTGATATCATGAATGGGAAATTAGAGGCCCATGGAACCACAACCCTTTCTCATTCTTTGTTCTGCAGCTTTTGCAGATCAAGAAATTTCAAGGTACATTTTCTTTATCTTCTTTAGTTACATGGGATTTGTGAATTCCAGAGATATTGTTACATGGGATTGCTACTTTAGTGAGTTAGTTACAAAGAAATTTGCCAGCAGACATATCTTGTTGAATTTGTGAATTCCAGAGATATTGTTATTTCAAATGTGGTCTTCAAGAATTCTCCTTCGAACATACACCCAGTTTATTGCAGGTATAGCTCAAATATAAGTCATCAGGAATTTAATATTTATAGTCAAATTTGTACTAGTTCTTGATAATCTTGTTGTTTGTTGCTTGCAAGTGTCTGTCATCCTGAAATCTGATTCGAGATTGTCTTACTTCTTTGCAGCAATGTCGTTGTTCGATTTGTTACAATTTTAGCTCCACGCGAATCTCCTAATACTGATGGCATTGATCCAGGTAAGTAGTAATCACCGTCTAATTATACCATATAATGATCAAATACTATCTCGCATAATTTTCTTGTTAGACAAATTATATTTCCTTCATAATTGTAATATCCTTATGCGATTCAACTTCAAATGTATGCATAGAGGATTCATACATATCAACAGGAGACGATCTAATAGCCGTAAAAGTGGTTGGGATGAATACAGTGTGCTTACTTACGGTCGTCCTAGCTCGAATATCACGATCCGGCGTGTGACCGGATCGTCTCCATTTTCTTTGGAATTGTTGTTGGAAGTGAAATATCAGGTGGAGTAGAAAATATACTTGCTAAACACATAAACCTTTACAACATGGGAATTGGTATACACATAAAAACAAATATTGGAAGAGGAGGACAAATAAAGAATATAAGTATATCTCATGTGTATATAGAGAATGCAAGAAAAGGAATAAAGATTTGTGTAATGTAGGAGATCATCCCGATGATAAATATGATCCTAAAGCTCTACCAATTGTGAAAGGTATAACAATTGTGAATGTTTGGGGTGTGAAAGTTTTGCAAGTTGGTTTAATACAAGGAATGAAAGATTCACCTTTTACTGATGTTTGTTTATCTGATATTAATCTTCATGGAGTTAGTGGAACTAGAACTCCACCTTGGAAATGTTCTGATGTTTCCGGAGTTGCTCATCAGGTTAGTCCTTGGCCTTGTTCTGAGCTGAGTAGTCACCAGACTGGATCATGTGCTAGTTACTACTAAGATTGATGGAAATGAAATTGTTCATTTGTTGACTAGAAAATTGCAATAACCTCAAATGGGGCATGTCAGATATTTTATTTTATTCAGTTATTAACGACTTAATGTTATATCCCAAGTGAAGGAAGACTTTAAAAAGAATTATATCCCAGCATTGGTTTTAGAAGGTGGAATGTGGCCAATTGTGCAGGTTTTTAATTTTTGGTATGTTCCTGTTAAGTATGAGCTTCTTTATGGATAATGTACATATTGAGTTGTAGTTCAATTGTATCAAGTAAACTAGCTTAGTATTCTTGTACCAAGAGATTATAACTTATTATATAATATATATGAGTGTATGATTTAATTTGGTGACAGATGCCAGTGAGTGACTAACATGGATAATGTACATATTGAGTTGTAGTTCAATTGTATCAAGTAAACTAGCTTAGTATTCTTGTACCAAGAGATTATAACTTATTATATAATATATATGAGTGTATGATTTAATTTTTTGGATGTATGATTTAATAAGTTTATGATTTAATTTTTTGGATGTATGATTTAATTTTTTGAATGTATTTTGGATGTATGATTTAATTTTTTTATGACGTATGATTTAATTCAGGTTTAAATACAACAAATTCATAGATATCATTGTTAAAAATATTTTGGATGTATGATTTAATTTTTTTGTTGCAAATATAAAATGGAAAATACACAAAAACCAAAAAAATTAAAAAAATTAAACAATGGGCAGCGCTTTTAAGGAAGTGCTGCCTATAGGGGGACAAGTTTGGGCAATGGGCAGCGCTTTTTATGAAGCGTTGCCTATTTGAGGACGTGTTTGGGCAATAGGCAGCGCTTTTTAGGAAGCGCTGCCCATTTGAGGACGTGTTTGGGCAATGGGCAGCGCTTTTTAGGAAGCGCTGCCTATTTGAGGACGTGTTTGGGCAATGGGTGGCGCTTTTTAGAAGCGCTGCCCATTGTTGGAGTGGAATACCCAGCGCCACATTCAGCAGCGCTCAAAAACGCTGCCCATGGAAGAAAAAAAGCGCTGCCTATATACTAATTTTGTTGTAGTGTTTTCATCCATAATAGTGTGTAGAGTGTGTTTTGTATGTGGGTTAGGTTCTAGGATGTCCAATTGATTGATTGTGGTGTTGTTTTTATGTTAATGTCATGGGTGATTTCAATTTGGTGATTTCTTGGTGATTGCTTGTTGAAATTGACATAATGTGAACTATGTATGCAAGGTGTTTGATAAATTGTTTCAATGAAAATGAACATGAATTATGATGCATATTTGGTGTTTGATGATATGTTTGAATGTGGCATGATTGAGATTGGTGGTTGGGCTACAATGTTCCCATGATTATTGGTGTCAAATTGGTGTTGTGATGTTGGGTGGTTATGCCACTATGTGGTTGTTGTTGTAGTCTTTGTTAATTGTTGGTGTGTTGGTGTTGGTGTGGCACGATATTGCCTTGTGCCAAGGTTGGGGCGCGCCATGTCCTTGATCAATTTTTGGTGTGTTGGTGTTTGGGTGTCTAGGTGTGAAGTCTAGGAAATCGATGTTGGTTGGTGTCGATGTCTAGGTGTGGTTGTCTAGGAAAAATTGAATTTGGTGTTGAAATGTTGTGGTTTGGGTTCTTTGGCGCCTGGGTGGGCGCGGTCAGATGGTGGGGCGCCATGGCCGGGTGTTGTGCGTGTGGTGTCCTGTGTCTTGGCGCCTGGAGTGTGGGCGCCAGACACTGTGTTGCTGTGATTTGTGTTGCCTGTGTGCTGGGCGCCAGCGCCCTGTGTCTGTGCAGAGTGTGTGTGTGTGCGTGTCTGGCGCGTAAGTGGCGCTTGCGCGCATCCTACGCGCAAGGGTCTTTGTCTGTTGGCGCGCAGGTCGCGCGTGAGTGGCGTGCCGCGCGCCTGTCCCCTGTGCTTCATGTCTGTTGGCGCGCAAGTTTCCAGCGCCCTGTGTCTAAGTTTTGTGCGCCAGTTTTCTGTCTTAGACGCTGTTTTGGTCCTTTTGCACTGTTTGGTCCTCAAAGTTGCTGTTTTGGTCCTTTTACACTGTTTGGTCCCTAAAAATGCTGTTTTGGTCTTTTTGCACCGTTTAGTCCCTAAAAGTGTTGTTTTGCTCCTTGTGCACTATTGGTCCTTCTATTGTGTTGTTTTGGTCCCTATGTGACTGTTTAGTCCTTAGGTGACCGTTTAGTTCTTGTGGGTGTCGGTTTAGTCCTTATGTGACAAGTTGGTCCTTATGTGTGATTTGGTCCTTGACATTGGTGTTAGCCTTAGAGCTATGTCTTGGTGTTAGCCTTAGAGCTAGTGGTTGATGATGTCTTGGTGAATTTAAGGTGGTTGCTCAAGGTGGTTTCTTAAGACGGTTGTTCAATGGTGGTGGTATTTTACATATAATGAGATTGTGTGTGATTGATGCATTGTTCACGGTGTCTCATACCTCATATGCATCAAAAGGTGGTTGTAGGCTTCGGCCGTGATATCAAAAGACTGTTGTTGATATATATTAAGGTGGTTGTGCCCTCAAGGCAAAATTTAAGGAGGTTGATGGTACCACATGCATATGCCCTTAGTGTAGGGTTGCATACATGCACATATTCCTGTAATTGGTGTTTCCTTTTGATGGCTGTGAGTTGATGTGCTATACTTAATGTCATATGCTATTTGTTGGAATGTGATTGTTGCTAGTTGCCTTCTCTAATATAAAGCTCATTCTAAATGCTATTATTTATGTAAAGAGACTCACCCTACTGCTTTCGTGTTGCTTCTTATGTTTGCAACTTCCAGGTGATCCCGAGTGAAGGTATTCACCTTCCTAGTCTTGTTATGGTCATGCTCTGATACGTAGCACCGGGGGGCGGGGGGCGTTAGTAGACTAGTGTTTTATTTGTTGTTGTTTCAAACAGTTATTGGTGATGTATTGTCTATTTTGCGATACATGTTTTATTTCCGCTGCTTGATGACTGTATGGACCGTGTTGTCCCTAAACTGGTGTTTTGAGGATTGCCCGAATAATGTGCTATGTATCATGTACTTGTTATTTGATGAGCATGCAATTGTGTTGTTTATGTTGTTTGATGAAACATAGCACTCTCTTTGTGGTGCGTAGAAATTTTTTTGAAAACTCTGTTTTTTTTTTAAAATTGGCTAATTAGTAGTAATTAGAAAGGGGGTGTTACATTGGTGGTATCAGAGCAATTCGGTCTGTCCGGCCAAGTTGTCGAGTCTGTTAACCCTCGAGTCTTGGTACTCGTTCTAAATTATATTTATGTTGTTGTTTATTACTGTTACCTTTGTTGGTTTTGTTCTTTCATTGACATGACTTGTAATTTATTTGATGGATAGCGACTGAAAGTTATATTGAATTACTGGGATATGTGTGATTACAAGAATTTTTAATGACGTCGAGAAGAGTGGGAGTCGTGACGACTCCTTCGCACTCTAGACTGCGTTAAAAAGTCTTTTGGTGCGGTATGTGTAAATTTGAAAGGAAGTAGTTTTTGTGACCTTAACTAATTGGTTGCGTGAGTAGGAGGGACAATAACTCATGGTTATTATTAATTTTGGATATATGTACCAATTTTAATTTGATTGATTGCTTGATTAGTTTTGTTGGAATATGGAAAGTACGTTTATATAACCTAACAATGGTGAGTTATATACTTGACAATATATGAAGGATAGCTTGTGAATAGTTCTTTACACTTGATTGACGTCTTTGCTAAGGGTTGATTGTACATGTGATGTATACGAGTTTAAATTTGACTTGTGCTTAATTGTTTCGAAGTTGGTATGCTAAAATGAAATGCTGTGTAATGCTATATTTTCATTATCTCAATTAAGGTTGCATAACTTGAAGTTTCGACATTTTCAGTGTTTCAATTTTGCTTGTTTCGTGAGCATGATGTGATTTGTCAAAATTAAATGATTAACTTTCCTTACCTTCTGAGTTTATGTCGGAAATTAAATTTTGAGTTAATAAGTAGTTGTTTATGTGGTTGCATGCTCGAGTGATAGTAAGGTTGGGGTTCGCATATAGTCTCCTTTTTGACAAAACTGTGAGTTCTATGGTTTTCAAAAAAAAATGGTACTTGGAAATTTTGTGCTATTGGGAATGAATGTGATGTCAAATTAGTGTTGAATTCTGTTCCCAAGTTGTTATAGGATTTTTTATTTCAAAATGTGACATGACTTCGGCTTTTGGACCGATTAGGTTGTGGTTCGATGTTGTTGGAAAATGATGAGGTTTTACATTAATTGCATGGTTAGATGAGTTAGAATCTTTATGGTATGTGAAGGTGAGTCCGATAATGACTGTCAAGGTTTTAGGGACAAATGTATACAATTGTAAGTACCTTCTGACTGTGAACTACAATTGTGTAATTTTTGTTCGTTGTTATGACTTAACTTTGGCCTTTGTTGTTGCTATTACTATTATTATTTGTCACTTCTTGATTTGTTTTACGTGGCTTCTAAATCTAATGATGAAACTGTGCAACGAGACCTTTTGTGCACTTCTATTACTTGATTAGTTTTCTTTGCTAAATGTTGACAAGGGTATTTAATTTCATTTGTTTAAACTAATACCAAGTCTTGTATCAAAGCAATTGTTTTATAATGCATGTGTTGGTTATGTTTCTTTTGTGATATGAAATCAGTTCAATTTGGTAGAATTATATGTCCCATGTTATTTTCTAGGGAAGTTGTAAAATCGCATGTTAGCCAATCCCAAGGAATAAAGAGATCGAAGAAGATGCCTACATGTTTAATCTTTTCGGACTTGTGTGTTTAATTTGTTTGCGTGATTGGTTATGCTTATGTGTTTTTCTGCGTGTGTTCTTTGGAGGCAGGGAATTAATTAAATCTTGTTATAATTTTCGTGTCCTCAATGAACTTTAGTAGTGTTTTGTGCCGTGATTATAATTGGTTTGGGTGATTGATCATGATGAGTTTTATTTGCTTATGGTTTTGTGCGTTTCTGGACACTGTTTCGGTCTTTTTGAAACTGGTACTGTTTGGTTGATTCAAAAATTATGTGGCTAAGTGTTTTCGAAAATAGACTTAAAGCCGGTCGTTTTGGCACTGGTTTCGTTCAATTCGGAGTTGTGTAGCTCCAGTTATGAGTCTCCAAAGTCGGGTCAAATTTCTAGAATCAAACTGTGAGTATGTTCGGTTTTTGCAGGTTTTATGTCTTCAAATGAACTCCGTTTTGAACGATTCTTTTTCCATTAGAAACTATACTCAAATTGCTTTCGTTTGGGCTAAGGTTTTGTCCCATTTGGTCAAATTTAAGTCAGTTTAGAGTGAAGTGAAGTGCGAGGACAGAATCTGTCCAGTCTGGGAACTGTTCGGGTTGTTTCTAAAAACTGTACTAATTGGCTCATTGTTTTGAAACTTATATTCAGAAACTACACATCCGTGGCTTTCCAACAAGTATTTATTTGTCGAAATCCGATGTCGTTTACTATTTTAATTGATTCGCCGAAGTAGGCGCAGGGTTATAGAATTTTCTGCACCTGAGTTTAGGTAGACTAGTTTGAACGTTGGATAAGAACGATTAATTTGTTGAATAGGTTGAAGTTGAATTTCGTTGTTGTTGTCGTGTTAATTGTTGTTGTGTTCATTGTTGTTGTTGGTGGTTGTTGAGTCTATTGTTGAGATTGGTGTTGTTGTGTTAATTGTGGTTGTTGGTGTTGTTGGGCCTCTGGGCATGGTTGTTGTTGTCTCTGGTGTCGCATGCGTTTGCATTCTGTTGAATATGAAAATAAAAGTGACGATATAGGCATTCGTGTCTAAAAGTGACGATGTAGACATAGTGTCTCAAAGAGACGACGAGGGTTCCGCCCTACTTAATTGGTGATGATGCCACGAGTTGGCTATTTTATGGTGATGGTTTGGTGACGGGAGCTCTACTCCAATTTTTGTGTCTTGGATGAACTTTAAATGGTGTTTGGGTAGTCGGGTAGGATTTTGATAACCTACAGGTTAGAAATACCTATTTGGGGAGTAAGAGTATAGAGGAGGGTGTTGGGTCTGCTGCGTGTACGATAGAACATGGATGAGAACGGTTAGAGGTGATAAGGAGATTTGATGTTGATTTCATGAGTTTGGCGTAGATTTTCGAGGACGAAAATATTCTAAGCGGGGGAGAGTTGTAACGCCCCAAAATAATTTAATTATTCATTTAATTAAGTTATTTAAGGCTTAGAACATTTATTTAAGTCAATTAATTAATTTGGAGTTTTATTTTATTCAGGAGGTGTTTAAGTAACTAGGGGGTGCAAATAAAGGGCCCATGGACCATTAGTAGGCCCATATCCAAAGAAATAAACTTAGGGTGTAGGGTTTTCTCCCCATTTTGAAGAAAAGAAAAGAAATAGAAGGAGGATAGAGAGAGGCCGCCGACTCACTGTTCGGGAAGGAGGGGGTGAGCAATTCTTCATCTTGGCTTGTGGTAAGTGGGTTTTGGTCCCATTCTTCCTCATTTTTCTGGCTCTTTCTATTACTGTAAGTTTCATCCTCTCATTCCCTCTCATTTTCACTTTGCCATGGAAGGGATTTGAAGCTCAAAGTTGGTTGAGTGGCTATTTTTGGTGGTTCTTGAAGTTGTGAAGGAGAGGGTACTAGTGTCTCCTCAATTTCTAAGGTTAGGGGGCTCTCTTTTCATCCATAATAGTGTGTAGAGTATGTTTTGTATGTGGGTTAGGTTCTAGGATGTACAATTGATTGATTATGGTGTTGTTTTTATGTTAATGTCATGGGTGATTTCAATTTGGTGATTTCATGGTGATTGCTTGTTGAAATTGACATAATGTGAACTATGTATGCAAGGTGTTTGATAAATTGTTTCAACGAAAATGAACATGAATTATGATGCATATTTGGTGTTTGATGATATGTTTGATTGTGGCATGATTGAGATTGGTGGTTGGGCTACAAAATGTTCCCATGATTATTGGTGTCAAATTGGTGTTGTGATGTTGGGTGGTTATGCCACTATGTGGTTGTTGTTGTAGTCTTTGTTAATTGTTGGTGTGTTGGTGTTGGCGTGGCACGATGTTGCCTTGTGCCCGTGTCAGGCGCGCCATGTCCTTGATCAATTTTTGGTGTGTTGGTGTTTGGGTGTCTAGGTGTGATGTTTAGGAAATGGATGTTGGTTGGTGTCGATGTCTAGGTGTGGTTGTCTAGGAAAAATTGAATTTGGTGTTGAAATGTTGTGGTTTGGGTTGCTGGCGCCCTTGGGGTGGGGGCTGGTTCCAGTGGTGGGGCGCCAAAACTGGGTGCTGTGCGTGTGGTGTCCTGTGTCTTGGCGCCTGGAGTGTGGGTGCCAGACACTGTGTTGATGTGATTTGTGTTGCCTATGTGTTTTGGGCGCCGCGCCCGCGGTTCGTGCGTGAGTGCGTGTGTGCGGTGTCGGCGCAGACGTGGCGCGCTTGCGCGCATCCTACGCGCAAGGGTCGCTGTGTGTTAGCGTGCAGGTCGAACGTGAGTGGCGCGCCGCGCGCCAGTCCCCATGTGCTTCTTGTCTGTTGGCGCGCAAGTCGCTCGTGAGTGGCGCGTCGCGCGCCAGTTTCCAGCGCCCTGTGTCTAAGTTTTGTGCGCCAGTTTTCTGTCTTAGACGCTGTTTTGGTCCTTTTGCACTGTTTGGTCCTCAAAGTTGTTGTTTTGGTCCTTTTACACTGTTTGGTCCCTAAAAATGTTGTTTTGGTCCTTTTGCACCGTTTAGTCCCTAAAAGTGCTGTTTTGGTCCTTGTGCACTATTGGTCCTTCTATTGTGTTGTTTTGGTCCCTATGTGACTGTTTAGTCCTTAGGTGACCGTTTAGTTCTCGTGGGTGTCGGTTTAGTCCTTATGTGACAAGTTGGTCCTTATGTGTGATTTGGTCCTTGACATTGGTGTTAGCCTTAGAGCTATGTCTTGGTGTTAGCCTTAGAGCTAGTGGTTGATGATGTCTTGGTGAATTTAAGGTGGTTGCTCAAGGTGGTTTCTTAAGACAGTTGTTCAATGGTGGTGGTATTTTACATATAATGAGATTGTGTGTGATTGATGCATTGTTCATGGTGTCTCATACCTCATATGCATCAAAAGGTGGTTGTAGGCTTCAGTCCTGATATCAAAAGACGGTTGTTGATATATATTAAGGTGGTTGTGCACTCAAGGCAAAATTTAAGGAGGTTGATGGTACCACATGCATATGCCCTTAGTGTAGGGTTGCATACATGCACATATTCCTGTAATTGGTGTTGTCTTTTGATGGTTGTGAGTTGATGTGCTATACTTAATGTCGTATGCTATTTGTTGGAATGTGATTGTTGCTAGTTGCCTTCTCTAATATAAAGCTCATTCTAAATGCTATTATTTATGTAAAGAGACTCACCCTACTGCTTTCGTGTTGCTTCTTATGTTGGCAACCTGCAGGTGATCCCGAGTGAAGGTATTCACCTTCCTAGTTTGGTTATGGTCATGCTCTGATACGTAGCACCGGGGGGCGTTAGTAGACTAGTGTTTTATTTGTTGTTGTTTCAAACAATTATTGGTGATGTATTGTCTATTTTGCGATACATGTTTTATTTCCGCTGCTTGATGTCTGTATGGACCGTGTTGTCCCTAAACTGGTGTTTTGAGGATTGCCCGAATAATGTGCTATGTATCATGTACTTGTTATTTTATGAGCATGCAATTGTGTTGTTTATGTTGTTTGATTAAACGTAGCACTCTCTTTGTGGTGCGTAGAATTTTTTTTGAAAACTCTGTTTTTTTTTAAAATTGGCTAATTAGTAGTAATTAGAAAGGGGGTGTTACAGGAGACACTTCCTTCTTTTGAGTTTTGAATTTTTGGGCATGGAATTGAAGGTGCACCTATTAAAAAAAGTGTCACATATTTTGAGCACTATAAAATATTTCCCCTAATTATTTTAGACAATAAAAATTGTCATTTAATAATTGGGGAATATTTAATGTTCTTTTTTGGTTTTTTATGCACTAAAAATGGGGAAAATGCATTTTTAATTATTTTGGATTAGGATTTTCTTTCTAAAAATTTGTACAAAAATTATCCTTGATAGAATAAAATGTACTTTTGTGGATGCATATTTTTGACGAGAAAATCATCCTGTTGTGAAAAGTGACCAAAATACCCTTTGACCTAAAAACTTGCTTCTTGCCCCAAAAAATGCATTTCCACTCTAACAATGATTCTAAAAAAAATCCTAGGATGACTTCAAAAGCTTAAAAATGCATGCAAAATGCTCCTCACACTCTTCAAAAGGATGCCACACTTCTCAAATTATTTATTTATTGTGAAAAATTAGGGTTTTGACCCAAGCCGGACAAAATTAGGGTATGACACTCCCCCAAGCCAAGCAAGTCAAGTTTGGGCGACCGACTCACATGACCCTTGCTCTTGTGTTTCTTCCTCTCGGAAGGGTCGCCGTCAGTAGAGCGCCCTCTTTTGCCAGTCCTTTCTTGAACAAGTGGGCTACATTGTAGAACATTTCGCTCAGTGGAAGTCGCCTGGTCGTCCAAGTCAATCCGCGACCGTCGCCAGAACAATCTCGGTGAGGGGCGCCTCCCTCAACGTTCACAACAGGGGTCCCACGAGGGGGAGAGTCGTCCCCTTCCTCGGCCGCCCACTGAGCAAGGAGGTCAAAATCTTCAACCCCCGCCATGGCAACTGCACAAAACAAAGGAGATGTCAGTAACAAGTTGTATAACGAGTTAAACAGAAGAAAATGGACAAAGAGAATTTAGCGACCACCCACCAAGGGCGGCCTTAACGGCAAGACTGCCTCTGGCGTCCACTATCTTGTTAATTTTTATGCGACCGCCGGGAACGCGGGAGGCAATTCTTCTAAGCCTGTGGATTGTTCCAATATCCACGGCGGCAAGCTCCATCTCTTTGAAAGCATATTCCTCAGGTTTCTTCAGGAAATGGTCGTAGGACCACAAGGTCGGCAAAAGAGGCGTCTCCGCGCTATTAACCTTCGCCATCTGAGCTACCCCTCGAAGCGCCTCACTTGTATATGGGACGACCCAAAAGAAGTCATTTTTCCACCCAGTTGGCAAAGACTCCATGTAGGGCTTGAAGAAATTGTATTGAGAACGGTTCTTGAGAGAGACAGCCTCCTTGCGAGGGCCCTTCATCCCTAGCTCGTAAAGGTAGCTCATCTCGAATAAGGTGAAAAATAACCTCATGGAGACCGGCCGTCCCAGCGATGTCAGAACGTCCTCATAACCTTGTAGGAACGCCCAGGAATTAGGGTTCAATTGGGAAGGCGCGACCTTAAGGTATCTCAGGACTTGTCTTTGAAATCTGGTGAAAGGTGGGACGATCCCCATGCGCTCGAACACTATGCAGTACATGGTGAATTTGAGCATCTCGGTCCACGGGGAAATGTCCTCATTCTTCTCCATACCCTCGACTGTAACGCCCCAAAAATAGTTCAATTATTTATTTAATTGGGTTATTTAAGGCTTACAACATTTTAATTAAGTCAAATAATTAATTTGGAGTTTTATTTTAATTAGGAGGTGTTTGAGTAATGGAGGGAGTGTGATTAGCGGCCCATGATCCATTAAGAGGCCCATATACTTGATATATGTTTAGTGTCGATGGGGAGAAGCTCATTTGCAACCAAAAATCAAAGAAAAGTCAAAGAGTAAAGTAAGAGAGTAGAGAGAGAGAGGTGCGAAAGCTTTAAGAGGAAAAAGAAGAGAGGAGATTGGCGTGGAGAGCTCACGTTCAAGGAAGAGGAGCTTGATTGTTGGGGGGATCGTGAAGTCTTGGTGAAAATAGTACTTATTCTTCAATTTATTGAGGTAAGGGGGCTCTCTTTCATCTATAATAGTGTATATGATGAGTATTATGTGTGAGTTAGACTCTAGGATGATTCTTGAGTTGTTTGTGTTGCTTGTTGTGTGATTGATGTTGTGGTTGCATCACTTTGGTGAAATTGTGATGTGTGTATGTGTTGTTGGTGAGTTGGTCAAATGAGAGACCTAGGAGAGAAATGGGAGTTGAGGAACCCTCACCCTATATGGTGTTAGTGTTGGCGTTGACCCTTTGTTGAGTACTTTGATGTGTGTTGAACAAATTTCAAATGAATAGGTGTTGTAGTATTTGTGGTTTAAGTTTGATCATAGTATAAGAATCAAAGAAAAGAGAGAAGATGAAGGTTAGGTGCCTAGGGAGACATATGAGCCGAGGTGTAGTTGCTAGCGTAGATGCGCGCGAAGTCTATGGAAGTCGACGTGTAGATGTGGTGAAGTCTATGGAAGTCGACGTGTAAGTGTGTAGAAGCGTAGGTGACTAAGGGTAGGTGACTAAGTGTAGGTGACGAAGTGTAAGGGTGTGTGAGTCGAAATGTAGGTGTCGACTTGTAGTTGCCGAAGTGTAGCGTATGTAAACTGAGGTGTAGTTGCTGTAGTGTAGTGTATATATACCTAAGTGTAGTTGCTGTAGTGTAGTGTATATATACCTAAGTGTAGTTGCTGAAGTGCAGTTGTCGAGGTATAGTGTATATTTACCGAGGTGTGAGTGCACCGAAGTGTAGATGTAATGAGGTGTAGTGTATGTATATCGAAACTAGTGTTGCCGAGGTGTAGGTGTGTTGAATTGTAGGTGTATCGAGGCGTAGGTTGACGAAGTGTAGTGAACCGAGGTGCGCATGTAGTGTCCGAGATGCGCCAGAGCGCGCCGAGGTGCCATGTGAAGTGCCGAGGAGTCTTTGTTTTGACGCTTGATGTAAGCGTAGAGTTTCTTCGCCAAGCGCAACTGTGAGTGTTGTTTGGTGCCGAATATGTCTAAGTGGCTGAATGGTGGAGCCAGTTTGGTCCTTAGGTGACGTTTTAGTCCTTATGTGACTGTTTGATCCATGTAGTGACAGTTTAGTCCACTACTTTTGGTGTCGATGTGTCCGGTGTGTTGGACATTAGCCATAGAGATATTGATGGTGTTATGGTGAGTTTAATGACGGTGTGGTGACGGTGTAATGACGATGGATTTAATGACGGGGATAAATCCAGTGCCGGTGTGAATTCATACATGATATGAATGTTGTGGTTGATGCATTGTTGATGTAGTCACATGCCTCATATGCATCCAAGGGACGGATATAGGCTTCGGCCTCGATATTGTTGGCTTCGGCCTCATATCACTAGTGACGGACATGCCCGAATGGCAAAATAATGACGGTGATGGTACCACATGCATTATACCCTTGGTGTTGGGTTGCATTCATGCATATACTCATACGATTGGTGATGTTTCTGGTTGTTTATGAGTTGAGGTGTTCTAACTTGACGTGGTGTGTTTGTTTGTTAAGCCGAGGTGTTTTTAGTTGTCTTCTCTAACATGATGTTTATCATACATCCTATTATATGTGTTAGAGACTCACCCTTCTGCTTTTATGTTGCTTAACATGCTCAAGCAACATGCAGGTAATTCCGAGTGAAGGTTCTTCCTTGCTCAGTCTTGTTATGGCGTCTTGATCTGATATGTAGCACTGGGGGCCGAGTAGTCTAGTAGTCGTTTTAATTAGGTTGTTGGATTGTAACTTAGTGATGTATATGAATCATGTTTTATTCTGCTGCGTGATAATTATGTGGACTACTATGTCCTGGAACCGAGGTTGTTGGGACATCGTCCCTTGACTATAGTGCTATATATCATATTGTTGCTTGTGTATTGCGCCATTGATGTTTTGTTGGTTTTTCTTGAAGTAAATGTAGCACTCTCTTGTGAGTGATTTTTCGAAAACTCCGATTTTGATAATTAAATATTAGTCTATTAGAAGGGGGTGTTACATCGACCCTCCAACCATTGACGTAAAACTGAGCTGTCAAGACTGCTTCATCCGATGTGCGGCAGCGTACCTTACTTCGATGACTCCTAAGAGTAGTGGAAACCCAGGACATATCTTTCTCGGCCGCTTCATCACGATCGCCTTGGACCACTTCTAGAGCCATATCTTGGGCAATGCCTCGAAGGTCAACCCCGGTCGCCAGAGCCTCGGATCGTCGAAGTTTGGTTCGTCCATAGGGGCGTGAGAGGTTTCCTCCCTTTCATTTTGGGTCAGTCGATTAGAACTGTCGGACGATGTCCAGTCTATGGTGGCAGAGGACTTAGAGGATTCCGCAGTGGAGGTCGAAGACGACCGGGCCAGAGCGAGAGATGGTTGCGCCATACTATGAGCTAATGAAACGGCTGGGCTACTAGAGATGCGGCAGGTCTGTTTCATCCGCGCGAGATTAAACGTGCAGAGAGGGAAGTAGTCAGGGTCGAACGCATACATTAGAAGGGGGCGACTTGGTCGTCCCCAGACCTGACACCCGCTCCACCAGGTGAAGTTTTAAAAAGCAAATAAAGCAAAAAAGTGCGGTCGTGTTTACCTGAAGGGCCGATGGATGAATCCCGCTCGAAGGATACGGGCGGATCGGACTTAGAGCGAGCGAGCAGAGGAAAGCAGCGAGCCAGCGAGAGCGGTGGAGATTTTAGAGAAAAGTGTGGACGAGAGAAGAGTGAATAAGACTCTCCCTCGCCACCTTATATAATGGGCCAGCAGTCACTTGGGCCCAAAAACGAAGAGGCACAACTCTCCACCTACCATCATTACTTAGTGCAAGTAAAGCGACCAGAGTGCGCTTTGAGAACTCCAAGAGTTGCCTTGAAAAGTGTGAACATCAAATCACTTGTCGGTTTAATTACTTCGAAAATGGTCACCGCGGCCACACAGGGGGCAGCGACCTCAGGTCAGTTTTTGGTCTCGAGCGACCCAGCGCCTAAGTTTTAAACCAAGACTCGGGCCGACAGCGACCGACGCTTCCCTCGAAGATCATGGCCAAGCAAAAGGCAATCCGGTCGCTAACAGCATTACTCGAAACACGCGATCAAGCCTTAGCCCGCCCGCTAGCGACCCAGGCTTTGGGGGCAATTGTTTGGAGTGGACTCAAGGCCCAATACAGTCCAATAGGCCCAACATGACCCAATACTGTAGCTATAAATGCGGCACAAATCCCAAGAATTAGGTACGTCATTCTCACTAGTGGTCCTATTCACTGTTCACTGCTAACTTGGGCGTCAGAGTGTCTTCGCAGGTACCACCCGCGTGCGGCCAGGATTCAAGGACCTCGGTGCAACCAGCGTCCGAGCTGAAAGACTACACCAACACAACCTCTATTGGTCCGGTACGATCATGTTCCATCTTTGATCTCGGGTATTATGGATAGCGCTTGGAGTTGGTTCTAGAGCCCAAATGCTCCAGCTTTCAGTCTCGAGTTCATTGGAAGAAATACAAGCTTCGTGTCTCTGGAGATTCGTTTGGAATGTGATTTATGCATGTTCTTCATCCCATCTAATGTGTTTCGATTCTGTTTTGTGTGTTTTCGATTTTGGTGTGTATGATTATGTTTTGTGTGTGTTTCGATTTTGGTTAGGGACCCTAAAACTATTGATTTCTGTTAGAAACCCATCAATTCCTTCATTCACTTTCTTTTTGAAAATTTGATTTTGGAGGCTTTGATTTAGTTATCGAAATGACATTGTTAATTTTGTTATAAGCTTTTCACCCTTACAAATTTTGATGGTTGCAAGTTGCAGGTTTGAAAGGTAGATTTATTTTTCTTATTCCAATGTCAAGGGACTGTAAGAAGAATCAAGGGGGTATTCTTTTAGCTGGCTAAGACTTTATTTTGTTCTTGAATTTCCTATAGACTAAATTTCCTATGTGGTATTCAAATTTTTCTCCGCAGTATAGACTGATTGTCCTTTATAGCTTGAATCTTTTACTTATTTGTACTTTTGTTTGTTGGCTAATTACTTTTATTGTTTCTTTAAATCTTTGATGATGGATATGAAGGTGAGATTCTGGCTAAACAGCTTGCAAGTTTAGGAGCCAAGTTAATCATCTCTGCGAGGAATGCAGTTGAGCTAAACCGAGTGAAGTCAGAGCTGAAAGGTACGTTGATCAGCAAGTGACTACTTTTTTGACTAGTCTTTGAAAAGCTTCTTATCATTGCAGAGTTGTGTTCTTATGATGATGGTCTACTCAGATAATCAATCAGTAAGTTGCCCTTAAAATGAATATGTGGCATGGTATTATTTTTCAAACTCTTATAACCCTCTAAAATGAATATTATATATAATTAGTTTGTGATTGGTTCATTTGTTCATCCCTGACACAAGAGCCAGGACTGGGTAGTACTAATGAGGAGGATTTAGCTGTTGATATAGTTAAGCTTTGAAGGTCCAAAATGACTGCTTATTAGGTCCTAAAATCATGTGTTGGGACCTTTTCCAAAGGCGGCTACTGGGAACAACCATTTGTCGAGGGAAAAGGCTGAGGATTTCTCTGTGGCGTGTATGACTAGGAATGTTCTTAATATTGGTTTTAACTATAATAACAGCTTCTGTGATGAAAAAATGTCCCTTTATTAACAATATAATAATCTTATTGAAAGTTAAGGCTTATAAAATGTTTAAACACAAACTAACAGTGAATCAAATAATGGGGGAGGAGTAATCATCTCACTATTCCAATGTGACAGTTTGTGTTTTTTTCTTTCGTTTTTGAATTTCAGAAGCATAAAGTGTCATATACTTCTTCTCTAGAGAGCATATTGTGATCTAGTTTGACATATGTATAGTGATTGATGCAACTATATTTTTTAGATGATCTGCAGTTGGATTCTGAGTGTCAATGGAAGTTAGAGATAGGCCGGCCGAAACTTCCCATGCCATGTTAAAATCAATTAGCTTCGACTCGGATCCTTTCCAAAAGCATCAAGGTGGCAACATTTGGATACATTCTTCTATTTACTTTTTGATATTAATGGTAACATCATCATTGTATGCATTCAGACTCTTTTTTGTTAATCATTTATAAGACATTTGGACAAATTGAATTTAGCTCCTTTATCATGTGAATATAGGTCCTCTTTCTTGGGGTGAAGAAAATTATGTTGCTACTTATTAGAGAAAATCCCAAGTCCCACATTGACTAGTGATAAGGTCTCTAGAGGGTTTATAATGAAGAGGCAACCCTCATCTTACAAGCCGGTTTTGTGGGGTTGAGTTAGGCCTAAAACCACATTCTAAGATGGTATCAGAGCCCAAAAATAAAAATAAAAAGGTGCTGCGCGTGAGGGGGTGTATTAGGGAAAATCCCAAGTCCCACATTGACTAGTGATAAGGTCTCTAGAGGGTTTATAATGAAGAGGCAACCCTCATCTTACAAGCCGGTTTTGTGGGGTTGAGTTAGGCCTAAAACCACATTCTAGCCTATCCTAGATCTATCGGACCACCTACCATTAAAAAAAAACACACGCTACAAGCCCAAAAATAAAAATAAAAAGGTGCTGCGCGTGAGGGGGTGTATTAGGGAAAATCCCAAGTCCCACATTGACTAGTGATAAGGTCTCTAGAGGGTTTATAATGAAGAGGCAACCCTCACCTTACAAGCCGGTTTTGTGGGGTTGAGTTAGGCCTAAAACCACATTCTAAGACTACTCAAATTTGGTATTCAAGTGTCAAATCCTTACTTTTGTTTTATATGAAGATTCTAAAATACACAAAGATTTTTAGATCATCAACTCAAGCATCATTAGTTGAAATCTTGGGTAAGCTTTAATTATACATCTTTGGGAGCCGTTTGATTTATATTTATTTATTCCTGCCATTATGATAATGTTAAATGTATAGAGAATGGAAATCATGTTTGTTCGGTTGAGTAGCATTTACCCCTCCAAAAGAAAAAGTTATAAACATGTAGGAGTGTTTTCAAAATCCATGGGTTTTTTATACATGTTTTTATTGATCTGTGCATTATGTATGCATCTATATTATACTGGCACTACAAAAAAACAGTAAAATTGCGGAGGTTTTTTTACGGGGGTTTTATAAAACTCCCACAAACTAATTAAAAAAGTGACGAAACATGAATTTCATATAGAAATTATCTTTCAATTTGAAGGAGTTTAAAAAACCCCCTCTAAACATTGATTTCCCCCTTTCTTTTTGACATCGCGCTCCTCAACTTCAAAACGCTTGTAAATCTTTCTTTTTTTAGTGTCGCGCTCTCTCCCTTGCTCCGCCTCTCTCTCTCACTCACTACTATGACTCTGATCGCTCTTCTACCTCATCATTAATCCAAATATGGAACCCTAATACACAGGAGAAAGACCTCTCTCTCTCTCTGTGTCAATCATCATGGATCTCGAATCAACTTAGCTGCAGTAATTCCATCTTGCGACGATTCTAGGAACCAATGTGTTGCGACTTGCCGTTTGAGAAAGATCCCACCAGGCCACGACTGATTTCGTTGTGGTAGGAATAATCCAGGTAAGGTTTATGTAATTAAAATTTTTCACATGCATAGTACTTTTGTTTTTTAGCTTTGGCGGATGGTTTGTATGCATCTCTATATATAATAATCTGTGAAGAGTATATTAAGTTTTATTTACAAAAATAGAGATATTAAGTGTGGGAGTTGTTAAAACAAAATGTATACTTGTGCAACAAGGTTTTTCCGAAAAAATTTCAGATTCATACACCATTATTCTATTTCTTCACTTTAAAAAGGTTTTAATATAAAGTTGAAGGGTTTTTATTGTTCAGGCTTCTTGCTTTAAAGAGTTGTTGATAAATGAAGGAAGAGGCAATAATGTCAATTGTCAAGTGCGATAAGAGGCGGGATTACCGATGATGACCAAACTAGACTCAACATGGACAAGCATAAACATCAATTTCCTCTTACAATGTTTAGAAATGATCACTAAACTTGAAAATTGTATATTACTAAAACCCTTATACATCCTTTTCTAACCCCTTTCTTTTTCTAAAAACCCTTTTCTATGTTTTATAATAATACTTCTTTGGTGAGAATAAGTTTTATGCTAATACTTATTTTTTTAACAACCGTTTATGAACCCTTTCATATAACTAAATATCTAAATTACATTATCTTATACCAATTTTGTATTTTATATTTCTCTACATAACATATTGTTTAGTAACACGATAACAAATTTTAAAATCCCAATATTTTTTATTATTAAAAGACTTCATTGATTTTAAAATTTATAAATTGGAATTTATTAAAACTTTTACTCTAATCAAATTGCTAATATTATTTTACAAAGATTAACTTGACAGTAAGAAAAATAGTACTTCAAATATTTTGTCCAAATGATTTCCAATAAGAAATCACATGTTCTCACAACAAATTAGTTCTCCAATAACATACTCCATTTTACAATAATTTAATTAGTATATAAAAAACATACTCCATTATAATTCAAATTAATTCTCCAATAACATTTTCCATTTTACAAAACAACTTTCATACAGTGAAAGGAGCTGCTAAAGATAAATCTAAAAGTCAGAATTTTTTTAGTTCTTTTCTTATTTTAGCCTCACAATCCCTTCTGATGAACCTAACGCTATACCACCCCTTCTGGTGTTAATTATATATACACATATACATATTTACTTGTTATAATATAATTCATAATAGATTTATTCGCCGTTATGTACAAACAATTTTTTACGTCAGATAACACACTAAAATATCAAATTGACTATTTTTTCTCCTAAAAAAACTAAAAAATTTAAGTTACGATGATATTTATACGCGTGCTGGCACGGGTGATACATAACAGTTGTCTGTCATTGTGTTTCAAGTTTTGGTTCCTTAATTGAGTGTCTGTTATTTCTTTTGAAAAAAAATAATAATGCCAAAAAATTTGCATGAGGACAAACAAAAGTTAAGTGTGTGGGAGTTGATAAACTCCAATTTAGTGTATTTTTAGAGTTATTTTTGAGTCATTTTTAGAATAATAATTACCAATTATAAATATCATTAACTTAATTTGCTCTTTATTTTGCAGAAAGCGAAAAAATATAAAAAAGAATAGAAATCTCATTTGGAAGCGATTAAACGACGAAATTATATATATAACTGGATAGCCAAAGGATGAGGATCAACTTCATCCCATTAAACAAAGGAATTGGCTCACGGCCAATTGAATTTGCGTAGAAGTAAGATTTTTTTTTTTTGACAAATGCGTTGAAGTAAGATTACATAGCATTCAACCTAGCAAAATGAGAAAAAGAAAATAGCCCATGTGCGCTTGTAAATTGAAAAACACATCACGGAACCCACGGCTTTTTTAAATGTAAAAGGAAGTGCCGCAGCACTTGGGGAAAAGGGGGAGCCGCAATAGAGAGGAATAGAAGCGTTGTAAAGAGGCCGTGATTGAAGAATAAATGGGTGATGTTCTTGACACTATGAGAGGGTTTTGGAGCAGAAAGAGGAGACTAACGATTCAAATAACAGTGTTTTTAATTATTTTCGGCTATTATGGATCCCTTAATCCTCTTCTAAGGTCTTAGCTGATCTTGCAAGTTTAGAGACATTTTTTATGTTCTAATTTCATATTTGAATTCCTGTTTTTATATTAGTTGATATTGTCCTTGTAATTTAATCACATTCTTAAGATTATCTACTCCTTTCATGTTCATAATCAATTAATTGATCAACGACCACACAACAAATAGTTGGCAGACCTATAGGATAATTAGGGCTATAATTAGGGCATGACCAAACTGTAATTTAGTCTTCCAATCATTCAACCTTTTTGTTTTTTATGCTTTTCTTTAATTTAAATTCTTACATGACCAAACAAGGGTTAATTTCGGAAAAAAATATATTAAACGTTAATGACCAAACGGATTAGGATAATGATCCATAGTACGAAAGAAACTCGACGAAACCGAAGAAAAGCACATGACTTTTGCGTTTCAACAGTGATCCGCGAGGTGTTGGGTTATCAAGTCACTGCTTTTCTGACATTTCTTTTAAAAAAATTCGTACTGCCAATCACTGCTGAACGGATTAATAGATTTAGTAAAGAGATTGGTAATTAAGTAAAATAAGGGAATTCAGGTAGGATTTGACATAGGGGAACCGAAACTTTCTCATGAAACTGTGACCTAGACGCCTCTCTATTGATTCAATCTTGCATTTTACTATTTGTTATTTAATAATTATTATTTAGTTTATATTACAACTCTATTATTGGCTTGTCTGAACAATATATAATCTTGATTAGTTTGTTACTTATTAATTAATCCCTATAGATACGATAATCCTTTATATTACTTCTGCATAAGAGTACACTTTTTCTAAGTGTGTTTTTAACGCAACAACCTGCAAAGACACTGTGTTGCCAAAATTAGGAATAGAAGTCAATGCGATGTAAGGATTGAGAGTTGTATATATACCTTTTTTTTTGGAGGGAACATCAGCTGTTCATCGAGCTTTGGCACTGATCGATGGTAGCAATGCTTGTATTGTCTTCCTTCGGTAGTGGGGTTTTCGCTTATTGAATATTTAACCCGGCCCAAGATTGGGATTGGGCCCTCGGTCCAAGCAAAACCTATATATATATATATATATATATATATATATATATATATATATATTGTGTGTGTGTGTTTAAGCGTTATTTTAGCCCTTCAAATTATTTTTAACAATAGTTTAACCCTTCAAATGATCAATTCTAACAAACATTTTTTAACATTAAAGTTGGTTAAAGGGGTATCATGACCCATTAATGTATTAATGAGACATAAAATAAACATTTAGTTTTAGAAAAGGGTAACATGCATGCAACATAATATATCCAACATACAACTTAGACGGCGTAAAAAATACAACTTATGTTTACGCTATAAAGTAACCTTACCATTTTGGATGGATTAGCAATAGACGTGGAAAAGAATGGCTAAAAGTTTCAAGTGTATTTCTGCATTGATTCTCTTCTTCTTTCTATTTCTTCATTTAACCAATGGATATCGGTTTTCAGAAAACAATTCGATTTTGGGGGATGCAGATGAAGGTGAAGATGTAGAGATAAGGAGAAGGGGATGGGAGTCAGAGGGAACAGGTAATGGAAAGGGTAACAAAAATGGTTGGATTGGTAAGTTTATAATTCAATCCTTCTTTCATTACTTTTTCAGAACACATTTATTCTATTTCAATAATATTAATAATGATCCATTTTTACATTACATGTCAGAGTATCATACTGACTTTCCATGTGGAGTTGACAACGACTGTAAGAAATATTGCAAAAGCGCGGGCTTTAAAAAATACAAGTGTAAATGGACTAAGTTGTGTGTTTGCATAAAGCATATGTGAGACTAACGGTATTGAGTTGAGTAATATCTTACTTGTCATAAAACCTTTCTATGTCTCTAATTATTATTCCTCTGATATTTTATTTTTTGTTACAACTTCAAAAGAGTATTAGTCAATTATATGCAAAGGACATGATTTATATATCACCGCAAGTTATGGAGGAAAAATAATAGTGTTTGAAACAGTGGCAGAGCTTGCTTATATATTTTTGGTATATATATATTGTTATGGAGTAAAAGTATTCTTGTTATTTACACCCCCTCTCTCAAAAACAAAGTTATTGGGCTACCAAACACACCAAGGCCCAAATCCATTCATCAAAGGCTCACAATACACCTCCTCAATGGAGGGTCCAGATCCCTTCACTCAAGCACTCTTTGGCTCTATAAATATAGCATTCATGACCAATTTAAAGGTAGACATTGATTACCCATTAATACTTGCATTTTAACTCTCCAAAGCCTGATTTTAGCATCGGAGTGACTTTGCAGGTACACCCCACCTCAGTCTCGGCCACTTCAAGCTCGGCCACTTCCAGCTCGGCCACTTCCAGCTCGGCCACTTCCATCTCGGCTACTTCCAGCTCGGCCACTTCCAGCTCGGCCACTTCCAGCTCGGAACATCAACCTCAGCCGAAACCGTTACTGATCAATCTTATCTCCTACCTACTATCTAGGATCGACTGACCCTTAGATACGGTACAGAACATTGGCGACCACAGTGGGAGTAACTTGAACTTAATTACTTTCACCTTCTTTTCTGATCAGTAATGGCATCCTCAACCGAATGCATCCTTTACACCTCGCAAGTGTTTCCAACCTCGGACTTCATCATGACATGCTTGCGTTGAGCTGCACTCTTCACATTAAGATCGTCTGAAACACCCACCAAGATCGGAATGAACAGACAGATTCAGACATCTTAATCTCGGTAGTTTGAATAGGAATCAAGTCTAGATCACCTCGTTCAGGCGACCCGACTTGGGGGGCATTCCGACGCTAGGCACCATTACAGCAACTTGTTAACTTCATCAAAGTGCAACATGCTGAGCTTGGTTCCGTGACGCTAGGCACCATTACAACAACTTGTTAACTTCATCAAAGTGCAACATGTAACACCCCGATTTTCGTGTGTCAGTTCTTTTAATATGTATTTGTTTTATGAACTATTTTATATTGATAAGATTAAACTATTTTAAGTTATAGTGGCTTGAGTTTGAAATTTAGTTGAAATCACGTTGAATTATATCTTAATACGCTATTGGTAATATATGATTATTATCATTATATATATATTTATTTATTTTATTTTTATAAAATATTAGTGTTTGAGGTATTATTTATCTAGAAAATTATTTTGGTCCATTGAGGTGGTGTTAAAATAATAGTTATAATGATATTGGGATTTAAAAGTGTTTAAAATGGGTTTTGGTTAGTTTTACTCGCATACACCCTCCCGGTTGCTAAGCGCACCCCACCACCGAGTCACTTAAGCCCAGTAGCTCACCCACGAGATGACCTGACCCAATCCGACCCAACTTCGCCCTAGCTTCTTCTTCCTCGTTGTGAAGTTGGCGCAAAAACGGCGGCCATGGTTCCTCACGCGATTTCCTCTCGTTCTCACTCTTCCCTCCATGGATGACCCTCAAACTTCACCCTTCCACTCGAAATCTCCCTCTGAACTCGATTTTAGCATCATTTCCATCGATTACAGCCTTCATCTCGCAAGCTAATCCCTCCCTCAATTCGCGTTTCACCCAACAAACCACCACGGCCTCACCACCATGGTCGACCCTTTCACCTAAGATCGCGGCCTTCCTTGCTTGGGTTTTGTCGACCATCATCATCTTGAGCTAGTCATGGGTCAAATCGAAAATCCACCATGGATTCAACTCCAAACTGTCACATATTCACGTTTTGATGCGTAAGGACTTTTGAACCGTGATTCTCGGTATCCTCACCATCCTCAGTGAATTCCAGCCCCTCTGTATGGCGTTCAAATCCATACCTTCAACTGTTGTCGCTGTGTTGTCTATCCGGGTACTTTCCGATAGTCAAACGTTCTGCCGTTGAAATTAGATCCCGCTCGAGAGTTCGTGACTCGTCCTTGCACTGTGTCAAAAGGAAGAAAGAAGGAAGGAAGGAGGAGCTCGATTCTTGTCGTGGTTCTGTTGGTGACTCCGTAGAGAGAGCTCTGTTTTCGGTTTATTCGAGGTATGGGGGCTCTTCTATACCTATAATAATTTTTAGGATTATGGTTATGTATAGGTTAGGTTGTTGGGTGCTCTAGACTATTGAATTGTTGAGTGTTTGAAATTGTTGAATTGTTGCATGTTTGGAGTAGTTATGTGATTAATTGTATTGTGTTTTGAGTCTGATTGGAATGCCATGTCTCTTGGTAACTTTGGAATAGATATGTTGTTGAATAAGCATATAACATGTTTGTAGAATTTCCTTAATGAAGGTGAGTGTAGATATGTGGAGATTTTGTAGTGTTGTTGAAATACTCGATTAAATTGTTGATGAATTATTGTGGAGAGATTGGATAATATATGCTGTTGACGTGTTGAATGAGCTTAGAGTAGTGGGTGTGTAGATGCTACGGCCTAGGCGCCAATTGCCTAGCAATCTGGCGCCGTGACAGTGTGCGTGGCTGGTGGGTGTGTGTCTTTGGAGCAGGCGCCAAAATTGGCTGCCTGCGTGCGGTGGAAATTGTGAGTGAACCGAGGAGTGGGCGCCAAAGTGGCTGCCAGTGGCGCCAAGTGGCGCCTAGTGTTGCGCCTAGGTGCCATCTTGGTCCCTAATGCTTAGTTTGGTCCAATTGGGTGTGGCAATGTAAATGATGAGTTAATCTACTAAAATAAAAATGGAAACTGAGTGTCTTTATGCGAAGATGTGAAAGCGATGTGGGACTCCGGTCCAAAGCGGTGTGTAGCCCTCAAGGCTAATTTGTTGGTGAGATGGAGATGAGTTAATAACTGAAAAATGGTGAGCCTAATAAGTTGTGACAATATGTGTGTTTGTGGTGCATTGACATAGAGCCTCATGATGCATATGCATAAAGCGATGTGTAGGCTTCGGCCAAAGCGACGTGGGACTCCGGTCCAAAGCGATGAGTGCCCTCAAGGCAAATAGTGGTGATGAAGGATCCTCATGCATGTTGCATACATGCATAAAAATCATACCATGTTAATGAATTTATTGATGATGTGTTGATAATGCGGTGAATTAGTAATGTTTGTTGCCTTGCCAATATGTAATGCCTATCCTATCTATTATTATTTGTATAAAAGACTCACCCTACTGCGTCGTGTTGCCTCGTATGTCGGCAACCTGCAGGTACCCGCGAGTGAGTGCATTCTTATGCCGGTCTTCTAGTAGTCATGTCTCAGCTCTGATATGTAGCACCAGGGGAGGGGCGTAGTCGTCTTTTATTTATCATCTGATGCTTTAGACTTTTATTAATGATGTACTAGGTATAATATTAAACTTAGTGATTCTTCCGATGTGTTGGAGATGTTATTTACATTTTGGTGTTGTAAACTAAAACAGGTGTTGTGGGCCATCCCCAAACTAATGTGCTGCGTATCATATTAATGTTTTAATGTTTTACAGACTTCTTATTATTTGACTATGAGATGATTGTTTTTATAAGCGTTGAAATGTGACATTCCCTTTAATGATTTTATTTTTGAAAACTCTGATAAAATACATATAAATAATAGTTGTTTAGAAAGGGGGTGTTACACAACATGCTGAGCTTGGTTCCGTGACGCTAGGCACCATTACAGCAACTTGTTAACTTCATCAAAGTGCAACATGCTGAGCTTGGTTCCGTGACGCTAGCATCCATGACTCTTCTACGAAGTCGGTAGCTTCGGATACAATCTCGAAAAGACTCTGAAACAAACTTGGCGACGTCAACCTCAACGCGAATATTGCCAATCAACTTCTGTAAATGCACATCCGACGTCACCAACATCGGCCGCTTACTCGATCTCGCAGGCGGAACCGACATCCGACGTCAACCCCAACAAATTTAATCACTTGATTATCCGATTATTAATCTATTTGCACATGATGCTAATCTGTTTCATTTTGGTGAGTTTGGAACCAAGGTACCAAGGCCGAGATCCAGATACAATTCACCATGCCAACGACATCATGGAGTTTTCAAATGCAGGAGTGATCCCTTAGTTAAGAGGATATCCGACATCAATTCCTAGCTCGACTTCGGCAAATCGGTCTATTCCTGAATCTGTTCTCCTTTTTTGAGCAAGATCTGCTTCAAATCAATCGATGCTGATCTCAGGCCCAATATCAGTGTTCCGACTTCAAGCAACTTCGGCCCACTTTCAGCTCGGACACCGACCTCGGTAAACCATTCCCAGACTAATGTACCGACTTTGAGTTTTGCTTCGACTCACCACGCCAAAGGCAACATGAATATTTCCGGCCCGAGATCGATGCGCTAACATATGCACGGACTGACATCAATTGCTAATCCAACTTCGACAAGAAGTTCTACATCCAGGTTCTATTTTTCATTTAATAACACTAGGATAATGGACACATAATCAATCACCGACATTACATTTGTCTTTACCATATTGGTTGCAAATATTTATTGTGCAATACCACCAGCATCATCATTTATTGTTAAAACCGCAAGAAAGTGAATCGCATAAGAAAATAAAGAGATCCCCAGATCAGCCAACTATGATTCTGATTTCATAATCTTTGATGACCGAGCTGGGTGTAATTATAAGATCGTGATCCCTATGCCAAACGACTATGACGTGGCTTGACTCATTCAAGTCCATTTTGCTGGACATCTAGCTTATCTTTTCTCCGTGGGCCACGTGGTTCACTCCACTCCTTCCTTACATCTCGGACCAAGCATCAGTGGATTGAACTCGGCCATCAGATTACATTTTGGGCCTTATGTACCTTGCTTTAATAAAATACTAAATCCACTCCACCAGGATGCAAGAAGTGGAGCCAGGTGATATTAAATTTTGATATTTCATTTGCTATTTGATTCATGTTTGGTTAGGAAGGAACCAAGGTACCGACATCGGGTTTCGGTTTATCTCACCACATTGGCGACCAGTCCAGCCCCAGAGAAATCAGTTCTAAATTTATAAATTTACAACGTCGGCTGCTAAGCTCCGATTCTCCCTCATTATTTCCGACTTCCAACCTCAGAGTCTCATCACTCAATGCATATTCTAGTCATTGTTTGGCAAGGCGGCCATTTGTCTTTTAATGATCTGAGTTGGAATCCATGTGCTCTCCTTGTGACCTGTTTTGATACCTGACCATGCCGTCACTTTGGCATCTGACCACATAGAGCAAAGTGGACGTTGAATTTTATCCATCAAAACCATGCTTGGAATCAAGCCAATGTCAAGATTAGTAACATCACCGCGAGAACTCTCGACCTCGGCGTCACAAGGTCCTTGGTGCTTACTCTCCGCAGCTAGGACGTGATCCTAATTAAGCAAGATGTATCATCATCGGCCTATGAAATGGGTTTTCCTTAATCTTCAAGGCAACCTCGCGCTTCATTTGGGGAAAACGACAAGATACTATTCACATACATCTACATTGGTCTGGTCTTCAAGTCAAAAGAAGTTATACTCAATTTTGAGATCATGGCAAGTTCGGTGACCGACTTTCCTCCATGACAGCATCCGCGACGATACAAACCCAGGTCGATCTCACTGATTTAACCTCAAATTACGAGCCTTCAGCAAATACATCGACGCTGTTCTGGTCTTCGAAAACCAACCTCATCATGTCGAGAACCATCCAATTAAACATGTTGTTCGACGAACTTTAAATTGGAAGAAACTCATTCCAGAATCCGAAGATAATCTCGGAAGAAGGACGAGAAGGAACAACCTCGGCTAGGCAATAACCTTGATTTCCAGCACGAGCGGTTTTCCCCTCCATATCGAAGCTGATTGATGCCGATGGGGAACCATGCTCGCCAAAGCCACATACCGGGACCGGGATCATTCTCAGAATGCAGAATGACGGCACGGTTGGGGTAATATTGGACTGAGATCATTCTGAGGATCAATAATTGATTGCCATTTACGTGAACACTATGATGTTGTCCGACATAACTTCCCGAGGCCACCTGCAAGTCCAACAACTACTTTAAACTGAAATGCCAAGAGGAAAATTATCTCGTTCCTACATCCACAACATTTGCAATTCTAATTCACGGGGATCTTGTTGACCAACAAAATCAATGGAATCCCCTCAAAGAATCTTGAGATATCTTCTTTAACATGTCCGTTCAAGTGCCAGTTCGATTATTGGTAATCTCTGATGTAGTAATTATGCGAGCTAGACACCAGCGAGAGCAATATGTTGACCTCACCAAAGTGCAGTATGCTAAGCTCGGTGTCGTAGCCCGAAATCGGAAGCATCCGTCTTTCCTCCACAAAATCGGTGAAAGAACCTTGACAAAAACTCAGAACGTCAATCTCATGCATGACAATTTCAATCTGTGATGTCGACGAGATATGTTGCCAATTCTATGGCAACGTCCGATGTGAGCTGAAGTATGAACTTATGTGCATTGGTCCGATCTTGAGCTCAGCGTGAAATCAATGCCGAGTTTGAAGCGAGACTCCGTAGACAATGCCCAACACCACAAAAGTGGATTACGTAGCTACACGCCGGGCCCCATCCTTCACATAGCATTTAATATTTCTGATTGATTCATATCCGAATGTGTTGAAAGGTCAAATGGTCGGTCAAAAACCAATTTTCCTTGGTCAACATGCGAGCTGCAGTGTACCTTTAAAGGTGAATTTCTTAATAGACTCGGCTTTTTCAAGGCAGTCTATTCCGGTATTACGTGATTTGATCACTTATCAATAGACTTAGTTTTTTTTTAAGGCATTCTATTCCGACATTACATGTCGAACCTCTTAGCCTGGAGAGTTGCTCCCAAGACGACGTTATATGTTGAATCTCGCCATAGACTTAGCTTTTTCAAGGCATTCTATTCCGACATTACATGTCGAACCTCTTAGCCTGGAGAGTTGCTCCCAGGACGACGTTATATGTTGAATCTCGGCATAGAC
Organism: Oxytropis ochrocephala; assembly: GCA_020916435.1. Taxonomy (NCBI): domain Eukaryota; kingdom Viridiplantae; phylum Streptophyta; class Magnoliopsida; order Fabales; family Fabaceae; genus Oxytropis; species Oxytropis ochrocephala. The sequence continues at coordinate 66,011,427 of CM037091.1, read as the reverse complement.
TTAGCTTTTTCAAGGCATTCTATTCCGACATTACATGTCGAACCTCTTAGCCTAGAGAGTTGCTCCCAGGACGACGTTATATGTTGAATCTCGGCATAGACTTAGCTTTTTCAAGGCATTCTATTCCGACATTACATGTCAAACCTCTTAGCCTGGAGAGTTGCTCCCAGGACGACGTTATATGTTGAATCTCGGCATAGACTTAGCTTTTACAAGGCATTCTATTCCGACATTTGCAATTCTAATTAACGGGGATCTTGTTGACCAACAAAATCAATGGAACCCCCTCAAAGGATCTTGAGATATCTTCTTTAACATGTCTGTTCAAATGCCAGTTCGATTATTGTTAATCTCTGATGTAGTAATTATGAGAGCTAGACACCAGCGAGAGCAATATGTTGACCTCACCAAAGTGCAGTATGCTAAGCTCGGTGTCGTAGCCCGAAATCGGAAGCATCCGTCGTTCCTCCACAAAAGTAAAAGAGCCTTGACAAAAACTCAGAACGTCAATCTCATGCATGACAATTTCAATCTGTGATGTCGACGAGGTATGATGCCAATTCTTTGGCAACGTCCGATGAGAGCTGAAGTGTGAACTTATGCGCATTGGTCCGATCTAGAGCTCAGCGTGAAATCAATGCCGAGTTTTAAGTAAGACTCCGTAGACAATGCCCAACACCATAAAAGTGGATTACGTAGGAACATAGCTGCACTTATCAATAGACTCGGCTTTTTCAAGGCAGTCTATTCCGGTATTACGTGATTTGATCACATATCAATAGACTCGGAGTTACTCCCACTTATCAATAGACTCGGAGTTAGCGTCACTATCGCTTCTCAGTCACACCGACGGGGTGAATTCGTGAGGAAGGTATCAAGATCACTGCAAGATCATCGTATTCGCAAATAAATTTCGTTCTACTAGGCACGCCTTGGAAACGTGCCGACCTCGATGTCGATGACGTCACGCTACTGTGATGTTCTACATTAGGACGTTCCCCACTGATCTCTCTCACACTTCATGAAAGATATGTTTCTAATCTCGGATCCGACTTCAGCTTTGCGAATAAAAGCACCATTGCCGATGTCGTCTACAAGTCGAAGAGATTCATGTACTCGGCATGTAACACCCCAAATATTAAATTGGGGAATTATTTAATTGATTTGCTTAGGTGGTTAATTAATTAATTTAATTAAATGAGTATTTGACTAATCTAGTTAAGTAGTATTTTAGTTGGCTATATTAAAATAAATTAGGGGTAAGTAATTAATTTAAAGAGAGGTGTAGTAGATAAATGAAAAATATTTTAGTTAAATTGGGATGGTGTATGGAAGTATCTAGGAGGTGCTAATAAAAGGCCCAAGTCACTTAGTGACCCAAGCCCATATACCTAAAACCCTTAAAACCTAAAGGAAGGTCTCATTACCCTCATTTTGAGAGAAAACCAACGAAAGAAATGGAGAGGAGAAAGGGAGGGTGGCCGACGCATGCAAGGAAGGGAAAAGGAGGGAACTTCATCTTGGATTTTGCTTGGTAAGTAGAGTTTCTTGGTCCTTTCATCACCATTCTTCTTCCTCTTTCTAGTATAGTAACCTTTGACCACTCATTCCCTTTGTTGTTGATTTTCATTTTTCACCCAAGAGAGAGTAGATATTTCGGTTCCAGCTGGAAAAGAGGTTGGGGGTACTCCATTTGGTGATTTTTGGTGTTTGCTTGGAGGTTCAAGCTTGAGAAAGGTTAGGGGATTCTCCATACATCTTTTATAGCTTGTAGGATGTGTATTATAGTGAGAATAGCTCTAGGAATGATTGTGTTGATTGTATGTTGATTGTATGTTGATTGTATAATTGATGTTTAAATGCTTGAATTTGGTTATAGCATGTTGATTGTTGTTTTGGAAGCATGAGTTGTGATATATGCATAGTGTATGTTTGATGATTTGGTCATATGAGCATGAACAAGTAAATATGATAATTAGCATTAATAATTCATTGGCTATGTTGGTGTAGTTATGTGAGAATTAATTTGTTTGGAAGAAATTAGGTTTTTGAAGTGTGTTGGGTATGGGTTGGAAGGGGGGGGCGCCAAATGCCTAGCATTTTGGCGCCGTTCTTGAAATTGTGAGTGTGGGGTTGTGCAGAGGGGGCGCCATTCTTGCCGGGCAACTTGGCGCTGTGTCCAAGAACCGTGTGTGTGTGTGTGTGTGGGGGGGCGCCATTCTTTGGGCAACTTGGCGCTGTGTCCGAAATGGTGTCTTTGCGCGCCATCTTGCTGGCGCGCAAACTTACGCGCAAGATGGCTAAGGCTTGATCAAGATCTGCGCGCCATCTTGCACGCAGCGGCCCTACGCAGCGTAACCTCGCGCACACCTCCCCACGGGAGGACGAAACTTTGAGAGTTAGAGCGACCTATCGCGCGCCTTCTTGCGCGCGCTCTTCTGCGCGCGCCGGTGTGTGCGCCCAAAGTGGGATCTTCCAAAACCTTGTGGCCGTTGAATTCCTAAGTTCCTAAATTTATTTTGGTGTGTCAAAATGGTCCCTAAGTGAAGAAAAGGTCCTTAGGTGAGAATTAATTGATAACTAATAAATTGATGACAACAATTAGTGCGGTGATGGTGAACAATTGATGAGGTGATGGTAACCAATTGATGAGGTGATGATAAACAATTGACGAGGGGGTGTTGGACAACTAAAGAGATAGTAGTTAATAGTTGATGCGGTGTGTTTAGTGTGGTGTGATGCATTGTCATATTGTCACATGAATCATATGCATGGCCTCGGCCAAACAGTTGATGAGTGGCTTCGGCCAAACAGTTGATGAGGGGCTTCGGCCAACAGTTGATGAGTTACCCGACGGGGTGGTGAGGTGAATATGGATCCACATGCATATTGCACACATGCATACCATCATACATTCATGAAATGCTTGTTGATGCTTAACTAAATTGTGAGTGCTGCTCTTGGCTTTATAAATGAATGGTAAATGCCTTAATTGCGAATGATTGATGTTGCTAGATGTTTTCTAATTATAATGCTTATCTTACTTGTTATAATTTATGTAAAGAGACTCACCCTAGCATTTCTTGTTGCCTGCTCTCGTGGCGACAAACAGGTGATTCCGAGTGATGGCGCTGTGTCTTTGGGGTCTTAATGAGTCAGCTCTGATAGTAACACCGGGGTTGGGGGTCCTATTATTATTTATGGTTATGTATTGAACTCATTATGAACCTATGTAATGAGTACGTGAACTCAATTTTATTTCCGCTGTGCTGCAAATTATTGATGGATTACTGTAAACGTTAAACAGGTTATTTTGAGGATTGTAGTCCACTTGACTATGTAATGCATGATACGCGTTGATGCGTTTGGATTTTTAATTATGTATTGATGATATTTTATTTGAAATGTACCACCCTCTTCGAGGTGCGTGGAAGGTTTTGAAAAACTCTGATTTTATTAATTAATTAGCTTTAAATATAAGGGGGTGTTACATAAGTGGTATCAGAGCAGTTCGGTCCGTCCGACCAATTTGTCGAGTCTGTTAACCCTCGAGTCTTGGTACTCGCTCTAAATCATAATTGTGTTGCTGTTTATTACTATTACCTTTGTTGGTTTGTTCTTTCATTGACATGTTTTGTAAATTATCTAATGGATAGCGATTGAAAGATTATATTGTATTATTGAAGTAGGTGTGACCGAACTGTGTAACTGGTGGTTGCAGTATTGATTTTGTCTGTTCGTGACTGTTGTGTGTATCATTAAGATGTGTGATTAAAAGAGTTCTAACGACGTCAAAGGAGTGAAAGTCGTGACGACGCCTTCGCACTCCGGACTGCGTTAAAAGTCTTTTAATGCGGTAGTTACAAATTGAAGGAAAGTAGTTGTTGTGACCTTAATTAGTTGGTTGTATGAGTAGGAGGGACTGATCACCCCAATCACTCATCCCAATGAAAGAGGCGACAATAACTCATGGATTGTTATTAAATTTGGATGCATGCCCTAATTCTAACTTGATTGATTGCTTGATTGACGTCCTTGCCATAAGTTGATTGTTTGTGATGTATATGAGTTAAATTGCTTTGTGCTTAATTGATTCGAAGATTGTATGCCAAAATAAAAATGATGTGTAAGGCTATATTTTCATTAACTCAACTACGATTGCATAATTTGAAGTTTGACACCTTCCGTGTTTCAATTGAACTTGTTTAGTGAGCATGATGTGATTTGTCACAATTAAATGATAATTTTCCTTACCACTGGAGTTGTGTCGGAAACTAGGATTTTGAACTAATAAGTGGTTGTTTATGTGGTTGCATAATTGTGTGATAGTAAGCTTTAGGGTTGCATATGTTTCCCTTTTTGGACAAACTGTAAGTTCTATGATTTTCAAAAAGAAACGGTAAGTGGAAAATTTTATGCTAAAAGGAAAACGAAGGTGATGTCCAAATTAATGTTGTGTTTGGCTTTCATGTGGTTCTAAGATTTTATTTCGAAAAGTGACATAAACTCGGCTTTTGAACCGATTAGGTTGTGATTTAGTGATGTTTGAAAGATTATGAGATTGGGCATAAATTGCACAATTTAATGAGTTAGAATTTTTATGCCCCGAGGATGTGAGTCCAATAATACTTGTCAAGGTTTTGGAAACGAACATATACACTTTTGAATACCTTCTAAATATGAATTCCAATTGTGAAAATTTTGTTCGATTTATGATTTAACGGTGGCCCTTGTTGTTACTATTACCATTATTAATTGTCACTTCTTGGTTTGATTACGTGGCTCCTAAAATCTAATGATGAAACGTGCGGCGAGATCTTTTATGCACTTATATTACTTGAATTAATTTTCTTCGCTAGATGTTGACAAGGAGATTTAAATTCATTCGCTTAAACCAACATCAAGTCTTGTAATCGAAGCAAGTGTGTTAGAAAACATGTGTTGGGTATATTATTTTGGTGATATGAAATCTATTAAGTTTAGTAGAATTGTATGCCATGATGTTTTCTAGGGGAAGTTGTAAAATTGCGTGTTAACCAATCTCTAGGAATAAAGAAAATCGAAGGAAAAGCCTAAGTGTTTAATCTTTCGAAATTGTGTGTTTAAATTAGTTGCATAGTTGGTTATGCTTGTTTGGCGTTTGATGAAATGCAAATGTATGTGATGATTATAATTGGTTGGTAATTGATTGTGATGAGTCTTACTTGCGTATGATTTCTGTGCGTTACTGGATACTGATTCAGCCTTTTAAGAACTGGTATTGTTTGGTCAATTGAAAAAAAAAAAAAATTATGTGGTTTGTTATTTCGAAACTTGATGAAATGCTTGTTAATTTGCCACGGGTTGGGTTGGATTCGGAGTTGTAGAACTCAAGATATAGGCGAAACAAGTTAGGTTAAAATTCTGGAAAACAATCTGGACACTGTTCAGTTTTTAGAAACTGGTACTGTTTGGTTGAGTCAAAAATTATGTGGCTGAATGTTTTCGAAAATAGACTCAAAGTCGGTCGTTTTGGCACTAGTTTCGTTAAATTCGGAGTTGTGTAGCTCCATTTATGAATTTCCAAAGTCGAGTCAAATTTCTAGAGTCAAACTGTGATTACGTTCGGTTGTTGCAAGTTTTACGTCCCCGAATGAACTCCGTTTTGAACGATTCTTTTTCCATTAGAAACTACACTCAAAATTCTTTTATTCGGGCTAAAGTTTTGTCTCGTTTGGTCAAGTTTAAGTCGATTTATCGTGAAATGAAATAGGAGGACAGAATCTGTCAAGTCTGAAAACTGTTTGGGTTATTTCTAAAAACTGTACTAATTGGCTCATTGTTTTGAAACTTTAAAGATATTTTCAGAAACTACACATCCGTGGCTTTCCAACGAGTATTTATTTGTCGGAATCCGAGGTCGTTTACTATTTTAATTAATTCGCCAAAGTAGGCGCAAGGTTGCAGAATTTTCTGCACCTGAGTTTAGAAAGAATCATTTGAACGTTGAATAAAATCATTAATTGTGGGATAGGTTGAACTTGAATTTTGTTGTTATGATTGTGTAATTGTTGATGTGAATAATGTGGAATATATGATAATTGTTGGAATCGGTATTGTTGTGTTAATTACGATGTTAGGTTGTTTGGCCTCTGACCATAATTGTTGTTGTTTCCTTGTGTTGGGTAGTCGAGTAGGATTCTGACAACCTACAGATTAGAATACCGAATCGGAAAATAGGAATATAGGGGAGAGTGTTCGAGCTATTGTGTATACGATAGGACTTGGAGGAGGACGGTTAGAGGGCTAAGAATGGTGGAGGTTGAACTCATAAGTTTAGCATAGATCTTCGAGGAGGATAGCAATCATTCGTACAAGATAGTGAAGGAGAAGAGGAGTTCTCGGTTTAGTAGGAAGCCTATGTCGTGTCAGGTGGTAAGGGCAAGAGAGAGGAAAGTTCGGGCAAAGAGCCAAGTGGGGGAGACGCTACCGCGGGAATTGTGTGTCATCCTGGAACCTGTAGTGGCGATTTGTGCTTAGGATGGGAGTGCACAGTTATGTAACCTAAGCGGTGAAGTCAATATTTTAGGTGGAGACCCATGAGGAGAGGTAGACGCATACGTTAGTGTCTCATAGACCAAAGAATAGAACTTTGAAAGGGTTGTAGGTGGATGTACCGGGATTAACATTAGGATTTAAATCGTGTAAGTTTTCGAAGAGATTAAGTGCGAACTAGATTCATCTTATTGTTGAGATTAGCGTGATTTTCGAGGACGAAAATATTCTAAGTGGGGGAGAGTTGTAACACCCCAAATATTAAATTGGGGAATTATTTAATTGATTTGCTTAGGTGGTTAATTAATTAATTTAATTAAATGAGTATTTGACTAATCTAGTTAAGTAGTATTTTAGTTGGCTATATTAAAATAAATTAGGGGTAAGTAATTAATTTAAAGAGAGGTGTAGTAGATAAATGAAAAATATTTTAGTTAAATTGGGATGGTGTATGGAAGTATCTAGGAGGTGCTAATAAAAGGCCCAAGTCACTTAGTGACCCAAGCCCATATACCTAAAACCCTTAAAACCTAAAGGAAGGTCTCATTACCCTCATTTTGAGAGAAAACCAACGAAAGAAATGGAGAGGAGAAAGGGAGGGTGGCCGACGATGCAAGGAAGGGAAAAGGAGGAACTTCATCTTGGATTTTGCTTGGTAAGTAGAGTTTCTTGGTCCTTTCATCACCATTCTTCTTCCTCTTTCTAGTATAGTAACCTTTGACCACTCATTCCCTTTGTTGTTGATTTTCATTTTTCACCCAAGAGAGAGTAGATATTTCGGTGCCCACCTGAAAAGAGGTTGGGGTACTCCATTTGGTGATTTTTGGTGTTTGCTTGGAGGTTCAAGCTTGAGAAAGGTTAGGGATTCTCCATACATCTTTTATAGCTTGTAGGATGTGTATTATAGTGAGAATAGCTCTAGGAATGATTGTGTTGATTGTATGTTGATTGTATGTTGATTGTATAATTGATGTTTAAATGCTTGAATTTGGTTATAGCATGTTGATTGTTGTTTTGGAAGCATGAGTTGTGATATATGCATAGTGTATGTTTGATGATTTGGTCATATGAGCATGAACAAGTAAATATGATAATTAGCATTAATAATTCATTGGCTATGTTGGTGTAGTTATGTGAGAATTAATTTGTTTGGAAGAAATTAGGTTTTTGAAGTGTGTTGGGTATGGGTTGGAGGGGGGGGCGCCAAATGCCTAGCATTTTGGCGCCTGGTTGCTGAAATTGTGAGTGTGGGGTTGCAGAGAGGGGCGCCGATTGCCGGGCAACTTGGCGCTGTGTCCAAGAACCGTGTGTGTGTGTGGCAGGGGGGGGCGCCAGTTGCTGGGCAACTTGGCGCTCGTGGTTCGAAATGGTGTCTTTGCGCGCCATCCATCTTGCAAGCGCAAACTTACGCGCAAGATGGCCAAGGCTTGATCAAGATCGCGCGCCATCTTGCACGCTGCGTCCTACGCAGTAAGAACTCGCAGGCGCACACCTCCCACAGGAGGACAGAAACTTTGAGAGTTAGAGCGACCTATCCGCGCGCCTTCTTGCGCGCCTCTCTTCTGCGCGCCAGTGTGTGCGCCTCCAGTGGGGATCTTCCAAAACCTTGTGCTGTTGAATTCCTAAGTTCCTAAATTTATTTTGGTGTGTCAAAATGGTCCCTAAGTGAAGAAAAGGTCCTTAGGTGAGAATTAATTGATAACTAATAAATTGATGACAACAATTGGTGCGGTGATGGTGAACAATTGATGAGGTGATGGTAACCAATTGATGAGGTGATGATAAACAATTGACGAGGGGGTGTTGGACAACTAAAGAGATAGTAGTTAATAGTTGATGCGGTGTGTTTAGTGTGGTGTGATGCATTGTCATATTGTCACATGAATCATATGCATGGCCTCGGCCAAACAGTTGATGAGTGGCTTCGGCCAAACAGTTGATGAGGGGCTTCGGCCAACAGTTGATGAGTTACCCGACGGGGTGGTGAGGTGAATATGGATCCACATGCATATTGCACACATGCATACCATCATACATTCATGAAATGCTTGTTGATGCTTAACTAAATTGTGAGTGCTGCTCTTGGCTTTATAAATGAATGGTAAATGCCTTAATTGCGAATGATTGATGTTGCTAGATGTTTTCTAATTATAATGCTTATCTTACTTGTTATAATTTATGTAAAGAGACTCACCCTAGCATTTCTTGTTGCCTGCTCTCGTGGCGACAAACAGTGATTCCGAGTGATGGCGCTGCGTGTCTTTGGGGTCTTAATGAGTCAGCTCTGATAGTAACACCGGGGTTGGGGGTCCTATTATTATTTATGGTTATGTATTGAACTCATTATGAACCTATGTAATGAGTACGTGAACTCAATTTTATTTCCGCTGTGCTGCAAATTATTGATGGATTACTGTAAACGTTAAACAGGTTATTTTGAGGATTGTAGTCCACTTGACTATGTAATGCATGATACGCGTTGATGCGTTTGGATTTTTAATTATGTATTGATGATATTTTATTTGAAATGTACCACCCTCTTCGAGGTGCGTGGAAGGTTTTGAAAAACTCTGATTTTATTAATTAATTAGCTTTAAATATAAGGGGGTGTTACACGGCAGCCTTACATTGCCGACTTCGGCTTTTCAATCCGGTGCCTGTGACTACAACTAACACTTCGACCCCGACTTCAAAGCCGTAATCCACCTTGCGAATTCGGTTCTCCGTCGAAAACGACCAGCTCGGCAATTGGTTCATGTCGCATGCCGATTTCAAGTCTGCACTACCCCCCAACTTAAGCGTCGTACTCCGGGTAGTCGCGCTTCAAAGAAGCAGCAGCATCTAGCATAAAAATTCTTGTATCCCTGGTGTTCGTTTTGTTTTGTTAAATTGTGTACTGGGCAGGAATAAGCATCATCCACTAACTGGGCCTTTTCTCAAATTAACGGGCCGACCTTGATGGGTGGACAAGTGAATGTCCACATATCTTGAAACTTGATCAGTTGGACCAATTCAAACAGTTTGGACCATTCATCCCATTCCTACATGCACTTCATTTGCATTCCTGCCACCAAGCCACGGTTACAACATCTCAAATGGGGTAATGGTTTGTCATTTTATTAAATATCTTTAAATACTAACAATCGGTTTTACTTTGGTAAGTTTGGAACTAAGGCACTAACGCCGAGGTTTGGATCAATTCACCACGTCAAACACAACATGGAGATTTTCGGTCTGATATCGATGCGTTAACATATACGCTGGCCAACATCAATTTCTAATCCAACCTCAACATGAAGATTCAACATCTAGGAGTTAACAGAGAGCGGGGGCTACTAAGATCGTGGTCACCACATACTTAATAAGGCCAGATTTCAGATCAACCCCGTCCTCAGATTGTTATCTTCAACCAGGTTCTAGTTCAACCTCTACTCATCCTATCTCGCTTCACCGAGTTTCAGATCAACCCCGCCCTCGATTGTTATCTTCACCTGTGTTCTAGTTCAACCTCGGCCTCATCCTATCTGCCCCCACGGGTTTCAGATCAACCCCGTCCTCAGATTATTATCTTCAGCCAGGTTCTAGTTCAACCTCGGCCTCATCTTATCTTCTTCAGCCAGGTTCCAGATCAACCTCGGCCTCCGTCTTCTCTCTTCGGTCAACTCTCAGGACCTTCCACGTCGTCAGCATAGACAGTATTCAATGGTTCAAAGATCGGTAAAAACAAACCGGGAGACCGAAGTTTGTTGTCCTGAAAGGACCAACAGGCAGCGCATGGACCAACGCGTGAACGAAGCGTCATCATTATGAAACCTCTTGATTTTCTCAAAAAGTCGCCTCGATTGAAGATAAATCGTTCATCGCATTCTCAGGATCTAATGATCGGGGTCAACTAAATCGGCCAAAACATAGTAAGTTGGTCTATCATTAACCTCGGGACCTCATCACAAAGAATCAAGCCAGAGTTCGCCCTTTAAGCGACCTAGCTTGGGGGGCAACTGTTATGGAGTAAAAGTATTCTTGTTATTTACACCCCCTCTCTCAAAAACAAAGTTATTGGGCTACCAAACACACCAAGGCCCAAATCCATTCATCAAAGGCTCACAATACACCTCCTCAATGGAGGGTCCAGATCCCTTCACTCAAGCACTCTTTGGCTCTATAAATATAGCATTCATGACCAATTTAAAGGTAGACATTGATTACCCATTAATACTTGCATTTTAACTCTCCAAAGCCTGATTTTAGCATCGGAGTGACTTTGCAGGTACACCCCACCTCAGTCTCGGCCACTTGAAGCTCGACCACTTCCAGCTCGGCCACTTCCAACTCGAAACATCAACCTCAGCCGAAACCGTTACTGATCAATCTTATCTCCTACCTACTATCTAGGATCGACTGACCCTTAGATACTGATGTGAAGTAATATATATATATATATATATATATATATATATATATATATATATATATATATATAAGAGTTTCAATAGCCAATTATATATTTTGTGGTATATATATATATATATAAGAGTTTCAATAGCCAATTTTGAAGAGTCGGGTGGTGCAATGGTTGTACAAGTTTTATGCATTTAGAGAATACGAGTTCAAATCATGGTATTTATCATTTTTAACATAAATAACACAAATTGATAATTAAATTTGCTTATGGGAATGAAATAAAAGGTACCCGCTGGGATTGAACAACGGACCCTCTTAATTAAAAGGTACCGTTGCACCAAATGATTTGATTGATCATCCTTGCGTTACGAAAAGTATTTATATTATATTTAGTATCTTAAAACTATATGCGGCTTGGCATGCCTATTTAAATTGATTTGGATTTTTGTGAGAATAATTTTTTGATATGTGGCATGATTTTTTGTTGGTTTATTTTTTGGTTGTTTTTTTTTCTCTTCTTCCTTCTTTGTTTCACTTTTTTTTGTTTCTTACTTCTATTTTTATTTTGTTATTTCATTATTTTTTTACCATGTCATTGGTACGTAATTTTCATTGTCTTTGTCGATGAATAATCTACGCTGAGGAGTTTGGCTAACCACGAGTCTCCCATCCCAACAGAGTTTTTACCACATCCAAAGTTCTTTTTTTATATTTGAAGGTTTTCTTTTTTTATTTTTATTTTTTATATTTTAAGGGATACTTTACAGTCTCAAAAATTTTTAGATGTTTAAATATGCAAATTTTTGGTGGAAAACTATTTAAGTTCATGACAAAACACATAAAGTGCGATGCTAAACAATGTGATTTTGTGTAGTTGATGGGGAAAAAATCATTTTGTAACTAAATGTGTAAAGTGAAATATTAAGCGGTGTGCTTAGGGGTTCTTTAGGGTTTAGAAAAATATTTAATTTTACCGATGACTAATCTACACCGGGGAAACTAGCTGACCACGAGAACTCGGCTTTGTCGGCTTGTGTGGTTATCTTCTCCCAATAGAGTTTTGGTCACACCCAAGGTTCTTCTTTAATATTTTATGGTTTTGTATTTTTTTTCTTTTTTATATTTTAAGAGGTACTTTACAATCTAGAAAAATCTTACATGATGAAATATGAAAATTTTGGGTGAAAAAATGTTTAATTTCGTAAGAAAAAAAGTAATGTGAAATGCTAAACAATGTGCTTTGGTGTAGTTGATGGGGACAAAATTATTTTACCGCAAAATGCGTAACGCTAAATTTTATGCAGTGTGTTTTGGGGTACTTTAGGATTCCGAATTTTTTTTAAGTCTTAAAATACTAGAAGTTTCTTCGTAAATAATCTGGTTTGGTAAAAATAATAAGTTTGTGACAAAATACGAAGTGCAATGTTGATAAAGTGTATTTTGGGGAACTTGAAGTGCATGAAAAAATTACGATGTTTAAATAAGCGAAGTTCGTTCCTCAATAATCTATTTGATGAAAAAAATTCATAACAAAATACATAAAGTGTGATTCTAGGCAGTCTGTTTTGGTGTACTTGAGAATAAAAAAAAATTACATGTCCAAATTGGTATTTTCTTCTTGATTTAGATAATTTCGCATCAACAAGTATTAGAAGCATTCTTAAATTTGTGTTTAGTTTTAAATCAAACCGTGCATGATCGACAAAATCCTACAACCGGCTCAGGACGGATCTATCAACCTCAAGAGCAAACTAAGCCAGAATAGTCATTCTTGATGGATTGTTGTTTATGTTACAACTTTTAAGCTGTTTGTGATATAACTTGATCTAATATGTGTGACTAGACTGTTGTTTTTGCTCCATCTTTATGTTGTTTGTGTTATATGACTTGATCTGATATGTTTGACTTTTGTCTTTAATTGTGATGTCTTTCTAATACTTAGAATTTGTTTGATATTATTATTTACTATTGTTTTTGTTTAAAAGTAATTTATTTAATCAATAGTTAGACAACCCGTCCATCTGAGTCAATTGGTTTTTTTTTTGTTTCCTTTCTTTTACTTTTTTTGTTACCATCTCATTAGTGTGCAGTTTTCATCGGCTTTAACGATGACTAATGTACACTGGAGAAGTTGGCTGACCACGAGTGTAACACCCCCTTAACTTCTAATACTACTTAGCAATTAAATCAGAGTTTTCAAAAACCACTCAAGGAGTGCTACATTTTTCGACAAGGACTTAACCAAGCAAAACAATCAAACATTTGCGCAGCTAAAACAGTGATAGTGTAATGCACATATGTCACTTCGGAATAGAAGGAAACGAGCTCATCAAGTAACAAGTTATTAGTTACAACTTAGTCAAAATAATACAAGTTCCAAAAGACGTAGGTTTACAACACAAAATAACCTACATACAGATCACTACACTACTCGGCCCCCAGTGTTACACTACCAGAGCAAAATGACGACGCCTAAAGACACCGAGTGAGGACCGACTACTCAAGGATACCGCAAGTTGCCACATGAGAGCAACATAAAAGCAGCTAGGGTGAGTCTCTAAACACATATAATAAAGTTTATGACAAGCATTATGCTAAGCAAACACATATAAACATCTCAAGACAAAGACACGAATACACGATCATTTAGTGCATGAGTTATATGAATGATGCGACCCATCCTTTCGTGGTATATGCATGATGGATCCATTAAGACCAAGTCTTCGCTATCACCTTTGGATCAAGTCCTTAGGACCAAGTCTCTGCTATCACCTTAGGATCAAGTCCAAGACCAAGTCTTCGCTATCACCTTATGCTTATGATTTATGCGACGCCATGAACAATGCATAACACACCACATATACATTATTCAATTAAATCATAACACCATTTCAAGAACTCACCAATTAGATCGCAACCTTTTATTCATAATAGGACCGAAATCCTCTGCTTTCACCTCTAGGACCAAAGTCCTCTGCTTTCACCATTTTTCATTTATTCAATGCCCCTCAGGGACTTCCACGTTTAATTAATTCTCTACTCGTAGCCCTACGGCCAAGGCAACTCTCCTACGTCATTACGACATTAAGGCCGACGTCTCCATAACGGTCTACAGCACTAGGACTGTCGCCCTCAACTCACCGATCACCTCGGTTCCAAGTGGTGGACTAAAGAGTCCCCACAAGGACTACCCTATAACTTAGGACTAAATGTCGACAAGGGACTAAAAATAACTAACGCTACTTAGCCCCTTACGCTCCGTCACCTATATTCGACACTTACGCATTGGCACACATATACGCCTCACTTCGACAAGTACAATTCGATACCTACACTTAGTCCAACGCACTCTTATACTTCTATGTACTCTCCTTCGACTCATGTGTATAAGTCGACACACCCATCTCTCGACCCTTACACACCTCGACGTACACACTCATCTCTCGACACTTACATACTTCGACGCACTCATCTCTTCTCTCGACACTTACATACTTCGACGCACTCATCTCTTCTCTCGACACTTACATACTTCGACGCACTCATCTCTTCTCTCGACACTTACATACTTCGACACACTCATCTCTTCTCTCGACACTTACCTATTCACTTAAGTTCCAGCTTACGTATGGGATGGTAACTTCACCTCGGCAATCCTAAACCGACTACCCCATTTAACTCAACGCATACTCGACGCCTTATGTTATACGCCGCCTACTCCTTCGTTATCCTAAGTCTATTCTTTAAGGACCTCTCCAAGATTATGTTACCCACCCTCACCCACTCTCGCTCACTGGGACTGAGAGCTTCCTCAGCTCCCATTTCACTCCTTCTTCCTTCGTAGGACCAACTCTCTCATTCACTCTACACCACTCCACTGAAGTGAGCCAAACACAACATCAAAACACGAAAACACATCAAGCATGCAAAGCAACTCAAAGAAACATAGCTACGCTTCTACTCACACATAACCATTCATCATAATACATGATTATACATGAAAGAGAGCCCCCTAACCTTGTTCAGTTGAGCAAACGTCCCTCTCTTCACCGATTCCTCCAGTTAACACTCGCAGCAACACTTCTCCGTTGAGCTTGAGCTTCTTCCTCGCCAAAATGCTCTCCCTTCTCTCTAGAAATCTGATCTCACCTACCAACTTCTCTCTCTTACTTTCTTAGATTCCTTTTTGGTGGAAACATGCACCCTCTCCTACGACACTTTCATTTAAGGCACACACTTGGGCCCCTAATGACTCATGGGCCTCCAATGGCTCTTGGCCTCTACGTCCACCTCCTCCATTTCACTTAAGCATCTCCTAAAGAAATAAACTCCTAATTAATACTTGGCTTAATTAAAAAGTTGTAAACCTTAAATAACTCGACTAAATAATTAATTAATTAAACTATTTTGGGGTGTTACAACTCTCCCCCACTTGGAATATTTCGTCCTCGAAATCTTACCTGAAGCAAACAACTCAGGATAGGCTTCCTGCATCTTGCTCTCCAGCTCCCAAGTAGCATTCTCACCGGCAGCTCCAAACCAAATCACCTTCACTAGCTTGATCTCTTTTCCTCTTAAAGTCTTCACTTCTCGGTCTTCAATCCTAATCCAAGACTGTCTCCACAGTCAAGTTCTCCTTACTTGCACGTCGTCCACTTGAATTACATGGGACTGGTCCCAAATATATTTCTCGGTGAGACACATGGAACACATTATGCAAATTCGACAGATTAGGTGGCAAAGCAACTCAGTAAGCCACCTTCCCAACTCTCTCTAGGATCCGATATGGACCAATGAAACGAGGGGACAACTTCTTAGCCTTCAAAGCTCGACCCACACCAGTCACCGGATTGACTCTCAGAAACACATGCTCACCTACTTGAAACTCCAAATCCTTCCTCCTCTTGTCATGGTAGCTCTTCTGCCTACTCTGCGAAGCCTTCATTTTCTCTTGAATTTGCTTTACCTTCTGCGGTGTCTCTCTCGCCACGACCTCGGGTCCGAGTACCACACCTTCTCCGACTCACTCCAACACAATGGAGTCCGCACCTCCTCCCATATAATGCCTCAAAGCGGTGCCATCCCTATGCTAGAATGAAAACCGTTGTTGCACGTGAACTCAATTAATGGTAGATACGAATCCCATGCTCCTCCTTGCTCAAGAACACGTGCTCTCAAGCCAAGTCCTCCAACGATCGGATGGTCCTTTCTGACCGACCATCGGTCCGTGGGTGATATGTCGAGCTCGACGTAATTTCGCACTCCAACGATCTTGCAAACTTCCCCTGCACTCAAGTAAATCTTGGATCTGCTCAAATAATACTTGAGGAACCCCGTAGCTTTACGATCACTTGGATGTATATCTCCGCCAACCTTGACATCGGATAGGTGATGTTGATGGGAATGAAATGAGCCGACTTCGTCAATCTATCCACCACTACCCAAATGGTATCAAACCTCCTATTGTTGTACTGCAAACCGGTTACAAAGTCCATCGCAATCTTGCCCCACTTCCACTGAATCTTCAATGGTTGCAACAACCCCTGGCCGGCTTCGATGTTCTACCTTGGATTTCGGACGCACTGCATAAGCGCATACAAACCGAGCTACATCACTCTTCATACCTTGCCACCAAAACAACCCCTTCAAGTCTTGATACATCTTGGTCGCGCTGGATGAATACTCACCTTACTCCTATGACACTCTTCTAAGATTGCTCTCTTGATCCTCTCTCGCCATCGGGGACACAAACCGAAGTTCTATACCTTAGCAATCCTTGCGCATCCAACTCGAAATCTTTGTTCTCATTTCGGCCAATACGCGCCACGCCTACAAGCTTGACGCCCACCTGCGCGCTTTTGATGTCACTCAGAATTCATTTGTGAGTCTCAAAGATTCCTAACTTAATGCTTTGAGGAGCTAGCTCACACACTAAACTTAGGTCTCTCGAATTGCTCAATTAGCTCTAGCTCTTTTACCATCATTGGCGATGCATGCAACGATTTCCTACTTAGTGCATCACCACCAAATTTGCCTTACAGGGGTGATAGTTCAACCCAAAATCATAGTCCTTCAAAAGCTCCAACCATCTCCTCTCGCCTCATGTTCACTCTCCTTCGATCAAATAGATATCAAGACTCTTATGGTCACTAAACACTTCGAACCTTGAGCCATATAGATAATGCCTCCATATCTTTAATGCAAACACCACGGCAAAGAAGCTCCAAATCGTGTGTAGGGTAGTTCTTCTCATGAATTTTCAATTGCCTTGAAGCGTAAGCAACTACCTTACCTTCTTGATCAAGACACGTACCCCAAACCCATCTTCGACGCATCACAAGACACCACAAACGGCTCATCCGGATTAGGCAACGTCAGACAGAGACGTTGTCAATCTCCTCTTCAATTCTTGAAAACTTTCTTCACATCGTGGCGCCCCACACAAATGCCTTCCCCTTACAAAGTCAATCGAAAGTTAGTGGCAATGCCAATTTGGAAAACCCTCTATGAACCTTCCGTAATACCCACCAAACCCGTAAAACTTCTCACCTCAGAGGCCGACTTGGGTGTTTCCCATTGCAACACCGCTTCTACTTTGGAAGGATCAACCGCTATACCTTCACCGGAGATCACATGACCTAGGAAATTCACCGCCTCAACCAAAATTCACACTTGGACAACTTGGCGTGACATCTTCTTATCCTTCAATACCTCTAATACCAATCTCGGATGCTCGCAGCGTGCTCTCTACGACTGGAGTAGACTAGAATGTCGCCAATGAACACTACCACAAACCGATCCAAATATTCATGAAAGATACGATTCATATACTCCTTGAATACTCCAGAGCATTAGTAACACCAAATGGCATCACCGAATACTCGTAGTGCCCATACCGAAGTTCTAAATGTTGTCTTAGGAATGTCCTCGCCCTTCACCTTGATCCGACGGTACTCGACCTCAAAGTCAATCTTTGAAAATACTTGCGCACTCCACCAATTGGTCCATCAAATCATCAATTCTTGGGAGTGGGTACTTGTTCTTAATTGTTACCTTGTTCAACCGTCTCGTAATCCACGCATAATCTCATACTTCCGCCCTTCTTTTCACTAATAATACAGTGCGCCCCAAGGCGACACACTTGGCCTTATGAACCTTTTCTCCAAAGCAACTCTTCCAACTGCTTCTTCAACTCGGCTAGCTCAGCTGCAGACATCCTATAAGGTGCCATAGACACCGGCCTAGTTCCTGGTACTAACTCAATGTTGAATTCGACCTCTCTCTGGTGGAACCTCAGGAATCTCATCTGGAAACACTTCTGCAAACTCTTGCACCACTGGTACTTCACCAATTTTAGCTCGGTTCTCTGCAGACATCGTCACACTCAACGCAAACAACGTAGCCCCTTCCTTCATTACCCTGCGCAGCTGCTCGGCAGACATCAGAACAGATTCTTCCACCTCGGAAGAAAAGAAACTTAGCGACCTACTAGCGCAATTGATATGAACTCGGTTAGCCACCAACTACCCATACCTGTGATGACGCCCATCCCTTCCAAAGGTAGACAGATTAAATTAACTACGAAGTCTCTCGCCAAAGGCTAATAGAGGACACTTCAAACAAACGAGAGGTAGTCATCACCCGCTTTCTTTGGAGTGCCAATAACCATCTCCTCACCATAGTAGACAACACTAAATCCAATCTTTTAGCACACAATGCAGAAATAAAAGAGTGCGTGGCACCAAAGTTGTCCACGATTGCAATCAAAGGAATTCCATTTATAAAACACGTACCTTTTATCTCATTCACCACCTCGGAACCAGCCAGCGCGAACACTTTACCAACATTCCTTTCCTTCTTCGACTTGGAACACTTCGAACTGATATGCCCTACCTCCCCACAGTTGTAGCAAATTATATCCTTCTTCTCACTGTCTGGAGCCTTGTGGCCTTCCTTGCCACACTTGAAACACTTAACGGCTGGGCAGTCGAAACTTTTGTGACCCGGTTTTCCACATTTGAAACATGTAATACTCGGAGGAGCATCTCCCCCACTTGGCGCCTTGGCCCAACCAGCCTTCCACTTCCTTTTACCCTTTCCACCAGAACCCTCATATGGCTTAGCACGGTACTGAGAATTCTACTTCTCCCTTCCAGCCTTATAGGTGGTAGTCGCCGCCACCTTGTCTTCCTCGAAGATTCTGCAACTATTCACCAATTGAGCAAACACCCTTATCTGTTGATACCCAATGGCCTGCTTGATGTCGGGTCGTAAGCCATTCTCAAACTTAATACACTTGGAGAACTCAGCAGTAGCTCCAGTGTAATGGGGGTAGAACTTCACCAACTCGGTGAACTTGGCCGCGTACTCGGCTACTGTCTTATTCCCCTGCTTCAGCTCTAAGAATTCCATTTCTTTCTTTCCCTTGACATCCTCAGGATAATACTTCATCAGAACTCCTCTGAAGATATCGGTGATTTCTCCTTCAAAGAATCTCCAACCTTTGAAGATTTTCAAGCCACTACCATTCGCCTCCTCGCCAAAGATGTGAGTTCCAAATCTCACCTTTTGCGCAGTCGAACACTTCATCACTCGAAAGATCCTTTCTATTTCTTTTAACCAGGCCATAGCTCCGTCAGGATCATACCTCCCTTTGAAGGTAGGAGGATTCTCCTCCAAACGTAGCCAACCTCCTCGCTCCAAAGATCCCCACGTCACGAGGTCGATTCCCCTATAGCAAGCACCATCGCTTCCAAAGCAAAGCAGATTAACGCAACATCATGCCTCCCAGCTCTTCCAGCCATTACACTAAACACATAAACAAGTCTACTTAGAACGAGCCATGAAACTCGAAACTTTGGGAACTCAAGACTCAACACTTGGTCGAGCAAGACCGGACTTTTGCTCTGATACCACTATTGTAACACCCCCTTAACTTCTAATACTACTTAGCAATTAAATCAGAGTTTTCAAAAACCACTCAAGGAGTGCTACATTTTTCGACAAGGACTTAACCAAGCAAAACAATCAAACATTTGTGCAGCTAAAACAGTGATAGTGTAATGCACATATGTCACTTCGGACTAGAAGGAAACGAGCTCATCAAGTAACAAGTTATTAGTTACAACTTAGTCAAAATAATACAAGTTCCAAAAGACGTAGGTTTACAACACAAAATAACCTACATACAGACCACTACACTACACTCATTTCAGGTGTTACACTACAGAGCAAAATGACGACGCTTAAAGACACCGAGTGAGGGTCGACTCTACTCAAGGATACCCGCAAGTTGCCACATGAGAGCAACATAAAAGCAAAGCTAGGTGAGTCTCTAAACACATATAATAAAGTTTATGACAAGCATTATGCTAAGCAAACACATATAAACATCTCTAAGACAAAGACACGAATACACGATCATTTAGTGCATGAGTTATATGAATGATGCGCACTCCATCCTTTCGTGGTATATGCATGATGGATCCATTAAGACCAAGTCTTCTCGCTATCACCTTCGAATCAAGTCCTTAGGACCAAGTCCTCTGCTATCACCTTAGGACCAAGTCCAAGACCAAGTCTTTCGCTATCACCTTATGCTTATGATTTATGCGACGCCATGAACAATGCATAACACACCACATATACATTATTCAATTAAATCATAACACCATTTCAGTAACTCACCAATTAGACCGCAGCCTTTTATTCATAATAGGACCGAAATCCTCTGCTCACCTCTAGGACCAAAGTCCTCTACTTTCACCATTTTTCATTTATTCAATGCCCTCGTGGACTTCCACGTTTAATTAATTCTCTACTCGTAGCCCTACGGCCAAGGCAACTCTCCTACGTCATTACGGCATTAAGGCCGACGTCTCCATAACGGCCTACAGAGACTAGGACTGCCGCCTCAACTCACCGATCACCTCGGTTCCAAGTGGTGGACCAAAGAGTCCCCACAAGGACTACCCTATAACTTAGGACTAAATGTCGACCAGGGACTAAAAATAACTAATGCTACTTAGCCCCTTACGCTCTGTCACCTATATTCGACACTTACGCATTGGCACACATATACGCCTCACTTCGACAAGTACAATTCGATACCTACACTTAGTCCAACGCACTCTTATACTTCTATGTACTCTCCTTCGACTCATGTGTATAAGTCGACACACCCATCTCTCGACCCTTACACACCTCGACGCACACACTCATCTCTCGACACTTACATACTTCGACGCACTCATCTCTTCTCTCGACACTTACATACTTCGACGCACTCATCTCTTCTCTCGACACTTACATACTTCGACGCACTCATCTCTTCTCTCGACACTTACCTATTCACTTAAGTTCCAGCTTACGTATGGGAAGGTAACTTCACCTCGGCAATCCTAAACCGACTACCCCATTTAACTCAACGCATACTCGACGCCTTATGTTATACGTTTTCAGCTACTCCTTCGTTATCCTAAGTCTATTCTTTAAGGACCTCTCCAAGATTATGTTACCCACCCTCACCCACTCTCGCTCACTGGGACTGAGAGCTTCCTCAGCTCCCATTTCACTCCTTCTTCCTTCAGAGGACCAACTCTCTCATTCACTCTACACCACTCCACCAAGTGAGCCAAACACAACATCAAAACACGAAAACACATCAAGCATGCAAAGCAACTCAAAGAAACATAGCTACAGCCTACTCACACATAACCATTCATCATAATACATGATTATACATGAAAGAGAGCCCCTAACCTTGTTCGGGCTTGAGCAAACGACCCTCTCTTCACCGATTCCTCCAGCTTAACACTCGTAGCAACACTTCTCCGTTGAGCTTGAGCTTCTTCCTCGCCAAAATGCTCTCCCTTCTCTCTAGAAATCTGATCTCACCTACCAACTTCTCTCTTACTTTCTTAGATTCCTTTTGGTGGAAACATGCACCCTCTCCTACGACACTTTCATTTAAGGCACACACTTGGGCCCCTAATGACTCATGGGCCTCCAATGGCTCTTGGCCTCTACGTCCACCTCCTCCATTTCACTTAAGCATCTCCTAAAGAAATAAACTCCTAATTAATACTTGGCTTAATTAAAAAGTTGTAAACCTTAAATAACTCGACTAAATAATTAATTAATTAAACTATTTTGGGGTGTTACAACGAGTACTCGGTTTTGTCGGCGTGTGTGGTTATATCCTCCCAACATAGTTTTACCGATGACTAATCTACATTTTTTTTATATATTTTTATATTTTAAAGTGGGATGCTAAATAGTGTGCTTTAGTGTACTTGATGGGGGACAACATTATTTTGTAGCAAAACGTGTAGCGCGAAATGTTAGATATTGTATTTTGGGTTACTTTAGTATTCAGAAATTTTTTAACTATTGAAACACTTCGTTTGCCAATAATCTATTTGATGGAAAAATAATTTGATGGCAAAATACATAAAGTGTAATTCTAGGCAGTGTGTTTTGGGGTACTTTAGAATATTGAAAAAAAGTTAGATGTCCTAATTGGTATTTTCTTCTTTATTTAGATAATTTCGCATCAAAAAGTATTAGAAGCATAATTAAATTGATATTTACTTTTAAATCAATCTCTGCATGAGACCTACGTACGTGTTTCACTTTTTAATTATGTTGTCTTCTTTTCTCTTTAATTATGAGTTAAGTTTTCATGTGTACATTTTTTTGGTATAAACTAGGTATCCTCTACCCGCAATTCTAGAGACTAATCCCTCGAACCGGTAAGACGGTATTATGGGTTAAGTTTTTATGGTTACATTTGATGAATATGGATAATGTTATTATTGGTTGTTGTTTATTTTACAAGTTTAAACTGATTTTGTTATGACTTCATCTAATCTGTGTGATTAGGCTGTTGTTTATGCTCCAATTTTAAACTATTTGTGTTATGACTTGATCTAATATGTGTGACTTTTGTTTGATGTGTGCACATTACGTTCCGCCAAACATTCAAGGGATGAAAAATACATAACAGAGTCCCATGGGTGTCCTTTGTTAAGGAAAAAATCGCGAGTAGGAGATTTCTTTGAAATTGGAAATTGGTGACTCTTTGACTGCTTTTTGTTGATATCATTAGGAAATCTGGTAGAAATAATTAACTGTAGTACTTACCTTTCTACTGAAACAATAGCCCTTGGCCTTTAAATATCCAAACTGCCGGATATTCATTAACAAATGTCTATGCTTTTGAACTATTTTAAACATACTTATTATTATTATTCCTTCTTCCAATTTGTTTCATATCTAAGTTTAGGCTGAAAGAATTTTTACTTGGCCTAAGCTATTCTTTGATTCTGTTGTGTATCACATATGCATGTCTTCAACAAACTTTAACCTTTAATCTTCACAAACTGTTATTTCTACCTGCTTTTATTCCAATGTGTTTTAATTAATCAACCGCTAGCCAACCCGTCCATCGGACGGGTCGTGGGGCTAGTTTTATGTAAAATCAAAAATATGTATTATTAGTTTTCAATTTCTTGTAGGGGCCGTGGCCCCCACCCGCCTTCAAGAAGCTCCGCCACTGGTTTGAAGATTGCTACGAAATTTCATCCAAGAATAAAATAAATTTGATTATGGGGTATGAATAATATTATATATTCTACAGATTTCGGAATTCAAAATATATGCATTACAATGACAACTCTCTGTAAGACATATATCTACTTTTATGGCCATGTAGTCACATGTGAGGTCAAAACGCAACTACGACCATTTGCTTGTGTTTGGTCCTGAACTAAGAGATTACCCGGGTTCCACTTCTCGGGACTCGTTAGTTGTTGTCAGAGCTGGTAAATCATTCTTGGGAGATCGGAGTCGCAATCCTTCCCACGTCGAGTGGGGGGTACCTGCAGGCACTCCGATGCCTAAGTCAGTAGAGCAATAGGCGGAATGTGCTGAAATGAGAGCGTATCTGGATTTGAGGGCCGACTCCTCTATTTATAGACGGGGGCGCTCGGTGTTGTCCGTTGGATCTGCCAGGTAGATCTTGACTGTCGGTCCTTCTTGTGTGGCTCAGTAACGCGTTTGATGCCGGGGTACTCATTGGGCCGAGCTTCCTAGGAAGTATTGGGCCAGTCCCAACATTCGACGGGGCCTCTAGCCCATGTTGGAAAAGTGGCCCCTGCCGAGGTCCGAAATTATGAGTGAGCTTGGCTTTGGAAGTCGACTCGCCTTTGCTCCACCGGGGTGATGTTCGGTCGAACTTGCGCGAATGTCCACCTGAAAAAGCTTGACAGAGCGTTTAAGCTCGGAATCAAGTAAACCTTGACTGAGCATCGAAGCTCGGAGTAAATTGTCCCTTGACAAAGCGTTTAAGCTCGGAATCAAGGTCTCGACAGAGCATTTAAGCTCGGAATTGAGAGGGGGGAAACCGCTGAGGGCTTCTTCCTTCAGTCGCGCATTCAGACGTGGAGTCCTCGATGCACGAGAAGGTCGTGTTTGGTTAAAGCACGTCGGTCGGTTGCCCTTGGACTTCTTCCCCGGCCGCGGTGTGCCTGCGCTGGGCAAACCAAAGGGGAGGCTGGTTCGCGCCACCACCACCCGTCTCCTGAGGTTTTCGACGAGTCAAGAGTGGCCGACGACACGGCGATAGGGTCGGTGAGGAGCCGAGTGTGTGGGCTTTTCCGCCTCGCGACGAGACGTAGGAGTCCGGAATCGCGGAGGACATTCTTTGTCAGCCTCGCCTCATCCCGCCGTCTGCCGAGTGGCCAGCTCGGTGCCAGAGTCAGAGGAGAGGGGCATAGCTTCGCCCTGAAAATCAAGGGAGACAAATAGTTTTTCAATTGAGAAATTGATTCACTGACGAAGATGATTAGTTTGATACAATCATAGTTTTTTCTCGATTTGTTATAATAGATCCTCAATTTGGTTGCATTCCAAGTCCTCGGGATCGGCTCCTTGGAAAGCGTCTCGAGCTGGTATGCGCCTCTGCCGGTTTTCGAGATGACTCTGTACGTCCTTCTCAGTTTGGTGCCAACTTTGTATCTCGCGCATTTTTGTTACCCATGTCGCCCGTCCTCAACACCGTGTCGCCGATGTTAAATTCCTTTTGGGACGACACACCGTCAGATCGGCGAGCTACCCGAGCTTTGAAGATTGCTTCAAAGAAGTTGAGCCCTGGCCGCAGCACTCTTGGGACAAGTGTCCAACTATTCTTTGATTGCCTTATTATTCTCCCCTGCGGAGAGGGTAGAGAGTCCTCCGTGTTGATTCCCCGAGTTCCACCGGACGACGGCCTCGCATGCGTAAGTGAGTCGGAAAGGAGTTTCGCTTCGTTGTTGAATGCGATGTAGTCCGATAAGCCCAAAGGATGTAAGGGTGTTCATTGGGCCACGCGCTTTGGCGCCTTTTAATAGTTGGTCCACACCCGGCAGTCAGCTTTTCAAGATCTTTTCTACCTTTCTTGTAGAATTTTTGCCTTAGTAGGATTGAACCTTGTACATGGGGTTCAAATACAAAGTTCCACTCTTTTTCACTACCAATTGAGCCGCGGTTCAATTGGTAGGGAAAGAGTGGAACTTTGTATTTGAGCCCCATGTACAAGGTTCGAATCCCACTAAGGCAAAAATTCTACAAAAGGGGGGTAGAAAAGATCTTGAGTAATAGCGCTGTGGTGGTGGACCCAGTCGTTACATAAAAAAGGCCCTAAATAATTTAATTAAGAAATTGATTAAATTGTTTAAGTGTTGCACTATTTTTAATTATATTAAATTATAATATAGTGTTTATAATTTAGTATTTTAATTTAATAGAAGGGAGTGGTATTAGAAATACCTGAGTCATTGTATTTTGGGGTCAGGAGCCCAAGCCCAATGACTGGGCTCCTAGGGTTAGTGCATTCGCACAAAAAGGAGGAAAAGAAAGAAAAAAACGAAAGAAAGGAAAAAAGAAAGAGGAGAACGGCGCACCAAGAGAGGAGAAGAGAGAGAGAGCTTGATCGCAAGGGAGAAAGGAGAAGAGGAAAGCTCCATTGTTGCCGTGGTTTTGGTGGTGACTCAAGGAGAAGGAATTTCTACGGTTGAAATAAGGTAAGGGGAGTCTCACTCTATAATAGAGGATATAATAGGTTGTATAGTAGTCATAGAGTTTGATTTGATGTTATTTGATTGTCAATTGAGTGGTTGTTGGGTGAATTTGAGAAATTACATGTTAGAAATCGATTTAGGGCTTTAAATTGGGGGTTTTATGTTCTTGATTGGTTTTTACGCATGATTGAGTGTTATGGTATGCAATTGAGTGTGTTGACATGATTATAATTGGTATTTGAGTGATATAAGATGATTTGAATTGAAAGAATTTGAGAATTTGGAGTTGTTGGTGTTTGGGGCGCCAAATGGCTAGGATTCTGGCGCCTTGTGTAATCGTGAGATGAGGCTAGGGTGCCTTTGTGTTCTTTGTTCCGCGCCACTTTGTTGAAGAATTGGCGCTGGGTTCTCGTTCACGTCTTTGGAATTGTGTCCGAGTGCGTGTGTGTCGCTGATCGGGCGCCAGAATGTGGGTGTTTTGGTGCCTGGGGAGTTCTAGGCACATTTTCCCGTGCCATCTTTTGCATTCACCTGCCCAAATCCAATTTTAAGTGTTTTGGCTCGAATGGTCTTCTGGTTACAGGTGTTATTTTACAAATGTTCCGGTGGGGGTGGTTTTGTGTGTGTAAATGGGGTGGGTTGAGTGAAACTCACATTTCTGAACATATTTTACTGTGCCATATTTTGCATTCACCTGCCCAAATCCAATTTTAAGTGTTTTGGCTCGAATGGTTTTCTGGTTACAGGTGTTATTTTACAAATGTCTCGGTGGGGGTGGTTTTGTGTGTGTAAATGGGGTGGGTTGAGTGAAACTCACATTTCTGAACATATTTTATTGTGCCATCTTTTGCATTCACCTGCCTAAAAACATTTTTAAACAATTTGGCTCGAGTGGTTTTCTGTTTTCATGTGTTATTTGAGAGATGTGCTAGAGAGCACTGCTGTGGCGCCAAAAGTGTGCGCCTAGGGGGTGGTTTGAGCGAAACTTAGAGTTCTAGGCATATTTCACCGTGCCATCTTTTGCAGTTGTCTGCCCAAAAACAATTTTAAGCATTTTGGCTCGAGTGGTTTTCTGTTTAAACGTGTGGTGTGTGCTGTGTCGTGTAGTGGCGCCAAGCAGTGTACGCCTGAGGGCCCGGGAGGCGCCGTCGAGCGAGTTGTGTCCGAGTTGGTGTCTGGTTTGTGTCTCAGGACTGTGGTGCCTGTGGGGGCGCGACATTGCTAGAAAAGTGGCGCGGATGGTCGTGTTGCCACGGGCGCCTAAATTGCCGAGTTCTCGCGCGCTAGTGCCGTGTTGCACCGGGCGCGCTGAATGTGGGGAAAATGGCGCCTAGTGCCGCCAAGTGCCTAAGCGTGTCGCTTTTGGTTCCTAGGTGACGTTTGGTCCCTAGATGATTGTTTTGGTCCTAAATGGTGGTTTGGGTCCTCGAGTGAGGTTGAGTCCTCTAAATGAGATTAGTCCTTGGGGACTTAATTGGGTTGAGCGTGTATCTTGAGATGACCGAGGATGCCATGGGGGCATGAGCCGGAGAGGGCCAAGCCATGAGGGCTATAAATGAGATTAATAATGAGGTAGGAGTTAGTGCGTGAATCGAGATGTTTGAGAATGTGTTTGTGTTGTTACATGGAGTCTCATGCATACATTCTACCGCTGATCGTAGAGCTTATAAACCGATTGTGAAGCTCGAGGGCAAAGCCGGAGGGCCGTGAGTCATGAGGACTCCATTTGATGATGAGATCGCCGAGGCAAATATTGAGAATGTCGGAGGGCAAATGGTACCACATGCATAAGTACATTGCATACATTCACATGAATGCATGAACATTATTGAGTGATGATTGGTATGATTGATTGTGCCGTGAATCGTGATTGTATATATTGCCTATTATCACTTTTATTATATAGTTCGAGACTCACCCTTTTCGTTGTTGTTTACCACTGGGTAGTCATGAGTGAGGGCTTACTACCTTCACTATTCCCCGAGTCGGTCCGCGCTCCGATACGTAGCACCTGGGGATGGGTTATGAACCGTAGTTTGTTCTGCTTTTGCTCCTTGTTGAGCCTCGGATGTATTGTTTTGAGACTACCGATTTATTCTCGTTGAGATAGTGTTTTATTCCATTGCGTGGCACTTATTTTCATAGTGCGTGGTTTTATTTGTTAAAGTTTGTGAGTTCTATCTTTGAGATGGTGTTACGTGTTTTTGAGTAAAGAGACGTTTAAGTTATTTGTTGTTGAGTTTGATGGAGTAGTTGTGTAACATTCCATTGGATGATTTTCAAACGAAAAATGATTTTTATACTCTTATTTTTACTATAAAGTACCTTAGGGTAGAAATGGGGTGTTACATTAGTGGTATCGAGCAAAAGTTCGGTCGTCCGGCCAAGTCTGTCATCATAGTGTTTATGACAATTAGGTGTTGCTAGACTAGTTCTAAATTGTTGTTCATGTCATTGATAGAGGTGAGTTCGAGTAACCAGGAGTAAGCCATATGTGGTGTCTCTGTGATTGAGGAAAACAGAGGTACTTTGGTGGTAGTAAGTCCGCTTGAGGTAAGAAGTCCGCTGTGGGCAAGCAAGCTGCAAGTGGGAGATGCTCCCGCCGATATGGTGTGTTTCAAGTGTGGCAAGCCGGGTCACAAGAGCTTCGATTGCAAGTCAAGAAGTTTCTTTCTCCGGAAGAGGAAGAGTCTGCTTTGTTGGTCGCGGTCACCGCATAAAGTTATGAAGGAGGGTGGTCAGCTGTTTGCTTTGACGGCGTCTATGTCTGCTGAGAACCAAGCTGTAGTTGATGGGTTGCAGGTGGTGTGTGAGTTCCCCGAAGTGTTCCCTGATGAGATTTATAGTGTGCCACCAGAGAGGGAAGTTGAGTTCGAGATTGAGCTTGTGCCTGGTACTAGGCCTGTGTCTATGGCACCGTACCGGATGTCGGCTTCGGAGTTGTCTGAATTGAAGAAGCAGTTAGAGGAGCTTCTTGAGAAGGAATTTGTGAGGCCTAGTGTGTCACCATGGGGAGCTCCGGTTTTGTTGGTTTAGAAGAAGGATGGGAGTATGCGTCTGTGCGTGGATTACAGACAACTGAACAAAGTAACTATCAAGAATAAGCATCCTCTTCCGAGGATAGATGATCTGATGGATCAGCTGGTGGGTGCTAAAGTGTTTAGCAAGATTGACTTGAGGTCGTGGTATCACCAGATTAAGGTGAAGGATGAAGACATCCGTAAAAACAAATGCGTCAGAACGAGGTATGGGCATTATGAGTACTCTGTAATGCCGTTTGGTGTCACAAATGCACCAGGGGTGTTTATGGAGTACATGAACCGAATCTTCCATAGCTATCTGGATCGGTTTGTGGTTGTTTTTATTGATGATATTCTGGTGTACTCAAAATCTGAGGAAGAGCATGCAGAGCACTTGAGGTTGGTGCTAGAGGTCTTGAAAGAGAGGAAGTTGTATGCCAAGTTGTCAAAGTGTGAGTTCTGGTTGCGTGAGGTGAGATTCTTGGGTCACATTATTTCCGTGATGGTATCTTTGTGGATCCGGCCCAAGGTTGATGCAAGGTTGCAGTGGGAGAGCCCAAAGTTTGTGACTGAGATCAGGAGTTTCTTGGGGTTGGTGGTTACTACAGGAGGTTTATTGAAGGGTTCTCTAAGCTAGCCCTTCCATTGACTCAATTAACCTGTAAGGGAAAAGCCTTTGTGTGGGATGCAAAGTGTGAAGAGAGCTTCCAAGAGCTGAAGAGGAGGTTGACCACGTCTCTAGTGTTAGTGTTGCTCGTGCGAGCAACCTTTGTTGTGTAATCGTGACGCCCAAGATGGGTTCGGGGAGGTGTGTTAATCTGCAGATGGGAAGGTAGTTGCTTATGCGCCTCGGCAGATTGAGGACGCATGAGAAGAACTATCCTACTCATAATTTAGAGTTAGGTCGCTATTGTGTTTCAGGTGCTGAAGATTTGGAAACCCTATCTCTATGGTACCAGATTCGAAGTGTTCAGTGATCACAAGAGTCCAAGTACTTGTTTGACCGTAAGGAGCCGAATAGGAGGCAGAGGGCGTTGGTTAGAGTCTTTGAAGGATTATGATTCGGCTTGAACTATCACCCAAGCAAAGTTAATGTCGTGGCCGATGCTTTAAGTCGGAAAACTTTGCATATGTCACACTATGATGGTGAGGAATTGGAGTTGATTGAGCAATTCCGTGACTTGAGTCCTGTTTGTGAGGTGACACCCCGCAGTGTCGATTGGGTATGCCGAGGATTGGGAATGACTTCTTGGTTAGTATCGAGAGACGCCCGGAAGTTAGATGTGAAGTTTCGTAGACTTCTTTGGTGAGCGAAATGTAGTAGATGGGGATTACTGAGTTGGATTCCTGTGGTGTGTTGAGATTCAGGGACGCAATTTGTGTTCCTGGATGATGCCGAGTTGAAGAAGATGATACTTGAGGAGAGCCATAGGAGTAAGTTGAGCATTCATCCAGTGCTACTAAGATGTATCATGATCTCAAGAAACTTTTGGTGGCCTCGGTATGAAGAGGATGTAGCATTCGTTTATGCATGTTTGACTTGCTAGAAGTCAAAGATTGAGCACCGTAAACACTGCGGGGTTGATGCAACCTTTAGAGATTCGGAATGGAAGTGGGACAACATTTCCATGGACTTTGTGGACTGGGTTGCCAAAACATCGTGAGAGGTTTGACACTATTTGGGTGATTGTGGATAGGTTGACCAAGTCCGCCCATTTTATTCCTATCAACATCACCTATCCCGTACAAAGTTGGCTAGAATATACATTCAGTGATTGTGAAGCTTCATGGGGTTCCTAAGAGTATTGTGTCGGACAGAGACCCGAGGTTTACATCGGAGTTTCGGGGGAAGCTTGCGCAGAGGCTTTGGGGTCCAAGCCGAGGTTGAGTTCAAACTTTATCATCCTCGGATCGATGGTTTATTGAGAGAACCATCCAGTCTTTGGAGGATCTTCCGAGAGCTTGTGTGCTAGAGCAGGAGGTGCGTGGGATACACATCTCCCATCGATTGAGTTCACTTATAATAACAGCCTATCATTCGAGCATGTGGATGGCCCTTTTGAGGCAATCAGATGGGGCGGAGGTGTAGGACTCCTTCAGGTTGGCATGAGTCCAGGAGAGAGTGTTGTTCTTGGACCAGAGTTGGTTAGGGAGACTACGGAGAAGGTAAAGAGGATCAGGGAGAAAATGAAAGAGTCTCAGAGTCGGCAGAAAAGTTACCATGATAGGAGGAGAAAGGACTTGGAGTTTCAGGCTGGTGAGCATGTGCTCTTGAGGGTCACGCCTATGACCGGCGTTGGGCGTGCTCAAGGCAAAGAAGTTAACTCCAAGGTTTATTGGACCGCACTCAAATCACCGAGAGGGTTGGAAAGGTGGCTTATAGGGTGGCTTTGCCGCCTAATCTTTCGAACTTGCACGATGTCTTCCACGTGTCACGCCTTCTAAGTATATCCTGCACTGTCTCATGTGATCCACATGGATGATGTGGAGGTGAGCGTGAGAACCTCACCGTGGAGACTATGCCGGTGAGGATTGATGATAGAGAAGTAAAGGTGTTGAGAGGAAAAGACATTGCCTTAGTCAAGGTAGTGTGGTTGGGAGTTCTTTGGTGAGAGTATGACTTGGGGGAGCTGGAGAGCAAGACGCGGGAGTCTTATCCAGAGTTATTTGATTTCTGTGTATGAATTTCGAGGACGAAATTTCCTAAGTGGGGAGAGTTGTAACACCCTAAATAATTTAATTAAGAAATTGATTAAATTGTTTAAGTGTTGCACTATTTTTAATTATATTAAATTATAATATAGTGTTTATAATTTAGTATTTTAATTTAATAGAAGGAAGTGGTATTAGAAATAATGAGTCGTTGTTTGGGCCCAGGAGCCCAAGCCCAATGACTTAGGCTCTAGGGTTAGTGCATTCGCACCAAAGGAGGAAAAAGAAAGAAAAAACGAAAGAAAGGAAAAAGAAAGAGGAGAACGCAGCGCACAAGAGAGGAGAGAGAGAGAGAGCTTGATCGCAGGGGAGAAAGGAGAAGAGGAAAGCTCCATTGTTGCCGTGGTTTTGGTGGTGACTCAAGGAGAAGGAATTTCTACGGTTGAAATAAGGTAAGGGGAGTCTCACTCTATAATAGAGGATATAATAGGTTGTATAGTAGTCATAGAGTTTGATTTGATGTTATTTGATTGTCAATTGAGTGGTTGTTGGGTGAATTTGAGAAATTACATGTTAGAAATCGATTTAGGGCTTTAAATTGGGGGTTTTATGTTCTTGATTGGTTTTTACGCATGATTGAGTGTTATGGTATGCAATTGAGTGTGTTGACATGATTATAATTGGTATTTGAGTGATATAAGATGATTTGAATTGAAAGAATTTGAGAATTTGGAGTTGTTGGTGTTCGGGGCGCCAAATGGCTAGGATTCGCGCCCGTGTAATCGTGAGTGAAGAGGCTGGTGCCGTGGTTTTTGCTCCGCGCCACTTTGCTGAAGAATTGGCGCCTGGGTTACTGTTCACGTGTTGGAATTGTGTCTGAGTGCAGGTGTGTCAGTGACTGGGCGCCAGAATGTGGGTGTTTTGGTGCCTGGGGAGTTCTAGGCACAATTTCCCGTGCATCTTTTGCATTCACACCGCCCAAATCCAATTTTAAGTGTTTTGGCTCGAATGGTCTTCGTTACTGTGTGTTATTTTACAAATGTCGGTGGGGGTGGTTTTTGTGTGTGTAAATGGGGTGGGTTGAGTGAAACTCACATTTCGAACATATTTTATTGTGCCATATTTTGCATTCACCGCCCAAATCCAATTTTAAGTGTTTTGGCTCAATGGTTTTCTCGTTACTGGTGTTATTTTACAAATGTCCTGCTGGGGTGGTTTTTGTGTGTAAATGGGGTGGGTTGAGTGAAACTCACATTTCGAACATATTTTATTGTGCCATCTTTTGCATTCAATTGCCTAAAAACATTTTTAAACAATTTGGCTCGAGTGGTTTTCTGCTTTTCATGTGTTATTTGAGAGATGTGCTAGAGAGCACCTTCTTTGGCGCCAAAAGTGTGCGCCTAGGGGGGTGGTTTGAGCGAAACTTAGAGTTCTAGGCATATTTCACCGTGCCATCTTTTGCGCTTGCTCGCCCAAAAACAATTTTAAGCATTTTGGCTCGAGTGGTTTTTTGTTTAAACGTGTGTGTGTGTCGTGTGTCGTGTGTGGCGCCAAAAAAGTCTCGCCTGTGGGCCCGGGAGGCGCCGTGTCCGAAGTTGTGTCCGAAGTTGGTGTCCAGGTTTGTGTCTCAGGACCTGTGGTGCCCTGTGGGGCGCCGATTGCTAGAAAAGTGGCGCCGATGGTCGTGTTGCCAGGGGCGCCAAATTGCCGAAGTTCGCGCCTAGTCTTTGTGCACTGCGGGCGCTGCATCGTGGGGAAAATGGCGCTAGTCTTCGCCAAGTGCCTAAGCGTGTCGCTTTTGGTTCCTAGGTGACGATTTGGTCCCTAGATGATTGTTTTGGTCCTAAATGGTGGTTTGGGTCCTCGAGTGAGGTCGAGTCCTCTAGATGAGATTAGTCCTTGGGACTTAATTGGGCCGAGCGTGTATCTTGAGATGACTGAGGATGCCATGGGGGCATGAGCCGGAGGGCCAAGCCATGAGGGCTATAAATGAGATTAATAATGAGGTAGGAGTTAGTGCGTGAATTGAGATGTTTGAGAATGTGTTTGTGTTGTTACATGGAGTCTCATGCATACATTCTACCGCGATCGTAGAGCTTATAAACCGATTGTGAAGCTCGAGGGCAAAGCCGAGGCCGAGTCATGAGGACTCCATTTGATGATGAGATCACGAGAGGCAAATATTGAGAATGCGGAGGGCAAATGATACCACATGCATAAGTACATTGCATACATTCACATGAATGCATGAACATTATTGAGTGATGATTGGTATGATTGATTGTGATGTGAACTGTGATTGTATATATTGCCTATTATCACTTTTATTATATAGTTCGAGACTCACCCTTTCCTGTTGTTGTTTACCACGGGTAGTCATGAGTGAGGTCTTACTACCTTCACTATTCCCGAGTCGGCCCGCTCGACACGTAGCACCTAGGGGATGGGTTATGAACCGTAGTTTGTTCCTGTTTTGCTCCTTGTTGAGCCTCGGATGTATTGTTTTGAGACTACCGATTTATTCTCGTTGAGATAGTGTTTTATTCCACGCGTGGCAATTTATTTTCATAGTGCGTGGTTTTATTTGTTAAAGTTTGTGAGTTCTATCTTTGAGATGGTGTTACGTGTTTTTGAGTAAAGAGACGTTTAAGTTATTTGTTGTTGAGTTTGATGGAGTAGTTGTGTAACATTCCATTGGATGATTTTCAAACGAAAAATGATTTTTATACTCTGATTTTTACTATGGGTAGAAATGGGGTGTTACACCTTTTAGTATTTTCTTGAGTCCTTTCAGCATGACCCGATTTGCGGCTTCGGCTTGACCATTGGTCTGAGGGTGCTCGACCGAAGTGAAGTGTTGCTTGATATTTAGGTCAGCCAAGCATTGTCGGAATCCTTTGTCGGCGAATCGGGTTCTGTTGTCCGTTATGATGACAGCGGAGATGCCGAATCTTGCCAGGATATTCTTTTTGACGAACTTGATACAGTTTTTTGCGGTTATCTGGGCCAAGGGCTTGGCCTTAATCCACTTGGTGAAATAATCAACAGAGAAGATGAGGAACTTCACCCTCCTCCGCCGGGAAACAAATCCGAGCAAGTCTATCCTCATTGAGAGAAAGGCCGCGATCGACAAGGACGCCAACTCTCATTGGGGCCGGGGAGCAATATGCACATTGACATACCTTTGGCAAGTGTCACACTTCTTGACTAGGTCGGTGGAGTCTCGGACCATAGTCGGCCAAAAGTATCTCGCGCGGAGAGCTTTCTTTGATAGTGCACGGGTGTTCCCCTAGATTTTTGTAAACACTGGTTTGGAATTACTCCTTGACTTGTGGGATCAACCAAGAAATCCCAAGACCGATTTGGTTGTTGTTCGAAACTGTTTATTGCGAAACCCTCGAATTATTGAGGGAGATGTAGAAAATAAAGGAAAAATGCAAAAGTGCAGTAAGGTAAAAAACACGTAAAGAGTGCAGGAATTTAAAAGAAAGCAATTAAAACACATTAATTGAAAGGGTGGTACCCAAGTTCATACATTCGCGTTCTGTTGCTTGTGTCTCACGGTAGTGTGTTGGAGGGTTAGAGCGTAAGAAACTGAATATGAGAAAATGTGACCTGTTTTCCATCAGGAAAACTCTTATTTATACTACTTACACAAGGAGGGAAAATTCAAAACTAAGTAACCGCCTAAGAATTTGAAAAGTGGTAACCGCCAGGCTTGTCTTCGACTACAGTCTTCTTCGATCAGCGCGCGAACTTCTCTGTCGAACAGAGCCTTTACTTTCTTCAAATCTTCTAAGTTATTTAGTCCCATCGAATTCCCTTTCGAACTGGTTCCCAGAGTCGAATTTAACACTTCTTCTCTTGGAATGGTGAGTCAAACCTCGTTGACTGCATTTAATGAGGCCTGTCGAAAAGGCAGGCTAACAACGGGCCCCAAGATGCTGTCCGCAAATTCCTTCGTGTATCTCCTTAAGTACGTATTCGGCTTCTTCGCCTTCTACGCACCTCAGTAATGGGGACGAGAAGCCCCGCCGGAAGAGTTTGCCGTCTATTACCGTGAACGAGGTGGCCCTTTTCCAGAGTACTGCTACTGCCTTGGGGTCGGAAGGATCGACTCCGGATTCGATGTAGCCCTTTATCGGCTGGATCCAACCCTCCCGCTCGGTAATGATATTGACGTTAGACATGGAGATGGGGGAAAGATCCACACTTGGTTTCGCCAAGCTTTTCTGAATGATGCTCTGGAGGCTGCCCGAGGGCTTAGTGCTTGCTAACTTGGCCAAAACGTCCGCTGGGGCGTTCTCTGACCTCGGAACTTGTTTCAGCTCTATTCTTTCGAACTGTTGACGGTTCCTCGAAATCCCTGGGGCTAAGTAGCGCTGCAGGACCGTATCTTTTGTGATGAATTCTTCCTTCACCTGAGAAACAACTAGCAAGGAATCAGTGTTCAACTCGATGATTTTAGCGCCGAAGTCGGAAGCCAGTTTCAACCCGGCGATACAGGCCTCATACTCGGCCTAGTTATTGGAAGTAGTGAAAGTGAAACTCAAAGAGACCTCTATCATTAGATCCTCCGAAGTTTTCTAGGATCGGGCCCAACTCCACTCCCCTTTGAATTCGAGGAACCGCCAACGTGGAGAGTCTAGAGCAATACCTCCGAGTGGAGAGGAGTGGGTGTCATTTTGATGACAAAATCAGCAAGGACCTGGGCTTTGAGTGAGGTTCGGGCTTCGTACCTTATGCCAAACTCGGAGAGCTCGACGGCCCATTTAATCATCCTTCCCGCCAAGTCCGGGCGGTGTAGCAGCTGACGGATGGGTTGGTTGGTCCGTACCACAATTTGATGTGCAACAAAGTAGTGGTCTTAACCTTCTCGCCGCAATTACCAAAGCGAGCTACCTTCTCTATCCTTTGATACCGAGACTTGACCCCCTGCAAAACTTTGCTCACGAAGTACACAGGTCATTGCCCGTCCTCGGTTTCTCTTATCAGGACAGCACTGGCCGTCTCCTCGGCCACAGCGAGGTAAAGGTAGAGGGTCTCCCCTTCCTCGGGTCTCGAAAGTATTGGATGCTCGGAAAGGATTCGCTTGAGCTCGGAAAGTGCATTTTCACAGTCCGAGGTCCATTGGAATTCGACTCCCTTTTTAAGAACTTGGAAGAACGGAAGAGACCGGTTGGCGGCCTTCGAAATGAACCTAGACAAGGATGTGATCATTTTGTACCTCCTTTTGGTCGTCGGCGGACGCATGTTGGTTACTTCCCGACACTTGTCTGGATTGGCATCAATTCCTCTTTTTGTTAGGCAAAAGCCGAGGAATTTCCATGCTCTCACACCGAAGGTGCACTTCTCGGGATTGAAACAGAGGTTATTCTTTGTTGCCTCGGCAAAAATCTCCTCGAGGTCGGCAATATGAGCTTCGTCGGCTTTGCTCTTAACGATCATATCGTCCAGGTATACCTCCACAACGCGCCCGATCTGGTCTCAAAAAACTTTATTCATCATGTGCTGGTACTTGGCTCCGGCATTTTTGAGGCCAAAGGGCATTACTCTGTAGCAGTAGTTACCCCGATCGGTCAGTGAATCCTGGTTGGCAGGATTCACTGCTATCTGGTTGTAGCCAAAGTAGGTGCCGAAAACCTAAGGCGTTATCAACCAGTCTATCAATGCTCGGGACTAGGAAGGTGCCTTTCGGGCAAGCCTTATTGAGATCCGTGTAGTCGACGCACATCCTCCATTTCCCATTGGCCTTTTTCACCAAGACGACGTTGGAAAGCCAAATAGTATACTTTACCTCCTTAACAAACCCTGCTGAAATCAGATCATCGACTGCCTTGGATGCTGCTTCTGCCTTTTCCTCGCTTTGAACTTGTCGACGCTGAGCTACATACTTCGCATTTGGATTCACGGTAAGTGGTGACAAGTAACTTCAAGAGGGATGCCGGGCATTTCTGAGGCGAACAAATCAAAGAGGTCGGCATTTCGTTGAAGACAGGCGATTAAGGCCTCCTTCACCTCGGGGCTGAGGTCAGCCCCTATTTTGACGGTCTTGTTTGGATCGCTGCCAAGGGGGATTTCGAGGAATGCGCCCTGCGGCTCGGGGCGCTTGTTCTACTTCTTGAGCAATCGGGCAAACTCATCGTCGGATTCCTCTTCCAGACTGTCAGGGTCATAACGTGCATCCACCTTGGAGAGGTTTACTTCGAGGGCCGTGTGTGGGGGATCTGGCAGTCCGAGTGGCTTGGACCGGACCCCAAGGAAGATGAGCAGATGGCACTGTTTCGCAGCCCTTAGGTCGGCTGGTATAGGTACCACGTCTCCGTCGAGGGAATGGAATTTCAGCTTGAGATGGACCATCGGAAGCCCGACGACCCAAGCTTCCCTAGCATCGGCCTCCCGACGATGCAACGGTATGGGGAAACCATGGGTATCACCAAGAAGGTAGTCTTTATCGCTCGGACGAGTCTCTTCTCTTCGTAGGTGACGAAAGTCTTGAAGTAACCCAGAGGTTTGGCAATCCATTCACCGAGGACAGTGAGGTCGGGGCCCAAATAGGGAATTAGGCCCTAGGGTGAGAGACCAAAGGCGAGAAGGAGATCTTGAAACATTATATCAGCCGTGCTTCCTTGGTCGACCAGAACTCGTTCTATTTCCACCCCCGAGATTGAGGCTGAGATGATCAAAGGAATGTATTCGTTGGGTTCCCCGAGTAGATAATCTTCTTCAGAGAAAGAGAGCGGTCTCTTTGCGGGAGAACCCTTCGCGGAAGGGCAACACTTGTGTTTCATAGCGCGTCTAGACATACCAGATGAAAAGGAGTATCTTCCAGCTAGCTCCATGTTTAGCTACGTCCGTAGAAGCAGTCTGAGTGAGAATACGTTAAAGTACTCCCACCGTGCTCGCCAATGTTTGGTCCTGAACTGGGAGGTTACCTCGTCCGAGGAGCTTGCAGGGTTCTGCTTCTCGGGACTCGTTAGTTGTCATCGGAGCTAGTAAATTGTTCTCGGGAGATCCGAGTCGCAATCGTTCCCACGTCGGGTGGGGGGTACCTGCAGGCACTCCGATGCCTTAGTCAGTAGAGGAATAGGCAGAATGTTCAGAAATGAGAGGTACCTGGATTTGGGGGACGACTCCTCTATTTATAGACGTGTGGCTTAGTAACGCGTTTGATGCCGGGGTACTCATTGGGCCGAGCTTCCTGGGAAGTATTGGGCCAGTCCCAACATTCGATGCAAGGCCTTCTGCATTCTCAAGGATTAGGCCCGCTCCGCTGCCTTTGCTATTGGACGAGCCGTCCACGTGCAACGTCCAGGTCGTTGCGGGTCGAATGTCTTGAGTTGGAGTCATTTCAGCAATGAAATCGGCCAACACTTGAGCTTTGGTGCCCGTCTTGGATTCGAACTTGATGCCGAACTCGCTGAGTTCAACCACCCATTTGATCATACGTCCCGCCAGGTCTGATCGATGAAGGACTTGCCTTATTGGTTGGTCGGTTCTTACCACGTCCTGGTGAGCCACAAAATAAGGCCTCAATCTCCGGGTGGCCACCAGTAGCGCAAGGGCTAATTTCTCGATCTTCTGATACCTTAGCTCTGGTCCTTGCAACACCTTACTGATGAAATAAACTGGGTTCTGCTTTAGGTCGTTCTCTATGACCAAGACAGCTTTCAAGACTTCCTCTGTTATTGCCAAGTATAGATATAGGGTTTCCCCCGGCAGCGGCTTGGTCATGATGGGCGGGTTGGTCAGAGCTTCCTTCAAGTCCTCCAATGCTCGCTGGCATTGGTCGGTCCATTCAAATTCTACGTCCTTTTTCAACCGCTTGAATAGGGGGAGCGACTTACATGCAGACTTGGGTATTGTTATACCCCAATTTTGTCCGTATTCTTTTTCTTGTTCTAGTCGCTTATTTCTAGTCGTTTATTTTTAACGCGCCCATTTCTTTTATTTTTGGTCTAGTCTCAGCGCAGTCGTCAAGTCCGGTTCGTTTTCGTCTTTATATTTAGTCTTTTTTTTTTCCTATTATTATTTTTTCGTACTTTGTTCACTTAATTTATTTAAGCACTTAATAAATCTAAAAATGTCAAAAAATCCAATTTAATTTAAAAATACCATAACAGTCCAAAAAATGTCAAAAAATAGTATTTAGTTTAATTTAGAAATTAAAAGCACTTAATAGTCCAAAGAGTCCAAAAATACAAAAAATCATAATACTAAAAATACATCAAAATGGAATCCGAAAACAATATAAAAAAAAATGCAAAAAAATATGGGGGTGCAAGTAGGACTTTTCAGCTGCTCTCCAAATGCTGATTTGGGCTGCAGATCTGAAAGAAAATAATGAGGGTCAAAGTTAGTCAAAGCCCAAGAAAAAAATTAAATGCTAAACCTAGAATTTTTAATATAAAATAGGACTGCACTACCAAAACACACAGGATTCAGCACAGAAAGTAGTGCGAAAATCACCCTAAAAATAGGATTAGAGTTTCACATTGAAACCCTAATCCCATAAACACGGTTCTGAAGTTTTTTTTGAGATCAAAAGAACGATTTGAGCAAAGATCATACAAAGCCAGCGATTGCAGTGAGTTACAATCACCCAAACAGACGCACAAAGGAACAAAAACAGAGGTCGGATTTGTAGGTTGGTATTCAAAACCCGAGTTTTTACTTTTTATGCCCATACGCTTTAGTAGATTAGGATTCATTGCTGAAACTAATAACAAACGTCAAAAATTATAAGAGTAATTTTCAAATCATGTTTTCTGTTTAGTATTCTGTCATCTTGAAATGATGCTCAAAAAAGAACAAACTTGATTCAAAGAGCAATACCAGCAGTGTTAGGGTTCTGAAACCGATTTTTCTAAATAAAATTAGCAAAGAGTTACGATTGAAATTAGATCTAGATTTCCAGAATTGAAAAATGAGTTGCTCAGAGTAGGAAACACAAAAATCAGGCCAAAGACAGAACAGAGAGAGGAATAAGTGGGTAGAAGAGAAATCACAGCGAAAACATAAATAAAAAAGAGGACATAGCACACTGACCTTGAGCTCGCCGGAGCTCCGGTCGTCTTCTCCGGCGAGACCTCCAGAAACCGATCCAAAACCACCATTACACCAACGCCGGAGCTTCCTTCAAACGAATCATCACCCAAACCGAAGCTTGCCATTTCGTTCACCCCAAAACAAACCCATGAAAGTGAAATAATATATTAGAAGCTGCTGATTTGTGAGTAAAAGGAAAGAAACAAAAAAAAACTAAAAGAAAAACAGCAAGAAAGAAGAACATAGAAAGAAAAATGAAACTTACCTTCGTCAACGCCGTCACCTTCGCCGTCACCCTCGCCACCCATCGCCGAAACCGAAGTCGCCTTCTCCCTCTCTCACTATTTCGTTCTCTCCCAGCAAACCGGCGAGCTTCTCGCCCTTAACCACGCCACCACCGCGAAAGGAGGCGAAAATCTCGCCCAGGATTCACTTCCTCTCTCTGCGGCGCCGCTTGCAAGGTGAAAGGGAGAGGAGATCAGTTTCTAGGGTTTCCTTTTTGGTAGTTTAGGTTATATACCGTGTTTGTTTTAATTGATTTAGTAATCAGATTGCTAGTCGCACCTTAGCTATTCACGCGCACGCCTCCTCCAATTCAAGCCCGGGGCCGCATTCTCAGGCTTCCACATGCGAACTGGGTTTTCTTGTTTACACCCCTTATTATTTATACTGCACTTCGCTACTAATAAAACCCCAATTTACTTTTTTCACCCCCTCGATTTACTTTTTAATTCTTTTTCCAATTCAAATATAATTACTTTTCTCATAAAATTAAATAAACGACTAAGTCGGTTGTACAACCGGGTTAGTCATTGTTTTAGGCCAATGAGTACATGCAAGGTAACCCTACAAACCTAACGAATAAATTATTTTTTCTAAAAATAAAGCGGCTAAGTCGGTTGTACAACCAAGGTTAGTCATTATTTTAGGCCAATGAGTCAGCATGCTCAAGTAACCTACAAACTTAATAAATAAACCATTTTCCTAAAAATAGGGGATTAAGAAGTGGTGATGATCGGGTTAGTCGCGTTTCTAGAGCTAATGAGTCAGACAGTTCAGAGTTCTAGAATACCTATTCTAAAACGAACCCACCTCACACCAAACCACTTTCTTTCAAGAACCCTAAAATTATTTTCAAAAGTAGGGGCTAAGTCGGCTTGTACACCTGTCCCGGGTTAATGGCGTCCCAGGAATCGATGAGTCATGCGATTCAAGGAATCCTAGGGTCCCTACATTAAAAAACACCAACCCACAAACGTTTTCAGGAAGAACTACGTGGCTTTGATTCCTCCATTGCATCTGGAGGTACGTAGGAGCGAGACTCAACCCTCGTCAAGCATAAAAAACAAAAATCTAAATAAGTCATTTTCTTTACGAATAAAAGGGTAATAATTAAATAAATCTTAAATTAATTAAACAATAGGATGTTGTGGGGTGCTAATACCTTCCCCACACATAACGACTCCCGAACCCTAACAACGCCTTATCTTAAAACCTAAAGGGATTTTCCGAATTTGCCCTTAAACTAAAATTTGGTGGCGGCTTCCTAAAGAACCATTTCGAAGAATCCTTTCCCGGATTTTTCGGTCGCTACAGGTATGAACCTTGATAGGGCAGCGACCATGCCGTTCAACCGCTGGATCTCCTTCTTGGTGGTGGGCGGCCTCATGTCGGCGACCGCCCTGCACTTATCCGGGTTGGCCTCTATCCCCCTTTCCGTAAGATGGAACCCCAGAAATTTGCCGGCCCTCACTCCAAAGGTGCATTTCTCTAGGTTCAGCCTTAAGGAATTTCTCCTAGCTTCTTCGAAAACCTCTCTCAGGTCGTTCACATGATCTTGGTCGGTCTTGCTTTTGATTATCATGTCGTCTAGATATACTTCAGCCACTCGACCGATCTGCTTGTTGAAGATTTTGTTCATCATTCGCTGGTACGTCGCCCCTGCATTCTTCAAGCCGAAGGGCATGACCTTGTACTAGAAATTACCTCGATCGGTCATAAACGCAGTCTTGTGGCGATCCGGAGGATACATCGTGATCTGGTTATACCCAGAATAGCGTCCAGGAATGATAGCAATATGTAGCTCGATGCACCATCGACCGAACCTTGTCGATCTTTGGGCACCGGAAGGCATCTGCTCGGGCGATTAGCAAATACAAGGAGGTGCCATTAGCGATGGGCCGGCCGCCCATCTCACAGTAACGCCCAAGACCGTGTCTTGGTCCGCAATTCGCGCCGCCAGTATTTATCGCAACGGCCAAGTCGCCCCTAGTGGTATAAATACCACCTCCATCCATACCGTCAGCACGCACTTACTACCGCGTGATACCTCGCCGTTAGCACACTTCTGACTAGAGCGTCGGAGTGTCTTTGCAGGTACCACCCGAGGTGTTCCAAGACCGGTCCTCATCCCTGTACAACGACCGGACAAAGGAGTAACAGAACATACATTTGGTAATCAAGGTATGATCATTTGGCGACCACAGTGGGAGCCCGAGCGCTATCCCACCTTGAAGATGGGCCCGAAAAGAATCACTACGCGTGCATCCACGTAGCAAGACCCTGCCGGGCCGGACGCTCGTCCACAACAGACACCGGAGGGCGTGCCTTTAACTGTTGACGAATCCCAAGACAATCCTCGCCAGGAGCCTTCAGTCCAGGGCGGGCAAGATGAAGCCTTAGAGCTGGCACATCAGCAAATCCCGGACGAGCTGGCCGAAGCCGGAATCTTGGAGCCCTTTCTGGAGCACGTTACCCAGGCTGTTCTCCAGTTGCTCCAAAGCAAAAATTACCTTATAGCCTACCGGGACGAAGTAATATCTCGG
Source organism: Oxytropis ochrocephala (assembly GCA_020916435.1). Classification (NCBI taxonomy): domain Eukaryota; kingdom Viridiplantae; phylum Streptophyta; class Magnoliopsida; order Fabales; family Fabaceae; genus Oxytropis; species Oxytropis ochrocephala. The sequence continues at coordinate 65,967,888 of CM037091.1, read as the reverse complement.
CTCGAGAGGGGATCCATGCCGGCTCGACCACAAACGGTCCACAGAGAACCTTCCGCCCAAACTCGCCCTTCGCGAAGAACCAGAACGCCCCCTCGCAGGAACGTTCGCCATCGAGGAAGCAACTCCGCCGCTCCCTCAAAGACGAAGAGTTCGGCACGCAGATCGCGCTCGCCAAGGAACGCTTGTGATCGCCGCTCCCTTCACACAACTATTATTATTCAGACTCACCATACCGACCTGAGTCAGACCGCTCGTCTACAAGATATTCTTCATGTGAATCCTCCGGCTCCAGGCGCTCTAGAAGCCGTTCGTGGGACCCCTACGACAAGTTGAATGAGTATCGAAATGGTGAAATTAGAGATGTTTCACGAAGACCGAGGAGACATCACTCCATCAGAAGGGGGATTCTATGGAATACCGAACGGCGAAACGTACCTCACTATGCAGCCCTTTGGACCGAGTGACTTTCCGACCGGCCAAGGCCCTTTTACAAGGGAGATTAGGCGCTATCGTATTCCCTGTGGATCTCGTGAAGCCGCTAAACCTCAACAAGTTTGACGGGCGAGGCGACCCTGACAAACATATCAGGTACTTCAACAACTACTGTAGCTACAGGGAGTTGGGTTCTATAATGAAGTGCCGTTTATTCCCTCAGTCGCTTGACGAACGGGCCCTGGAATGGTGGGAGTCGTTGCGGCCGAACACCATTTCTTCTTGGGAAGGCCTGATCAAAATCTTCTTGGCAAACTACACTGCCAACTGGTGCCAGTATCGTCACGAGGAACACTTGGATACGATTATCCAAGGGGACAATGAGTCATTGAGACAGTACATAGAGCGATTCAATACTGAGGCCAATCAGGTGCGCGACCTGACTGATAAAGACAAGCTGAAGTACCTCAAGAGGGGAATCTGGCCGGACCATAGATTTGTTGAAGAATTCACTTTAAACCACATCTACGACCTCAGTACATTCCTTCGCAGAGCCAACGACCATATGGCTTATGAGGAAGCCAGTTATGTTCACTTTGGAGCTGTAGATTTGCTGGACGGGAGGACCAATAGCTATGTTTCGTTGGTAGTCAGGGCGGTCATGGCCAACACTGAAGTACGCCGTATTCTGGTCGACCAAGGCAGTTCAGCCGACATTATAGTTGAGGAGCTAATCGACAAACTTAATGTAGATCGGAGCGAGATCGTTCCACAGGCCGATCCAACCCCGCTGACAGGTTTTAATGGGGCGGTCACTTACCCCTTGGGAACAATAGAACTGTTGGTCACTTTTGGAGATGACACAAGAGCAAGCACCAAATACCGGACGGTCAAGGCAACGTTCCTGGTCTTACCCATCAAGTCCTGCTATCAGTGTATCATAGGCCGACCGACTTTGGGAAAATTGGAGGCCGTTGCAGTTGCTTCAAATCCATCTAAAGATGAAATTCTACAAAGAAGGACTCATTAAGTCGTAACTCGATGGCCGACTGGAGGCGCCAAGCAGAGCCATTATTTGTATCAAGATATATGCGACGAGCAGGATAGAGATGCCAACCCAAGGAGTCTGGAACAGAGACACCAAGTTAACCTTGCTAACTTGGACGCCCGGTATGATTCTGATAGCGACCCAGAGGACGACGATGATGATTTAGCCCGTGAGCTAAAGAACAGGATAAAGAGGCCCGAGCCACACGGAGAGCTGAATGACATCCAACTGGGGGACGACCCAGAAAGGACGGTCAAACTTGGGAGCGGCCTACCTGAGCAGGTCGAGCAGGATCTCATAGCCTGCCTTAAGGAGTATGCAGATTTGTTTGCGTGGCAGGCATCTCACATGCCCGGTATCCCAATGGAGATTGCATTTCATCAACTCTCAGTAGATGAAACAGTCAGACCGGTCGCCCAGAGGAGGCGGACCCAAAATTTGGAGAAATCTCAAGCAGCAGCTCAGGCTGTGGACGACCTAGTCAAGGCCAATTTCATTGAAGAAATAAAGTATACGACCTGGCTGTCCAACGTTGTGTTAGTCAAGAAGAAAATGGCAAGTGGCGCATGTGCGCCGACTACACGATCCGAACAAGCAAGTTCTTTATTTCGCCGCCACTTTGCCCCTATCTTCGATCGTCGCTACGTCTTTCTCGTGGCGCCGCTACTTGATTTTAGTCCGCTCCGAGGCGCGATCTCAGCTCCGCTTCTTTGAGTCTCCGATCGTCGCCTCAAGCCCTTTGGCCTTCCGCGCGGCCACATCCCGCTCCGCCTCAAGACTAAATGGAAAACAAGGTTAATCTGACGAACAACACATATCCGATCGAGCGCTTAGCATAACAAGCGACTTACGTCTTCGCATTGTTCTTCAAATCCTTCAGCGTCTTATTGGCAGACTTGAGCAGGTCGCCACAAAAATCCATGGGATCTTTCTTGAAGCGCGCCACCTCAGCATCACCAAAATCTTCAAGCTCGAAGATGGGGGGTTCAATCCGATCATCCTCCTCCCTCCTCGGTCGCTTAGAAATTGGGGTGCGGCCGTCCTTGCCTTGAGGACCGTCCTTGCCTTGAGGGCCGCCCCCAGCATTCCGGTCCGGTCTAGGAGTGTTTTGGAGTTGCTGAGGCTGGGAGGCAGGGGTTTTCTTCTGAGCACTGCCGGTGACGTATTTCTCGAGGCTGAGCCAGTCCGAGGTCGACATCTTCAAAGCTTTTCCTGCAAGAAGAAACAAGGGCGTTAGCCGACAGATCAGGTAATCCCCTTCAGTTTATCCCCTTTGTATAGGCAGAACGGCCGGCAATGGATATCCCCTTCAGGATTCTGCGGCAGCAGGGCAGACAGCTCCGTGATCATACCCAAAGTGGCAGTGTCTTCCTCATCCAAAGTAGATACAGCGAAAGTATAATCGCCCGGCTTTGGAGTAAAGTGGGTCGCCCGCCATGAGATTGGAAAGAAAGAGCTCCCTGCTGTGCCGTCCGGCAGAATCTCCGCGATATCTTTAGCGGCCTCCGCATCAGGAATGACCCAGAAGTATTGGTTTTTCCACCCGCCCGGCAACGAATCTGAGTAAGCCCTGAAGAACTTGCGGGGGAACGACTTCTGATTCTTGAAAGACACTTGCTCCTTGTGGGCCATGTTGGTGCCATACTCACCATGCCAACTCAACTCGAACAAGGCGAGAAAAATCTTGGTCGACACGTTTCGCTCCAACCGGTCGCATAGGTGCTCGAACGTCTTCATGAACCCCCAGCCGTTCGGGTGGATCTGAGATGGGGCGACATTCAAGTAGTTAAGAACATCCTGTTGGAAGTCAGTGAAGGGGGGGACGATCCCCATCTTCTCGAAAATGACACGATGCATGGTGAACTTCGGGCCGCGCAAAGAACGGCCGCAATATTCTCATCTTCACGCATACCCTTCACCTTCCACCCCACTTGGTGAAGAGGCATTCTGTGTCGTCGATGCAGGGGGCCTCCGGCCGATGAAACTCTTAAAAGTTCTCATCTTTTCGCACACCCGTGAAATATCCTTCTCATCAATGACGGTAGCTGGCCCGGCCTCTTCCCCCGTCCGATTCGCAAAGAATCTCGTGTGGACCAACGATCTCCTCAACTTGTTCGCCGGATCGCCAAAGACCGCCCGCATTTCGTTCGGCTGGGTCCTTCCCCATCGGCCGCCGTTCTTCAACATGCATCGCACGAGCCACGGAGGATCGGCTTCAAAGTCAATCACCGCCGTGAAGACTCCCGCGCGCATCGGTGACATCGACCATCTCCTCGCCGCCACAACGTCGATCGGTGAGTCGGTCTCTTCGCCCGCCGCATAGCTTGTTCCGGTGGCGGTGGGGGGACCCATGATTTCGTCGACTCCGTCGAGGTAGATAGTGAAACACTATCGCCGAGCTAGAACTAGAAGAGCTTGATGATGAAGCGTCCGCAGGAGAACGCCTTTCTACTTCAAAGATTTGTGAAGGTCCGGGCGACCCTCCGGACGACACAGACTCGGTTCGTTCCGGCTCTTGTGAAGGCCGCGTTGCCATAAGCGCAAGATTCTGCTGGGGGCAACTGTTCCAGGGCGTATTAGCAAATACAAGGAGGTGCCATTAGCGATGGGCCGCCTAATTAGTGAAACGCCCAAGACCGTGTCTTGGTCCGCAATTCTCGGCGCCCGGCCGTATTTATCGCAACGACCAGGTTGCCCCAGTGGTATAAATACCACCTCCATCCATACTGTCAGGTACGCAATTCCTACCCTGTGATACCCTGCCCGTTAGCACACTTTTGACTAGAGCGTCGGAGTGTCTTTGCAGGTACCACCCGAGGTGTTCCAAGACCGGTCCTCATCCCTGTACAACGACCGGATAAAGGAGTAACAGAACATACATTTGGTGATCAAGGTACGATCAGCATCCTTCGGGCATGCCCTGTTTAGATCGGTATAGTCAACGCACATGCGCCACTTACCATTTTTCTTCTTCACCAACACAACGTTAGGATACCCGTGTCTGTGCTTGATTTCTTCAATGAAGTTGGCCTTGATCAGATCGTCAACGGCCTGTGCTGCTGCTTGAGCCTTCTCATCGTTCTGAGTTCGCCTTCTCTGGGCGACCGGCCTATCTGCCTCATCCACTGAGAGTTGGTGACACGCGATCTCTATGTGGATCCCAGGCATGTCTGATGCCTGCCAAGCGAACAAATCTGCATAATCCCGAAGACAGACCATGAGATACTGGACTCGTTCAGGTAGGTCGCTTCCAAGCTTGACCGTTTTTCTTTGGTCGCCCTCACCGACGCCAATCAATTCCCCCGCGCGCTCGCCTCTTCAACCTGTTTTTTAGCTCACGGGCTAAATCATCATCCCCATCTTCATGGTCGCTGTCAGGATCATATCGGGCATCCAGGTCGGCCAAGTTGACTTGGTGCCTTTCTTCAAGACTCTGCGGGTTGGAACTCATGTCTTGCTCGTCGCAGATGTATTGGTACAGGTAATTGCTTCGTTTGGCCGCTTCCATGTCGGCCGTCAGAGTCACGACTTGATCATCCTTGGTGTAAAACTTCATCTTCAGGTGGACTGTGGAGGCAACGGCCTCAAGCTTTCCAAGTGTCGGTCGACCGATGATGCATTGGTAGCAAGACTTGATAGGGAGGACCAGGAATGTCGTCCTGACCGTCCTGTATAGGGTGCTTTCTCTTGTGTCATCTCCGAAAGTGACCAAGAGCTCTATCGTCCCCAAGGGATAGGTGACCGCCCCGTTAAAACCTGTCAATGGAGTTGGGTCGGCCTGTGGGATGATCTCACTCCGATCTACGCTCAGCTTGTCGATTAACTCTTCAAACATGATGTCGGCCGAACTTCCTTGGTCGACCAAAATTCTACAGACTTCCGTGTTGGCCATGACCGCCGAGACTACCAATGGAACATAACTATTAGTTCTTCCATCGAGGCCGGTCGCTCAGCTGAAGTCGTTCCAACCATAAGAATCTCGTTCCACTTCCTCTTCATGGCCTTCTTTGATTCTCTGCGGTCTAAAGGGTTCCCTCCATGGATAACCATGGCAACCCTGCGGCCCTTAGACTGCCAGACGTCCTCTTCAGAGGTATCCTTGTCCCCGGCCGCTTCGATGGCTCCTGTGGTCACGGCCTTGCCTTTTGGTTGAGAGGGCTGTCCCCCGGCTCTTTCTTTAGGCCGCTCAGCACCTTCAGTTTTGGCATACTGCCTTAATTTGCCCTGTCATACCCTAATTTTGTCCGGCTTGGGTCAAAACCCTAATTTTCCACAAAAATAGTAACCTAGGAAGTGTGAAGTCATTTTGTAAGGCATGAAGAGCATTATGCACTGCATTTTGGGTCCTAAAGGTCATTCCACAGCTTTTAAAATCATTTTTAGGGTCGAACGCATTTACGAGCAAAATTAGGGTTTTTGGAGCAAAAAGGGTATTTTGGTCATTTCCAAAATTAGGCAATTTCTCACCAAAAATTATTGTTCAATATCAAAAGAATGCATTTGGATCAAAATGAATTGGGTTATATATTTTGTGAGCATGCATGCATGATTTTGGGAATTTCCTTCAAAATTGCAAGGTTATAGTTGAACAAAAGGGGGCAAAAAGGGGATTTCCTTCAAAATTGCAAGGTGAGGTCTCATATCAATTTTGGGAATGGTGATATCATAGAATTTTGGGCCCAATCATTGATTCCTAGGATATGGCCCAAAATGGGTGGAATTTATGGAATTATCATGAAAAGAATAATAAAAAATGGTAAAAATAAGGAAGTGTCCTCAATAAGACAAAATGCAAAACTTGGGCACCACTCTACCCCTCTTGGTAATTTCGCCCCACCCTTTAGTTTAACTCACCTTTGAATTTTTGCAAACTTCCCTCTTATAGAACACCCCATTCCAATTCTACCCTTTACCCTAATTTTACTTCACACCATATATAAGCCTCCACTCCCAAAATAAAAGAGAAAGCTTCATTTGCACAATTATTCCCTCTCTCTAGCCTCTCAAACCTGAAACCACCTCTCCCTTCTCTCTACATTTCTTCATCAAATTTCATCTCCCAAACAAATCCAAACCCATTTCCTTCACCTAACCAAAAATTCCAACCATCAATTCCTCTCAAATTCAAGCAAGGATTCAAGATCAAGGGTTACTTTGAAGAATCAAGCTCAAGATTGAAGACTAGAGGGTAGATTGAATTGTTTTAGAGTTCATTCATCTTGTTTCTTGCTTGTTTATCTTGGAGTTGAGGTATATTCCTAAAACCTTGCATCATCTTCAAAATTTTAGCATCATAATGTAGATCATAGGTTAATTTCGCATATTCATCATCATCTTTGCATTTTATTGTTTAATGTTGAATTGATTGTTGTTGTTGTTGAATGAGAGGTGTGTTTCAAGCATTTTGACAAACACTTAGGGAGGTTTGGGTGTTTGAAATGCATCTCGCACTTGGAATAAATTGTGTGCTTGTGCATATTTCTTGTTTGCTTGCATTTTCATGAATAAAATTGTTGTTTATGGCTATTTTCATTTCGCATATTAGGAAGAAATTAGGGTTTATATGATTTTGTTGCACTTCCTTGCTTAATCATGTGAATCCTTGCAAAAAAATTGATCTATGTTGCTTTGTGTTAATTTTTGTGTTTTTTTATTAAATAAAATGTGGACCTATGTTTCCTTTGGTTCGCATACTTATGATTAAAATATTTTCAAATTGATTTTGTTGTTGTTCTTTGCTTGATGATGTTTAATCTTGTTGTTAGTATTTCATTTTAGTGTTAAATGTTATTTTTGTTGTTGGTTGATGATCTAGCAATATGATTCCCACGAGTGCCTAGTGCACCTTGATCTAAGTGGTGAAGATTGCTAGAAAGGACTCAATTTAGTTTATGTGTTCACTTGTTCTTGTGTGTTTAATTTGCTTATTTGTTAGTGGTTGATGATAGGCAAGTTGATTCTCACTAATGCCTAGTGCATTTTCTCAAAGTGAGAGGATTGCTCTATGGGATTCAAACCTAGTTTTTGTGTTTATTTAAATCTTATTTTAGGCTGCTTATTTTAGGCTGCTTATTTCCAAGATGGATGTGCCCAAGATTTTGTTCCCGCTGTTAACATTGAGGTCATGGAGATTGATTCCATTTCCTGTCCTAATAGAGAATTGGATTTTGAGATCCCAAAACTCCAGGTTCTCTGTTTTTACAATGATATGAAGAGCGAACAAAACTTGTATGCATCTGGAAATAAGTATTTGACAACAACAGATATCATTGAAATTTTTGGTGGCATTATGGTGAGTATTTCGTGTACACTATACATTTCATCAAGTATAACTGTTATCTATGAGAATAATGTGTTATATTGCATGAATATCTCAATTTTATAACTCCAATTTTAAGTTTATTTCTTATATATATGTCTTATAGAAGAAAAAAAGTTACTTTAGATTTTGACTTGATAAAAATATCTCATATCTAGATTGATAATTGACTTCAATTAATACTTCAAGCGAAAATAAATCTATCTTTCTAAATTACTAAGATCTAGCTAGAATTCTTAGACAACAATATTACTATATATTTTAATATTTTTGTATTTCTCTTAAACTTCTCTTTTCTATTTGTCATAGGGTCCCCTAGCTTCAAGCAAGGGAACTATATTTGAGAATATAGTTGCACTTTCTATAGATTTTGGTTTGAAAAGTAATAGAAATGTCATTGCTCTCTCTTCTACGCTAAAATCATGCCATCACTTAAATAATCTTCAAATAAATAACCAGGTACTTTTACGATTACAGATTTCATATGGTTGTATTTAACTTTCCTTGCGTGATATTATATGTGTGCTATACATAGATATATTAGTTCAACTGCATTCCATGACAATAGCTGGATGAGCAGAAGGATGAGATTGATAAGGACATCCTCTCTAGGCGAACCCTTTTGTTAAAGTTGTAATTAGTTATCAAAGTTAGGTAGTCTTCTTGATGATAAGTGCCAAGTTGATGATAGGGTGGGATAGGTTGAATAGTTTTGTCACCCTTTTTTGATAAGATCTTACTTTTGTCACCCCTTCCATTATCACTTAGTTCAGTGATAATGGATGCCAGTAGATTTCATATTAGTTCAACTGCATTCCATGTTTTGGAAGATTGGTACGACCCAATGCAATTGAACAAGATGAGGGATGTGTAACATCCCTAATTTCGTTAATTTTGAATTAAGAAATTAACGAGTGATTTATTACTCGAGTAGGTAATAAATCAAGTCACGGATGTGAGGTTGTCGCGGAAGCAATTTATAATTGCTAGAGTATATAATTTAAAATACATAATTGAGTGGAATTTACACTAGGGGTATTTTAGTCTTTATACCACTCACACTAAATGAGATCCAAGACCCAAAAATATACAAACACTCTCTCATTCCTCACTTGAGTGAATAAAGAAAAGGTAAAGTTAGAGAGAGAGAGAGTGAGGAGTCGTGAGAAAGAAAAGGAAATAAAAGGAAGAGAAAGAAATAAAAAAAGAAATTGAAAGAAAAAAAGAGAAAACCTAGAGAGAGGAGAAGAGAGACTTGGCGTGAGGAGGAGGAGGAAGAAGAAGGGAAGGTCCACAATCCTTCATGTATGCTCATGATTTAGGTACCAATCTTCTCCATTTTCATTCCTCTTTCATTTGATACCAATTTCAATCTCTCATTCTTCTTCTTTTTGTGAATCCACCATTTCTAATGCTTGAAGCTCAAAGTTGAAGCTTGGTGAAGATGGAGCTTTGGCAAGGCTTGTATGTACATTGGGTAGAGGAAAAGAGTGAAACCGAGGTTGTATTGTTGATTGAGGGCCATTGGAAAGTTAAGTTGCAGTTTGGAATCGATTTGGTCGAGAGGTGGGAGAGTTGAGGTCTTTGGCTTTTCGGTTTGGGAGTGGTGGAAGTGTTTGGAACGGTTCGGGTTGAGTTCGTGAAGTTTCTGAATCGTGAGCTTCGTAAAGTTTCGGTTTTTCGTGATTTTCATCACGATAGGTGAGTTTTACTCGCTTAGGGTTTTGTTTTATGTTGTGTTGACTGGTTGATTTCTGTGCTCGTTGAAATTGTTTGTGTTTCGTAAATTTTGAATCGCGAAAACCGCAAATTTGGTCTCGAACTCGCTGCTTTAGAAAATCTGGACACAGCTTCGATTTTATTAGAACTGGGACTTCTCAGTTAGTCCAAAAATTATGTTTATGATTGTTTTTGAAAATAGACTTAACGCCGGTCGTTTTGGCACTGGTTTCGTTCAATTTGGAGTTGCGTAGCTCAAGTTATGAGTGTCTCAAGTTACGTCAAATTTCTGAAATTAAACTGTGTATATGTTTAGTTTTTCAGATCTTGAGTTCTCAATTGAACTCCGTTTTAAATAATTCTTGTTTCGTTGGAAAGTAGACTGAATTCCCTACGAATTAGGCACTGGTTTCATCAAATTTCATTAAGAAATGAGAAAGAAAATTGAGTTGCAAGTTGGGCAAAAAGTTCATCTCGATTTTTGTACAGCAGTGTAGTATTTTTAAAAACTGTATCAACTGGAGCCTTGTTTTGAAAAATGGATATTACATGTAGAAACTAAACTCAAAGAGCTTTTCAATGAGTGTTCGTTTGTTGAAATCCGATGTCGTTTGCTATTTTAAATCATTGGTGGTCGAAGTAGGTGCACTTCTTTGTAGGAAATTTCTGCACTTATGTGTGTGCAAAAATGTCGGTGCGTGTTATTCCAAATCTCAAACGAATTACTTGAAGTAATTGTTTGTGATTCTTTGTGGTCTGTTGCGGAATTGGGGTATATGTTGGATGTTGTGGTTGAATTTGGATTGAAACATAGTTTGGGTTCGATCGAGAACGAAACGAATGTAAATTGGGCACAAAGTTGAGAAGTTCCTTATGTCCCCAAAATTCGATGTTTCGTTTCGACGCTCCGTTCGGCTTCAAACTTCTTTCAAATCCTTTTTCCTAACCACTTATATCATATATAGTTGAATTCATAAAACACTTGAAAAACCGTAAAACTTAGTATACGTGTGAGGACATATGTTTTGGAAAGTGAATTGAACAAAATGTTCCATTTCTTAATTTATAATTGGCTCGGGATGATTATGTTCCTCTAAACCGGTCCACGTTTCACGATATATAAGAAATATCGAATTGAGGTGATGACCTCCATGCGTTTAGTATACTAGGAGAGGGAAGTCGCGCGCCCTGGTCCTAGGCCCCCATGTTAAACCTCCCCAACGCAATCTTCCTTCTGCTTCAGCTGTTCATCGGGTTGGAACGAATCTAACACGCCGTTCTCGTGACCATCTACATGGTAGGTCCACACTGTAGTTCTGCAATCTTCATTGATAGCATAAATACACTTTTTAATATTTCCATGAATCCCAGCTAGCAGAGATCCACATTGCTTTAAGCTTTTAGAAACAGAAGAGCGTGCCGTCAAATCATTTGAGCAAGCCAATTCTATGTTGATGCCACACCATATTGACACAAAATCCCTAAGATCAATCACTCTAACAAGTGTAGAAGAAACTAATCTTTGAGATATCTATAACTTCAAAGCAATGGAGATATACCGCAAGAAAAGAATGCAGAAAACAAAATAGCTACTAAAACAAAATCCATAAATGTTCGTATAATAGCTACTAAAACAAAATCTCAAGGACCTTATCATCAACAAATCATTAAGCATTAGTTCAAAAAATGCTCTAGCCTATAGTAGTTCAGATAATGCTATTTAAGAAAAAAAAGAGAGATAAATAACAAATTAGTAAGAAATGGAAAGAACCCAGAGAATAGAAGAAGAAGGAAAAAGATATTTTTTTGAGAAAAGAAGGATTCGGATGGTATTGTCCGAATTGGTTCGGATGACTCCATCCGAACAGTTAATTTTCCCACAACGAGGGTGTGTGTCAAATATTTAACACACGCGAACGACCTTGTTCGAACCTGTTCGAAGGCCCGTGTTCGAACAGGTGAAATTTCGTGAAAAAAAAGAGGTTTTGCCTGGCCTTTTGGTCTTTTCACACCCTTATAGGGTGTGTTTTGAGTAAGAGGGGGTGTGGGAAAAGTAAACGCCAAAAATTTTACGGCCCAAAACCCTCTTCTTTACCCCCCAGCCCAGTTGATCCAACTGATGAGCCCAATAAGTCCAATCCCCCATTCTCTTATCCAATTTCCCCTCTTCCCTAAGGCCTAGCGTGTATTCATAGTTCCCCTACCTTTTTGGTCTACACAAACCAACCCAATAATAGTGTGGCCCTTTCCCCTTCAGCCCTATCGGTTCCCAACCTGTTAGCCCAGAGCCCTCTTCCAACCCTCAACAACACCCAATGGAGACACACTCAGAGGAACTAAGTTCCTTTCCAACCTTTGGTGGTGAACACCGAAACCGTCCCTTACATTCCCCTGGTAGTTGACTTACCACCCCTTCCATGCATCTCCCTAATTGAGCTGTCGACCCAACCTATTGTCATTGAGTCGCTAGAAGAAGCCTCTAATGGCAGCACATCAGGATATAGCAATCAAGGTTCATCAAACCTGGAGGTCCCCAACAAGGGATCGATTTGGGCTAACATATCATTATCTGAGGTGCTAGCTCTCATTGATAAGCCTTGAGTGTAAACATTAACCTAAACACTTGAGTGGTTAGGTTTCACTACTTATTTGTTTGCTTTATCCTCTTGTTTGTATTGAATGCAATTAAGTGTTCTCCATGATTTTCATGCTCCTTGAAGCCTAGGAAAAGCATCTCTCTTATAACTTTGGATTCCTTAGATTCATTGTAATTTCATATGTTGTATTTGTGTCTTGAACTTATGTTTTGTTCATAGTGCAAAAAGTGTGGGTGAATTTGATCAATGCATTTTAGCGTATCTCGTACGACTTTATACTTTAAGGTTTTTAACACTCCTCGTGCCTAATATTTTCTTTTTAGCATTTACTTCTAAATTTTGCGTTTCCTTTGGGTTCTAATATTTTCCATTGCAAAAAATGTATTCTTAATTTTGCGTTTACTTCATTAACTCTATAATTTCTTGTATGTAAGTCGTTTTATGTTATGATGCTTGATTATACGCAATCTTGTTTTGCAATTTTGAGTGAGGTTATTTGAAATAATTGTATCGCTTGTTTAATTTGGTTCGGATAGAAATTAATATAATTCGGTTGTTAACACTTGTTATAGGATTGATCGAGTTCGATTAGGACATTAATCGAGTTTTGTGAAACTTGTTTAACGTCATGGTTAATGGAACACTTTTTATTAACGCTTGTTTAATTGAGATGGAATTTGTATAAAACCAATTCACGCTTGATTTGTTAGTTTTATGATCAATCAAGATTATAAATTTGCAATGAAAGTTTATTTAGAACCTACGACAAATCCAACGAAACACACCGAAAACCATTCGATTGGGTGTTTTTAATTAATTGAATTTCTCGCTAAACTAAAACAGCATTCTCTATTTTTCAACTATTTTTACCTGCATATGATCGCTGATCACTTTATGCTAAGATACTATATTTCAAAAGTTATTCTATATCTTAAATCAAAAGGTTAGTAAAACAGATATTGGACAAGGGGTGACTATAATTGGTGTGTCGGTCATTTGGAATGATGTTGGTGCTACCACCAGACATCCCTCTCCTACTTTACATCGTCAGTATAGCAGTGTGTTACAAATAGATAATAGGAAGAGCTTGATTATTATTCGCTATGCAGTTACCTTCAAGAATAAAGTCCAAGAACTCTTTGAGTCTTTCCTGGTAACTAAATTGTGTCATAGAAATAATTGAGGGACTAGTCTAAGGCTAACTAGTATGTTTATGAATGGAGTATATGTGACCTTAATACCTTTTGCCATCCGTGGATTATTTGTTGTCTTTTATGAGTGTGTTTTTAGTCGGTTGTCAAGAGCTCTGAATACATTTGTCATTTAACATTACTAAATATTAGCCTTTTCCGAGAATATTTTGGTTTACCTTAAATTTGTAATATGTCTATTATTCAAAAAGTAAATATTTCAACTCAACGAGAAATTTTCTGAGAACTTTGCTGTTATTTTTGCTTCTCTAACATTTATTAATTTTTTGTGTCTTTCTTCTTCATCATCTTGTTTAAACTAACCTGATTGGAAACTTGCTTAATCTATGCAGGGAACATAAGAGTTTTATTGATTAACAAAATGTATGGTTTGGTGAAGTAAAAACAGAAGCGAAGTCTAAGGTTTGTGGAGCTAAGGAAAAGGCAACATGACATAAGGTGATATATTTTTTGTTTCAAAATTGGTGCTGTAGCAAGTGTCTTCATATGTTTGTGTTTGTTGTTTATAGGAAAAAATCTATAGTTACTCTATGTATTTTAAGATTTTATTGTTCCTGTTATTGTAATGGTTGGCATTTTTTCTTTAAATAAAGCAAGGAAACAAAGTTCTGATGCCATAAATAAGAACTGAGCCAGACTTCCAAGATACAAGTGTTCGGGAATTTTGGCAAATAAAAAGTTACATTAACAATGAATATGTTATCTTGTTGCAGGGTAATTCTGACGATGAAGAAGTTTAATTTTGTTGGACAATTAAGATTACAGCTCTAAAATGTTTCCCTAAGGATAGCAACATACACATATCAAAATGAGATTGACAAGTGCATCCACTCAAGGTGTTCCGTTTTTATTGAAGTTGTAACTACTAACTAGTCACCAAAGTTGTAACAAGTCAATATGAGAGATATGAGTGAAGCAGAAAAAGAGAGATGTGGTGACTCAGAGGTGTCCGCGGTGGCTCAGATTTGATGAGGTCTGCCATGATTGAGGTCGCCGCGGTGGTGGTACCTGCAAGCACCCTGATGCTTAAGTCAGCAAGAGAAGTTCATAGGTATGCAAGAAATGAGAGCATACTTGATCTTGGAGGGGTGTATTCCTCTATATAGAGCTCGGTGCCGTTGCCGAACCGTTGGATGGGAGTGCTTTAAGCATGGGAGTGCTTCAATCGAAGCCATTCAGAGATGTCTTTCCCTTGGGGAGCAAGATCCGGATTGGGCCTGGCTCAACTTCGAGTAGGGCTTAGCCCAGTCTGGAACATTATCTATTTGTTAAATCCGTTTTAGCTTATTTATCCGATTCTTTGGTTTTTAGCTCAATACT